>CM028382.1:34828218-34866604 GCA_013146195.2 Codonopsis lanceolata
TTACTTGACTCGGAGATTAAATCACTTACCCCTCAAACCCAATACTCTGTACCCTTTTCTTGACATTGCTCGCTCTATGTGAATTCTATTTTTGCGGATCGTGTCCCACGACCCGGGGTTTATACCCCTTGCGGGAGAGTGGAGACGATACAAATCAGAAATTTTACAAAATAAATCATGATATGCATGTAAGACATTAAAATAAAATGCAGATAATTCGATTCAAGTTGTTATTAATAAGCAGAGAGGACATATATTTGGTTATTGAGGGATCTGGGTCTTGGTCTTTTTGACAAGAGATGGGAGTTCAGATGAGAGAGTTGTTGTTGTTATCATGGTGGGTGGCCCAACCAAAGGTATGTTGATCATTCAACTTTCTCTCAACTCTAATCAAGAATAATCAATTTGTTTAACCAGCTTCATTTTGAATCATTTCTTTCTTGCAGTGGAGATTCATAGTAATTGAATTTGATTGTTAAATCTTGGTCTTTTGGCCATTAAACAAACCCAAATCACATGGGCTTCATCGTGTCAGGTTGGGGATTTGTTGGGAATACGAATTTGGTGGTTGACTGTGTTGGTGGTGGTGCTTCGGTCGTGTTTGGTGGGCGAGGGGATAGAGGACACGCACACACAAGGTAATAATTGTTAATTTAGTGGGGCAAAATAGGTATTTGACTCGACTTTAATGTCTGCAGCTAACGTCCGTCAAAAATGGGCTTGATTGCAACATAACTTTTGTGCGGTGGCAAGAATAACATTTTAAAGTGGCCATTAAGATTTTGAAAAGTTGGGTGGTCCAAATATGCAATCTTGAATGTGGATGGGTATCTTCTGTTTAAATATTTACCCACTTGTCAATCTTTGAGTGTACAAGACCCATTAAGTGCAGATCATGCCAATCAGTAAAAGTTTATGAACATCAATATCAATTTCAATATTCAAAACCTTGCATTTTGGAACAATCCTGTATTTGAATTCTATAGCTTGTTTTGAATAATACGCAGGTGTACATTTAGTCATTATATGCTATTCTTATAATAGCTGATAAGGACATAATGGGTTTTTTTAACCAAGGAACTATAAGTTTAGAGCCTCTCCTATCTGTATACGCCAACATAGAAGATTTTTGTGTTAAACTTATCCGGGGGGAAAGGGAAAGAAAATGAGAAGGCTCATATGTTCTAGATATATTTTTCACTGATCTAGTTTACGACTTATGATTTTGTATCAACTTTTTTGCATGGTTATTATTTGCGTTGTATTCGATGCAATCTCAGATCCTGTTAACGTCTTTTACTGTAAAATCTTAGGCGTTGATTAGCAACTGTCCCATTATCTAATCCAAAATTCGTAAATAGTTATGATCTGCAGAATTCCTGTGAAGTTGCCATCTAATGGGTGGATCAGAAGAAACACTACCTCCAGCACAAATAGTGTCCCTTTTTTGAGATACTATTTTATCTTTAAAAGTGACTTATAGCTGAAATAAATTCCTACACATTTATTTTATACTAGGTGTGGAAGTGACAATGAAATGGACTTTTCCCATCTTTGGTTTAGTCTGAAAGAAGGTAATTTTACCATTATATGGCATGGGTATATTTTTGAAATTGTAAAAGATGGCTTTAACTTTTCTACCATACTAAAACAAGGAGAGATTGATCTTCTCACCTTTGCCTCCACTGAATGAAACAAAATGGGAGTTGCAGGGTAATCTCTGCTCTGGGATACCTTTCTATTTGGAAATCCCTGCACTCCTCCTTCCCTTTCTGTGTTTTTTTTCCTTTTTTCAAATGAGTTACTTCCTTCTTTTTTTTTGATAAGTAATAATTAAATAAATAGCATCAAAACACGTGATGTGGCCTTTGTACACTAGAAGTATACCTAGCCAAAAGAATTAGCCACTATCGATAATATTTACAAAATCTACAAGAGTAATGTTAGTACTAGTACTGGATTGAGCTTCCTCAGAACACCAAAAGTGAAGGGTGCGAATCAACAAATTCTTCAAATCCGGGACAACCATTTCCTCGTTGTCAAAGGCCTTGTGGCTTGTGGTTTCTTTCCCTCCAAAGAATCCAGCTCACTCCCAAAAGGGATGTCTCCCAAAAACGGTTTCTCCTATCCAGAAACCCAATAGACCAGCTCCTAACATGTTCAAGAATCAACCTTGGCATGACCAAGACATCTCGAACAGACCGAGCACGAAATTCCACAACTCAACACAGTGCGTGATTCAGACTCTCCTCACTACCCTTACACATATAACATCTATTGACAAGAACCATGTGACGTTTCCGCAAGTTGTCCAGGTTAGAATAACTTCGTGAGATGCTTCCCACATGAAAAAAGCCACTCTCTTTGGGGCTAGAGAGTTTCATATTGCTTTCCAAGGGAAGGAAGTTCTATCGCAATTGAGGAGCTTGAGGTAATACGATCTGATTGAGAAACCAAGACCCCTTGTACCATTCCATACCACCTTATCCTCAAACTATGTGTTCTGCTCATGAAGCCTCTCTAAAAGCTGCACGACCGCCTTGATCTCCCAAACATGAAAATTCCTTCTAAACGTGGGATTCCAAACAGCTTTAACCTCCATAGACAATACAAAACTAACTCTACACTCCTTATCCGTGGAAACCTCATATAAATTCTGAAATTCCACCCTCAAACACGAATTTCCACACCATCTATCTCCCCAAAAGGTCACGGAAACCCTGTTGCCAATCTCAAAAGAAATGAATCTCTCAAAAGAACTCCACCCTTTCCTGATACCTCTCCACACTCCCACCCCGAAAGTAGAATTTACCACGTTTGGGAACCAGCAGTGTACACTGCTCCCCTACCCCGTACTTACAAACCACCACTTGTCTCCAAAAAGCTTCCTTGTCTGTGAGATACCTCTACAACCATTTCCCCAACAGTGTCTCATTAAAAAGTTTGAGTTTTCTAATGTTCAGACCTCCCACTTGAACCCTGGAGCATACTTTCTCCCAATTCACTAGATGAAACTTGAAGCCTTAAGACTTCCCTTCCCACAAGAAATCTCTTTCCAGCTTCTCTATTCTTTGTCTGACTGTGGCCGGAATCACAAATGGGTAAATTAGAAAGAGTATTCTTGATTAATACTAATCTCCCTCCTTTAGAAAGAAGTTGACGCTTCCTTCCATGCAAAGAGTCCACTCTTCCATTTTGAGATGTTTCTCTTAAAAGTCCAACTTCAAACCTTATGCCTATAATCTTCATAACCTCTCAACTTTACCCTCCACATTTGTTATAAATATCTTGGTCATGCTCAAGCATTTGAGCATATTTGTAATTTTGACCAACTCCAATAATACTAGTAGGTCCTTAACTAGGACTATTAACATGTGAACTATTTGAGTATTAGGGATAGGAGGTAGTGATGTAGATTCTCCTTGACCTTACAGTTGATATGCTTGTGTTTGATTGATTGTCCTAATTTACTGGTGTCTCCTATAATTTGTTTCTTAATGGTATATACATTCACATTTTCAGAGAGTAAACAAAATCAATGCCCAATATGAAGAACAGCTAGCTTCACTTCGGGCCAGGCATGCCAGCCGTAGAGATGAGTTCCTCCAGAGAGAATCCCATGCACGACAACAGCAGTACCAGCAGGCTGCAATGGACCAGCTATACGCTGGCATGGGCCCCACCGATGCTCACGCTTATGGTGCAGTCAACACCCCTTCTGAAGAACCACAACGACCCTATAATGCTGGTCATTATGATTCTTACAGAGAGAGAAGTCGATTTTCTGGGGGTAATAGAGATCATGGATTTGAGCCTAGAGGGCAACACCCTGGGGGACGTGGTTATGGTTCCAGCTCACGCCATTACTGATTTCTTTGCTTAGGATATCATATCAAAGGTTCTTATTTACGCCGCATACTAACATATTATGGCTTCCTAAACTTCCTTTGCAGTTTTAAAATCCTGTCTTTACTATTTCCTTCACTATGGAACATTCTAAAGCTTACAACTTCTATGTATCATCAGTGTTTGTAATGGATCCCAGAAATTTTGTAGAAATATTGCTCCCTCCGATTTGAAATTATCGTCCTCCTTTTATTTTTTATCTGTTCTAAAATAATTGTCCTCTTTCAGAACTTTCTCTTTTGGAAAAACACTTTTACCACTTTACCCTTATGTTTTCTACCTACTTTATTTATGACCACATGCTCAATGACATTAAAGGAAACCATACATTTCACCAATATTTATAATACAATAAATTACTTTTTTTGAACAGTGTGTCGGGTCATAGAGGATAATAATTTGAAAACGGAGGGAGTACATTTTATCATGTCTGGTCTATTAAGAGATAAGATGTCGAGGGTAGAGATTTGACAATATTCAAAATGTGACCAATATGCTTGTGAACAAATTGGATGGGGACATAATGATATAGACCACATTTTGTGTAAATCTAAAGTACATTAGTTACATTTTGAATATTAAAAGTATGTGTCAAATCGTGTACTCCAACTTATGTGGATGTGAGAACCTGAGAGAACCTTTCCATACTATTATGATTACAGAACACCTAAACGCAACATCTAAAACCCTGAACGCAACACCATATTAATAATCAAATTACCTAACTATCCCTCATTAAAATAATCCACCCACCCACCCACCCACCCCCCCACCGACACTCTCTCTTCCCCCCACCCGCCCCCTACCCCCTGCCCTCTCTCTCTCTCTCACTCACCCGGTCTCTCTCTCTCTCACTCGGCCTCCTCCTCTCCGAGAAACCAGCCCCCTTCTCCCCATTTCGAACGCTCCTCTCCCCTTCTCCCTCACGAGCTCGCCCCCATTTCTGTTCCCTCTCCCTCACTCATTCCAACAAACCAACCTAGATCCACCCTAAACCAAACAAAAATCTCTCACTCCCTCACTCCAGGTATGTTAATCTCTCACCTCTTCTGTTTCAATTTGGAATACATTGCAGATCTGGACGCATTCTGTTTCAATTTGTTTTTTTTTTGAATCTGGCGTAAAAGAGCCGCGACTCACCGGCGGATATTTGACAAAACTACCGCTACTCACCGTAGTTTTATAAAACAGCCGCAACTTAATAGCGGTTGTTTTATATAAACACCGCTGGTGAGTAGCGGTAGTTTTGTCAAATATCCGCCGGTGAGTCGCGACTATTTTTGAAAAAAAACGTTTTTCAGAAAAAAGAAACATGTATTTTTTTGAAAAAATATTTGATGTATTCATTTTGGACATGATTGTTAGATAAAAAATTTGTGAATTTGTGTGTACATAATTGTTAGATAATTATATTTTGTCTATTTGAGCTTATTGTCATACATTTACTATAATAACACTATGATTGTGCAAAAGTAACAAGTATTGACCCCTACACTTTTTGAAACTTAACAATTAACCCCTACAATTTTTGTAACTTAACAATTAACCCCCTAGAATTTTTGAAATTTAACAATTCACCCCCTAAACGCTTTGAAACTTAACAATTCAATCCCTACACTTTTACAAATTTAACAATTCACCCCCTGCACTTTTTGAAACTTAGTTACAATTAACCCCCTACACTTTAACAAATTTAACAATTCACCCCTATACTCTTTTTGAAACTTAAAAATTCCACCCCCTACACGTTTAACAAATTTAACAACTCACCCCCTAAACTGTTTCAAGCTTAAAAATTAACCCCCTAAACTGTTTCAAACTTAACAATTCAACCCCAACACTTGTACAAAATTTAACAATTCACCCCATGCACTTTTTGAAACGTAACAATTAGCCCCCTACACTTTTACAAAACTTAACAATTCACCCCTGGAGTTTTTGAAACTTTACAATTCAACCCCTAAACTTTTACAAATTTAACAATTCACCCCTGCACTTATTGAAACTTAACAATTAAACCCCTAAACTTTTACAAAATTTAACAATTAACCCCCTATAATTTTTGAAACTTAGTTACAATTAACCCCCTAAACTTTTACAAAATTTAACAATTAAATGAGTCTATTTTTGAAACTTAGTTACAATTAACCCCCTAAATTTTTACAAAATTTAACAATTTACCCCCTACAATTTTAGAAACTTAGTTACAATTAACCCCCTACACTTTTACAAATTTAACAATTCACCCCCTGCACTTTTTGAAACTTAGTTACAATTAACCCCCTACACTTTAACAAATTTTACAATTCACCCCTACACTTTTTGAAACTTAAAAATTCACCCCCTACACTAGTACCTATTTTACAACTCATCCCCTAAACTGTTTCAAACTTAAAAATTAACCCTCTAAACTGTTTCAAACTTAACAATTCAACCCCAACACTTGTACAAAATTTAACAATTCACCGTCTACACTTTTTGAAACTTAGTTACAATTAACCCCCTACACTTTTACAAAACTTAACAATTCACCCCTGGAGTTTTTGAAACTTTACAATTCAACCCCTAAACTTTTACAAATTTAACAATTCACCCCCTGCATTTTTTGAAACTTAACAATTCAACCCCTACACTTTTACAGAATTTAACAATTAACCGCCTACACTTTTTGAAACTTAGTTACAATTAACCCCTTAAACTTTTACAAATTTATCATTTCATAACTTAACTTGTATTTATTTTTTTGTAATAGATGGATTCCGAACGTCGACGAGGGAAACGTCCAGTACATGCAGACGATCAGGGTCGACTACGTAATAGGGTTGTGACTGCGTCAGAACGCAGGAGAGCTGCTAATCATCCAGGACATATATCCACTAATGAGGGGGATGAAGGTGCTTATACACGGACCCCTATTCACGGAGATGATAGAAGGAGTCCAGACCCCACTGATATTCCATTTGAGGCTCCTTATAATGCTCCATTGAGGGGGAGAGGACATTCATCGATTACGAGAGAGGATTAGCAGATGGAAGCCGAATTAAACATGATGGGTGGTATGGGTGGCATGCCTTTTATGGGTGGCATGCCTGCTATGGGTGGTATGGGTGGCATGCCGGGTATGGTTGGCATGGGTGGCATGACTGGCATGAGTGGTATGGGTGGCATGAGTAGTACTTCGAGCATGTTACACGGGCGTGGGAAAGGTCCAATGAATGCTGATGTATATACTACAATACGAGATAGACACCGGTTAGTTGATGAAGAGGACGATGATGAGGAGGATTTGGGTTTTGGTCGACGACAGAGAGCGGGCAGAGCACATAGTAGAGGCAGAGTAGGAGGTCGTGGTGATGGTGGTGATGATGACGATGATGATTCAGACGACGGTGGCGATGATCGGCTGAGGATCGAGTCGCAGGCGTACTTCCTCACCTTAGGGCACTCCATCGGTCCAGGCGAGATTCACTTGTGGTCCAGGGTACTTATATGTCCATCGTTGAGGTTATTCAGCAGTTTGAGGATGTATTGTGATATACTATATGTTTATGTGATATACTTGTTGTTTGTGTTGTGATGCATTTACTATTCACCCCCTACACTATCGAAATTTGACAATTCACCCACTACACTTTTCCCAATTATCCGACTTGCCCCTAATTTACAAACCCTCTCATTGCATCGACAATGTTATTTTTCTTATACGGTTTTTTAAACTCGGTCTTATTGTTATTTATATTTTTTTTATCCATTTAAAAATGTATTTATTCACTCTTCTCTATAAATAAGAAGAGTCATTCACTCTTGATAAATAAGAAAAGGGTAAAACACGCAATGAGGATGCTATCATAAAATAACAATGAGCCCCAACATTCTACCAAGCCAGAGAAACAAGAAGAAAATCAAAATCTGAAATGCGAAGTTATGGTAATGATTAAAGTGAAATTTATCAAAATTAGGTGTGGTACTAAAAAATATACCATATTTGATACCTTCACTAATATCACACTTAATTTTGATACCCTTCATTTTGACCACACACACACACACTTAATTAAGACCATATACTATCAAAATTTTACAATTAACCCCCTACACTTTTGCAAATTCAACAATCAACCCCCTAAACTATTCGAAATTAAACAATTAAGCCCCTACATCACAAGAAGTATATCGATCACAATTAACCCTCGTAATTAATTAATTAATGTTTTACATCACAAGAAGTGTAAAATTAATCATACCTCTCTCTACATTAAGGTAAGTAGTAAATCGATCATGCCAAATTGGCGCCCAATGTCGTATCGTTGTCACAAGATATGTCCCACCTCTAGGAATAATAGGCATTTGGCGGGGGACTTGAAGGCTTCATCCCAAGTGCTATGAAATGGATACAATTCACCCACCCAAAGTCAATACTTGACTAGGATTTACCGACCTGATCTCAAGATGAGATCCCAAGGTCGTGCCATCGTGGACAAACTAAGAGACGCACAAGCACCGCTAAGCATAACGGTGCGAGTCAAACGATCAACCAACAAACTCAAGACAGAAGATAAAGCCATAACGGCGATACAGATAATAAAACTAAAACTGCGGAAGCTAAACTAAAATGGGACCCGAGCTAACAAGCTCCTAAAAATAAACAACCAAAGAGATAGTAAATCTCTCGGCCGAAAATCGACGAACGTGACCCAATATTAGACACAACAAGCAACAAACCTTCGGCAACCACTTAACGGCAACTATCAAAATCCCAACCCGATAAACACCACTCAACGGCTACAACATGGGAGGAACAATTCAACCATAACAATATAATCAATGCTAAACCACCAACCAAATCTCACGACTAAAACCGCTCTGAGGTAGGAATAATAATAATACAAACTAGAATAAATGAGCCACACATGCTCGAAATGACAACGGAAATAAATTCTAAGGATACAAAGGCTCGGCTATACAATCGGCTCCCAAATACACAACCATAACATACTACTACAATCTACCCAAGTAAAGTCTACATAACTTTACATTCGAGCCTCACAAATAAATAACAACATTAATAATAAATAACCCCAAGCTTATGACTTGGAAGACCACACCGCTAGAAATCGTTATCCGAAGCCGCCGCTGTACTAACAGAGCGTCGCCGCACATTTGCACTAGGGAAAACAACCACACGGAGTGAGTCATAATGACCCAGTAAGTTACTACATGCAATCGATGGCATATTATGTCATGGCATGGCATAATGTGCAATCATAAAAATTATGGTATCATGCTAGTATACCAACAAGAAACATGTACTTAATTTTTAAAGCACATAAACTCACATAAATCATGTAGCATAATATCTTTCATATAAATGCTCATAAATAACCATGTGTAACAAGAAACGTAAATCGAACTGTTACAACCAAATCCGGTCCAACACCCAACCAACTTACCATGAGATCCAATCTCAAACCAAGATCCGGCTCAATACCCAATCAATCAAACCCCGGGGTTTCGTCCCCAAATAATCACAACTCATCGCTTCCCTTAATGAGTACTCTGCATTCATCCAGCCTCCTGATGAGAAATGGGAGCTCGAAGTAGGCTAGATGGCTCTCTCGAGACCACATCCCACTATTGGCCAAATAGTGAGGAGAGAAAAGGACCCAATGCAACGATTCATAGCGATTGTTTCCAAAGACTATGAATCGTCCCATTGCCAACACAACAACCAAACCCGCAAATTGGACTTTAAACCAAACGATCAAGTAGATATTTACTTGCATAAACCAATGAGACCAAATTCATTATTATCGGGCTCATTAAATCATGTAGGACATAATGCTCTACAACAACTCATAAAACATGCACATAATTGCATATAACCACGTAGGACATAATGTTCTACTGAAATCTCATAAACCATGCATATATTTGCATATAAACAAATAGGGCATAATGCTCCATGAAATTCCATAATCCATGCACATATTTGCATATAATCAAGTAGGACATAATGCTCTACCAAGTATCAAGAACAATGCATATATTTGCATATAACCAATGTGTTTAACTAACTTATAAGTTTAGTTTAAAAACTACATATTGAGGTACTCATTATTCCTCATGTCATCAACCAAGTCAAGTATAGCATACAAGCTTAATAAAACATAATGTGAGGTCTACCATAATCCTCAACTCAAATCAAACCAAAGACTACTACGTTAGTCTCAAAATATCCACAATTCAAGACTTATTATTTCAGTCTTTATTTTAAGTACACCGGACTCAATCATAGTCCTAATCGTCATACATGATCGACATCACCAATTCCATACACAAAAACAACATGACTACTCCGTAGTCATTTTCTCACAAGTGATTTCGTATACACGCAACCCAAAATCCCTAAGGAGAGAATTCTTTCTTAATCTTCTCTTAATTATACACGTGACCATACGTTGGTCTCAAATGTCCATGCTCTAACAAGCATGCTCAAAACATATTTCTAATAAGTCTCCATAACATGAATGTCTCAATTGGACACAAACCAAAAACCCGTGTGCACAATCATAACCAAACAAAACCAAACATTGTAGGTTTCAACCCAAGGCTCATTATCATTTTATTGGCCTTATAACGACTCCGTTGAGTCTTAATACTACATTTTCTTCTTTATGTGTTTCATAAATCCACACTTTAATATTTCATTAAAGTGTACAACAAAATCTCAATATTCATTCGGGCTTGATTCCCAAGCCTAAAAATCCATAAAGTTCATCATAATCATAATTCCATTTAAAGTTTGGAGACTATGCATTTCACAACATTAATCAAACGAAATCCAATCGTTGTAGGATTTCAACCCAAGTCCGTTAAGCACATTATCAAACTTATAATGACTCCGTTGAGTCTAATGTGCACTTTCCAAAAATTAGGGCATAAAAGCTTGGGCTACAATACCCTCCCCATGTTCATAACTAACATCAAACACCATATTCCCAAGTTCATTAAACCCACATAATCCCAACAAAACACTTAACATGGCAACATAGGGCAATTGCACATTTTTGTGCATAAACCCATTTGAATCACCTTACCAATCATACTCTCCAAAACATGAATTAATCACACAACATGGATTAATATACTACACTATACATGTATAACATATTAATCAAGCTTACAACCATGTTTAATAAGCCAAATCATAATTTGGGCATAACCCCTTCCAAGTTACTTCACTAATCATGCTCATTAACATGAAATAAATCACATACCAATTTAAGTCTCACATAGGTTCATCCAAGCTAAATCCACATTTAGAAACCTAGGGTTCATGACATCTCTACAAACCCTAGAAATTGCACCCATTGACCTCACATAGCAAGATGATTGTTTTCCCTAGGGTCAATGAGGCCAAAAGAAAGAGGAAGAGAGGTAGTAACTTACCTTTGTTCAGCCCCTACAAGGTTCAATCCCGAAATTCTTGGTGATGGTCTTGTTCTCCTTGATCTCCACTTCAAAACTATGGTGTAGATTGGGGGAAGAAGGTCCCAAGCTATGGACTCCAAGATTGGGCACTCAAGAACCCTAGAAAACTCCTCTCTCAAGCTCTCCCACGTTTTTGTGAAGTGTAGGCAGAAAATGGGAGGCTTTAGTGGTGTTTTGTGGCTTATATGTGTTAGAAGGTAAGTGGGTGTAGTTTAGATTAATGGGGATGTTTCCCTCTAATTAACCACACTAATCCCCCTCTAAAACTCCAATAGATGATTAGGATATGTCTTAAGGTAGTTAGGAGGGTTTAGGAGTGGGTTAGAATGGGTTTGGGTGGGGTTAAGTTGGACAAATTGGCAAAACACACAAAGCTGCCCGAAACAGGGACCAAGGACCATGCGGTCGCTGGGGTCTCTAGCATGAGCGCATGCTTCCAAAGATCCTCCCTTGGTGACTTTTGTGCAACCATGTTCGCCTCCTGGTCTTTTCCGCATGCAACCGCAATCCTTAATGCTCCAAAATGGCTCACAATTGAACCCTTAAAGTCCTCAAACATTAAATTAATCCATCCAAGTCTCAAACCACTTTTAAAGTAGGTCTAAACTCCCATAAACAACACCCGAAACAACCCGGGACAAAACCGACGCAAGACGTAACACCTTGCTATCGAGACGTCGAATGAAACCACAAACCGATGGGTAATAATCCATGATTGTAAACACCTATTAGGGCTACAAAATAGGCCTGAATGCCTCTCAGATGATGAACAACAGATAGGGGAAATAAGCTCCCGAAAGACGAGACGATCGCCCGGCTCAATCTCAAACTACGCGATAAGGAGAATTGCTATTCTCGAGGCGTCAAAACTTCACGAGACTTATAGAATACATCCAATTAGAAGTCTAACACATCTAAACATGTTATTTAATCATCATGTAAAGATCTAGGACCAAATCGAGGTCAAGAACACAAAACCCGAATAGACTCTCAATCGCGTCGCATTTCGACTATCGTCGGGTTACGACTTTTGACTTTAGCAAGTCAACAACTATATGACATCTCTTAGAAGTGTTTTAGTCTTAATGTGATCTCTCATACACATTTAGACTCTCGCACAAACCAAACGAGCAATCAACCAAAGAAGAAATGCGAGCATTGCACACAATTCAAGCTAACCCAGAATCGGGGGTCTTACATCCTCTCCCCCTTAAAAAGAATTAGGTCCCGAATTCTAGAAGCCGTCTCAAACCAATGCTAGGTCATCACCTCAACATGGGATACCCGGCACACCACTAACGTGTCTCACAATCACAGTGTTTCTCGATGCAAAACCATAAACCTAGACTCGGTCAGGGTCTACCATCACAATAACCAAACCAAGTATATGAGGATCAAACTACCGTGATCCCAAACTCAGGTTTCAAGACCTCTCAATAGGCACAACATTAAACTCTTTAGATTGGAAATAATATGACTCATATTCGAGTTGCGAAAACACATACGACAACACTAACCAATTCTCGTACACAAACCCCAAAGTTTAACATGGAAACAAGTTCAAGCATATCATAACATTCAACTACCGAAACTATTTGTCCCGGGGCACATCATAAAATTCGCGCATAACCGATCTTAAGTCACAAGAAATAATAATTGCCTATAGAGAAATTTTCAACCAAATCAGAGGCAATCAAGTTGACATTTCAAGCCACACAAGTAATACTTGCGATCTCCCTATCGCGGGTAAGAACACATTAGAGCACAACAATGAAATGTTTTGAAAATTCTTTCCATTTGTGTCCGTTCCATTTGGTAATGGGTATAGTCAATTTCTACCATAATCCATACCAATCCTAGTCCAACAACGACCACTTTTGATCACCAATTTAGGGTACCGGCTAAATTGGATATTCAAAAGCTTTCGTTGCAAGGATGCGAAGGTTCATGATAAAAAAAAGGTTTTAAGCATCCTTTATTAGTCTCCTATGCTAAGGAAATGAATGAGCAGGAGATAATAATTATGAAATGAGAATTTAATATACTACAATGTAGTTGCATCAAGTAGGTGTTCCCCTATAACTAATGCACATAACTGAATGAAATAAAGTCAAGTAACAAGGTCTATTACCTTGGCAAACAACAAACATATTTATCACAAAACTGATGAACCTAGTACACAACCATGAAAACTCTCTAGAAGTCATCACGTACCGACGCGGCTACTAGTAGTCGTAATGTCTATACTTCACAATTCCAACCTTTCTTAAGCTCTAGACCAAGGCTACAACCAACGTAAATTCTAAGCGTCTCCTAAACATCAACACTTCAACAAAATTGCGGTGAAACATCATACTTGTTCACGCACTAAAATCAACCCATAAATCGCAACACTTAACTTTTGCACTTATCGAGTGTATCCTACTCGCATAATAATCATAAACAATATTATAGATGTATATTATTCATCACCTTAAACATATCCCCATAGGATATACAAGTATCATATCAAACCAATAAGTATCGTCATACAATTCATGCTTCATATATATATACATATATATACAAATATTCATACCCTGGCTCTTAATATAGGCCTACAAAACTGCACCCCCATAAAACCATTAGTTACTATCGTCGTAACATAAATTCATCCCCAATGCTCTTTATATATAGTATAGTCCTATATATACATAGACTACACAATAATCCACAAATCATGTGTGATTACCTACCGACAATTCACAACTCAAACAAGATCACATACCAACACAACATTGGGGCTTCATCCCCAATCAAACAATAAACCAACAATATGCAATACACCATGTAATGTATGTATGAATGCACATGAGCTACCGATAAGACGTGTACTCATAATAACAATAATAGTAGCAAAGGTATAATATATATATATATACGAGAGCATACCTTCCTATTCGGATAGGTTTCGAAACTCCGCAATGGCCAAATGCCACGCGCACACGACCTCAAACTCTAGGCCGACCATCACCATCTCTCTTGGAGCCACAAGATTGTCGACTAGTACTCCCACACTGATTAACCCTCATCTTCGGGCAATCTTTACGAACATGATCACCGCCACAAGCAAAGCACTTTCCTGCCTTGTCCCAACATCTATTCTCGGCATGTCCTGTCCTCATACAAAAATTACATATCAACTTGCCGCCTCGTCGTCCTCGACTAGGGGTAGGAACATCACTCCGTCTACCAGTACGTGTGATTCCTTGATTAACTTTCTGAGGTGCTACTTGCCCTCCAATATTTATCATCACTCTTAATATCCCTGGGGGTTCTCTTTTGAGCATACTCCTCGATGTCCAACTCCATCGTATAAGCACGATTCACTGCATCTCGGTACTCCGTGAGCTGTAAGGGAATAAGCTGCCTACGATACTTCATCTTTAGGCCCTTTACAAACCGGTGGGTCTTCTTAGCCTCATCTGGTACTAAGTAACCACGAACGAGCCAACTTTGTGAACTTCGCTGAATCTTACCGAGCCACAGTCCATATCTCTCTCCTTGTTCTAGCGCAATAAATTCCATTTCTCTCCTTTCCGAACTACTGGAATAAATCGTGCTCCTAAACTCCATTATGAAATTTTCCCACACTTGAGGCACTCCATAGTGTCTCCATCTATCTCGTCAACACATGCCACCAATGGTCACCGCACAACTCAACGTAAACACGCTAGGGTCACCATCTCTTTGACGATACAACCCATAACTTGAAAGATCTTTTCCATGCTTTCTAATAACCAATGCTCGGCTTTAGAAGCATCGGGCTCTCCATCGAATCCCTCAGGTTCCAATTTCAAGAATCTCCCAAGTATAGTAGAATCGTCTTTCCCTCTAAACATTTGTTGAGTAGTCACACGAGGATCATTAACGTTTTCCCCTCTCTCATAACCACGAGTGGTACTCGAACGAGGTCTGCTGGAACTAGCTCCACGCCAAGCTCCTGACATAATATACCTACAAGGAACACTCGACGTTAAAAATCTCAACAATAAACCCATCCCAACTAGGCCAAGGAACCTATCCTCGGCGAAATAGCTAATCAATAGCTCGATACAAGCGGGCGACCCGACCGGATCTCAAGATGAGATCCCAAGGTCGTGCCATCGAGACAAACTAAGAGACAGACAAGCACACGCTAAGCATAATGGTGCGAGTCAAACGATCGGCCAACAAACTCAAGGCAGGGAAGATAAAGCCATAACGGCGTACGGGATAATAAAACTAAAACCTGCGGAAGCTAAACTAAAATGGGACCCGAGCTAACAAGCTCCTAAAAATAAACAACCAAAGAGATAGTAAATCTCTCGGCCCAAAAATTCGACGCACGTGACGCAACATTAGACACGCGCAACAAACCATCGGCAACCAAGGCCGGCAACTATCAAAATCCCAACACGATAAACACCACTCGCGGCTACAACATGCCGGAGGAACAATTCAACCATAACAATATAATCAATGCTAAACCACCAACCAAATCTCACGACTAAAAGCGCCTGTCGAGGTAGGAATAATAATAATACAAACTAGAATAAATGAGCCACACATGCTCGAAATGACAAGCGGAAATAAATTCTAAGGATACAAAGGCTCGGCTATACAACCGGCTCCCAAATACACAACCATAACATACTACTACAATCTACCCAAGTAAAGTCTACATAACTTTACATTCGAGCCTCACAAATAAGTAACAACATTAATAATAAATAACCCCAAGCTTATGACTTGGAAGACCACCTGCTAGAAATCGTTAGCAAGCCGCCAGCACTACAGGATCGTTGCACACTAGGGAAAACAACCACACGGAGTGAGTCATAATGACCCGAAGTTTACTACAATGCAGTATGGCATATTATGTCATGGCATGGCATAATGTGCAATCATATAAAAATTATGGTATCATGCTAGTATACCAACAAGAAACATGTACTTAATTTTTAAAGCACATAAACTCACATAAATCATGTAGCATAATATCTTTCATATAAATGCTCATAAATAACCATGTGTAACAAGAAACGTAATCGAATACATAACCAAATCGGGTCAACACCCAACCAACTTACCATGAGATCCAATCTCAAACCAAGATCCGGGCTCAATACCCAATCAATCAAACCCTGGGGTTTCGTCCCCAAATAATCACAACTCATCAGTTTCCCTTAATGAGTACTCGTTGCATTCATCCAGTCTCCGGATGAGAAATGGGAGCTCGAAAGTAGGCTAGATGGCTCTTTCTCGAGACCACATCCCACTATTGGCCAAATAGTGAGGAGAAAAAGGACCCAATGCAACGATTCATAGCGATTGTTTCCAAAGACTATGAATCGTCCCATTGCCGACACAACAACCAAACCCGCCAGCTGGACTTTAAACCAAACGATCAAGTAGATATTTACTTGCATAAACCAATGAGACCAAATTCATTATTATCGGGCTCATTAAATCATGTAGGACATAATGCTCTACAACAACTCATAAACCATGCACATAATTGCATATAACCACGTAGGACATAATGTTCTACGAAATCTCATAAACCATGTATATATTTGCATATAAACAAATAGGGCATAATGCTCCATGAAATTCCATAATCCATGCACATATTTGCATATAATCAAGTAGGACATAATGCTTTACCAAGTATCAAGAACAATGCATATATTTGCATATAACCAATGTGTTTAACTAACTTATAAGTTTAGTTTAAAAAAACTACATATTGAGGTAGTCATTGTTCCTCATGTCATCAACCAAGTCAAGTATAGCATACAAGCTTAATAAAACATAATGTGAGGTCTACCATAATCCTCAACTCAAATCAAACCAAAGACTACTACGTTAGTCTCAAAATATCCATAATTCAAGACTTATTATTTCAGTCTTTATTTTAAGTACACCGGACTCAATCATAGTCTTAATCGTCATACATGATCGACATCACCAATTCCATACACAAAAACAACATGACTACTCCGTAGTCATTTTCTCACAAGTGATTTCGTATACACGCAACCCAAAAATCCCTAAGGAGAGAATTCTTTCTTAATCTTCTCTTAATTATACACGTGACCATACGTTGGTCTCAAATGTCCATGCTCTAACAAGCATGCTCAAAACATATTTCTAATAAGTCTCCATAACATGAATGTCTCAATTGGACGCAAACCCAAAAACCCGGTGTGCACAATCATAACCCAAACAAAACCCAAACATTGTAGGGTTTCAACCCAAGGCTCATTATCATTTTATTAGTCTTATAACTGTAAGACCCCGATTCTCGATTAGCTTGAATTGCGTGCAATGCTCGCATTTCTTCTTTGGTTTATTGCTCGTTTGGTTCGTGAGAGAGTCTAAATGTGTATGAGAGATAACATTAAGACTAAAACACTTTTAAGATATGTCATATAGTTATTGACTTGCTAAAGTCAAAAGTCGTAACCCGACGATAGTCGAAATGCGACGCGATTGAGAGTTTATTCGGGTTTTGTGTTCTTGACCTTGATTTGGTCCCAGATCTTTACATGATGATTAAATAACATGTTTAGATGTGTTAGAATTCTAATTGGATGCATTCCATAAGTCTCGTGAAGTTTTGACTCCTCGAGAATAGCAATTCTCCTTATCGCGTAGTTTGAGATTGAGCCGGGCGATCGTCTCGTTTTTCGGGAACTTATTTCCCCTATCTATTGTTCATCATCTGAGAGGCATTCAGGCCTATTTTGTAGCCCTCATAGGTGTTTACAATCATGGGTTATTACACGTCGGTTTGTGGTTTCATTCGACGTTTTATTAGCGAGATGTCGCGCCTTGCGTCGGTTTCGCACCGGGTTGTTTCGGGAGTTGTTGTGAGGGTTTTATACCCACTTTAAAAGTGGTTTGAGACTTGGATGGATTATTTTAGTGTTTGGGGACTTTAAGGGTTCAATTGTGAGCCATTTTGAAGCTTTAAGGCTCGAGAATGAATGCGGGAGAGTCCGAGGCCGAGCAAGGAAACAAGAAAATTGGAAGAGCTGATTTTTGGGATGATGCGCTCGCATCATAGAGCACCATGCGACCGCATGAGTGCTGCTCCCTGTTACGAGACAATTTTGATGTTTTGCAAAATTGTCTAACCTAACCCTACCCAAACCCATCCTAACCCACTCCTAAACTATCCTAACTACCTTAAGACATGTCCTAACCATCTAATTGAGATTGGGTGGTGGATTAGTGTGGGTAATTAAGGGGAAACAAACCTACTAATCTAAACATCACCCACTTACTTCCCAACCCTTATAAGCCACAAACACTTGTCTTAAGCCTCCCATATTCAGCCACCACTCCACAAAAAACGTGGGAGACTCCTATGAGAGCTTGAGAGGTGAGTTTCTAGGGTTCTTGAGAGCCCAACCCTTGGAATCCATAGCTAGGAGCCTCCATTTCACAATCCTTTCCATAGAATTGAAGAGGAGATTGAGGAGAACAACACCCACCACTTGGAATTTCGAGATTGTGGCTTGAAGGGGCCGAACCAAGGTAAGTTTCTACCCCTCTTTCTCCTTCTTTTGGCTCCATTGACCCTAGGGAAACAATCATATTTGCTAAGTGAGGTCAATGGATGCAATTTCTAGGGTTTGTAGAGATGCCATGAACCCTAAGGTTTTAAATGTTGATTTAGCTTGGATGGACCTATGTGAGACCTTGATTTATATGAAATTCATATGTTAAGTGGTCTATTAAACTTTGCTATGTGAATTATCCATGAGTATTGAACTTGATTTGGTAGAGATTCTTGGAAGGGGGTTTTACCCAAATTATGACTTGGCTTATAAATAATAGTTGTAAGCTTGATTAATATGTTATATATGTCTAGTAGAGTATATTAGACCATGTTGTGTGATTAAATCATATTTTGGAGAATATGATTAGTAAGGTGAACTAAATGAAGTTATGCTCAAATTGCTGAATTTGTTCTAGGTTGCATTGATAAATGTTTTGTTGGGTTTATGTGAGTTCAATGAACTTGGGAATATGGTGATTGATGTTAGTTATGAACATGGGGAGGGTATTGTAGCCCAAGCTTCTATGCCCTAATTTTGGAAAGTGTACATTAGACTCAACGGAGTCATTATAAGTTTGATAACGTGCTTAACGAACTTGGGCTGAAATCCTACAACGATTGGATTTAGTTTGATTAATGTTGTGAAATGCATAGTCTCCAAACTTTAAATGGAATTATGATTATGATGAACTTTATGGATTTTTAGGCTTGGGGAATCAAGCCCGAATGAATATTGAGATTTTGTTGTACACTTTAATGAAATATTAAAGTGTGGATTTATGAAACACATAAAGAAGAAAATGTAGTATTAAGACTCAACGGAGTCGTTATAAGGCCAATAAAATGATAATGAGCCTTGGGTTGAAACCCTACAATGTTTGGGTTTTGTTTGGTTATGATTGTGCACACCGGGTTTTGGGTTTGTGTCCAATTGAGACATTTATGTTATGGAAACTTATTAGAAATATGTTTTGAGCATGCTTGTTAGAGCATGGACATTTGAGACCAATGTATGGTCACGAGTATATTTAAGAGAAGATTAAGAAAGAATTCTCTCCTAAAGGATTTTGGGTTGCGTGTATTTGGAAACGCTTGTGAGAAAGTGACTACGGAGTAGTCATGTTGTTCTTCAGTATGGAATTGATGATGTTGATCTTGTTTGACGATTAGGACTAAGATTGAGTCCGGTGTACTTAAAATAAAGACTAAAATACTAAGTCTTGAATTGTGGATATTCTTAGACTAACGTAGTAGTCTTTACCTTGATTTGAGTTGAGGATTATGGTAGACCTCACATCATGTTTTATTAAGCTTGTATGCTATACTTGACTTGGTTGATGACTTGAGGAATAATGAGTACCTCAATATGTAGTTTTTGAACTAAACTTGTAAGTTAGTTAAACACATTGGTTATATGCAAATATATGCATTGTTCATGATACTTGGTAGAGCATTATGTCCTACTTGATTATATGCAAATATGTGCATGAATTATGGGATTTCGTGGAGCATTATGCCCTACTTGTTCTTATGGAAATATATGCATGGTTTATGAGATTTCGTAGAGCATTATGTCCTACGTGGTTATATGCAATTATGTGCATGGTTTATGAGTTGTTGTAGAGCATTATGTCCTACATGATTTAATGAGCCCGATAATAATGAACTTGGTCTCATTGGTTTATGCAAGTAAATATCTACTTGATCGTTTTGGTTTAAGTCCAGCTAGCGGGTTTGGTTGTTGTGTCGGCAATGGGACGATTCATAGTCTTTGGAAACAATCGCTATGAATCGTTGCATTGGTTCCCTTTCTCCTCACTATTTGGCTAATAGTGGGATGTGGTCTCGAGAGAGAGCCATCTAGCCTACTTTCGAGCTCCCATTTCTCATCAGGAGGCGGATGAATGTAACGAGTACTCATTAAGGGAAGAAACCGATGAGTTGTGATTGTGGGGACGAAACCCCGTGGTATGATTGATTGTGTATTGAGCCCGGATCTTGGTTCGAGATTGGATCTCATGGTAAGTTGGTTGGGTTTTGAACCCGGATTTGATTGTAACGGTTCGATTTACGTTTCCTGTTACATATGTTTATTTATGAGCATTTATATGAAAGATATTATGCTACATGATTTATGTGAGTTTATGTGCTTTAAAAATTAAGTACATGTTTCTTGTTGGTATACTAGCATGATACCATGATTTTCATATGATTGCACATTATGCCATGCCATGACATAATATGCCATATAGTTGCATTTAGAAACTTATGGGTCGTTCGACTCACTCGTGTGATTGTTTTCCTAGTGTGCGGCGATCCGACTCGGATAGCGATTTCTAGCAGGTGGTCTTCCAAGCCATAAGCTTGGAGTTATTTTATATAAATGTTGTTATTTATCAGCAAGACTCGGATGTAAAGTTATGTAGACTTTACTTGGGTAGATTGTAGTGTTATGTTATTATTGTGTATTTGGGAGCCGGTTGTATAGCCGAGCCTTTGTATCCTTAGAGTTATTCCCGTTGTCATTTCGAGCATGTGTGGCTCGTTTATTCTAGTTTGTATTATTATTGTTCCTATCTCCAGCGCAGTTTAGTCGTGAGATCTTGGTTGGTGGTTTAGCATTGATATTATATTGTTATAGTTGAATTGTTCCTCCAGCATGTTGTAGCCGTTGAGTGGTGTTTATCAGGATGGGATTTTGTCTGTTGCCGGCCTTGGTTGCCAATGGTTTGTTGCGCGTGTCTAATGTTGCGTCACGTGCGTCGAATTTTTGGGTCGAGAGATTTACTATCTCTTTGGTTGTTTATATTTAGGAGCTTGTTAGCTCTGGTCCCATTGTGGTTTTGCTTCCGCAGGTTTTAGTCTTTATTATCCTGTATCGCCGTTATGGCTATGCTTTCTTGTCATGAGCATGTTGGCTCATCTTTGACTCGCACCATATTGCTTAGCAGGTGCTTGTCTATCTCTTAGCTTGTCCTGATGGCACGACCTTCAGATCTCGTCTTGGGATCCGGGTCAATAACGACTCCGTTGAGTCTTAATACTACATTTTCTTCTTTATGTGTTTCATAAATCCACACTTTAATATTTCATTAAAGTGTACAACAAAATCTCAATATTCATTCGGGCTTGATTCCCAAGCCTAAAAATCCATAAAGTTCATCATAATCATAATTCCATTTAAAGTTTGGACACTATGCATTTCACAACATTAATCAAACGAAATCCAATCGTTGTAGGATTTCAACCCAAGTCCGTTAAGCACATTATCAAACTTATAATGACTCCGTTGAGTCTAATGTACACTTTCCAAAAATTAGGGCATAGAAGCTTGGGCTACAATACCCTCCCCATGTTCATAACTAACATCAAACACCATATTCCCAAGTTCATTAAACCCACATAATCCCAACAAAACACTTAACATGGCAACATAGGGCAATTGCACATTTTTGTGCATAAACCCATTTGAATCACCTTACCAATCATACTCTCCAAAACATGAATTAATCACACAACATGGATTAATATACTACACTATACATGTATAACATATTAATCAAGCTTACAACCATGTTTAATAAGCCAAATCATAATTTGAGCATAACCCCTTCCAAGTAACTTCACTAATCATGCTCATTAACATGAAATAAATCACATACCAAGGATTAATAGGCTACTTTACATATGAATTTCATACTAATTTAAGTCTCACATAGGTTCATCCAAGCTAAATCCACATTTAGAAACCTAGGGTTCATGGCATCTCTACAAACCCTAGAAATTGCACCCATTGACCTCACATAGCAAGATGATTGTTTTCCCTAGGGTCAATGGGGCCAAAAGAAATAGGAAGAGAGGTAGTAACTTACCTTTGTTCAGCCCCTACAAGGTTCAATCCCGAAATTCTTGGTGATGGTCTTGTTCTCCTTGATCTCCACTTCAAAACTATGGTGTAGATTGGGGGAAGAAGGTCCCAAGCTATGGCCTCCAAGATTGGGCACTCAAGAACCCTAGAAAACTCCTCTCTCAAGCTCTCCCACGTTTTTGTGAAGTGTAGGCAGAAAATGGGAGGCTTTAGTGGTGTTTTGTGGCTTATATGTGTTAGAAGGTAAGTGGGTGTAGTTTAGATTAATGGGGATGTTTCCCTCTACTTAACCACACTAATCCCCCTCTAAAACTCCAATAGATGATTAGATGTCTTAAGGTAGTTAGGAGGGTTTAGGAGTGGGTTAGAATGGGTTTGGGTGGGGTTAAGTTGGACAAATTGGCAAAACACACAAAGCTGCCCGAAACAGGGACCAAGGACCATGCGGTGGCTTGGGGTCTCTAGCATGCGAGCGCATGCTTCCAGCATCCTCCCTTGGTGACTTTTGTGCAACCATGTTTGTCTCCGGTCTTTTCCGCATGCAACCGCAATCCTTAATGCTCCAAAATGGCTCACAATTGAACTCTTAAAGTCCTCAAACATTAAATTAATCCATCCAAGTCTCAAACCACTTTTAAAGTAGGTCTAAACTCCCATAAACAACACCCAAACAACCCGGGACAAAACCGACGCAAGATGTAACAACTTGCTATCGAAACGTCGAATGAAACCACAAACCGACGGGTAATAACCCATGATTGTAAACACATATTAGGGATACAAAATAGGCCTAAATGCCTCTCAGATGATGAACAACAGATAGGGGAAATAAGCTCCCGAAAGACGAGACGATCGCCCGGCTCAATCTCAAACTACGCGATAAGGAGAATTGCTATTCTCGAGGCGTCAAAACTTCACGAGACTTATAGAATAAATCCAATTAGAAGTCTAACACATCTAAACATGTTATTTAATCATCATGTAAAGATCTAGGACCAAATCGAGGTCAAGAACACAAAACCCGAATAGACTCTCAATCGCGTCGCATTTCGACTATCGTCGGGTTACGACTTTTGACTTTAGCAAGTCAACAACTATATGACATATCTTAGAAGTGTTTTGGTCTTAATGTGATCTCTCATACACATTTAGACTCTCTCACAAACCAAACGAGCAATCAACCAAAGAAGAAATGCGAGCATTGCACGCAATTCAAGCTAACCGGGAATCGGGGTCTTACAGTAGGGATAATCAAGACTAACATGCAGTCACGGTTCAAAAGTGTGCTTCAGATATATTAGAAAGAAAAAACCAAGGGATCTAACTATCATGCAATTTACCCTACATTACAATTCAATGCAACAATCATGTCAGGATGGTTATGCATCATATTCTTGTGCATCTCTTAAATTTTTGCTAGAATGAAATGTGTTCTATAAACTTAGTAAAAATATTCAAATCAATCCATAATCATGACTGGGAAAAGTGCATAGAGATTTGGAAAAAATTAAGAATTTTGTAGAATCGAGTAAATTTCAGAATGATCTACGGATAAGATATATGGTTCATTGCACTAAATCATCATCGACTGAAGTGACCACACCAGGACTTGATGATGAAAATTTTGAATTAATATAATTTTTTTTATAAAATTGGAGATAGTTGATGACCCAATTGATGATGGGTTCTGATGGACGTATTTTATACATCTTTATCGGGTAATTTTATGACTTAAAATGAGCAATTTCACGAGGCTTTTGGCTACTGATATGTGTTTTTGAGCTATTTTATGAGTTTCAGGGTTTTAGGTGAATTTATGAGATTTATGAAGCCTTTAGTGAAGATTTCGAGGAAGGGTGCAAAGTGCAACATTGGAAAAAAGGCAGAAGAAAGATTCTGGCCACCTTGCGGCCGCAAGGTCAAAAGACCTTGCCTTCGCAAGGTAGACAGAAACATGACCAACCAAAAAAAGACTCTTGCGGACGCAAGGTGAAGACCCAATGCGGCTACAAGATCCCCAGAACCGACTTTACGAGGTTTTTGACTTGGATTGAACCTCCTATTCCCCTACAACTCCTTGGTATAAATAAAGGACGATAGCCAAAGCCAAAGGACGTCCAAGAAGTGTTAGAAAACAGCTTTAGCTTAGGAATTATATTGTATTACGTAGATTAGTTGTTGTAATTATAGTTTTGAAGATCGATCCATGTATTCCTTCATCTCGTTGTGCAGTTCATCTTCAAGGATGAACTAACCGTCCATTAATCTAGGAGTTGGGAGGTAACTTGTATCAAATCTATGGCTTAATATATATTTTTATTCATTCAATTCTTGTTGATCATGGTGTTTATCAATCCCTTTATTATCTAGCTTTGAACAAATGAATGTAATCGCAAGTAATAAAGGCCTAGAAGTGCGGATACCTGCACGACCATATGCATATGTCGTACACTGGCTCACCATCATGATAAATTGAATCTATCGATACACGAGAGTGATAAGTTAGGGTCAGGTTCTATATATGACCAAAGTGACAGTTAGGATCCATATGTTCTTGTACCTAGGATATAGAATGGATGAATTATTTGGAAATGGAGACTGAACGATAATTCGACAGGCTATATCTATCTTTCGTGAATGAACCCAAGTTATTGAATGATACTTTATCTAAATAAGCTATAGAATAGATGCAAGTGAAACCCCAATCCTAGATTTTCCTCCTGCATCAAATCTTTACAACTGTGATTATTGCGTAATTAGATTTACTGTTTTAGTAGAATAATTAGTTTAAATAAAATCAATAAAACAAACCCCCCTTAGTTTAAAATTGCTACCGATATTCTTGCTAATCGTATTCTTCTTGTCTCTATGGTTCGACCCTTGCTTCCCAAGTTGTCCTACGATATTCTTGTCCACTTGCAAGGAAATAATTAAAATAAGACACGATCAAGTTTTTGGCGCCGTTGTCGGGGATAAGCTAGTTTGCGTAGTTAGTTTGTTGGTAGCGTAGTTTTAAATTCAGTTTTTATAAAAATAAAAATACAAAAAGATTTTTTCTTAGTTGTTAGTTTTTATTTGTTTTATTTGCTTTTATTATTTTATGCACGGTCGTAGATATCTAAATCCTAAATTGGTAGAATTAAATCAAAATATAAATAATCTTGGAAGGGATCAGGAAGACCCTTATAATTTGGAAACCAATCTGTTAATCAAGAACAGTTGAATCGAGAGAATCCTCTGGTTGATCCTCCAATGGATAACAATAATCAAAATCCTGAAAATCCAGTTCCTCCGGTAAATGTGAATCAAAGAATGGAAGAACCTGCTGATAGAAATATAGAAGTAATAATCTATCAAAGAACTATAAGTGATTATGGCCGTCCTATGTTGAATGTAACACCATCATGTTTAGTCTTACCAGAAGCGGTAAGAAATTTCGAACTTAAAGGTCATTGTTATAATATGATGCCTTCATTTCATGGACTGCCATCTAAGACCCATTAATTTTTTTTAAAGAATACGAATTCATGATTGAAAATTTCCCGTTAGGTGGTTTGACTGAAGATCAGATAAAAATGAAATATTTTCAATGTGCATTAAAAGATTTGACGAAAAGATGGTTTATGAATCTAACACCTAGAAGTGTTTATACTTGGACTAAATTATATGATTTGTTTATGGGTAAATTTTATCAACATGCATCTTTTTCAGAATACAGAAAACAAATTATGTCTTTTCAAAATGAACCAGGAGAGACATTCCATAAAGCATGGGATAGATTTAAAAATTTACTTCTCATGTGTCCTCATCATAATTTATCTCAAGATGTGTTAGTAACTCAATTTTATCATGCCCTTTCGCTTGCATTACAAACTATAATTGATAGTGCGGCTGGTGGTTCTATTAATAGAATGACACCAACTGCATTAGAAGACTTGCTTAAGATGTTAAGTGCAAATTCTCAACAGAAAAGTATAAGAGGTAAAAGTAGAAGTTTATTTCAAATCTAGAAAAAGCAAATATGCAAGCTCAATTTGAACGTTGGAACATTCAAGAAGCATGCTCTATTTGTGGATTAAATTCTCATGCTACTAATTTATGTCCCTCTAGTGTTGTGTATCCTGAACAGGTTAATGCCATGAACATGTACCCTCAAAGACAAAGGAATGATCCCTACTCCAACACATATAATCCTGGTTGGAGGAATCATCCTAATTTTTCGTGGGAAGGAAATAAACCATTACAACCTCAACAATTTCCTAAGCAATGACAATTGTAGATTGAAGAAGTTCCAAAGTCAGATGGATCGAGCAGTGGTCAAGCTGCTGTTAACAAATATTTGCTAGAAGTGGTGGAAAATTGAAGGAATCAACTCGCAAAAATTTAAAGAAAAAGAAAAAGAAGAAGGGAAGTTCCCTAGTTAGACAGAACAAGCAAAATCTATCACTACTCTGCGAGGTGGTAGAGTAATTGGAGAAGAGGTAAGTAACCCTATTCAATCTTCTAATGTGCCTGATAAAGTAGATAATTCTGTAAAAGAAGTTGAAAAGGATAAAAGTGAAAATATTCAAGCAAAAGATAATGAAGTAGAAAAAGAAGTTTTAAATAAAAATAGTCAAGAGGAAGTAACTCAAGAAAAAGAGCAAGAGGCAGAACCTCTTGAGGAACCTTATGTGGCACCACCACCATATGTTCCTCCAATACTTTTTTTTTTTTTATGAAACAGGGACGGAACCCTACATGATTTTATTAAATAAAAAGAAAATACAAACTAGAGGGGGACAACCAGCCTTACCCAATAAACAGGGGGACAAAGGAGCCTGACCTCGAAAAAGGAAATACAATAAAAGAGCTAGTGCTTACGAAAAGAAAATAATCCTAAAGCATCATGCTGAAGCGCACGACGGACCTCCCCTGCAAGTTGCGTCACTGGGGAAAAATTCTGGGCACTCCTAGTAGCATGAGCAAGATCCGCTAGTCTGTCTGCAACTGAATTTCCCTCACGAAAAATGTGATGAACCTCATAAGTACCCAGAAGACTAAGACATCGATGAAGGTCATAGATATAAAGCCACGGACAACCATGCATACCCTTAATGGCTGAAGCAATCACCAAAGAATCCACTTCCACTAAGACCTTATCATAATTCATGCACGACATAAAATCAAACCATCTCGGAGAGCCTGAAATTCCGCACTCGTATTAGAGCCAGGCCCATATAATCTAGAGTAACCAAAGACAGAAAACCCATTTGAGTCTCTAATCGCGCCCCCACCAGTTGCAATACCTTCCCCAGAGGATCCATCTGTGTTAATCTTGACATAGTTTGGAGCAGGAGGCTGCCATCGAATCCACGACCCTTTTTGCAAATTAACCTTCCTAACCGATAATCCCATGTTTCGCAAGCAAAAAGAACCCATAGCAGAGTTGTTAGATTTTGGAGTGAAAAGAGTCAGAACATCTTTCAAGCCTTGCATGACATGTTTATAGGGCAACTCTCCAGAAATATGAGCATTTTCGAAAACAGCCGAGCATCTAGCTTTCCATATAACCCAGCAACCGTACAAAAGGAGACCAACCTGAACTGCCCCAAGTTCTGAACGCACATAAACACCATCAAGCCAAATGCGAAAAACATGGGGAATAGAAGAGTAACTACTGACTTTATTAAATGGCCGAGCCAACCTACACCAAAGCTCGCGAGCCAGCTCAGACTGCAGAAACAGATGGTCGATGGACTCTCTCTCTGGGTTGTTCCGGCAACAAACACATCGAGAAACCAAAGGAACATTCTTGGAGTGAAGGCGCAGATCAACTGGAACGGCAGCATAAAAAAGTTTCCATCCAAAAGCGCTTATTTTTGTAGGAATCCAAGATTGCCAAATTTTCTTAGCCCAATATATAGTTGGATCCCGCGTACAACAAATATTCCAGTAAGCTTTCGAGGCAAAATCACCAGAAGAAGTCAGGCTGAACATTAATTTGTCATGGCATTTATCGGCCAGGCAAATGTTTTTAATGATGGCATGATACGACATAGGAATTAGCGGAAGCAGATCCTGAAGAAAAGGGAGAGCATCCTTAACTGTAAGATTAATATCTATGGGATAAGGCCCCTCCAGCCTGGTTCCAACCCAATTATCATTCCAAAAAGACACCTTGCCTTCACCAAGAACCCACCAACTATGATGAAGCAGGACCGCAATGTGAGAGTGAACTGCCTTCCAAACGTGAGAGGCTGCTACTGGAACTGTGAAACCAACATTGTTACGATATTTCATGTGGATAAATTTGGCCCATAAACTAGTGCCTTGAAGAACACCCCAAGCTAATTTGGCATGAAGCATGTCTCGGACCTGCATTATGGAACGAATACCCAAACCTCCTTCATGCACAGGTCTACAAATCTTGTTCCATGACACCCAATGAATCTTGTGACTATCCGCGTTGCCCCATAAAAAAGTTTTCCATGGCCTGCTCAATACGACGAAGAACACCTATTGGAACTTTAAGAACCGCCAGAGCATAAACTGGAATGCTGCTCAGAACTGATTTGATCAGAACAATTTTACCTCCAAAAGAAAGGAGCCGAGATTTCCAGCCATCAATCCTATTTTGAATGTTTGTTTCCAGAGCCTCAAAATAATGTCTCCGAACTCTCCCATAAAATAAAGGAAGACCCAGATAAGTCATCGGAAGTTGAGTACACCCAGACCAAGTAGCAATACGCTGAGCCTTATGAAAAACATAATGGATAAGCAACTTACGGAAATTTATAATATGTTATCCAAAGTGAACATCAATCTCCCTTTGCTTAATGTTATTAAAAACATTCCGTCCCATGCTAAGTTCTTCAAAGATCTTCACTCTAGAAAACACAATTTTGAAAAGAATGAAAAATTATTGTTTCTGAAAACGTGAGTGCAGTTTTACAACCCGAACTTCCTCCTAAATTAAAAGATCCTGGTAGTTTCAATATCCAAGTCTCCTTGGGTAGTTATAAAAAGATGAAAGCCATGCTAGATCTAGGAGCAGGTATTAATTTGATGCCTTTCGCTGTCTATAAACAATTAGGGTTGGGTGAATTGAAACCCACTACTATGTCTTTACAGTTAGCTGACCGTTCGGTTAAACATCCTTTAGGTATAGTAGAGGACATACTAGTACAAGTAGATAAATTAATCATCCCAATCGATTTTGTGGTTCTAGAGATGGAAGAAAGCTATGCACTAACAATGAAGTTCCTATTTTGTTAGGTAGACCTTTTATGGCCACTGCCAACACAATGATTAATGTTAAGAATAGTAAACTTTCAATGTCAGTCATGGGTGAAACTAGAAATTTTAGTTTTTGATGCATTAAATAGACCGAGTGACATAAATGCATGTTTCTCAATTGATAAAATTGAAAATGTTACAGCCCAAACCTTTGACGAAAATATAGATGATGATGACTATGAGAAAGATACGTATGTAGGATATGATGATAGAACCTTCTATCATCTAAAAGCTGAAATAGAAGAGAAGGAAAGAATAGAAGAGATGGAAAGACTCGAAGCTCTTAAGAGTGAAGACAAGAACAAAGAGGAAGATTCCAAATCAGAAATTAGTTCTGATAATATAGAAATAGATGAAAATGACAACGAAGAGGTAGGAAAGCAAAATTCTGATTTTGATGATATAAAAATAGGTGAAGAAAAAGAAGAGAACTCTAAGGAGGAAGATAAAGAAGAGATAGTGAAGCCTAAAATTCCTTAGTTTATTACATCTGTCAAATCCCCTCCTTAAGTAGAATTAAAGCCATTATTGTCCCATTTAAAATATGCATTTTTAGGGGAAGGTAAAACTTTACCTGTTATAATTGCTGCAGATTTAACAGAAGAACAAGAAGCAAGCATGTTAAAAGTTTTATGGACACATAAAATTCATTTTTAGGGGAAGGTAAAACTTTACCTGTTATAATTGCTGCAGATTTAGTCCTTCTATGTGTATGCATAAAATTCATTTAGAAGAAGCTAGTAAACCTTCTGGAGAAAGACAAAGAAGACTTAACCCTCACATGGAAGAAGTAGTTAGAAAATAAGTACTTAAGCTTCTTGATGCGGGTATAATTTACTCGATATTTGATAGTAAATGAGTTAGTCCAGTCCAAGTAGTTCCTAAGAAATCAGGAATTACAGTTGTTAAGAATGAGAAAGATGAGTTAGTTCCCACACGAACTATCACTGGTTATAGAATGTGCATAGATTTGAGGAAATTAAATATGGCAACCAGGAAAGATCACTTTCCCTAGCCTTTTATTGACCAAATCCTTGAAAGACTATTTTTTTTTTAATGAAACAGGGACGGCACCCTGGCAGATTATATTAATTAAGAAAAAAAAGACATACAAACTTGAGGGGGACAACCAGCCTTGCCCTTATAAATGGGAGGACGGAGGAGCCTAACCTCGAAAAGGAAATAAACAACCATAAGAGACCTAAGAAATACGAACATATGGAGTGTCAGATCAATCCAGAGTAATAAGACCCTTAATGCGAAGAGGAAGAGACGCAACAGACTCAAACAAGACATCATTACCCTGATCGCAACCAAGATTAGCAAGCGCATCCGCCACCGAATTAGCCTCACGATAAATATGATGGATGGAAAAATTAGTCGATGCAAAGATCTTTTGAATTGACCGAATCAAATATAGGCACTTCCAAGGAGGCTGCATGGAACCCTTGACACATTGCACCAAATTTAAAGAATCCACCTCAATAGAAGAGTCTGAGTAGTGATTGGCCACCAACCATAAGAGCCCTTGATACAGAGCACGGAATTCCGCTTGGAAACTACTGGAAAGCCCATAAAATGAAGAGAAAGCCATTATAAGATTGCCTAGATTATCCCGAATAATGCCACCACCCGAACTTAATTCCGGATTTCCTCTACACACACCATCTGTATTCAGCTTTAGAAAACCCGGAGGAGGCTTAATCCATCGAACAACCCGAATTCGTTTAGTAGAGAAAGAGCCGAGGCGCGAGAAGAAAATCGAATCCTAGCTTTGCCTGTGAGGACTGAAACTAGCATTTAGCAAAATGGACTGAATAAGATGGTGAACCCGATGGAAAACAAACTTGAAAGGGGGACGGTACCCATCATGGAGATTGCCATTTCTATACTTCCATAATTCCCAAAGGATCGCAGTAGGAGTTATGATGTGGAGAATAGAATTCTCCTTAAATTGCCACCAGTCATAGCAACAGTGATGAAGGAAGGAAGAGGAGAAAGAAACGCCGCCCAACTTATTGAATTCAGACCATAAGTATCCAGCCAGCGGGCTCTCTAGAAAGATGTGAGCATAGGTCTCTACAGCTCCCGTAGAGCAACAAGAACAGCGAGAAGCAAGGACAATTCCTTTACGGATTACACTCTCATCCAGAGGCAGCTTTTGAAACCACAAACGCCACAAAAACAGACTGATTTGCCGAGGAATATATTTATGCCAAATGAAACGGGAAGAAGCAGCAATCGGTCTGATAAATCGAGTTATCTGCATGGCTGAAGATAAAGAAAAGGAACCTTTATCCGAGACATCACAATAAGCTGAATCAGGCTGATCAGATAACGCGACTCGGTTTCTATTGGCCGACATAAAGGCGCATGGCCAATCACACTCGGCCGAAGTAGAAAGCGAGAGGGAGGCATAAACGGCGGCTCGTGAGCAGGATGCTAATTGAGAGCTGGATGAATTTGATAAAAGACCCTCAGGTAACCATTAATCAAACCATATAGAACATTTACCTTGGCCGATAATCCAATGAATGTGGGGCTCCGCAATCGGCCGAATCTTACACATTCTGCGCCATGTATGAGAGCCACGAACAGAAGTTAGCATTGGGTGAATATTGGAACAATATTTTTGCTTCATAAACCGACTCCATAAACTGTGAGCAGATCTGAATCTCCACCAGAGAAGGATAGAGAAAGAATGAACAATATCAGTCAAGGCTTTGATGCCAACACCCCCTTCGAGAACTGGTCTGCAACAACGATCCCAAGAAACCCAATGAGACTTAAAGTTTGCTGTCAATAGATCCCCAAAAAAAGTTGGCGAACATCCTATTAAGATGTTTAATCACAGAAACAGGCGGGTCAAGAATTGCAATCTGATACATGGCAATAGAATTCAACGAATTAATTAAAATCACCTTCCCGGCTTGAGAGAAAGGCTCCCATCCATGAGTTAATCCTATTCTGGATTTTTTCCAGAAGGGGATCAAAAAGGGATTTTTTCTTACGACCTTCAAATAACGGGCACCCCAAATAAGTGACAGGAAGAGCCTTGTTATTAAAACCAACATGTTGTCTGATGGAATGAACACGAGATGCAGAAATAGAATTAGAGACCATGAAGAACTCTTGCCTTGATTAATGAGCTGACCAGAACATTTCTCATATTTTTCCAGAAGTTGACGATGATGAAGAAGCGAATTTTTATTGCCATTACGAAAATAACAAAGTCATCGGCGAAAGCCAAGTGGGAAACAACCAGGCAGCCACTCGGAGAGGAATAAGCATAGTTAGGATGATCCCTATGAAGCTTATTTAGCCCACGACTAAGGACTTCATTGCGATAATAAAAGGCTAGGGGAAATAAGATCTCCTTGCCTCAAACCACGAGTAGAATGAAAAAAAACCTGCCGAAGAGCCATTAATGGAAACCGAAAACCAATTATTCGAAATCACCCTCCAAATCATGTCTATGAAGGTCTCCCCAAATCCGAATTTTCGTAGAGCTTGAGTGAGATATATCCAGGAAACCCGGTCAAAAGCTTTGGCCATATCAAGCTTAACAATCACATTCGAGCCATTAATTTTTTTCTTCAGTTGGTGGGCGAACTCATGAGCAAGGAGGAGATTGTCCTGAATAAGCCTTCCTTTAACAAAGGCACTTTGATTTTCGAAATGATATGAGGAAGAACCACAGCAAGCCAAGCAGAGCACAAAATTTTTGTAAGAACCTTGTTACAAAAATTGCACAAACTGATCGGGCGAAGATCCTTGAAAGAATTCACTTGATTAGATTTAGGAATGGCAATAATAGTAGTACTGGCCCAAGCTTTAGGAAGATCAAAGCCGCCAAAAATTCGGAGATGGCAAGATAAAGGTCCATGGCAATAATATCCCAACAGGGCGTAAAACTTACCCGAAAAACCATCCGTGCTCGCCGCACCGTCACCATTCGAGCGAAGACAATCTCTTTAATTTCTTCAAGAGTAGGAGGAACTCGCGTGAGAAGGGAATTCGATCTCCGCTGTAATAAGAGATGGGATAAGGCTGAAACTAGATCGGTATCCATGACGCCTCCACAATCGGTCACCGGTCTTGGAAAAAATTTATGGCGCTTCTTTAATAGACAAGTCCGAATCGACAAGATTACCATGCATATCAACTATACGATGAATAGAGAGAATGCTATCGCGGGTTTGTTTCACCGAAGAATAAAATAACTTGGTGCTGCCATCCCCATCTTTAAGCCATCTAAGGTGAGATTTACGCTTCCAAAAATCTTCTTCCGGCAGTTGCGATTTGAGTTTAGCTGCGCTAAATGGAGAGCGAGAACGATTGTCCGGACAATTATCCTCTTGAGCGAAATCTCTTTGGCAAGAACATCATGTTTCTTACGCTAATTGCTGAATGCCGAAATATATTACCAAAAGTGGTCTTATTCAGATTTTCAAAGCAAAGGCGGACCTTTAATTTGTTAGAAAACCGCACCATCGGTCGACCTCAACAGAACGCCCCAAGTCGAGAAACAATGTCCATAAAAGTGTGATGAGAAGTCCGGATATTCAAGAATTTAAAAGAAGAGGGCGAAAATCGGAAGGCTGAATTAATAGAGATAAGAAGAGGAGAATGATCGGAGCATGTTCGGTTTAAGTGCTTGTCGAAGTATTAGAGAATGAAGATAACCAAGGAGCGTTACAAGCGGCTCTATCAATGCGTTGGAAGATAGTTGCTTGCCCATCACGGTTGTTACACCAAGTAAATTTGCTACCACTATACCCAATGTCGAAAGACATTTGCATTAAGACAAGCGTGAAATTCGAATGCTCCTTGTGCGTCCCAACCCGTGCCTCCAATTTTCTCTTGTTGAGAGAATAATGTTAAAGTCCCCACAAACTAACCACTGTGGGGAATCGAAACACCATGGCTAAAATCAATTAATTCGTTCCATAAATCTGACGTTCCAAAGAAGTGCATTTAGCGTAAACCGTGGTAATAAAAAGCTGGATTAGCCCAAGAAAAATGCTTAATGCTCGAGTGAGATGCCTGCAAAGAATCCCAAACAACTTGGCAACCGAAATCGACTTAGCAAGGATCGAGATAGAGCCGATAGAATTATAGAAGAAAAACTTAAACTTGGTTTCTTAGCTATATGCGATTGTCTTTATCAATCATAGGTTCGCAAATAGTTAAATATGAAATATGATGAATGGAGACCGACTTCCTCAATCGAGCAAGCTGTAGAATCGTTCAGCCTCTAAGATTCCAAAATAACGACTTAATTGTCATGAGAAACAGCGGAAGAGGGACCAAATTGGGTTTTTCTTGCATCTTGGGCGAGTAGTTCGGCGTAGAAGGAGCAATAGGTGGCTTCTAGGCTTTTTCTGCTGAGAGAAGCCAAGTGAAGAGCTTCTATTGAAATATTTGCCATAAGGGGATCTTCATCATCAAAGCTTTGTAAAACCGCAAACTTGTTTGGCGGCGTGGTAATAGGATCACCTCGGATCACCTTCGATTGAGGATCCACGCCTTCATTAATTTCGAAACTTCAATAAATTCATCATTAATGTCTTGTTGATTAGAGAAGCGAATCGGTGATCATTAATATTCTCACCGGGAGCAAAGGGACTTTATGCAGATGCTGGGATTCGGACGGTTTGTTCGGGAGTAGATCGGGATGCAAATTACCGGTTGTGAAGGATCTTGATGATCATCTTGAACCTCATTCAAAGGCTCGGCGGAGCGGGGTTACTTGGAGTAGAAGCATCGGTTTGGGGAGGGTCATGAGACTCTTTGGGCTTCAGGACCTTAGGCTTAACAATATTAGGGATATCGGCCGCAACCTTAGGCTTAACAATATTAGGGTTTTTACGCAACCTTTTCCTTGTCTTTGTGATTACGTGAATTATCATTATCTTCTTTCTTCGATTGGAATTTGCCTGCGCGAAAAAGCATCATGCCCTTGCATCGGAACAATAAAGTGGGAGCCTCTCAGCTTCGATGCTGCGAATCGCCCGAATTACCACTAGCAATCGGATGCGTTTTGGAATTGGTTTGTGAGATCGATCTCAATGCGGTCGGGCCACACTTGGCCTAGATAAATTTGCGGTGCTGAATCAAGAATTAAGGGCTTACCAATCATATTGCCAATAGAAAACAAAGCTTGTTTATTAAACAAATAAATAGGGAGGCTTGGAAAAGAGAACCACACGGGAACTATCGGACTTTCGATGTCGATCTAAATCGGGAGTCCATTTAAATACTCGCATCGGAAAACACCAACATACCATTGGTCTTTAATCCAAAGGCGTAATGTCGGCTTCGTGATGAGTTTGTATCGAGAACATGTTTGTGTCCAAGTGACCAATAACGACATCTGTTTAAGGCCAAAAGTCAAGAATTCTTTGCGCATAATTTCTAATGAAGGTGCGCCATGGGAAAATTTACCCACAAGAGTAAGCGAAAGGTTTAGCAAAGGCCGCCACTTGAGAAGCGAGATAATCGAAGCGTAGGTTCACCTTTGTAGGTCGATGGAGGGATGAGAAGATTGGATTGATGGGAAGTTGGCTGATCTGAAAAAAGGGAAGCAAAAGACTTGGATTGGGGAGGGAGGAGGAGGCGGAGGACCAGTCCCCACCCGGCCGTGGCAGTTCCATGGAGGACGGAGAAAAGCAAGTGTAACCCTAGGACCAAGAGAGGAAAATTTTTTAGAGAGAGAAATATTTTAGCTCCTTCCTTTCCTTAATCCACAATTCCTCATCCGAAAACTCAAGGTTGGGGACATAGACTGTACCCCAACCCTTAATTTTTATTATTTTAATGCCTTTGTTTTTAATTCTACATCCTTGAAAGACTAGCGGTCATGCATATTATTGTTTTCACAGCGGTTTTCGTTATAATCAAATCCCAGCACTTTGAAAACCAAGAAAACCATTTTATACATGTCTTGGTACCTTCTTTAGGAGAATGCCCTTTGGACTTTGTAATGCTCGGCTACTTTTCAAAGATGCATGATATTTATATTTTCCGAAATTCTTTTGATCATTGCCTAGAAAATCTAACATCGGTTTTGAAGAGATGTTGCAAGACTAATTTTACCATAAGTTAGGAGAAAGGCCACTTCATGGTTAAACATGGAATAGTCTTAGGTCATGTTGTGTCTAACAAAGGAATTGAGGTTGACAAGGCTAAAATTGAAGTTATATCACAACTACCTCCTCCAACTTCAGTCAAAGGTGTTAGAAGTTTTCTAGGACATGCAGGTTTTTACAGAAGATTTATAAAAGATTTTTCAAAAATCTGTAAACCTTTATGCAATCTGTTGGCAAAAGATACCGAATTTATTTTTGACCAAGAGTGCTTGAATGCATTTAATTTATTAAAAGAATGATTGACATCAACCCCAATTTTAACCAGCCATGATTGGTCTCTCCCTTTTCAGATCATGTGCGATACTTCAGATTTTGCAATTGGAGCTGTGTTAGGACAAAGAATAGATAAGAAACCACATGTAATTCATTATGCTAGTAGGACATTGAATAATGCACAACTTAATTATACAACCACATAAAAAGAGTTTTTAGCAGTCGTGTATGCATTAGAAAATTTTAGATCATACTTGTTAGGATCAATAGTTATCATATTCTCTGATCATGCAACCCTAAAATATCTTTTGAGTAAGAAGGAGGTAAAGCCTAGGCTCATAAGATGGATGTTATTATTGCAAGAATTTGACATTACTATTAAAGATAAAAAGGGAACGGAAAACGTTGTAGCCGACCATTTGTCTAGGTTGGAATTTTTACCTTTATTTGAACGTCAATTTCTTGATAATAAAATCCCTATGAATGAAGATTTTCCTGATGAGCAATTATTGGCAGTTAAAATTTTTGAACCATGGTATGCTAATTTTGTTAATTACTGTGTATCTGATATCATCAATCCTTACTTTGATTTTTATCAAAGAAATAAATTTTTAACTGATGCAAAACACTATTTTTGGGAAGACCCTAGTTTATTCAAAATATGTTTCGACTTTATAATTAGGAGATGTGTTCCAGAACAAGACCAACAAAGTATTATGACATTTTTTCATAAATACTCTTGTGGTGGTCATTTTAGTGGTAATAAAGCATTAGGAAAATCATGCAATCGGATTATATTGGCTCTTTGTATTTAAAGACTCGACATATTTTGTAAAACATGTGATAAATGTCGAAAAGAACCGAGGATAAGTAAAGGAATGAAATGCC
>CM028382.1:34866704-34938988 GCA_013146195.2 Codonopsis lanceolata
TTTCATCCGATGGGTTTCACATTCTTAGGTAATGGGACAAGATCCCAAACGTCATTATCATTCGTGGTTTTAACTCTTCATTTATGGCATCAATCCACTTATGAGAATTTGGACCACTAATGGCTTCATGGAAGGTGATTGGCTCATCTCCCACTAAACCTAACGGTTCCTCATTCTCGGCAAGATATACATCATAATAATCGGTATAGCACTCGCTTCTTGCTCTATTAGATCTTCTTAATGGCACATAGGTTCTTCTTGATTTTGAGGGTGTTGAATTTCCTCATCAACATTTTCATGTTGTTCATTAATAGGAGAATTAACGTCATTTTGAATATTATGTTCTTGTCGAATTTCGAGAAGCTGCGCTTGATTTTCGATAGGAACTATAGGAAGAGGTATAGGTATAAAGCGAATTCTCTTCCATTTCTTCAAATTCAAAATTACTATTTAAATTTTCCCCTCTAAATTCAACATCCTCGAAAGAACCTAGCATTTCCGTCTCAAAAAAAGTTCTAGTTTTTGGGTCATAGAATTTATATCCCTAGATCTTTGAGAATATCCTACAAAATAACTACTAACGGTCTTTGCATCCAACTTTCCTTCGTTAGGTCTATAAGGCCTAGCTTATTTGGACAACCCCAAACATGAAGATGATTAAGGGGCGGTTTCTTACCGGTCCATAATTCATAAGGGGTTTTGTCGGTTAGCTTTTGAAGGAGCTCTATTAAGTAGGTAGGTTGCGGTTTTCAAAGCATCGCCCCATAATGAGTGAGGTAAAGAAGTACAAGAAACCATACTTCTTACCATATCCTTAAGGGTTCTATTCGTCTCTCGGCTACACCATTCATGCTAGGTGTCCCGGCATGGTGTAGTGAGGACAATCCCACTCTTCCAAATAGCGAGCAAAAGGACCGGGGCGTTGTTCTCCCGAACCGTCATTCCGGCAGTAGTATTCACCACCACGATCGGATCTAACGTTCTTAATAGTCTTTTCAAGTTGATTTTCAACCGGTTTTAAAAGACTTGGCGTCCAATGATTGAGACTTTTCATGAAGTAAATAAATGTATCCATAACGAGAGAAGTCATCTATGAGCGTAATAAAATATGTTTGTCCGTTCCATGAAGGGGTAGGGAGCGGTCCACATATGTCAGTATGAATTAGTTCTAAGACTTTTGTAGCTCTCAAGGATTCATTTTTGTTTGTACTATTTGTAAATTTTCCCTTAAGGCATTCAATACAAAAGTTATTTTCGGAGTATCAAGCTTATGTAATATTCCCTCGGACACAAGCTTGTCAATTCTCCTTTTGGAGATATGACCCAACGCCTATGCCACAAGGTATAAGAGTTTTTACTTGAAAACTTTAGTTTTATGCCTCGAGAGTTAGTTTCATTATTATGGGACTCATTTAATGAATTATGTGTCAAGTAAATATAGATTATCAATGTAAGACAAAGAGCTAGTACCAAAAGTTTTGAATCAAAATATAAATTGCATTTATTATTGCCGAAGATCTGAGGAATAACCTTCCGATCTAATGTAGTGGCGGAAATCAAATTCCGTCTAAAAGATGGAATAATAAATACATTGTTCAAAACTAAATAATATCGATACTAAGAGATAATCTAAAAGTCCACATGCCCTCCACCTCTACTAGGCTTTCCGGCTCCCATGTAGATGAATCTTTCACCTTCATTGGGCGTTCGGTAGTTCGAGCAACCACATACATGAACTTATGTGAGTAGTTGCAGGAGTCTAACCACCATGTATACGAAGGAATTGAAACTAAATTAGCTTCGGTACAAACAAAGCTAAATGACATACCTTTCTTAATTCGCCATTGGCGATACTTAGAAGCGATCGGGCTTCATGTGAGTGGGGTCCTTGCAAAAGCACTTTTCACTTTTTGATCATTTGATGATCCCTTAGGCTTCTTTATGCGCAACCGCAATCTCCTTACCTTTTCTCTTAATCCCACGAGAAGAGGTAGATGCATAATGTGCACTTTCGGGTTTGGTGTGTTTCAACCTATCTTCTTCCTCAGTGACATGTGAAATTAATTCATTAATATTCCACTTGTCCTTTTGACAATTATAGGTCGTTTCAAAATGACCAAATTGTGAAGGAAGAGAAATTAAAGCCAAATGCACAAGCAAGTCTTCGATAAGTCCAACTTGAGTGCTTTTAATTTCGTTGATAGATGAAACATCTCCATTATGTATTCCTTAGATTTCCGGTGCCCTTATACCTCATGGAAACAAGCTTCCTCAAGGTAGCACTTGTTTCCGATTTATCGCTTTGCAAGCGTTGTTCTAGGGCATCTAGGAAACCTTTTGCACCATCATCCTCGGAGACCTTTGTTTAGAAATGTCTCAGGGACTGCATTCTTAATTATGCTTAGGGCGGCGCGATTAGAGCGCTTCCACCTCTCTGAACTTAAGCGGTCTTCGCGGTGCTTTTATCGATTAGAGGCGGGAGCTTGTTCTCTTAATGCGAGGTCAAGGTCCAAACAGCCTAAGACCATAATAATCTTGTTTTCCAAGTTTTAAAGTTTGTCCCAGTTAGCAAAGGAATTGAGTTTAAAGGCGGTAGTAACAGATGAAGCGATCAAATCTGAATGAAGAGAACAAAAGAATGAAACAAAACATATATAAGAAACTACACAATGATTAATTATATCAAAATGAATTCCATCATAGTAAAAGATAATCAATATGACATCAAGACTAATCTTTGGATTGCGAATTGACTCACAATTTGATTTATCTTAGGGTAAACAAATAGCTTAAACAACACATTTTAAATACTTGCCTTCCTTTGGGCCGGATCAAGTATAAAAAAAATGTCCTAAAATTTAAGGTATTTGTTCCCCGGTAATAAAGAATATAAACAATTCACTTTAAACACCCGCCTTCCTTTGGGATGGTTCACAGCGTTTAAAATGATCAAAAGTTTAGTTCAATTATTACCCTATGAATGCAAATACTTAGTCAATAACAAGGTCTCCTTTGGGAAACAAACATGTTATCACATATCAATATTTACATTCATCACTTTAACAAATTTGTATTTAAATAACGTAAATTGCTTTGGCAACAATATTATTTAAACAATGAATAAATTTGTTTAAGCATATAATTAATCATACTTTAGGGCACTTAAGACTTTAAGGTAATTTAGAAAATTTAAAAGGTAAAGAAATAAGCGAAATTTATTAATAAAAGATAATATCCTTTTGTTCTACCGTCCATTCTTAAAGTTTAATAACTCCAAGAACCACCGAAGCGCGACTGGTGTCCAGACATTATAATTTATTAATAGATTATCAAAATTTTGGGCAACGAAAAGTCACCAATTATACTCAAAAAGTCACCACGGTTGGACCATTAATTTGATGAAGCCTTTTAACCAACTTATATTCAATTAAAAGTCACCACGGTTGGACCATTGCCTTTTGATAATTTGATGAAGCCTTTTATGAACAGTCTTTCAACCAAATTTCCATTTTAATGCATTATAATTATTGGCTATGTAAATGGGACAAGTTTGCACTTTAATTAACATGATTCAAACAAGTAGACCTAGATTTACACACTCCAAACACATGATGTTGGCTATGTAAATGGGGTAATCTTGTATGAACCATTGTGTCTCTTAAAACTTGATCTTACCATTATTGCCAGAAATTGAATGAAGTTCTTAATTTAATGGTGACTCAATTCAACCAAAGTAAGTAGATCCGCATACTCACAACACATTTTAAAAAAAATGCGTGGCTATGCATATGAACAAACTCACAACGCATCCAAGGATGGTGGCTATGTTCAAAAATGGGATAATCTTACATTAAGGATTGAAAGCCTTTTGAGTAAAACCAAAATTCAGAAATAGAATGAAGTTATGAACATAATACTCTTAGACAAATGAGTATTATGTACAAGAACAAAACCAAGTGTAATTATACATGGATTACAAACTTAAACAAATTAAAGCACAAGACTTTATAAGAAATTCAAACTCAATCTAGTATATGAGCAGGCTCTGATACCAATTGTTGGAACAATTACGATCCATTAAACATGAACCGACTCATTACTAGATTAAGAAGAGAAGAAGAAGAAGAAGACGGAAGCGTGTAATTACCTTGTGATTCCATGTTCGTTCTTAATCTTGTTCTTGTTCTTGAGTAAAGATGATGAAGTAAGAAGATAGACTTCAAATTAGGGAGGAGTAGATCTTCTAAATGATGAGTGCCATTTAATCTCTTTATTCTTCAATTACTTAGGAAGAATTTTTGACTGAATGAGAATAATGTAACTAGTAGATACATAGGCTTGATGGATAAGCCTTTATATAGGAATCCAAGGGGCACTTCATTTAGGGACTACACCTATTGATATATAAGATATTACCATTATGCCCATCATTTAATGGTATACTTATATTTATGGAATTCTACATATTATATTGAGTTCTATACTTTATACCATATATTATAATATTGATCATTATATTATTAAGTATTTATATGTTATATTAATCCATGTTCTTACACAAAAATCATATAGGAGAAGTATAGTAGCTTACCTACAATCACCACTACAAGTAAACAAATCGAACATGCAAAGGGTGGAATGGGTTCTCCTCATCTTCCTCTTCACTTCTATGGTTGGGATTTGTAAATGGACTCCTCAAGCTTTGGCCACCATTGTTGATCACTCAAGAACCTCCCAAGAACACTAAGAAAACTCTCCTTTCAGCTCTCAAAATGTTGTCCACGTTTTTGGAGAGAGATGGCAGAAAATGGAAGGCTTAGTGGGTGTATTGGCTTCCCCAAGGCTTGAAAATGTGAGTGGGAAGAGTGGCCAATGCATGTAGGGGTTCTCCCTTGCCAAGTGACTTTCAATCCACTCAAAACTCTCTCAAACCTTCAAGGAGTATTCAGCCACGTTTTTGGAGAGAGAGGCTGAAGAAAATGGCTTTGGTGGATGTATTTGGTCACCTTATGGCTAAATAGTGGGTTGGGAGGGAGTGACCAATGCATGTTGATGCATGTTGATGTCTCTCCTTGCCAAGTTTCTATTAATCCCTTCAAAACTCCAAAAACTTGTTTAGTACTCATAGGTTGATAGTTATGATGGTTTAGGAACTGAATATGGGGAGTTTATCATTAAGGGTAGGTGTGTAATTGGCTAAAAATAAAGTCTAACACACAATGAGTGGTCAACTATAGTAGATCAGAATTTGGATCATTTTACAAAATGTTCTTGTACCGAAATACACAACCTAAAATTACACAAAAGATATGGTTAGAAATCTCTATGAGTCTAGTTTCTAACGCATCAAACGGATCCGAATTCCGAGTTTCGTACACAAAGTTATGGCCAAAATACTACAGACCTATAGTGGCCTTCGGAAATACGCGAATTTCCGAAAATCAAACTCGAGCATGTGTAAACGTTTACACGACCACTCAAAAATAATTCTAAGTTAATTCCCCAAGGTCCCCTAGTCATCTAGGGTCAAAATAATACCAACCGAAAAAGTCGTACAAAGAAGAAGAACGACAAGAAGTAAAGTAGCAATCAAACCGTCGATTCGACAAGCATTCAAACAAGATTTAAATCATGTTAAGGATGTTATGAATGATCTCTAATACTTACATATGTGCATCCATCTAGAATTCTAACACATCTAAACATGTTATTTAATCATCATGTAAAGATCTAGGACCAAATCGAGGTCAGGAACACAAAACGCAAGCAAACTCTAAATCGCGTCGCCTTCCGACTATCGTCGAGTTACGACTTGTGACTTTAGCAAGTCAACAACTATATGGAATCTCTTAATAGTGTTTTGGTCTTAATGTGGTCTCTCATACACATCTAGACTCTCTCACAAACTAAACGAGCAATCAACCAAGGAAGAAATGCGAGCATCGCACACATTTCAAGCTAACCGGGAATCGGGGTATTACAGAACCTGCTGATAGAAATATGAAAGTAGTAATCAATCAAAGAACTATAAATGATTATGGCCGACCCATGTTGAATGCAGCATCATCATGTTTAGTTTTACCAGAAGCGGTAAGAAACTTTGAGCTTTGATCGATGTATTTTATACGTCGATTTTATATGCTTCTATGACTTAAATTATGCTATTTCACGAGGCTATTGGCTACTAATATATGTTTTCGGTGAGTTTTGTAAGTTTTAGGGTTATTAGTGAAAATATGACAAACTCCAGGGCTTTAAGTGCAAATTTCAAGAAGGGCCAAAGAGTAAAAATGAAGAAAAAGTGAAGACTGTTGATTCTGAGGACCTTGCGACCGCAAGGTAGGCAGTACGGGCAAAGTCAAGCTTTCCAAAGGCCAAACACACTGGAGACCTTGCGGACGCAAGGTACTCAACACCTTGCGACCGCAAGGTGGTCAGAATGCGTGATTTTCGGATTTTCACACAGTGGTTCGATTGGATTACAACTCCCGAGTATATATTGAAGTCAGATGCCGAGAACAACATATAGAAAATCGGCTGGAAGCAGTCTTAGGTAGATTTTAGGTAGTTTTTAGATTGTAGATTATAATTAGATTTTGTAATTTCAAGTATTGAAGATCAAATCATGTATCCGATCACCTCCATGTGCTGTTCATTGTCTATGATGAACTAAATCATCTATAATCTAGGAGGTGGGAGGTAACTTGTATCAAATTTATGTTTTGATTCGCATATATGTTCATTCAATGCTTGTTGATTGTGTTGTTTATCAATCCCTATATTATTTTGCTTTGAACAAATGAATGTAATCGCAAATAATAAAGGCCTAGAGGTGCGGATAACTGCATGACCAATGTGCATATGTCGTACACTGGCTCACCAACACAATAAATTGGACCTATCGATGCACGAGAGTGATAAGTTAGGACCAGGTTCATACATGATCTAGGTGACAGATAGATCATAAATCTAGGTGACAGCTAGATTACAGTTCTTGTGCTTAGGATATAGAATGGATGAATTTTGCGGGGATGGAGGCTGAACCAATTGTTCAACATACTATATCTATCTTTAGTGAACGAACCCAAGACATTGAATGATAATTATTATGAATTGAACATAAAGGAGATACAAGTGAAACCCAGAATCCTAGATTGCCACACACCATAAGATCTTCATATATGTAATTACTGCTAATTAGTTAAACATCTAAATATAAATAGTAGTTTAGAATAGAAATAAATATAAAAACCCCCTTTAGATTAATAATTTGCTATTAATAAATTGCACTGTTCGTGATCACTTGTCTCTGTGGGTTCGACCCTTGCTTCCAATACTATTCTATAATAGTCTTGTCCACTTGCAAGGAAAAAGATTAATTAAAACATTGATCAAGCTTAAAGGTCACTTTTATAACATGTTGCATTCATTCCATGGATTGCCATCTGAAGATCCAGAAACTTTTGTTAAGGAATATGGTTTTATGAGTGAAAATTTTCCGTTAGGAGGTTTGACTGAAGATCAAATAAAAATGAGATATTTTCAATGTGCATTAAAAGATGTGGCGAGAAGATGATTTATGAATCTAGCACCTAGAAGTGTTTATACATGGGCTCAATTATATGATTTGTTTATGGGTAAATTTTATCAACATGCATCTCTTTCGGAATATAGGAAACAAATTATGTCTTTCCAAACTGAACCAGGAGAGACATTCCATGAAGCATGTGATAGATTTAAAATTTACTTATTTTATGTCCCCGTCATAATTTATCTCAAGATGTGTTAGTAACTCAGTTTTATCATGTTCTTTCGCCTGCCTTGCAAACTATGGTTGATAAAGCAGCTGGTGGTTCTATTAATAGAATGACACCAGTTGAATTAGAAAACTTGCTTGAGATGTTAAGTGCAAATTCCCAATATAAAAGTACAAGAGGAAAAAGTAGAAGTTTGTTTCACGTCCAAGAAGATTCAGATACTCAAGCTCAAATAGAGCAAATGAAAGCTCAAATTGAACTTTTGCAAAATAGAACACAAATTCAATAAGCATGTTCTATTTGTTGATTAAATTCGCATGCTACTAATTTGTGTCCATCTAGTGTTGTGTATCCTAAACAGGTTAATGCGATGAACATGTACCCTCAAAGGCAAATGAATGATCCCTTTTCCAACACATACAATCCAGGTTGGAGGAATCACCCTAACTTTTCATGGGGAAGAAATAAGCCATTATAGCCTCAACAATTCCCTAAGCAAGGACAGTTACTGATTGAAGAAGCTCTGAAATCTGAAGGATCAAATAGTGGACAAGTTGCTCTTAATAAATATTTATTGGAAACTGTGGAAAGATTGCAGAAAGATCTTGCAAAATATCAAGAAATAAAAGAAGGAAAGTTCCCTAGTCAGACAGAACAAGTGAAATCTATCACTACTCTGCGAAGTGGTAGAATCATTGGAGAAGAGGTAAGTAACCCTACTCAATCTACTGATGTGCCTCATAAAATAGATAACTCTGGTAAAGAAGTTAAAAAAGATAAAAGTGAAAATATTCAAGCAAAAGATAAAGAGGTAGAAAAAGAAATTTCAAATAAAGAAAGTCAAGATAGAGAAAAAGTCGCTCAAGAAAAAGAGCAAGAGGCAGAACCTCTTGAGGAACCATATGTTACTCCTCCACCATATGTTCTTCCAATACCATTCCCTGGTAGACTAATGAAAAACAAGATTGATATGCATGTTGTTTCTCATTGTATCTTGATTTGCATTTGTTCATTCATTACATTAGGTTTTATACTTAGTGGCTAAATGGGATGCGTACCAGTTAGCGTGTCAACTGTGTATAGAACTTTGCCTTAGAATAGTTTTTTAAACTTCACAGGTTCGGCGGAAGGCTTCACCAGTAAACTTCAAGCAGCCTCCAGCGGCAGAATTTGTCTGCACTCGGACAGCATGACATGTCCAAAACTCTTCCAGACTTCAAGCTTAAGTAGATTATTTAATTCAACCTAAATCAGTTTGAATTTAAATTAAATCATCTCCAGATCAGCGCTTGACTTCTCAGACACGCCCCTCCAGCTTTTCCGAAAAAGCATGAAGATTTTCACCTCCTGAAAAGTGACAGAGCAGGTGCACAGACTAACACATACAGACTGTACCAACTATTGCAGGTCTGCAACTCTGATTGTTGCCCACTTGCTAGTTGCTGCAACTCTTCACCATTCCCTGCTCAGTATCAGTTGAACAAGAAGTCAACAAAACATCTCCAGGCATTTAATGCATTCAACCTAATAGAGATGTTACTCACTTCGTCTTCTCCTACGATCTCAAGAATGCCCAAGCTATAAATACTGCCATTAAAGATTGAAGAAACAAGAATGCTCTAAAACTATCCAACAACATCAAGCTTTATACTCAGTGCATTCAAGAGATCATTAACTAATCAACGAAGTCCTCAACAACAACAAGAAGATCTGCATCAACTGTTAATCATTTACTTCTTATTGTTGTACTCTTTACTATTCTTCTGCACATTGAATATTCTGTTTCTCCAAATATTCAATTTCCCCAACCCCAAACATAAGTCAAATATTTTTTACACGATCGATTTGATATTTCTATAATAGAACTAGTGAAAAATATAGTGCAAAGAGGAGAAAAAGATTTGGAAGTCTTTGGTTGTTGATTCCTATGTTAAATTTATATCTGATCAGTACATTACATTAGTTTTATACTTCAGTGGCTAATCGGGTCGTATCGATTAAGCGTGGCAATGTGTATAGAACTTTGCCTTGTATAGTTTTATAGGACTTTTCGGGTTCGTGGAAGACACCTTCTCGGCTTCAGGAAGACCTACTCAAAGCTTAAGATCGGTAGACCTCGTGTCGGTGGTGATTACGCTTCAACGTGTCCTCTCGGTGAAAAGCCAAGCTGGATTAATTCAAACTTATTCCTATATATTGTTTGAATTAATCCAAATCATTCACGACATGTCAAGCCGCCGAAAGCAACTCTCCGGAGAAGACTTTTTGTCTGAGCGAGTGAAAGCAAGCATCCCCTACTTTCTCGCTACATCTCTCGATCGACACCAAATCGCCCACCTTTTTGAAGATCTCGAAATGATTATACGCTCTAGATATCGTGAAGGCGAAAATCCTTGACTGACAGCCCCATGCATTTAATGCGTTTATGAATAGAGTTGTTGAAGTCTTCGTCCTCTCAACGGATTCTTTTGAAATGCACTGCTTTAAATACTGCCATTGAAGCTGGAACAAAGAGACAAGCTGGGCGAATCAATCAAACACTTAAAGAATTGCTCGAAACTACACAACTCCAAGTCTTTCGGCCAGTGCATTCAATAGATCCTTACAGATCTAGAAGTCCTCGTCGACAACAAGAAGCTGCTCATCAACATTTATTGCTTTATTCTTCTTGTTGTTAACTTCCATTAACTATACTTCTGCACGAATTAAATATCTTGTATTTACAGATATTTAATTCCCTAGACCCAAACACAAGTCAATATTTTGTACACGATCCATTAGGGATATTCTTTGTAATTGATCTAAGTGGAAAACATAGTGCACAATTTAAATCCAAGGTTGACTGCCTTGGTGGTGGACGTAGCACTCATTACAGTGTGAACCATCCCAAAATACTTGTGTTATTTCCTCTTGTTTGTCTATTACTTGAGCGCTTAGTTTCTTTGTTCATATTATCCATTTCAGAGAACTTAAGTAATGTAAAAGGTCTACCGGTAGTCCTTATCGGCAGACCTGGAACAATTTTCTTGAAGGTCTTCCGCTACTTGATTCTTTTCATAGATTGCAAGTAACTTTCAAGGAACTTACTTAAAAGTTTTTAAAGTGTTAATAAGCTATTCAACCCCCCCCCTTCTAGCTTATTATTGTGCTCATTGGGACCCACATTGGTGACTCCGCTTTGATCATAAATCAGATCGAAAGGAAATGGAAAACCCAAGATCCCCGGCTACAGGTATATCACACCCGATTGACAGCTTTAGCAAAAGAATTAGATGACATCTCGTTTCATTATCTACCATGAGATAGAAACCAATTTGCCGATGCTTTAGCAACTTTAGCTTCGTTGATCAAGGTTCCCATAGAGATCAACGTCCAACCATTTGTGGTCGAGAAGAAAATAACTCATACCTACTGCTTTGAAATTGATGCCACTCCTGAAAAGGATAATGAGCCTTGGTACCTAGACATTATGAATTTACTTTAGAAAGGGGTCTATCCAGCCAACTTAGACAAAAGAGGGAAAGTCTCCCTACGAAGATGGGCATCGCAATTCGTGATTAGCGGAGGTAGTATATATAAAAGGCACTACCAAGGGTTAAACTTGTTATGCATCAGTCAGGCTAAAGCAGAACGAGTCATGGACCAACTGCATGGTGGTACTTGTGGGACACACATGAATGGACATATGCTATCAAAGAAAATAATCTGATAGGGATATTACTAGAGTACGCTAGAAACTAATTGTATTCGGTGAGTGCGTCATTGTGACAAATGTCAGCGCTTTGCAAATCTGCAGCACGTTCCCCTATATATATTGTACAACTCCATAGCTCCTTGGCCTTTTCAACATGGGGAATTGACGTCATAGGTCAAGTTCACCCAAAAGGATCAAACGGCCACGAGTATGTCCTGGTAGTCGTTGACTACTTTACGAAATGGGTAGAAGCCGCTTCCTACAAAGTGTTGAATGCCAAGAAGGTGTCCGAGTTTATCAGAACCAATATCATATACCGATACGGGGTACCTTTTGAAATAATTTCCAATAATGGCACACACTTCGAGGGGGAAGTAAACCGATTGCTTAATGAGTCCAGAGACACAGGTCCTCCCTGTACCGACCACAAGCAAATGGTGCAGTCAAAGCAGCCAATAAAACATTAGAAAATATCATTAGAAAAATGGCTGAAACAGGAAAAGACTGGCCAGAAAAGCTAGCGTTAGCACTCTGGGGCTATCGCACGTCAGTTCGCACACCTACTGGGGCTACCCCTTATTCTTTAGCCTATGGCATGGAGGCAGTGCTGCCAATTGAGATTGAGGTCCCATCATTAAGAGTAATGATGGAATCAAATATTGATGAAGTTGAATGGGTCAAACAACGCTACGAAGAATTAGCTCTGTTAGATGAACGACAACTACTAGCCGTAGAACATACTCGGGCATATCAGAGACGAATAGCTCGGGCATTCAATAAGAAAGTCAAAGGCCGTAGTATCCAAGTAGGAGATTTGGTACTTCGCGAAAAACCCCCTAGTTTCGTTGATAGTAGAAGAAAATAGAAATCTCCTTGGATGGGACCTTATATTGTCAGGCAGATACAGTCAGGAGGTGCGATATTCCTCACCAATCAGGATGGGGAGGATCTCGTTTAGCCCTTCAGCATGGGTAAACTCAAACGATATTATGCATGAGTTAAAAAAAATGTCCTCTAAGGACCAGGAAACTGTTTCTCTCTTCAGCTCGCTAGATTGAAAAGCCGAAAGGGCGGTCTAGGTAAAAGTTAGAGCAATAAAAAAAAAGAATACACAAGGAGAATAAGGGCTCACTAGATTGAAAACCTGAAACGGCAATCTAGGCAAAAATTAGAGCACAACAAAAGAAAAACCAGGAGAAGAAGAGAGAACGGTTCCCAGCATCGATCTCCAGCAGATAAGTTTACAACATGTTAGCATAAACAGGTCGTCAGCAACTAAAAAAGAATCTGCCCTTAGGGGAAGAACTACGTCGACCTGAGCCTCAGAAATGAGGAACGTAGGCAGCCTTCGGGTCCAGTCGAACAAAAGTCAAACATGTATCAGAAATTTATGACTACTTGGAGAATACATGTTATGTCAGAAAAGGGCAACGCGTCTCGTGCTTGACTGGCTAAGAGAAAAACCACGACAGGGCTCAAAATATAAATAATCATCACATCAAAATATAAAACTCCATTAGGTGCAACTAAGGAATATGTGTCTAAGATATTTAGATTATCATTGTTCTTTACAGGTGCCTATTATATTATTGCCTATACCCATAGCCCCTAAAATCCCATCTTTTCCATGCAGCTCCGAAATGGTCCCTAAACGTCTGCGGCATCCCAGCTGAGACCAGATACTTCTGCGAGGTACAGAGGATGCCCCAGCCTCACCAGCATGAGAACCCTCAGAGGTGTCCTCTTCCTCATCTTTAGCATCCCCGTTATCCTGAATAGCAGGGCGGCTTGGGCCAGCATCATCATCTCTTTGAGCACTGCTCCGCCTGCCAACTTGACTTGGGCCAGTTTCATCAGTCCGCCAGGGATTACTCCGCCGACTTGCATTACTCAGTCTGGGAGGCACATTCCTTGGTCCCGCCTCATCAGGATCACGTGCCGTCTGAGCTCCAAGGTCGTGCACTCGTCGAAACTCCTCCTGCAAAGCCTGGAGAACTACCAGCCCTGAACTCTCCAGATCCTTATTGATCTCCATCATTCGGGCATCTACACCGCTGGTCACTTGCCTAGAAAGGATCATTCTCAGCACATGCCTGATTATACGGGAATGCTCCTCAGCAGCCAGCAGTACTCATGACAGATACTCATGGGACAGCAGCATATTCTCAGAAAAAAATGTTAGCTGAGGCCCGCAGGGGGTAATCAATTCCCCACATGTCCCGGATAAGAGTACCCACATCTCCCTCGATCCGCAGCGCATCTATCAAAGGATGATTCACGTCCGGAAGGACCTGTTCTCTACCGAATTGACAGAGAACTCGGTACGCGAGATAAAAAGAGGAATGACGGAGACCAGGCAAGATAACTTGAGCATAAGCCCCAATGAACAGGAAAAAATGTTGAATCCGCCAATGGCTTATAACCCAGACTATTTCCAGAGAGCCAATATGCAGAAAGTACTCTATCCAATGGCGCTCAGTTATCGATCATGGCGATAATGGCCACGGGACCCCTAACCCGCATGCATGTACATCCCTCCTACAAGCTTAGGGGTCATCACCCAATTAAAATGCTCTTCCAGCCACATATGAATCAAGATGGGGCTGCCAGAAGGAAAGACCTCATCGCATGTCGTAAAAACATATAGGCCAAGCAAAGTCTCAGCCAAGATAATGGGGACAATGTTCACCGGCGCTCCCGAGCTTGTAATACCAAATCAACAACCCGTCAATAAATCTAGGTTGGCCCATCGGGAGGTATCTCCTCATCACGCACAGAAAAAGGGCAGCCAGTCGGCGCCGTGAATATACCGGTTCTTCATTATAGTCAAAATAAGCAGGGGGAAGAACAGTCAAATCAAAATTAACTTTTCCAGCACGGCTTGAGCTGAATAGTTCCCTTATCAACATAAAGGGAGGTCTCCGTACGGACGGCACGGCAATGGGTCCAACAGTCGGCATGCCCACCATGGCACAAAATTCTTCAAAGGTGGGGCACATCTCATTTAAAGAAAAATTACAGAGATGGCTTTGAACAGACCAGAACCTGGATGCTGCCCTCAGCATCTCCCAATTTATACGCAGCCCCCACCATGAAAGGAGACAGCGGAAGCCGTATACATGATCGAACCATTCCCTTTCATCCTCCCGTAATGAAAGAATCTAGTGATCAAGGGAAGCCTCATATATCTCAATCTCCAGAGCTGTGTGACTGTGCTCAGCCATTTCAGAAAAGGCAAGATTTATATCTAATATGATAAAAGAAAAATAGAACGAAGAGGCAACTCAGATCTATCTATTATCTGAAGATGAGAAAGAAAGGGAAGAGCGATGTGAAGGATGAAAGCTGCCCCAACTCTTCTTTTATACTGAAAAATCAAAGAAACGGCCAAAACATCAAAACGTGCATGAATAGTGGCCAAACAAGAAGTGCATAGGAAAGCCCTGGGCGCCCCCTAGCACCCTTCTGGGTGCCGCGCCCAGGTCCCCCATGGGCAGCGCCCACAGCTCCCCAATGATCGTCCCCAAGCTGCCTGGTATCCTGGTTTTGCCCCGGCTGCTCCGTTGTTCACGCAATATAGCCTTGTTCGCTCACGAGAGATATAGAGTGAAGCTATGTGATAGCCTTCACCAGCCAGAGAATCAATCGAGCACAGGAAGGAGGCGGATGCCTCTCCTTCCCCGCAGAGCACTGGTAACCCCAATAAAATCCAAAAGGTGTATCCCTCAAAACCACCATCCTTGAGTGTAGTGTGTCTTTGCTTTAGGTAATGGCTTAGTTTCTTTTATTTTAGGCATCCCTAGAATAATTGAGTCAGATTTTAATCATGCATCGTAGAATAAAATAAATTGCATTGCATTAAAATATATAATGTCTGGTACAAGAAAAGCAAAAAATATAAAAATAAAAGTGCAGGTATGAAGGCTAATGGGCTCGTAAAGATCTACTCCTATTCAAGCCTCCGCCCATAACCCGAGGGCCGGTCCCGCCAACTCTATATTCCCGTCCTCTAGCCCTGGTATGGCCTGATCCTCTGGCCTCATCGTCATCCTCATCTCGGCGTCTACAGTGAATTCATCGGCTTGGCGAATAACTTGGCGAGCCTTTCACCACCTTGCGGTATGATGAAACATCCACCTGAAAAGAAGGTGTTAGAAAAAAAAAAAAAAGATATCAGTTAGAAAAATTATTATTTGGCAAGTCTGAAAGAAAGCAGAAATAAAGAGAAAAAGAATGTATACCGCACGGCCCGCTCGGGAATCTGAAACCGCTTCGGGACCTTGGCATCAGGCAAAGCCTCCTTCACCAGTCTTCCCTCACGAGAATACTGAAAGGTGAAGAAATCTTCATCGGGAACAAAGTAATCCAGCTGGGCATCAGGAACCAGGCGTGAAGGCCTCGACCTATCAGAAACATCCGATGCATGCCTCGCTACCGCGGGAACAGGGTGGAGTACTGTCCTCAGGAACTCCTCGTATGGCATGATAGGATAATCCTCCCGAGAAATAGTGTATCTTACAGGGCACTAATATCTGTTCGGCAAGAGATCAGGAACAATCACCCATGGTGGTGGTGTAGGTGGTGTCACTGGGCCCACAAGATAAAGGAAGTGCTGGCGGTTGACCCGCTCGCCCATATATAAAGAGTCAACCATAATCAACACCATCAGAATCCGGTGGCGAAAGCTCGTGACCCTCTCTCGCACCATCGCTGCGGTCAGCCAGTTGCCAACCCAATCTTCCTCCACCCTGTTCGCATTCACGAACTCAGAAAGAAACAGTGGCTCGTGAATATGTCTCCTTAGTGGCCTGGGAGAAAAACTAAAGACTGGATAGGCCCAGACCTGCATAAAAAAAAGAGATGCAGCAAAAGAAAAATCAATCAATCAGTGAATTCGAGCCAGTATCCAAAGAAAACAGAAAATAAGAAAGGAGAAAGATACCTCCCAAGCCAGAGCAAAGCCATTCATAACTGAAGAGTCATTGCGGCTAGCACGATCCATGGAAGCGTAAAGCTCAGCTAAGCCTGCCTGCCCCCAGTCGTACTCAGAGACCCGGTATAAATCCCAGAGGCATCCTAAAATAGAAACCCGCAGAGTGGTGGACAAATTGGCAAAAATAGTCGTCCCCAGGAAGAAAAATAAAAATGTTCTAGCCGCACGAGCAATAGCCTCGTAATCGTCGTCGTCAACCTGCCTGGCGTTCTGCTCTAGCCATCTCTTCACGCTACCAATTCGGATTTCATCTGCACTTTTGTAGTTTGGCTCGAAGCCCAAAAGGTCCTCGACCACGTCGTGCTGCTGCCTCAGAGTGTAATCTGGCTCTAAATGCCTACCAATGCCGGTAGGAATGCCTGTGATCGCAGCAAAGTCACACAGGGTCATAGTGGCCTCTCCCCAGCTAAAGTGGAAAATGTGGGTGGTATCCCAACAATAATCCCTCAAGACCTCAAAGATGGGCAGATAGCTACGAAAATGACGAAAGGCTCGCAAAAATGTGCCGAAGCCAGTCTGCTCAACCAAAAGCACTGCCTGCGGTGGAAGTGAATTATAAATGGACACCAATTTATCTAAGTTGGCCCGAACTCGGGTAAGAGTACTGTGTGCTTGAAAAAGAAAAAAAAGGCATTATCTCGAAAGAAAGAAAAAAAGGGGGAGGTAAACTTTTACTTTTCCTTTCAGGCCCATCATGCATGTTATATCTCATGTCATTGCATTTAATTATGACATACTCACTTTGCATCTTAGAAAAGATATATATGCATATATTATTTTCTTTTGTCATTTAAAATGCATTTATCTAGAAATATATTCATTTTGCATTTTCCAGGATTTAAAAATTATTTTCCTGTCAAAAAAAAAAAGAAAAAGAAGAAAAAATCAGTTGCATGTTTATTTATCTGAGAAATATATCTGCAGCATGTGCATACATCAAAATAATAATAAAAATAATAATAATAATTATTATTATTATTATTATTATTATTATTATTATTATTATTATTATTATTATTATAATAATAATATGTTGCATTTTGCATGTATTAAAATAAAAAAAATATGTTGCATTTTGCATGTATTCAAAAAGAAAATAATATGTATGTTGCATTTTGCATATATAAAAATATTTGCAGCACATGCATTATCCGAAAAAAAATCTAAAAAATATATCTGTAGCATCATCTAAAAAAATATATGTAGCACGAGCATGCGTCGCAGAGTCAAAATATATCAGTCGCATAAAATATGCATCGCAGAGTCAAATAGTGTCAATTGCACGAGCATGCATCGCAAAATTAAATGGCATGAATTTCATATTTTTGCTATGCTATAATTGTCAAATTGCATTATCCTAGCATAAATCATGCATGCATAAGCATCAAAATCAACAGCAGGTATACTCCAAGAGTGCCAAAATAGCAAGAAATCCAAAGAATTCAAGAAATATAACCAAGTGGGTTGAAGAAAATGAAGACTTACAGCCGAATCTGGAAGATTTGCAACATGGGTGTGCCGATCTGGGAGTATGTTACTCCAATCGTCCCTTGAATGCCAGTACCAAATAAAATTTCAGTTCAAAGGTGGAAGCTCCCTGTGTTCTTCACCTGATTCTGGATTCATCGGTGCTTTTCCCTTCCGAGATCTTGAAGAGGAAGCCATCTGGCAAGCAAAACAATTAATTTGGCGGAAGAAAATTGAGAAAAGGTGAAGAAATGAAAGAAAAATGACTGTCGGCAACAATGGAAGAAAGGAAGAACAAAGAAAAAGAGGAAGCTGCTGCATCTGCTCGCCTTCCCTGTAGGTGAAGATAAAGGGTGGAAAGTTTCACTTTCCCCCCCCCCTCCAAAATCCAGTTTGGCACTTAAATCCTCAAGTTTGCTCAAATCGCGAAATGGCCATGAAGTCCAAACGAAAAGTTAACGAAGTTAACTGCTGTTAAACAAAGTTAATGGCCATCCATCAAAAATCAAAGGAAAAAATCATATCCCCAGCAGAATAGCCGCAAGAAAGGTAGACAAAGGAAATTGTGCCATTCGGATCCCCAGCAGGATGCCCGCAACCAGGAAAAAGAAAAGAAAAAAAAAAAAAAGAAAAGGAAAGAGAGCCCCACCATCGTGTTTGACGAAGGGTATTGACTCTGAGGATGTGATGTCCTATTATCATGTTCCCCACCATCATGTTCGACGAAGGGTATTGACCCTGAGGATACGATGTCCTGTTATTGTGTGCCCTACCATCGTGTTCGACGAAGGGTATTGACCCTGAGAATGCGATGTCTAGTTATCGTGTGCCCCACTATCATGTTCGACGAAGGGTATTGACCCTGAGGATATGATGTCATGTTATTTTGTGCTCTACCATCGTGTTTGACAAAGGGTATTGACCCTGAGAATACGATGTCATGTTATCGTGTGCCCCACCATTGTGTTCGACGAAGTATTGACCCTGAGGATGTGATGTCTTGTTATTGTGTGTTCCACCATCGTGTTCGACGAAGGGTCCTACCCTGAGGATACGATTCCCTGTGATCATGTGTCCCACCATTGTGTTCAACGAAGGGTCCTACCAAGAGGATGCAATGTTTTATCCGGTTATCCCACCCAATGCTGGTATTTGCTTGTCTGCTGAAACCGAACTACGTTTGGTCTTATTCTTAAGAAAGGGATACGATGCAGCCTACTCAGGAGGCACGACCATCAGAGCATTTCACTTGCATATCTGCTCTAAAACCAACTAAAAATGTTTAGGGTATATGAGATTTGAACTGCTTCATCCTAAATTGTTGCATCATAAACTACTGGATATTGCATCTCCCCCCATTATAATTTCCACGAAATTTGGGAGTCTTTTCTTATCAACAATGTTCGTTTACTTGGTAAGTTTCGGTTTACCCATAAACTTCATCGTTGAAGGGCTCTGTAAACACCCCAATTTCGTACCCCTGGTATGTGACATGGCATAAAATATCAAGACCTGTTAAAAGTACTAACGAATGTCAAGTTACAGGGTTGAAAATGCAAAGGAAAAAGCAGGATGCATAAACAATGAATTGCAGGGGGCTAAAGTGCCAAAAATCAGAGTAAAAAAAGGTCCGGACGCTGCCCCAAGCCACTCTGGGCGCCGTGCCCAAGACCCCCTTAGGCGGCGCCCAACAGTACCCAATTCACTATATCATTTTGCCTTTGGTGCAATCTTCTCAGCGCACGGTACAAGGCGATGAATCACGAAAGGAAAAACTTAACTACGAAGGAATCCCTCTTCCCAGCCTATAAATAAAGGCATCCGGCTTCAGAAATACACACAAAGAACACACAGTGAAAAGAGTGAACACGCAGTAAGGATTTCTTTCACCGCGCAGTTAAGAGAACGCCGAAGGATTTATCCCTCTAGCCCCGAAGCTCCGCCAAATCTCCCCAAATCTCCCCAAACATTAAAACCCTCCGGCCAAAGTGAAACCTAGTTGCCCTGCTAGGATTCCGCCTTATTCCACCAGTTCAAAAGACCAAAAAAGAGCAGTTGCATTGCCCGAATCCAGACGTCAAATCAGCAAAAAGCAAGTAGTTGCTCTGCCCGATTTCCGACGCCAGCCAGCCAACAAATCCAGTCAAAGCAAGCAGTTGTGTCGCTCGGATCCCAAGGTGAAAAGCAACTAAACAGAGCAGTCACGCTACCCGAAATCAATCAAAAAGAAAAGACTTCCTCTCCCTAAAGCCAGAGCGAGCGCACCCTAGGGCCTACCAGAAAGGAGCTTGGTACGGGATAAAACCCCCATGCTTCAAGAGGTAGATCTATTAAAGCTTTATTTATTTTTTATGTATCAAAAGTTCTATTTAGAATATTCCTATATAAGAAAAATAAGCAACTGTGCTACCCGAAATTCTATAGAAAATAACACTAAAAAGAGCAATTATTATAGCCAAATTTTTATAAATATATTTGTAACTCCGAAGATGAGGCTGCTGTAAATTTGTAATTATCTCCTTATATACATGCAAATATATATTTAAAATGCTTTATTTCAACTGTTAAATAAATATAAAAAAGCATATTTAGCCAAAAAAAAAACTTGTTTTGAGGCCGAAAGGGCGAATTGGGTGCCTTAACCCCTTCTCACCTCGTAACTTAGCCTCCAAACCCTTTTACAAATCTGGTTACTATTGGTTTTTCTTTGTTTTCCTTAAAATAAAGATGGCGACTCTGTTGATCATATTTTGAGTCCACAAATGAGGTCGGGCGTATTCCCACGCGCTTCAAAAGATTTTAAAACCACCCGCCTCTCGGTAGCGGGGAAAAGGTTATTAATCAGGGCACTCACACCCTCGCCGAGTAGATCATTTCCCCTATGTTTGTTTTTCTCTTCCTTGTTGTTTGTGTCTCGATTAAGGTACGTTACTTAAACCCTAGTTTCTATCTCTAAGTCAATTTTGATGTTAAGTTGATAGAGACTTGTTCACCGTAATTTATCATTGTTATTCATGTCGAAATGATATGTTTTTGTTGGATGTTAACATGTGTTAGTGAGGGTTTGAACCCAAATGGGTTTATTGAGTATATTGGAATTATTATGGAATAAGATTAATTGTTGTTGGGTTTAGAAACCCAGATAAATTGTGAATCCCAAGTTTATGCCATGACCTAGGAATTGGGACTTTATAATTTGACCCAAATAGAGTCAATTAATTATAAAAGTTGTTATTTTGGACCTTAGGATAAATTCCTATAATTACTTGTGTTCGTCGAATCTCAATCACGAAATTTTGAGATTTGATCGGGTGAGACCGAATTGGTGTTAAGGTTGATTCGTGGCTTAGGACTTTAAATGAGGTTCTTGAATGAGTTAAGTGTGAGATTATCGCTAGTGATTGGATTGGTTATGTGTGGGCCAAAAATGCGTGACTCGAGTGAAAGACATTTGAATTGGTTCAACTATGAACTAGAACTATTGATACTTGTCGGACTTCAAATGAAGTTCCAAGACTTGTAAGAATGTAATCTACGCATGTATGTAACCTTGGGAATTGGGATTGTTGTTGTTGGAATACCGACTCATTAGAGTCACCTTGTGAATATCTTGGAGAACCCAAGATAATGAATATGAGAACCCTTCTAAGGGATGATTTGGGTTGGGGTTTGCTTTAGTACTCTATACATGAAGTCTACTTGTATAAGTCGCAAGGATAACTAAGTTGTTATCGAAGAGTCGCCGGTATGGTTTGACCTTACGAATTATCATCGCTCTAGTGTTTATTTAAGTCTTAGACTAATATGGACTTTTGGGTTATAGAATGAATTATTATTCTAGAAAGAGTTCAATATTTACAAGTATATGGCTTCATGATCCTAGACTAAAGAAATAGTCTTGGACAATATATGATGGATTGATGGTTGAGTTCATAACTTAGCTTGGTTTTATAATGGAATATGAAATACTATGCATATTTGTTATTATGACTAAAAGCATGATTTTTACCTTGTCAAGAATTGGTTCTTCTGTGTGATTTAATAATATGACTTATAAACATATTGAGTGTTCTTGCCTTTGTGTGTGATCTATATTGCGATTATCGATTTATGTTGAATTTGGATTCTACTACTAAGTGGAATTATGAATTGATATTGAACTAAGCTTAATTTGACATTAATCAACTTAGGCTTCCCTTTTATACTTTACTTAGTGATTTTTGAACTAGGGTTCCTAAACGGAACAAAAACCTAGCTATGCCTCAAACGAGAACATAGAAACGGGTTAGAAATGCATTTATCATTTATACCCAATTTGGATGCAACTGTGGTAAAGACTCAACGTAGTCAAGTTAAGGAACAATTGAACCTTATGAGGATCGTGGTGAGATCCTATGATAATTAGATTCCATTTGGCTAAATTACTAGCTTTTGGAACTTGAATTGAATAGAGTGGACAACTTGACACTTGTGATTTAGAGACTCAAATGAGTTCCTATTGTGGTTTTGTGGTTATTGTAACAATGTCCATAATCATATGAGTTAGTAGATTATTATATCTACTTGAGAATTTGCAAGTAAACATCTACTTGTACATTGCATATAAGTCTAGCTGGCATTACTTGAGCTTTTACGTTGATGGTGGGACGATGCATTGTCTTCTTGAATTATAGGATTCGTGGTTGCAATGCATTAGCGTATCAGATTCGGTTCACACACCCCTCCACTGCTAGCTACAGTGGGGAAGTAGCCCCCTTTGTCGTAACCAAAAGAGCGCATTGGCTAGTGTTATTTTCCCGAGTAGAGAGCTCGATACTTTGATACCCGATCACGGGTATCACTTGCACGATATGGTTTAACAGTTGTGATTGCAGGAGCAATACGATGACAATTATTTGGTATCTTTTCTATCCCTTATGTGGCTTACTATGGGCACTTATGTGATAACAAAGTGTTAGTTGAACATGAGATCCTATTGACCATGTTTATATTGGTTAATGTTATTGAAACACATGATGTGTATATATATATATATATATATATATATATATATATATATATATATATATATACACACACTTATACATGATGATTATGTGGGAGATTTGATATGTATATATAGAGATATACAGACTTGTATATGAGGATTATATGAAGTACTTGATGTGTATATATAAATATACATTCTTATGCATACTTGTAAATAAAGATGTTTATGAAAGTTTATTCTTATGGATTTGATTTGTTATGAGCAGAGAATTCCACCCTGGTTCGTTTGGATGACTTAGAAATAGAAAGAAGTGATTATCTTTTGGAGTATCGAAATGATACGACACCTCTTCACGGGTTTTCTGTCATTTGTTAAACGACACCATGATTATTTTTATGTTGCATAATTGTGTTACATATCTCTTGTAGTAGCGTACTGGGTCATTATGACTCATCATGTACTTTGTTTTCTAGTTGTGGTAACCTATTAGCGGGTTAAGGCTGAGTAGGTCGTGACTATAGCAGAATGCAGCTGATCGATAGATCGAGATTAGATCGTGTGGTTCGTTCTAGTAGCAGTCGACTTCCTCAATTAGTAGCTTGTGGATCCTATTTCGTTTTAGCATCGTCATATGTATATTGTTTAGGGGTGGCAATTTGAGGCACGACACGAAATTATAGGGTTTGGGCTAGGGCTTATTGTGTTCGGGCCGTTATAGGGCCAACACGATAAGACACAATAAAAAATGGGTTGTTATCGTGCTGGCTTGATAAGCATGGTAAGGCACAATAACTAAAATATATATGTTTTTAAAATTTATTTTTAAAAATTTATTAGGGGTTGTTCACTTCTTTCGAACTATTTTCATGATTATTTCATAGTTTTATCCTTTGAACATTTATAACTTTTAAACTACTTGACTATTTATATTGATAAATTTTCAAAATATGTATTAAAAAATCAAAATTATATATTTTATAATGTTTATTGGGCTTAACGTGCTTAACGGGTCTGACTAAATAAATCTTTTTTTTTTTGCTTATCGTGCCTATCGTGTCCTGCCGTGCTTTTCGTGTTTTTATCGTGTCGTACTCGGGTTTTAATATTAGCCACGATAAGCTTATTGTGTCGTGTTCGTGCTCGTGTTTGTGCTTATCGTATCATGTTGTTATCGTGCTGGCCCGATAACGGCCCAGCACGACCGATTTGCCACCCCTAATATTGTACTTTACTATTCTTGTGAGATTGATATCTTGAAAAGTTATTTAAACTTTACGGTCGGGTAGAATACTTGGGTATTTGTATTGGTTCTTTCTTGGGCCAACGTGTTGTGTCGTGCCGTTGTTCGTGGTTTTAGTATTTATTTCAGTTGTCTCCCGGGCATGCAGTAGTTTTGGGGCTTTTCTTTATTCTAATTATTATAGTTGTTGGTTAACCCCGGTATGCTTTAGTCGTTGGGTAATTGTTATATCAGGTTGGTTCTTTGTTGAAACACCGACCTGGAGTGCCGATGGTTTGTTCAGCATCTGTAATGTTGCGGCACGCGAGTTTTGTTTTCCCTTTATGAGATAAATGTTTCTCTTGGTTTCTTTGGCTTTGGTTTCGAGCGTCATAGCTCGGGACTTCATTTCTTTATTGCTTCCGCATATTCAATTTTCGTAAACCCGTATTTTAGTACGGCTTTATGTTCGCGTTTATACGTTGTTAGCTCGACCGTTCGACTTGCACTACTATTTAACAAGTGCTTGTCCTCTTCTTGTTAGTTCCAGCAGCACGAACTTGGGATTTCGGGTTGAAATCCAGGTCGGGTCGTTACAAGGTTGGCGAGAATTTTGGTTCAGTGCAAGGAGAATCTTCCAGGCACGATGCTGATCAAAGTGGGTGAAAGAATTTTCGTTGTTCCAATCTGGGCTAAATCTTCAACCTTTTGTAGGTAGTGGAGGAGGAATGATGGAGTTCGTGGTAAAGCTATCTCTGGATGGAGGAGGACTAGGGTGGAAATGGTGTGTGAGTCCAACACGAGGGTGAAGGAGCTTATTGGTAAGGGGGAAGGGAATGCGCATGTAATACCCCGATTTCTTGTTATCTTGAATTGCGTGCAGTGCTCGCATTTCTTCCTTTGTTTATTGTATGAATGGCTTGTGAGAGAGTCTAAGTGTGTATGAGAGACCACATTAAGACCGAAATACTTTTAAGAGATGCCCTATAGTTGTTGACTTGCTAGAGTCACAAGTCGTAACTCGACGTTAGTTGGAATGCGACGCGATTGAGAGTTTGCTTGCGTTTTATGTTCATGACCTCGATTTGGTCCTAGATCTTTATTTGATGATTGATTAACTTGTTTAGATGTATTATACTACAAGTTGGATGTGTTCCTTAAGTCTATTAATGATTTGGAAGCTTTGGAGATAGCATTCGTCTCTATCGCATAGTTCGAGGTTGAGTCACGTAATCGTCTCTTCTTTAGAGTCCTCATTCTCCTAGTTGTTATTCAAATTTCTAGAAGTATTCAAGCTTCTTCATTTAGCCTTTAGACTTTCTTTAAGTCTCATGATATTGCTCGTTCAATTGCCAGTTCATTCGTCGATTCGTTACCAAGTTGTTGTGCCTTGCTCCGGTTTCACTCCGAGTTGTTTCGGGAGTTGTTTGTGAGTTTTATGTGGGAGTTATAGACCTACTTTGAATGGGCTTTGAACCTTGTTTGGTTTGGTTATGTGTTTGGGATCATTTGGGGTTGATTTCTAATCCTTTTTTGCTCTGGGAGGCTTGCGGTCGCAAGGGGGAATGTAAAACCCTAATTTATGTTGTTGCTTGTGTTATGCATGAACTCATACTCTTATAATCATCATAAACATGTTCATTTAGCTCCCGTATATGTTTAGAGTCAATAGCATGATCGTTGACGTCGTTTGAGAATGCATGTATGCACTTTTCTTTCGCGAGATGCTTTGAATCTCGGGTTTAAGACTTATGTTGTAACTTCATGGATTATTGTTAAAGGGCATTTAAAACATCATTAACATGCCTTGGATGTTGGTTAGATGCTAGTTGCATCGACGGTTTGGTTGCTAGTTGGATTCTAGCGAAAACCCTTTTCAGTTTCACTTTTCCTGGCGTTCGTCGGCGAGTTACGCCTCGAGTTCTTGGCCCTGTTTTGATGAGGTTTGAGACTTGAATCCTTTGGTTATAGATTAGAGGATATTAAGGTTGAATTGTAGACCAATTTTGGTTTGGAAGGACTCGAGAACGCACGCGGGAGAGGCCGGGATCGGGCAAAGAAAGCAGAAAACCCTAATTGCTGGAAATACATGGATGCGGTCGCATCCTCTTGAAGCCAAGCGACCGCAAGGGGTCCTGTTGGCAGAATGTCGGGATTTTTGATCTTTTTATGTGCTGTCCGAAATTTGACCTCTCAAACCCATTTTTAAACCACAATTTGACCCAATTACTTAACATAAACTAATCCTAACATCTATTAGGAGATTTAGGAGTTAATTAGTGGGGTAATTAGTGAGTTAATCCCCATATAAAACCCCCCAATTCAGCCGCACTCTTCCCTTGGTCGACCAAAACAGATTACAGCTTCTTCCTCTTGCGATTTCTTCAAGCCCTCAAGGAGACCTGGGAGGAGCTTGAGTGAAGGTGATTCTAGGGTTTCAAAGGGGCCAAGCTTGGTGTCCATTGATAGGGTCTTCTTCTTCCCCAATCTACCAACAAGTTTGAAGAAGAGTTGAAGAGAAGACACCCTCTTCTAATCCGAAAATTCTGGTTTTAGGGCTGAGTTTTTGGTAAGTTTCTACCTTCCTTCCCCTTCTTTTTAGGCTCCATTGACCCTAGGGAATCAACCATGTGTGCTATGTGGGTCAATGGAAGCCATTGTTAGGGTTTCTAGAAATGTATGAACCCTAGGATTTCAAGATTTTGTTAGAGCTTGATTGGCCTATGTGAGACCATGTCTATGTCAAATTGATGTTCTAAATTGCCTAATGAACTTGGTTATATTGATTTTTCATGAAGATTGATGTTAGTTTGGTTGAGATGCTTGGAGGGTGATTTGCCCTAATTTGGCCTTAGCTTGCAATCTAATGATGTTAGCTTGATTAATATGTTGTACAAGCTTAATAGAACATATTGAACCATGTTGTGAATTTTATTCATGAATTGAATGTTATGATTGGTATGATGACTTGGATGATATTATGCACAAGATGGCTAAATTATTCTAAGTTTCATTGTTAATTAGTTTGTTGAGTTTATATGAGTATGTTGAGCATTGGGATTGTGGTTTGGGCGATAGTTATGAACATAGGGGGTTAATGAAGCCTAAGCTTCTAATCCTTGAATTTTCGGAAAACTTAGATTGAACTCAACGGAGTTAACTTTTGGGTTAGTTTGAATCCTAGGAACTATAATTTTAAGCCCTACGGAATTTTGGGTAGAATTCATGGAGGTCAAGCCTCCAAGAAGTTTTGAAGTGTGTGAAGCACACTTGACTATGAGAGCTTATATGATTCTCGGTTATGATGTTTATGCTAGTTGTGAATGAATTGCATGACTAGTTTGATAGTAAAGTGTTTACCTACTTGTTTTGAGCATATGAGTATATATTACTTGTGCTTGGGTTTTAAGTCCAATGGGCGCTCCTGCCTCTGTTGAGTCTTTGGTGGGACGATACATTGTCTTCACGAATTATGGGATTCGTGATCGCGATGTGTCGCCGTGCCGGGTTTGCACACACCCCTCCATCGATGGCCACGGTGGGGAAGTAGTTTATCTTAGTTGTAGTAATACACATGACTTTGATAACTATGGAACTCGAGCGGAGACTGTCTCGGGGACGTCGATATCTACGAGAGGGATATCGAGGGCACATAAGGGTTTTGCACGTGTTTTTGCAGGAGCGACACGCGCGGAGGAATTTCGGTAATGGTATCATATCCCTTATATATATGAATTGTTTCACAAGTGCTTAAGTAAATAACGTGCTTGTTGGACTTGGATATGATATGATGCTTGTGATGGTTTCTTACATGTTATACTTAATAGATAACATATTGATTTAAGTTGTTAAGCATATATGCTATCACATGAATATTATGGGAATGTTGTTTTATGCCAAAGGTATAAATATTGTTGTTTAGGACTAAAATGCCTTGACATGGTTTTATGATGAGATGTTATACTTTAACGATAACATGTTTATTTAATGTCGAGCATGGATGCCATGACATGAATTTATATACGGTTATTTCATGACGATAGCATGACATATTTTATGATTTAGCATTATGCCATGATAGGAAGTTATGGTTAGTAACTTACTAAGTCATTGTGACTTACTTTTATTTGTTGGTTGTGTTTCCCTAGATCCGAGTCGTGCGAGCGGATCCAAGTAAATCCCGAAGGCTACGTTGGCAAGGAATTCTTTTGGAAAGGTTGCTACATAGTTGTTCATTTTGCTTTTGGTGAGGTCGTTGGGAAGAATGAAGTTATGTAAACTTCATTATTGGGTAGCAAACCTTAATATGATTGTAATGTTATATTTGATGTTAGCTTATTCTTTTGGTAGCCAACCGGTGGTGGTTGTGCTTGATGTATATGTATGGTTATATCTCCACATGCTTACTTGTTGTTAGTACTTAAGTTGTTGGTAGCCGACAAGTTTTAGTCGCGCTTGGTTTATTGGTGAAAAATGTTTAGCATGCTATATTGCTAGTTATTAATATGTTTGTTCTCCGGCATGTGTTTAGCCGTTGAGTTGTTAGACTAGAGTCTTAGACTTAGTTTAATGTTGGGTTCCGGCCGTAGTTTCGCCGATGACTTGGTTTTCATTTTATGCTATATATTTGAATTGCATAACAGGGAGTTTGTTCTACGTGCCCAATGTTGCGGCACGCGAGTCGAATTTTTGGGACCGAGAGATTAATCATCTCTTTGGTTGTTTTAGTTTGAGCTTGTTAGCTCGGGCGCCACTGTTTTATTTCATTTGCTTCCGCATGTGTTTTAAGTTGTCGGTGTATCGCCGTTATGGCCCTACCCATTATTTGTTACTTGTTTGTTGTTATTTGCTTTCTTGGTGGCACGACCTTGGGATTTCGTCTTGGGATCCGGGTCGGGTCGTCACAGGGAAGGACCTTGCCACCGCAAGGTCATTAGAAAGTTCACCATTTGGGAGACCAGGATGCGACCGCATGGTCCCCCGACACTTTCTTGCCCTGTTTTGGGATTTGACGAGAAATACCTATCCTACCCTCATTAAACCCCCTCTAAACCCTTCCTAACCTCCCATACTTAGTCCTAATCATGTCCTAACATTAGTTGGAAGTTAATTAAGGTGGGATTGGTGGTTGATTTCATCTAATGTTCACTAATTGTACCAAAGAATTCCCTATTGTGCCCTTTTGGTTTGTGGAGGTATATATACCCAAACCCTTTCCAATTTTCAGAATTCATTATACGTTTTAGAGAGAGAGAGAGTTCTTGGGGGCTTTGAGCCCTAGCCTTTTTCTTCTTTCGATCCACAAAGATCCAACCGTCGGATTGTCTTCAAACTTCATATTCTTGAAGCCCTCGACGAGTAGAACAACTTCACCGATCTGATTTTCGTTCTTTGGAGTTTTCATTCAAGCTAGGTAAGTTACTTTCTTTTGACTTTGGTTCATTAGCCATAAGGAAAACAATCTACTTGCTATTTGTGGGCAATGAACACTTGATATGCTATGCATGCCTATTTTGGGGATTTTGGAAGTATGAACTTGTTAATACCATGAATAGGATGATTTGAATGATATTGTGTGTTGTAAGAACTGGGTTATGATTTATGTTGAGTTTTTATGAATTTTAGGGCTTGTGAATCAAGCCCGAATTATTGGGGAAATTGCTATAAATTGAAGTGGGTGTTAATGTTGGGATTGATGAAATGTTGTAAAGGAGGAAACTTAGTATTAAGGCTCAACAGAGTCATTATAAGTTCAATAATGTGTTAATGAACTTGAGTTGAAATCCTACGATGTTTGGGTTTCGTTTGTTTATGATTGTGAAACACTTAGCTTCTAAACTCTAAGTGGGATTATGTTTACGATGAGTTCTTGGATTTTTAGGCTTAGGAATCAAGCGCGAATGAGTTTTAAGATTTTATTGTAAATTCGAATGGAATGTTAAATTATGGATTTATGAAATATATCAAAAATGAAATGTAGAATTAAGACTCAACGGAGTCGTTGTAAGGTCAATAATATAATGATGAGCCTTGGGTTGAAACCCTACGATGTTTGGGTTTTGGTTGGTTATGTTTGTGCGCACCCGAGCATCTCGTTTTGTATCTAATTGAGACACTCGTGTTATAGAAACTTATTGGGGATATATTTAGAGCATGCTTGTAGAGCACGGAGCATTAGAGACCAACCTATGGTCACGAGTATATTTAAGAGATGATTAATGAATGAATTCTCTCTTTAAAGAATTTGGTCGCGCGCACATGAAAGCGCTTGCGAGGGAGTGACTATGGGGTAGTTTTGATGTTCTTGAGTGTAGTATTGAGGATGTCGATTATATACGACAATTGGGACTATGGTTAAGTCCGGTGTTCTTTTAAGTGAAACTAAATGCTAAGCCTTGATTGTGGTTGTTCTTAGACTAAAATAATAGTCTTTGGTTTAATCTTGAGTAGAGGACTATAGTTGACCTCACATTATGAATTATTGAGCTTAAATGCTATTCTTGATTGGGTGATGTCTTGAGGATTATGAGTACCTCAATATGTGGTTATTGGACTAAACTTGTAAGTTAGTTGAACATATTAAGTATATGCAATTACGTGCATTGATTATGGGATTTTGTAGAGCATTATGACCTACTTGATTTGATGAGCCCGTTCTTGATGGACTTGGTCTCATTTGGTTTATACGAGTAAATATCTACTTGAGCATTTTGATTTTGAGTCCAGCTTGCGTCTTGGTCGTTGTGTCGGCAATGAGACGATTCATAGTCTTTGGGAACAATCGATATGAATCGCCGCATTGGGTCCTTTTCTCCTCACTATTTGACCAATAGTGGGATGTGGTCTCGTGTTAGTGCCATCTAGCCTGATATCGAGCTCTCATTTCTCATCCTAAGTCGGATGAAGGCAACGAGTACTCATTAAAGAAAATTGATGAGATGTGATCAATTGAGGATGAAACCCATGGTATGATCAGTTGGGCGTTGGACCCGGGTTTTGGTTGTAACAGTTCGAGTCACGTTTCTTGTTACACATGTTTATTTTCGAGCATTTATGTGAAAGACAATATGTTATGTGGTTTATGTGAGATTATGTGTTTTGGTAACTAAGTACATGTTCATTGTTGGTATATTAGTATGATACCATGATTCTTATATATGCTTGTGCATTATGCCATGCCATGACATGATATGCCATACAGTTGCATTTAGTAACTTACTGGGTCATTATGACTCACTCGTGTGTTTGTTTTTCTTAGTGTGTGCAGTGATCCCATTAATACGCGTGGCGACTTCGGATTAGAGATTTCTAGCAGGTGGTCTTCCGGGCAATAGCTTGGAGTTATTATTGTTGTTGTTATTTATTTGTGAGACACGTATGTAAAGTTATGTAGACTTTACTTGGGTAGATTGCATTAGTATTTTATTATTGTGTTATTTGGGAGCCGACTAGTATGTTCGAGCTGTTGTATCTTTTAGAAGTTATTCCTGTTGTCATTTCGAGCAAGGTTTAGCTTGCTTATTCTAGTATTGTGTTATTGTCGTTTCTATCCCCGGTAACCTTAGTCGTGAGATCTTGGTTTAGTTGTTTAGTATTTGAAATCTTATTCTTATAGTTGAATTGTCCCTCCGGCATGTTATAGCCGTTGAGTGGTTGTTTATCAGGTTGGGATTTTGTTAGTTCGCCGGCCTTAGGTTGCCGATGGTTTGTTGCTCGTGCGCAATGTTGCGTCACGCGCGTCGTAGATTTGTCGAGAGATAGTTGTCTCTCAGCCTTGCGTTCCTTGGTTTAGGATTAAAGGCTTGGGTTCCACTTATGATTTGCTTCCGCAGATTTTAGTTTTTGTTGTTCCATTTTGCCGTTATGGCTTTACTTTTCCTGTTTCGAACTTGTTAGCTCAACTTTTGACTCGCACCATTATGCTTAGCAGATGCTTGTCCGTCTCTTAGCTTGTCTTGATGACACGACCTTGGGATTTCGTATAGAAATTCGGGTCGGGTCGTCACAGCGCAGGTCTGCAGACAAGACAAAGAGACTGTGAAGAGCACATGGGTTGTCAAGAATTCAAAATTCAAATCTAATGGGTTTAACGATATCGCTGTAGGAGACAAATTCTCTTTGGACAGACTGGGCCAAGACTTGGGGGAAAGTAGTGGACTTAAGGATGGGCCTGGTGGCAGCCCAAACTCGTGTATTGGTAGAATGGGACGGAGCTCTCAAGAAGGGGAGTTGGGTACATTTAGTGGACCTTTTCCTTCACAACTAGTGGAGGGACATGAAGCCCAAAGTAATGGGTCTTTGGAGAAGGCCGCTCCGATTCCTCAAAACAGGGAGTCCAATAAGGAGACAGATTCGCCCTACAGGGTTGATGACGTGGCTACAGAGTTTGACCCGGAAGTCGTATTTGAGAAGGAAGAAGTAAATCAAAACCATCGTATAGAGGAGGAAGTAGCGAATGATCCTCAGGTAAAGGGGCCCGATATGAAGACTGTTTTGACTCCTCTCATTGATGGCTTGATTTTGGATGTAGACTCGGAAGATGAAGCTGAACTTGTGGTAGAGTCAGAGTCACACTAGGGAGAAGGGATTTGTCACGAATGGGTCTGCACAGACTGCACGGGCCCTATCAGAACCGGCAAACATTGTTTCGAGCTCGTCGCCTGGATACAGTTTAAAGGAGAATAACCTTGTAGAAGTAGACTCAGTTCAGATTATGGGTGAGAATATGAAGGTTTTCATGTCAGTTCAGGAGGAGTCTGCGAAGGATTTGGAAGAACCTTTAGTGTGTTCGCCTTGGTCAGTGGTCAGCCTGAGGATTTTCAAGGCTTTGAGCTACTGATGAATATCTGTATAAACAGCAAAAAGCCTCGGGCAAGTAGGGTGGCCATAGGTATTTTTGGGTACATGTTGATGCTATTGGGTCGGCCATAGGTATTTTGGTTATGTGGGATAGTAGGGTGGTCTCCAGGAAGGACTGTGGTTCATTCTCATTCAGTATGTTGCGTTTTTGAGGGTCTGGACAATGAGTTTTGATGGATATTTACAGGAGTTTATGGTCCTTATGCAGATTTGGCTCGTCAGAATTTATGGGCTGAGCTTAGAGCTACAAGATGGAAACTTCCATAGTGTCCTTAAGATATACCTATCGCGTTAAATGAGTTAAAATTCAAAAATTTCAACGTAACCCTTCGGCTTATGAAAATTACAGTGATACCTTTCATGTTTATAATAGAAAAATGTTGTTTTTAAGTATCAAAAGTGACACTTTTTAACATAAAATGTACTCCCTTCGTCCCTAAATAATCGTCCTAATTGACCCGGCGCACAGTTTAAGAAAAAACAATTGACTTGATTATTTATATTGGTTTAATGTGTACTTTCCTTTAAAGCTCATGTGTATGTGGCTCATAATTAAAGTTGAGTGAAAAAGTAAAGGTAAAGTGGTAAAAGTGATGTTCTAAAAAGGTAAGTTTCAAACTGGACAATTATTTTAGGACGAACGAAAAAGGAAAGGAGGACGATAATTTAGGGACAGAGGGAGTATCATTTTTTGCCCTTAAAAATGTCACTGTGCATCTTAAATACAAATGATCACTTTTTGCCATTAAATGTATGACTTTTGACCTTACATATGTCATTTTTGCCTTTAAAAGTATCACTGTGCACTATAAATGAAACTGTCACTTTTAGTCTTAAAAGTGTCACTTTTTAGTTTTTAGCATTATAAGTGTAACCTTACATTATAAATAAAAACTGTCACCATTGGTGTTAAAAGTGTCACTTTTAAAAATTAAATGTATCATTTTTTTGCTTTAAAAGTGTCGCTTTTAGCCCTAAAAGTAGCACTTTGCATTTTAAAGAAAATTATCAATTTATTTTCCTTGAAAGTGCCACTTTTGACCTTCAAAAGTATCACATGTGCCCTTAAATGTGTTGCTTTTGACCACAAAGTGTCACTTTGTATTAAAAATTAAGTTAATCAAAGTTTTAAGTTGATTTAGGACGAAATGTAAAGTTTGGGTACTAAGGGACTTCGGCAGCCAAGTTTGTAAAAAGGGAGAGCAATGGAGCACGCTCTAAAAGATGGAGGGCACCGAAGCAATTAATGAAACTATTCATTAATGCAGTGGCAGCTCCAGCGCGTGCCACATCGTTGCCTCCTTCACGGGTGACCCGCCCTCTTTATCGTTGAATCTCAATTGACTCGCGAGTGTCAGGTCCTTTTGCCCGATTTTCAGATCATTTCTCTCTCATTTTGTCTCGTTATCTTACTAGGTAACCTGTGGTTTTGTTAGATGGCTTGCGAGCTCTAATAACCTCATTTTTCTCTTTTTGGGGACTGAATTTAATATCCGTAAGACAGTTTTACACAATTTTTTACTTATTTATAACAGTCAATTAGTTTTTCTTAGTTTATGTGTCAGTTAAACAAAACAATTATTTAAGAACGAAATAGGTAATTAGTTTTTTTATAATAATAATTTAGTAATGATGATGTCATCCATCGTTCTTCGTATTTTATATTTAATTTAATCTTTATAATATATCAACCAAATATGCCAAGAGTAGTGTGAGACCGTCTTACAGACCCTAATTCATAAGACGAAACTTCAATCTCCTACAATTCATCTCACTAACATATGGTGAGTCAGATTAAAATAATGTGTTACATAAACTATCTATAAGACGATCTTTCCTAAATTTTTGCATAAATCAATAGTAATCAACTTGTAAGCTCACGAGCTACTCAACCTAGTATCAATTGATTGTAGCTTGTAGGTTAAAACCTTTGATATAATCATAATAGTATGGAAAGGTTCTCTCAGGTTCTCACAGGTTCTCACATCCACATAAGTTGGAATACACGATTTGACACATACTTTTAATATTCAAAATGTAACTAATGTACTTAAGATTTATGCAAAATGTGGTCTATATCATTATGTCCCCATCCAATTTGTTCAAGAGCATATTGGTCACATTTTGAATATTGTCAAATCTCTACCCTCGGCATCTTATCTCTTAATAGACCAGACATGATAAAATATACTCCCTCTGTTTTCAAATTATTGTCCTCTTTAACCCGACACATCGTTCAAAAAAAGTAATTTATTATATTATAAATATTGGTGAAATATATGATTTCCTTTAATGTCATTGAACATGTGGCCATAAATAAAGTAGGTAGAAAACATAAGGGTAAAGTGGTAAAAGTGTTTTTCCAAAAGAGAAAGTTCTGAAAGAGGACAATTATTTTAGAACAGATAAAAAATAAAAAAAGGACGATAATTTGAAAACGGAGGGAGCAATATTTCTACAAAATTTCTGGGATCCATTACAAACACTGATGATGCATAGAAGTTGTAAGCTATAGAATGTTCCATAGTGAAGGAAACAGTAAAGACAGGATTTTAAAACTGCAAAGGAAGTTTGGGAAGCCATAATATGTTAGTATGCAGCGTAAATAAGAACCTTTGATATGATATCCTAAGCAAAGAAATCAGTAATGGCGTGAGCTGGAACCATAACCGCGTCCCCCAGGGTGTTGCCCTCTAGGCTCAAATCCATGGTCTCTATTACCCCCAGAAAATCGACTTCTCTCTCTGTAAGAATCATAATGACCAGCATTATAGGGTCGTTGTGGTTCTTCAGAAGGGGTGTTGACTGCACCATAACCGTGAGCATCAGTGGGGCCCATCCCAGCGTATAGCTGGTCCATTGCAGCCTGCTGGTACTGCTGTTGTCGTGCATGGGATTCTCTCTGGAGGAACTCATCTCTACGACTGGCATGCCTGGCCCGAAGTGAAGCTAGCTGTTCTTCATATTGGGCATTGATTTTGTTTACTCTCTGAAAATGTAAATGTATATACCATTAAGAAACAAATTATAGGAGACAGCAGTAAATTAGGACAATCAATCAAACACAAGCACATCAGCTGTAAGGTCAAGGAGAATCTACATCACTACCTCCTATCCCTAGTACTCAAATAGTTCACATGTTAATAGTCCTAGTTAAGAACCTACTAGTATTATTGGAATTTGTCATAATTACAAAAATGCTCAAATACTTGAGCATGACCAAGATATTTATAACAAATGTGGAGGATAAAGTTGAGAGGTTATGAAGATTATAGGCATAAGGTTTGAAGTTGGGACTTTTACGAGAAACATCTCAAAATGGAAGAGTGGACTCTTTGCATGGAAGGAAGCGTCAACTTCTTTCTAAAGGAGGGAGATTAGTATTAATCAAGAATACTCTTTCCAATTTACCCATTTGTGATTTCGGCCACAGTCAGATAAAGAATAGAGAAGCTGGAAAGAGATTTCTTGTGGGAAGGGAAGTCTTAAGGCTTCAAGTTTCATCTAGTGAATTGGGAGAAAGTATGCTCCAGGGTTCAAGTGGGAGGTCTGAACATTAGAAAACTCAAAACTTTTTAATGAGACACTGTTGGGGAAATGGTTGTGGAGGTATCTCACATCACAGACAAGGAAGCTTTTTGGAGACAAGTGGTGGTTTGTAAGTACGGGGCAGGGGAGCAGTGTACACTGCTGGTTCCCAAACGTGGTAAATTCTACTTTCGGGGTGGGAGTGTGGAGAGGCATCAGGAAAGGGTGGAGTTCTTTTGAGAGATTCATTTCTTTTGAGATTGGCAACGGGGTTTCCGTGAGCTTTTGGGGAGATAGATGGTGTGGAAATTCGTGTTTGAGGGTGGAATTTCAGAATTTATATGAGGTTTCCACGGATAAGGAGTGTAGAGTTAGTTTTGTATTGTCTATGGAGGTTAAAGCTGTTTGGAATCCCACGTTTAGAAGGAATTTTCATGTTTGGGAGATCAAGGCGGTCGTGCAGCTTTTAGAGAGGCTTCATGAGCAGAACACATAGTTTGAGGATAAGGTGGTATGGAATGGTACAAGGGGTCTTGGTTTCTCAATCAGATCGTATTACCTCAAGCTCCTCAATTGCGATAGAACTTCCTTCCCTTGGAAAGCAATATGAAACTCTCTAGCCCCAAAGAGAGTGGCTTTTTCATGTGGGAAGCATCTCACGAAGTTATTCTAACCTTGGACAACTTGCGGAAACGTCACATGCCAATAGATGTTATATGTGTAAGGGTAGTGAGGAGAGTCTGAATCACGCAGTGTTGAGTTGTGGAATTTCGTGCTGGGTCTGTTCAAGATGTCTTGGTCATGCCAAGGTTGATTCTAGAACATGTTAGGAGCTGGTCTATTGGGTTTCTGGATAGGAGTAACCGTTTATGGGAGACATCCCTTTTGGGAGTGAGCTGGATTCTTTGGAGGGAAAGAAACCACAAGCCACAAGGCCTTTGACAACGAGGAAATGGTTGTCCCGGATTTGAAGAATTTGTTGATTCACACCCTTTACTTTTGGTGTTCCGAGGAAGCTCAATCCACTCCTAGTACTAACATTACTCTTGTAGATTTTGTAAATATTATCGATAGTGGCTAATTCTTTTGGCTAGGTATACTTCTAGTGTACAAAGGCCGCATCACATGTTTTGATGCTATTTATTTAATTATTACTTATCAAAAAAAAAAAGAAGTAACTCATTTGAAAAAAGAAAAAAAAAACACAGAAAGGGAAGGAGGAGTGCAGGGATTTCCAAATAGAAAGGTATCCCAGAGCAGAGATTACCCTGCAACTCCCATTTTGTTTCATTCAGTGGAGACAAAGGTGAGAAGATCAATTTCTCCTTGTTTTAGTATGGTAGAAAAGTTAAAACCATTTTTTACAATTTCAAAAATATACCCATGCCATATAATGGTAAAATTACCTTCTTTCAGACTAAACCAAAGATGGGAAAAGTCCATTTCATTGTCACTTCCACACCTAGTATAAAATAAATGTGTAGGAATTTATTTCAGCTATAAGTCACTTTTAAAGATAAAATAGTATCTCAAAAAAGGGACACTATTTGTGCTGGAGGTAGTGTTTCTTCTGATCCACCCATTAAATGGCAACTTCACAGGAATTCTGCAGATCATAACTATTTACGAATTTTGGATTAGATAATGGGACAGTTGCTAATCAACGCCTAAGATTTTACAGTAAAAGACCTTAACAGGATCTGAGATTGCATCGAATACAACGCAAATAATAACCATGCAAAAAAGTTGATACAAAATCATAAGTCGTAAACTAGATCAGTGAAAAATATATCTAGAACATATGAGCCTTCTCATTTCTTTTCCCTTTCCCCCCGGATAAGTTTAACACAAAAGTCTTCTATGTTGGCGTATACAGATAGGAGAGGCTCTAAACTTATAGTTCCTTGGTTAAAAAAAGCCATTATGTCCTTATCAGCTATTATAAGAATAGCATATAATGACTAAATGTACACCTGCGTATTATTCAAAACAAGCTATAGAATTCAAATACAGGATTGTTCCAAAATGCAAGGTTTTGAATATTGAAATTGATATTGATGTTCATAAACTTTTACTGATTGGCATGATCTGCACTTAATGGGTCTTGTACACTCAAAGATTGACAAGTGGGTAAATATTTAAACAGAAGATACCCATCCACATTTAAGATTGCATATTTGGACCACCCAACTTTTCAAAATCTTGCAATATGGCCACTTTAAAAATGTTATTCTTGCCACCGTACAAAAGTTATGTTGCAATCAAGCCCATTTTTGACGGACGTTAGCGGCAGACATTAAAGTCGAGTCAAATACCTATTTTGCCCCACTAAATTAACAATTATTACCTTGTGTGTGTGTGTGTCCTCTATCCCCTCGCCACCAAACATGACCGAAGCACCACCACCAACACAGTCAACCACCAAATTCGTATTCCCAACAAATCCCCAACCTGACACAATGAAGCCCATGTGATTTGGTTTTGTTTAATGGCCAAAAGACCAAGATTTAACAATCAAATTCAATTACTATGAATCTCCACTGCAAGAAAGAAATGATTCAAAATGAAGCTGGTTAAACAAATTGATTATTCTTGATTAGAGTTGAGAGAAAGTTGAATGATCAACATACCTTTGGGTGGGCCACCCACCATGATAACAGCAACAACTCTCTCATCTGAACTCCCCATCTCTTGTCAAAAAGACCAAGACCCAGATCCCTCAATAACCAAATATATGTCCTCTCTGCTTATTAATAACAACTTGAATCGAATTATCTGCATTTTATTTTAATGTCTTACATATCATGATTTATTTTGTAAAATTTCTGATTTGTATCGTCTCCCGCAAGGGGTATAAACCCCGGGTCTTGGGACACGATCCGCAAAAATAGAATTCACATAGAGACGAGCAATGTCAAGAAAAGGGTACAGAGTATTGGGTTTGAGGGGTAAGTGATTTAATCACCGAGTCAAGTATACAAAAAGGAGATCAAGTGTCAATATTTATTTAGAGAGAGAGATAGACAAAGAGAACAAAGGCCACAGTAGAAACCCCAAACAGCCACCACTCGCTTTATGATAAGTACAAAAAATAAAATAGAAGGCCAGATGGATAGCCACGTTTCCCCCCTCCCTAATCTGATAGCTTGCTCAAGATTTCTCTCTCGGGTATCCAGGTCCTATTCCTATCATCGTAAGTGGGGCAAGCCACAGAAAAGAGCTAAGCTAACCCATTTATGATGTGATCTCGTCGGAAAGACTCGAACACATTAACTAAAGACGATCGTTCTAAAGGTTTGCTTGAATACAACAAAAAAGAAATAGATAGATGAGCCTCCCTCGACCCGCTAATCACAATTGATTAGGAACCTCGGGGTGCAACCAAAACCCAAAAGACGCAATTGCCTAATGAACCTTGATTACAGAATGCTCAAGCCCGTGACTCTCAAGCTTGATAAGTTCAACATATTCCAAATATAACTAAGGAGGACCAAACCTCACAATATTAGTCATCACTCATAATCTCGAACTTTTATATATCTTCCATCTCTCAAATACAAGGTTGATCATATCAATTTATAGTCTTACAAGGTTCAAAAAAGGATGCAAATTCATGCTCTAGGAAACTCCAAAGGGTGGTGGAGAAAACAAAGTTCATTTGACTAAAAGATACATTCTCGTCTATTCTGACCAGCTTGTAGTATTTTGGGTCTAGCTTCTTTTAGGAAATTTGGAATTGAGATCCGTTTGATTTGCTGGACACTAGACTTCAAGGGCTTTCCAACCATATATTACACATCAATTTTAGAGCTCTAGAACATCCTGGGTAGCCCGTTGAAGTTGACGGAAAAATCTGGTCTACTTGAAAGACATGAATGGCCGACTTTGGTCTTGAATTTGGGCTTCAAAGGTATTCTTTTTGCTGGGCACCCATGATGAATAACGGCCTAGGATGGATTGCATCAATTTATGGTTACCACCACCGACAGACCGGAGGATTCTGCTGATTGGGTGAAAACTTACATGCACAGCATCGCACCTAATTGCTAATATGAGTGTAGAGAGAGAAATAATTACTTAGCATTATTAGAAACTGTAAAGCCCAAGTGATTTGGATTTGTTTAATGGCAAAAAATTGAAAATTAGGTGTTAGATTGTCGGTTTTTAGTCTTTTTGCATCATTCAAGTTAATGAAAGTTTGTTTTTTCCTATTTTGCCCCTTAATTTAAGGTCTGAGTCTAATGTCCGTCAATAAATGAGTTCGCTTGTAACATAACTTTTGTACAGTGGCAAGAATAACAATTTTAAACTTTCGATGGCCACATTGCAAGTTTTTGAAAAGTTGGGTGGCTCAAATATTTGTTTTGCCTTAAATTTTTTTTGATAAGTAAAGAGTATATAAATATGAGCGTCAAAAAAGGTGACGCGTCCTTAGTACACTAGAAGTATACAAAGCTCGAGAGCTTCTACCCACTAGAAATGTTATTTACAAACTCTACAAAATGAAGTGCTTATCTCATAATTCTGCATAAAAAGTTCAAAAAATAAGATCCACTTTGAATCTTTGACAGGAGTACATCTGTGTTTTATTCTAATGACTCAATGGTTCTTAGACACGTTTGAAAGTAAAAGAAACATTACCGTTAAAACTGGGCGGCACAATCATGGAATTTTCTTCTTCCCTTCATATATTTCCTTATCATCACTATTACACTAAGATCTGTGCCCCGGCAAGACATACACATCTAAACCTTCGCTTTGATGTTGGTTGTTAAGGGGCATGAGAGAGTAACCAAGTCCAAAGACCTTTACAACATGCAGAGGATAGGTAAATCAATCCTACAACAAGATACCCACTATCATGTTCAGAAACATCCAACACCAAGCACACAAGCATGTGAATCTCTACTGGAAAAGATATCACTATCATGTCAAGAGATCAAGCGGGGCATGAACGCGAAACCCATGTCCAAAAACTTCTTCAAACAAGCATGGGAGTATGTAACTCTATCCTACCACAAGATAACCTATCATGTCAAGTAACATCGACACAATATGTACACCTTTACTGGTAAAGGATGACTCACTATCATGTCCAGATCTCTGACACAAGCAATCGGAGTAAGACAAAAAAATCCAGAAAACATTTTCAGAAATTTTCCTTCTTTGGTAGTTTCTCGAAAATGAGTCAACTATAAAATGCTATACAAATCAACTGAATATATTTTTGATAGAAAAAGAAGATTTACAACTGGAAATAGAACCCAACAAAACTGAAAGAGAAAAGACACCAACTAAACTAACAATCAAGAGCTGCCCACCAATATCTCGCCAGGTCAGTCAAAGGCAAACCCTTAATCTAACAAGTCAACGGAAAAAATCACCCATTTCCTGACTGGAAAAACTTCTGGATTTGAACTCAATAAGTCATTTTTTTGGAAAATGAAGCCTCCCTCCCTCGTATCTACTTACCTCTATCGAATGTCATTCTCCTCCAATTCGTATGAAAATAAATTACTTGCAAGAAATTATTAAAAAGTATTTTCGGCCTACTTTACCATGCATTTACCAAACACAAGAAATGAAGTAGTTTTACGTGAAAACAACTTCCCGAAATCATTTTTCTCAAGCTATTTCCCATAGAACAGAAAGAGCTTAGTTCGTAAATATGTACTATTACAAGAGAACTCTAATGTAAACTATTCACTGTATCCAAAGTACCTAACAATCTAATCCGGACCATTTTGTCCTACCATCGAGCATCTAAATAAGGAACTCCAAAGTCTTCTTCTATAATAGGAATTGCTCGCTCCACATAGTCAAATTATATAAGAGTTTCTTCTTCCCAAATGCATCATCTCATGTTAAATAAAGCAAATTTCATGTTCCCATCAGCTAAGTATGCCATCATATTTTTGGGAAGACTACATTCTCACAATAGTGTAATGACTTGGGGAACAAGCGAGATGCTGCCTCACAATTAGTTTTATGATTTGGTCTCGTGTACTATTTTTGAAGATAAAAGTTTGTAAATGGATAAAAGTTGTATTTCATTCATTAGTTCATCTGTATTTAGAAAGAAACAAATATAAGCTAGAGTTGGCTTAAGTTTTGAAGTTGAGTGATTAATGAAGCATCGACACACTTCCAATACTTTGGGACATCTGTCAAACATGCTCCAAAGTGCCATATTATTGATTTCATCGAAAGTTCAGTAAGTTAAGACTCATCCCTAAACACCAAGTGTCTTGAATGCAATCATATTTTAAAGGAACATGGGTTAAATAAGTTAATTCAAATAACAAATGGGAAATTCAAGTATTCAAACTTAAATGAATAATAACATGTAAAATCAGTAGCACAGTGGAAATTGAATTGAAAATCATTTATACTTGGTGGACTAGTTACTACCTAAGTATAACCAAAATGAATTCATTAACTGAATAACGAATGATCTAGATACTTATAATGAGTGTCCCAAATAAACTAACCTCCCTATGTCTGGCATTTTCTGCATCCTCTGCATCAGTTTGATCTTTGAATAGTTTCATAATGTCATCAAGGAATCTTTGCTCGAGACCTTCAAAAGACTGTGTTAAGCGAGTATCCTCATACCCAATGTCCATTTCTTCCTCCCGAAGCTGAGATCTTGGATCGTTCTCCTGTTTCTCTGAAGCCATTCTTGGATCAGACCTTTGGCCTTGGAAATAAGATCTAGGTCCATCAGTCCCTTGACCTATTAGGCAAGACACACCTTGCTTAGTCTAAGCATTCCAAACATGTGAGCAAGTGTGCACACACAAAGAACGTGATATTAGAACTAGCACCTGCTTAGCATACAATACATCATGCTAAAATAGCAGGGTTCCCGCTAACTATTCTGTCTACTTATTTATCTACTTTTTGAATATAACATGAAACCACTATAGTTATGATGAAAACATACACCTGAAAACTAAGAAGCCCTTCGAAGAGATGTTCTGTAACCAAAACGATCCACACCATTGAGAATATTTCAATGAAATTTTCAGCTCTTCCATTATATAATCAAAACAAAAATGATAATAAAAGTATCTGCTTGGTTGCAAAATCTTGGGTTGGTGGCACACTTACCCAAGGATTCCCCTTGGTGGCAACAGTGCAGCCTCTGTTTTGGCATGGTATGGTTAAGAGTGTGTCCAACTGGCTGAACAGTTAGAAACAGTCTATTTTTTCCCAGATAAGTTGAATTAGCCTTAATTAAACACATTTCTCTAGTCCCCCAAAATATTTCCTTTCCTTATCTAGGATGCCCCTTAGTGTTGTGGATAAGATGGGAGGATTCTGAGAAACAGGAAGAGGATAATTAGGATCATCTGTTGGATGGCATTGGCGGGTATGCCAAGGGAAGAGAGTGGTGTAGGTACTGGAATCTCTTTTTAGAAATATCTACCTTATTGCTTAATGCCTTCGGCTCATCCTTTAGAACATCTCTAACTGTAACATTGGGGTGATAGGAGCTAATGAAGGACATTTAGCAATGGAAAGGAAGCTGACAGCAGCCAATATGTTTCTAAGCAGTTTATCCACCAAGGTAATGATTAGTTGAGGATGACACTTGGGTTCAGTTTGCAGAAGATAATTGGAGAATGTCCCTCTCCATCTCTTTGTCCTTGTCCTGTCTAGTAAAGACAACAAGGTTTCATGAAAATGCAGTAAGTGTCCCTTTTGCAATTTATCGAGGGCATTGATAGAAATATAGCTAGCAGGCTTTTGCGGATGTGTCACACGTTCTTTGTTGCTGTTACATCAGGACTGGCTGAAATTCAAGGAGTTTCAGGAATGATAATATTTCTCTGTCTTGTCCAAAGGAGTTGTTTTATGTCATCTATGTGGCCATTCCTGTGGTGCTTTAAAAGGATCTTCTACTTCAGATATCCTAGGTGTTGGAGAGCATTCCTCCATTGAAGCTCTTTTTTTTTAGTTCTATTTTTTTCCGTTTCTTTCCATTTCCAGTTTCTGCTTCATGACTTCTGTTTTTTTAATAGGTAAGTGTGGTCCCTCGTTGTATAGGGATTGGAACCAAGGACCTCAAGGTCTTTGCCCGAATGCCATTGCCATCTCTCCCATCCCTTGGTTCCTTGATGACTTCTTGTCCGCTTTATTTTGACATTATTAAACTTCTTTAGCAATTCTAAATTTTTATTTAAAGAAAATGCAAAGAAACACACATGCTGGCACAAGGTCAAGCTCTCACATGCTCACTCTTGAACTTCTTTCTTTCTTTGAATTCATTACTGTTTCTTTTAAGGACCAGATGACACTTGGATAAGAATTGATGAAAAGTGCATATAAAGGAAGAGAAAAGGCTAAAGTTATCATCATATGGTCAAATAATAAGATGTACTTGAGAATCATAAGACATGTACATGATATTTCTCAACATACTGAAAAGCTTTTATAAACTGGAGACTTATGGCTTCTCAGTAATCACGTGCAGATGTAAACCCCTGTTAGTACTTCATCTTGCACAGACAGTACACCTTATCGTTCTAGAAATTACTTAATCCTTCTCTAAATTAAACAAGCAGCCATTTTGATCACTTTCAAGAAATATGTATAACTGCCACAAAGCTTGGGAGAAGCCACAAGTTACATTTAAAGAAACGTGCCCCAACAAGTCAGACAAGGAAAAAGCGGAACTTCTTAAATCATCTCTCATGACTTGACCATCAACGAATAGCTAAAAAATGCAGGCGCAATCTTTAGCCAATCTAACACACAATCATGCATCAGAGAGAGAGAGAGAGGGGTATAAAAGAAACTGAAAACAAGCAAATAGGTAAATAAAAGGTTATTGCAGTAGTAGAAGATGGGGATGGCAAAAGAATTGCACTAGCCTTCATTGAACATACGTGATGATCCATCCCTTTCCCATTTCCACTGTCCCTGTCCCTCTGTTTTTGAAGTTCCATAAGAATACTCATTCTCAGTGTTCAAGTGATCTGACCGTCCTTGGTAAGTACCAGACTTTTGTTCCATTCTCTGATCCGGCATACGTTGCATTTGGGCTCCAACATATGCATTGTCGCCAGAATCACCATAGTGCGCAGCCTGCCTCATCTCTAACACCTACCACAACAGAAAGGACAGCAGACCTGACAAACATAACAGACAATATTAAGAATAACAACAAAAATAATAAAATGATACCGCAAACAAACACGCTGCCCCAGGGGCGCTGTACCCGTAGAAAAAACTGAATGCAAAAAACATTGTCTTCATCGAGAGACAGTATAACTCGCAGTTCACTGACGTTCGTGTAACGCTAGTAAAAAGGAAAAACAAAAAATGTAAAATTTGGATTAGTATCCACAAAAATTCTGTTGTGGGGATTTCCATTTCCAATGGAGCTAGTGCAGATACTTAATACTTAAGTTTGGAGTAGTTACAATTGGAATTTATAGTTTAGAGCCCTTCAAGATCGGCAATTCACAAGGTCCATAAACTTTGAAAATTATACCTAATTCTTATATAATCAAATTAAAAAAATTGAGAGTTGGTATTGGGGTATAATATTCATATATACTTGATTTATACACATGTATGGATATCAAGAACAAAAATAATACTCCCTCCGTTCCGGGCGAAGCATCCACTATATTATTTTGGAATGTTTTATTTTAAGAGTCCAGTTTCAAAAATCATGTCTACAATTTTCATAATATTTCAACATTACCCTCCATATTTGATATTAACATATTGATTATATACGAGCATTATTGTACTTATGATCAGCTCTAATCCTAGTTATATATTTCTTATTAATTAGACTTTTCGAGGACCATTTGGGTGGAACGGAGAGAGGCACACTTAGTTTATACACTTATCTATTGATATAAAATGAAACAATTTATGTAGTTATGCATTAATATAATTAAATTTTTATATAAAAAAAGATTAGATTTTAGTAGGCCCCAGCCCAAAAATCCTGAGTCTGCCACTGAACACACTCGGTTGGGGCTTTTCCAAATATAGCTTTACATTGGGTATTTACAGTCGACCATAACCGCAACAATGGCAGAGCCATAAATTTATTCCCCAGTTTGATTTTTTTTTTTAAAAGAAACAAGAAAATAATGAAACCGCTTCTGAATCCAAAACAGGAGCCAAAATGTAGAAAATAACTACTCGTATGCCTTACACAAATGCTTTAAATATATAAAAATCTATGGAGCACCAGAAAACTATCAAATTTCAAAAATCATTGCTGCACTAAATCATAGAAGTAACAGCTTCACATCAACAAAATCTAAACGCAAACCCTAAATTACATGCAATTGAAACCCTAAAGCCCAAATGAGGTGAGAATTTTGAATTGAAACCGAAGCTAAGAACGAATAATTGAAAGTAATAAAAAAGTGAAATTCAAAAGATAAAATGGAAAGCAAAATCATATTGAGTATTGTTGAGATACCTAATTTAAATGTTTGTTGAAGTAGTTATCTTTCGGCTTCAGTATCTGGAAAATTCAAACAATTCCGTATAGGATGATGATTTTAATTTTTACTTGTTTTACTTGGCAAACAGGAAATGGGTCGGGTACTAGAGTGCGAATTGTGGGTGGGGGGGTTGTGTGTGTGTGTGTGTGTTAGGGGAGGGTTAAAATGACTCGACTAATTGGGGTTTGGTAACATGAGTTGTGATGGAGTTGTGATGGAGTTTTATGAATTATGATTCGTAAAATGGTCTTATAAGAGATTTATTTTATTATCAAATCGCTAAAGTACATTTTCATGAACGCGATGTATTATTTAATAAGGTTATGAATCGTTTAATATTAGACGATACATACATTTTATCATCGTGATATATCAATTTTCACTTTAGCGGTCTGATAATATAATCGTAGACTGAAACGGTTTAAAATTCATCAAAATGCACCGATTACTTTCATCCACTTTGAAAATTCTTACTCAATAAAAGAATCTTTTCACTAATATTATTGTAGTAAATTAGCTCATAGAGATTGTTTTAGATATCTTAGGTTCAAGTCATGGGAATATAGTTTGGCAGAAAGAGATTTATCGTCGTTGTGGGGCTCTTTAGTTTGGGGATATTGATAGGATTTTTAATTGAGACATCAAGTTTGAACACTTTTAACTTTTTTCTCATTGTATAATTTTGGGAAGACAATTTAACATTTTCGCTCATTGTACAATTAGCAGTGGGTAGACAATTTGACAAGCTTTCTTTCAATAGACGAATGCACTCATGATTTAGGTATCAATGTAGTCCATCCAATTTCGTAAATATGCAAAAACTATGTGAGACTTAACAGAATTGGATGGAGACCTTACGAGATGAAGCACGTTGATAACAAGATCATATATATATTGGTCATATTATTGAGTATTGAAACTAAACTTTTTCAAATTGTCATCCTATAAATTATACTTCATCTGGTTTCAAATAATCGTTTTTTTTTACTCATTTAAGAAAAAAGTAATTGAATGCATTATAAATATTGGTAATTTGTGGTTTCATTTAATGTCATTGAGCATGTGACTATAATTAAAGTAAATGGAAAAAGTAAAGATAAAATTGTACAAGTGTTTTTCTAAAAGAAAAAGTTTAAAATATGACAATTATTTTGGAACAGACAAAAAAATAAGGACAATTATTTGAAATCGGGAAGGGGGGAGTATTAGAATTTGAATTAACATGACTGTTATTGCCAATAATACGAACTAAACTAATATCGTAAATTAATTGATCGGGAAAAAAAGTACTCTCTCAGTTTTTAAATTATTATCATGTTTGATTTGACACCCGGATTAAAAAATAATTTACTGATTTATTAATATTGACATAATATGTAGTTTTTTAAAATCAATGTACGTTTGACTTATAATTAAAGTATTTTAAAAAAGAAGGTAAACTAGTAAAAATATTTTACCAAAAAGGCAATTTTACAAATAATATATGTTTTTTTAGATGAATAAAAAAGGAAATGAGGGACAATCATTTAGGATAGAGGGAGTCTTAGGGCTCGTTTGGTGCAGCGTTTTGAAAACGCAGCTTTTTCCAAACACAGCGTTTTCAAAACGTAGTTTTATTTTTGTAAACACGTTTGGTAAACTATTTCAAAACGCTATTTTTCATAAACAAACTAGTTGAAAACGTAGCATATTTTTTAAATGCTACAAATTGGAGCGTTTTAAAACGCTCCATGTTTTTAAAACGCTGCGTTTTAAAAGGATAAATATTTTTAAAGGAAAACGTGGAAGACCAAACAAGCACTTAGAAAACGTGAGATTTTAGGAGAAAATTTGTATTGTTAACTTGATTTAGGATAGGGTGGAAGAGAGAAAGGAGTGATTCATTTCAAATTCAAGATTTTAATATAAATTAGATTAGTATGTGTGTTTGTGTCATAGGCATGGTGTCGGTATAAGATCAGTTCAATGAATGGTTAGGATAAACAAAACTCATAACTGACGGGTTTATTCAAACAAAACTCATAATTTCGTGTCATAGACATGGACCGTCATTGTATTGAGCACAATTCAATCAGAACCGTCAGTTAAACACTGGCTCTTTTATAATATAGATTTTCATTTTTCGATTTAAAAAAATTCCAGGGATAGCTTTAACTTAAGTTTTAGGCTGTAATATCAAATTTTCAAAGCAAGGTTTTTAGTCTATATAAAGGTACCTCGAATATTGTATTAGACTTTTTAGAGATTTTATAAAATTGATTGAATTCAATTCAATTCTTCACATATATTGTGTGTGAGAAATTCTTTCGATTAGGGTTTATTGTTTCTTCGATTTTATTAGGTTTGTTTATTGAGTTGCAAACTTATTGATGTGGCTGGCGTGATGCCTACTTTTGGTTCCTAATCAATTGTAATTAGTAGGTGGAAGGTGCACCCCAAGCAAGGTTCTAGGGATTGATATACTCGCCCTAGGGTTGAAGGAAACTCATACTGTCTTTACTTTATTCGTGCATAAGTACTTAATACAGCACCTATGAAATACTTAATACAACACTTTTAGAAAATATTTAACCAAAATTCCCCTTCATATGTTTTCGAAATATTTAAAAACATATATGAAAAAAATGATGTTTAACATCATTTTATTAATTTAAGCACAATTAATTACCAATTAAATGATGTTCAACATCATTTTAATTAATTTAAGCACAATTAATTACTAATTAATTTAAGCACAATTAATTACTAATTAATTGGATTAAGTTACTAAGTAATTTACCTAGGTGTAAAAATAGGACAGTAAAAAAAATCTGAATACTTCAATTGTAAAAAAGAATCTACCAATCAAAACTTCCAAAAATTATCCAATTTTGGAATCAAAGTTGAAACGTTGATATGGACGATGATAACGATATTACATTTACCATTGACATACACTTTATGGTAATCTTTACTTTCAATTGTTTGATTTTTATCTGTAAATGTTCAATTTTTATTTGTTAATTTTTTTAATTTAAATTGTTTAAATGAAAAAAAAGCAAATTTCAAGTGGGTACAATTTTGAAAATATGTTTTCATCTAAGACCATTAATTTTTTGCACATTTCATAAAACTACAAATTGCTTGCCAAATGACAAAAATGTCATTAATGAAGACAAAAGTGATCCGGCATTTTACAGGACCAAAATTAATACAAAAACTATGATGCCAAGCCTTGGCATCAGGATGGATTTCACATTATTTTACAGGACCAAAATTAATTGAAAAATGCCGATGCCAAGCCTTGGCATCAGGATGGATTTCACATCATTTTGCAAGACCAAAATTAATTGAAAAATGATGATGCCAAGCCTTGGCATCAGGATGATTAATTCAAAAACTATGATGTCAAGCCTTGGCATCAGGATGGATTTCACAACATTATTCAGGACAAAAATTAATTCAAAAACTCTTATGCCAAGCCATGGCATCAGGATGGATTTCACAGCTTGGCATCTGGTGAAAAAAAAATTCAATAATCCAGGCATCAAGTTGCTGATGCCAAAATGCTGATGTCCACCGTTGTTGCTGATGCCAAAAATGTTACTGATGCCAAAAATGTTGATGTCAAGACTTGGCATCAGGTGAAAAAAAATTCAATAATCCAGGCATCAGGTTGCTGATGCCAAAATGCTGATGCCCACCATTGTTGCTGATGCCAAAAATGTTACCGATGCCAAAAATGCTTATGCCTGTCAAACATCTCCGTTCAAACCCAAACCCAGTTCATCACCCCATCCCCATCCAACCCCTTCATCCATCACTCGACCATCTACAAACCCAGCTGTATTCCTCCGTCCTGTTCCTCCGTTCACCAGAACCTCCACACCGACCCCAAGCAATCCAGCCATGCCAACCCCAAGTCAGGCGTCCCTCCATCTGGGTCATCCACAGCCATCTCCCTTCTCAATCTCCCCCCTTCTTTCTCAGCCACCGGATCTAGTTCATCACCCCATCTCCGTCCAACCCCTTCAGCCATCAACGGTGCGCGAGGACAATGATGTTTCGATTAGAAATAAACCTTGACTGAAAAAAGAACATCGTTACAAAGAACTTACCAGAATAATCTTGCAGTAAATGGGAAGCAAATCAACATTTCTTGAAATTGGTTTCGTTGAAAGATAACAATTGGTAGGAAGTGGTTTCAAAGTTTTTTTTCTTATCCTCCCCTCCGCCACCGCTCTCCCTGCCTTATTCCCGCCAAAACCCCCCAGATCGCCACCAATCCCAACCCCAAATCAACAACCACCGCTCCATTTCCCTCTACTCAAACACAAAGCCTCCCGTAGAGACGCCGCCGTCTTAATATCACTCATCGTCGTCATTCCTTCCCTCCTCCAACCTCCTCCGACAACCGCCTTCTCCATTGGCATATGTACAATTCCTCAATCTCGTACCTCAACTTTGAAATGCTTAAAACTTTATATCAACTTTCACTTTATGATAGGTCAGTGTGTGGAATTAATGCTTTGTGGTTTCCAACACAAGCTGTGTACCCTCCCCTCCCCCTCCACTGAATTGAATGAAAGAGGACGAGGACGATCGTACACAAAGGGGTAGACAAATACTTTTGCCCAAAAATTGTACCTAAAAAAATGTGTAAAAAATAGGTGGATTCATTTGAAAACATGTTTTTAAAAATGTACCGGCTTGTAATTTTTTCAAAAAAATACACACACACAAGCATTAGGGGTTGGTTAATGGCCAGTCCACAAAAGGTAAAACGGGCTTGGGACTGGTGGGTTGGCAGTTGGGCTGGAGGTGGTAGGCATAGGGACTGGTGGGTTGGAAGTTGGGCTAAGGCGAGGTTTGGGGCTGGAGAACGGGCAAGCTACAAGGGAGTGAGCTGTGAAGTGGTTCCTTCTGGGCCAGGTACTTAAGGACTTAAGGTGGGGGAGGAGGGAGGCTCGTGACAGCCCAGTTGAAGGGCGTGTGGCCGGTGGCGTATGGGCTAGGACCGACTGGTGGCGTTTGGGGGATTGGAAGGACCGAAGGAAGGAAAAGGAAGGGGGTTGTTTCATTATTTTGAAAAAAGTGGGGGCTGGTTGTTTAAATAATTTCAAGGGGGGAAAGTGTATAACATAGATGGGGAGGGGTTGTTAGTTAATTTATTTAATTAGACTTTATTTGATTAATTAACAAAATTTTAATTAATCTATAATTTTACAATGAATATAATTATTTTAAAATTAATTATATTCATTTTATTCATACTTGTTAATAATTAATTTTAACAATTGTTCACAAATAATATCATTGAATATTCAACTAATAACAAATGAACATATTTAATAAGCATATACTTAATTAATAAAAATTAAGATTAATTAAACAATACTCATATCAAAGAGTAAGGGCTAATAATAACAAGTAACAAAAGTTTGAGGGAGCTGATAGAAAACTAACTTCAACAACCTAACGGAAACTAATGAAATCTAACTAAACTAAAAAAATTAAGTAAAGTTAACACCACCAACCCATGGTGGTGCAACTAGTGGTTAGGTAACATGGTTTTGTGGCAGCCATAGCGGCGGGTGGTGGTGGCAGCACGACAGCGGTGGTTCTATTTTAAAAATATATATTAACGTGTATATATATGTGACTAAGGGTAATATAGTTATTTCACAATAAAAGTGTTGTATTAAACCCATGAATCACAATTGATGATGTGATTTGGTTGCTTGACTTCGATTAGGTAATTTAAATTAATTCATTGTGGATCATAAATTGATGAAGCGCTGTGACAGCCCGACCCGGACTCCAATGCGAAATCACAAGGTCGTGCCGTCAAGACAAGCTAAAAGACGGACAAGCACCCGCTAAGCGTAGTGGTGCGAGTCAAGAGTTGAACCAACAAACTCTAAACAGGAATGTAAAGCCATAACGGCAAAACCGAATAACCAAAAACTAAAATCTGCGGAAGCAAATCATAAGTGGAACCCAAGCTTATAATTATAAACTAAGGAATACAAGGTTGAGAGTCGACTATCTCTCGACAAATCTACGACTCGCGTGACGCAACATTGCGCACGTACAACAAACCATCGGCAACCTAAGGCGGCGAATCAACGAATACCAACGATAAACAACCACTCAACGGCTACAACATGCGGGAGGGACAAATCAACTAAGCGAATAAGATATTAAATACTAACAACTAAACCAATGTCTCCGACTAAAGTTGTCGAGAGAAATAACAATAACATAATACTAGAACTTGCGAGCTAAAACCTTGCTCGGAAAGACAACAGAATAACCTCTAAATAAATACAATAGCTCAACCAAACAAGTCGGCTCCCAAAATAATACGATAATAAAATGCTAACATAACTACCCAAGTAAAGTTTACATAACTTTACATCCGTGTCTCACAAGATAATAAATACAATAATAATAATAATAACACCAAGCTATTGCCCGGAAGACCACGCTAACCGACAAGCACCAAGGCAACGAGCACTAACGAGCTTCTTGCAAAAACTAAGGAAAACAAACACGAGTGAGTCATAATGACCCAGTAAGTTACTAAATGCAAATGTATGGCATAGCATGACATGGCATAGCATAATGCACAAGCGTGTACAAAATCAAGGCATCTTAATAGTATACCAACAATAAATCATGTACAACCAGAATATGGGCCTAGTCCTTAATAATAAAACCATGGGTCCAACCCTCAAATGATCACAACATGGGTCCAACCCTCAATGATCACAAATTTGCACTTAGCACGTTATTCATATAAGTGCGAGTATTAAACATCACAATAGGATATGTTATGGGCCCGGCCGCTACGTAGCTCCTGCAAGAAAAACACTGTTATACGGGTTTGTGACTACGATGCTCGTGTCTTCGCATCGATATACCGAACTCCGCCGGCCGATAGCGACTTGTCGCACGTATTGTTACGGCAAAGGGCTACTTCCCATTGCGGCCTACAATGGAGGGGTGTGTGAGGTCCAGTGCGGCGATCCATAGCGAATCTGAATCGGCGATTCGTATAGGCGATGTATCGTCCCACCCTGACATAAAAATCAAACCAAATAGTGCCAGCTGGACTTAATGCAATGCACAAGTAGATGTTTACTCGTAAAGACCAAATAAGGATCAGATTCGACAAGAGCGAACCCGTCCGACCAAATGCTCAAGTATGTATTTACTCAATATAAACAAATAAGGAATGAATTCGACAAGAGCGAACTCATCCGACCAAATAGGTTATTATTCTCTACCATAAATCAAGTCAAGGCAAATACATTGCTCACAACCAATTAATCTTAAAAGATCTCAAGTCACCAATTTAAATCAAGAATAGTATAAACCCACCAAGAATCATATTATGAGGTCTATAATGGACCTCTACTAAAATCAAACCAAAGACTACACCGTAGTCATAACCCACAAGTACGTTCATGTGTAACCGATCAATTTTCCCCAAAATGAGAACTAACTCAATAATTATCTTTCAACCATACTCGAGACCATAGGTTGGCCTTTAATGTACCGTGCTCTCCCGAGCACGCTTCCAAATAAATCCCCTAATAAATCTCTATAATATATGTGTCTCAATTGGACACCAAACGAGATGCTCGGGTACTCACCATCATGACCTACCAAAACCCGAACATCGTAGGAATTCATCCCAACGGTTATTAGCATGTTATTGAACTTAATATGACTCCGTTGAGTCTTACTATTAAGTTTCATTATATTACACATTCCATAAATCCCAACATTATCATCCTCTTCAATTTATGACATATTCCAAAATAATTCGGGCTTGATTCCCAAGCCCCAAAATTCATAAAATCCTTAACAAAGGGATAACCCATTTCTCCCAACACACAACATCATCCAAATCATCCTAAACGTTAATACCCACTTTAATTAACAACAATTCCTCCAATAATTCGGGCTTGATTATCAAGCCCTAAAATTCATAAAACTCAACATAAATCATATACCCATTTTATAAATCACATAATCTCAATTAAATGGTCATACTCATATTACCTAGTGAGATCACACATCTAAATTCCCAAACTTATGTATACTTTCATAATAAACCCAAATGAGATGCAAACATGGTTTCTAGCATGCTCACAATCCTAGAAATACAAGATGAAGAGTAACAATACACTTCAACAATCATAGAATTCATCCTACATATGCTCTTAACAAGTTCACATGCTCAAATCACAAGTTAAAAATCACACAAAGCAAGTATGTGTACTCATTGACCTCAAATAGCATAGAGTTTGTTTTCCTTAGGATCAATGAGTACAAAATCAAAAGAAGAAGAAGTAACTTACTTTCAATCCCCAATCAAGAAAGAAAAAACGAGAAAGTAATCGGTTGGAAGTAATCTACTCGTCGAGCTCTTCGATTCTATGGCTAGGGCTTGAGCAATGAAGAAGAGGAACCAAGGATGGTCAAGAAGGACCCTCAAGAACTCATGGAGGAACTAGGAGAGAAGCCATTCCCGTTTTTGGAGAGGAGGGGTGAGAAATGAGAGTCAAACTCTCAGATTGTGGCTTAAAAGGGTTAAAATCGAGTGGGACAAGTGTCACCACATTGTGGTCACTTAAAATCTGATTTTTGGCTTGATTAATCCACTCAATCACTCACTAATCCACCCATAAAACTTGTTAGAGATGTTAGGGTATAAGTAAGGAGGGTTAGGAAGGTTTAAGTGAGGTTTAGAAAAGGTTTGGATGGGGTTTGGGTGTAAAAGTCGCTCAAAAGAAAACAGGGAAAAATCCAAGAGATGGTCTCGATGTTGAGGTGGGCGCCTCACCAAGCCAGTGCGCCTCGATGCTGGGACTTGGACTGATTTTGAATTGCTCTCAGCTTTTGAGGCGGGCTAGTGCTCAAAATTCGATGCGGCCGCCTCGTTTAACCCTTGAACTAGGTCTAAACATGTCCTAAATGGTCCCAAACTTATGGGCAACCATTCTAAGGTCTAACCCAACTCAAAACAAGTCAGAAACACCCCCGAACAACTCCCGAAACAACTCGGAGCGAAACCGGGAAGAGGTGCAACAACGTGCAACCGGAACGACGAATGAACTCGCAATCGAACGAGCAATGAAAGGAGACTTTTAAGGAAAGTCTAAGGGATAATGAAGAAGCTTAAATACTTCTAGGAAGTTGAACAACAACTAGGGAAATAAGAATTCCAAAGGAGAGACGATTACACGACTCAATCCCCGAACTACGCGATAGAGACGAACGCTACCTCCAAAGCTTCCAAATCATCGATAGACTTAAGGAACACCTCCAACTTGAAGTCTAACACATCTAAACATGTTAATCAATAATCATATAAAGGTCTAGGACCAAACCGAGGTCACGAACGCAAAACGCAAGCAAACCCTCAATCGCGTCGCATTCCGACTATCGTCGAGTCACGACTTGTGACTTTAGCAAGTCAACAACTATATGGAGTCTCTTAATAATGTTTTGGTCTTAACGTGGTATCTCATACATATCTAGACCCTCTCGCAAACCAAACATACAATCGACAAAGGAAGAAGTACAAGTATAGCACGCAAACCGAGCTAACGAAGGAGCGGGGTGTTACAAGCGCAATGCATAAAGTGGATTCGATTAATGCATCACGATGCAAAATCGATGCATGGACTGATATTTTGTGCCTGTGTATTCGGTTCATTAAAGGTATCATTGTCTTTTGCCCCAAAAAGTGTCTTTTTCGGTTAAAAAAAATTAATAGTAGACTTAAGCCGTTGGAAACTTTTGAAAAGGGACCTGCCAGAATTTAACCCAAGCATTTTATCGTAGTTTTTAAGCACATATGCAAATTAAATGCTCTGATGGTCGGACATATTGAAATAGGTTGCCTACGTATCCCTTAATAAAAGGAATCAGACCAAATGTAGTTCAGCCCGATACAAACAAACTACAGTTATTCTGGTGGGATAGATGGAACCTGATCCTTTCCCTAAGTGACCAGGGATATGCACCCCTTGCGGAAAGGATCCAACAACAACCGGTGAGATCATGAAACCGATCTTTTTCCTAAGTGACCCGGGGTATGCACCCCTTGCGAAAAAGATCCAACAACCAGGTGGAACACATCATAAGACATTGCATCCTCAGGGACAGGCACCCTTCGTCGAATGTAATGGTGGGACCAATCTTTTCCCTAAGTGACCCGGGGTATGCACCCCTTGTGGAAAAGATCCAACAAACCAGGTGAGATGCATGCAGGTAAAATTTGAATACTTTACCTTTCCTCACCTTTTGTTACTTTTGTTCTGTTTTTCTTTCGCTTTGCTGCTTGTTGTTTTCTTGCACTGCTTTTTTTTCTTTTGCTTTCTTGCTGCTGATTTTTCTTTTCTTGCTGCATATTTTCTTTTCTTTGCGGCGTTTCTTCCTTTCTTTTTGCATTTCTTTCTTTCTTTTTTGCATTTCTTTCTTGCGACACTTTTTTCTTTCTTGCTGCACTTTTTTTTCCTTCTTTCTGCTGCACTTTTTTCTTTTTTTTTCTTTCTTTCTCGCATTTTTTTTCTTTTTTTCTTTCTTTCTTTTCTTTCTTTTTTTCTTGCTGCACTTTTTTCTTTCTTCTTTCTGCCGCACTTTTTTCTTTCTTGTTGCTATCCTGCTGAGGATATGAGCTTTCTTTTGATCTTTGATGGATGGCCGTCAATTTTTGTTAACAAAGCTAACTTTGTTAACCTTCCGTTAAGCTTTCAGCGCCCTTTTTGCAATTTTGGCAAACTTGAGAGTTCGAATGCTGCGCTTGAACTTTGCAGGGGGGAAAGTGAAACTTTCCACCCTTTTAATCTTCACTTACGGGGAAGGAGAGAAAGCAGTAGCAGCAGCCATTTCTTTCTTCTTCCATCGTCATTTTCCTTCTGCTATTGTTGTTGCCGACGATATCTTTCTCATTTTGGGTTATGTACTATAATGAATCTATATTATAAAAGAGCTATGGTCTAACTAGTGGCCCTGATCAAATTGTGCTAAAAACAACTGACGGTCCAGATTGATTCGTAAGTATGTGAGTTACAAATAAACCCCTCAGTTATGAGCTATGTTTGAATTACCACTTTACAATTACATATAAAACCTTCAGTTGTGGGTTTTGTTTGAATTACCCCGTCAATTATGAGTTTTGTTTATCCCGACCATCTATTGAAATGATCACATATCGACATCGTGCCTATGTCAGGTGGAAAACGAGCAAATCGGATAACATGGACATAAATAGGTAGGCTATGGATGTGTTGGTTAGCCCATTGATGCTTAACCCATAAGTATATGTGAGAAACATTTTTTTAAAAATTTCTCACTATTTTAAAATGAAACCACCACTAGTAACGTGAGTTCGGCCTTCACCATCACTACTTCACCAATATATATAAATAATAAGTTAAACATTTAAAAATAGAATAATGGACTGGCCTTCACCACCACTACTTCACCAATATATATAACTAATAAGTGAAACATTTAAAAATTGAATAATGAACTATTTAGCAGGAACGGAAAGAGTAACTCCCAAACAAGCCCTCATTGTTACATATTAGCAACTTGGCATCACATAGATGATTTTTGATATTGGATGGCTAGTTGACAACTTCTATAATTGTATATGAGAAACGACACAATGAAGAGACTCTTAAGACCACCAAAAGATAGATTCCATTTATGCTTATGTGCATTCTCAAGTCAATCATTATTGGGCACCTTAGTCTTTTGATCTTCTTCTTTTTTAAATGGTTGGGTTGACTTAATTACGTATAACTTTAGCTTCTTTATTTTCCACCTTGAAATAAAAACCGAAAGAAATAAAGAGTAAGTCTCATGTAAGACCGTTTTACAGATCATAATTCGTAAAATGAAGCTCCACTCTTTTATAGCTCAATCCACCAACACATGCTAAGTCGGGTAAAGAGGATCCGTCTTACAAAAAATATCCGTAAGAGCATCTTACACAAGTACTTGTCATGGTAAGTCGGGTAAAGAGAATCTGTAGAAAGATTACTAGTCGGGATGTATGTAGAATGTTTATCCCGGGTTATCCTGCTCGGGTAACCTCTTTGAGCGTCCCTATCTCCCACGTGCTTACCACGTGAAGGCTCATGTGCTTGGCTCGTGACTAGGATTTGGGCCGAGCTCATCCGAGTTTATTTCAATGATCGTTGTTTGCAATATTTTGTTTAGAAATGAACTTATTCTCTTTTAAAGTTTAATATATCTCTAGCTTTTATTTTCCAAAAAGAAATCTTACATTTTTGTATAGATAAACTTTTACTACAAAGCTAAATGACAGTATAAAATTTGCATCATTTTATAATGATATTAGTGATGCAAAGGCAAAATATCCTAAGAGTAAGTAATGCATGCACCTCAAATTGTTGAGATAAAGCTATATATATAAGCACAGACGATGCATGTCCCATAAGTAGACAATTTCTAAGAGATTACTTAGTTATATGTGTAAGTGGTGCTGCGTGTTTGTATTTTATATTCTATTCCATGATTCCCATCAATAGAGATTTTCAACCTTTACGTCATTTATGATTTATGGCATGTAATATTATTTATACTTCTATCTCTTTGGTGCAGAGTGAACTGCCACTGGTTGGGAACCAAGCACCTGACTTTGATGAGGATATCCCCAACAACGTCAACAACTCAACACCAATATCGACAACCATTGGACCGGTCATAAGAGCTCGAGCCAAGAAAATCCGTGAAGAAGTCAATGGCATGGTCCGTAAGACAATGGAGATGGAAGCACGGGCAATGAGCCATGAAGAGAAGACTCCAAAGGGTCAAAGGAAGCTGCTGAACGTGATCCAAGTCAAGAGGGACGATTACGTGCCTTGTTATTACGTGAGCAAACATTCTGGAAGGCTTGCGGACGCAAGGTCATCATAGGCTTGCGACCGCAAGGTGTGTCAATTTACGGGCCGACTTTTTGCCGACCTTGAGACGCAAGGTGTCAAGGGGCTTGCGACCGCAAGGTCCCCCGAACTGCCGTTTTTCTGTTTTGTAAATTAGGGTTTTCTGCCAAACTTTACCCTAATTCCTTAGTACGAGTTTTCAGCCTAGTTTAGGTATAAATAGGGGTTTTCTTTCTATTGAACAACAACTTTTGAGATTATTATTTTGTGAGTTTTATCAAAACTTATTGGTTCTTCTTGAACTATTGAGAACATACAGATGTGAAGCTTGTGTGTTTGATCTTGACTTATCAATTGATTCATCCATATCAATTGTGGCGTCTTTCACTATACTTAGGTTCTTCAGTTGCTACGATTGCGGGTTGTGGCTGTACATGCCAAGGTTCCTGTCGTGCTAATTGTTGGATCGAGGTGTCACCCCCGCAAACATCCTTCGATCCCTAGCTCCCGCCGCGTGAGTAATTCGTTCTTCAACGAAGCCTTCCGAGAAGATCGTATTAGACTTTGAAGGTGAGGTTGTTTTTGATATAGAGTTCATTAAGGTAATATGCAAAAGAGAAGCATTTTCGTTCTTTATCTTCTGCAATTTCCTTGTGCTTTCAGTTATCAGTTTTGAACTTGGAGCTAGTGATTTACTCTAGGTGAGGACCATTGGGATCTATTATTGGCATGTTTTTAATGGTCATTGTTGTAATGTTGGCTCAAAATTTTCCTTACTTTCTTAATTTGAGTTAACTATGCTCTCTTTCCAACATAATACTTGCTCCTGTAGAAATATTAATCTTCTTTTCTTCATTGTAGCGACTACATGTTTAAGCTATTAATTATTGGAGATTCAGGTGTTGGGAAATCATGCCTCCTACGGTTTGTCTGTAAGTCTATGACTCTTCACTTTTCTGTTTGTGGTCTAATCAATTTGCTTCTTTTGAAAGTAAGTTGATTGTAGGAGGTTTGTCTTATCTTTTTTATTCTTATAACAGACTACATGATAATAAGAATTTTTTTAGTATATATAATAGTGCAATGTTTTATAAATAAAATAACAATTTATGTTCGTATAAGAATGCTTTGGTTACTTATGAGATGCATATTCATATTTTCAAAATTTACTTAACTGACAAACATATATATTAAAAAAAAACTTTGTTTAATATTTACAAATAGGGTATATATTAAAAAACTTTCCTCTTGATGATTCAGTCAGGATTTACGTTTTCTTGAGATGACACTTGATTTTATGATCTTCATATCATCAATAGATAAACTCAAATGCCTTTTTTTCTCTAGTTGATGTAAATGGCATTGCTTTCGTTTTCTTTTACCTTGTGTATGTATATAGTGGATAAAATTAAGGTCAGGTGATTTGAGTATTGACTTGTAAATACTAAGAGAATGATGAAACAAAACATCTTTTAGAACTCCCAATAGCTTTATATGAAGAAAAAAACGTCTAGCCCGTTAATGATGCACAACAGTTACCAATGTTTTTCTTTATTTTAATATATATATATATATATATATATATATATATATATATATATATATATATATATATATTGACAGCAAGCTTTTGAATGATGGATAACACTTTCCAATGATACTCATACTTAAAGGTAACTTATCTCATTGATCGTTTCAATTAACAGCCTTTTTATTTAATGTATAATTTCTACTATATTCCGACCCTTCGTGTTCTACTATTCTTTTTTTAATACAAAAATATTCATTCTTATAATATTCAATCGATATATTAATAAAAAATATTGTTATTTTGAATCATTAGTTTATGTTCTATTTTGAAATGTATTTGTAGTTGGACTTATTAAAAAATCTGTATTTTAAATCATGACTATGTGTTTGCGCAAATGAATTGCACCGACTATCCATATCCATTACAAGTTTAACTAACGCATTGTGTTAGCTTAATAATTGATTTTTTTTTCATACTAACCAATTGAATATTATATAGTTATAATTCAATTTTGTTATAATTTTTTGACTCACATTATTTTTATATAATGTTTTTTTTTTTAAGAAACAGGGGCGGCACCCTGCACTATTTTATTAATAAAAGAAAATATAACAAACATGAGGGGGACAACCAGCCTGACCCTTATAAACGGGAGGACAAAGGAGCCTAACCTCGAGAAAAACAGAGACAAAATATCAACTTTTTCTAAAAGTATACAATCCAAGTAAGTCATGCCTAAAAATCGAGTTTGATCTTCATGCAAATAAACCTTACTACTACGATGATTATAAGCCTTGCAGAATATCGCCCACCTTATTTCTGAACACATGATGCAACTCCATATCGACGTTATATCTCCTGCAGTCCTCCAATTCATACATGTATCGCCATGGGAAAAGACTATCACCTCGAATACCCATCACTGCCACCTTAGAATCCGTTTCCACAACAGCCGGAGAGAAACCACGATCCACACAACTCTTGAGACCATATCGCAAAGCCGCTATTTTAGCATATATAATGTGACTCGCATTATTTTTATAAAAACTGTTGTTAGTTTGAATCATGAATTACTGTTCTATTTTGAAATGTATTTGTAGTTGGACGTATTAAAAAATATGTATTTTAAATCATGACTATGTGTTTGCGCATATGAATAGCACCAACTATCCATATCCATTACAATTTTAATTAACGCACTGTGTTATCTAGACCAGATGATATATTTTTTCCATACTAACCAATTGAATATTATATAGTTACTAGTGATGTTCCCGTGCGTTGCACGATTTGTACACTAGTGTAAAATTATATATTCAATTAAAGTTAAATAATATACAATAATTTTTTAATATGGACAAAATAAAAAAAGATTAATAAACAGTGAAAGTAAAGATAAAAAATCACATATATTTGAAAATGTGATTATAAATTTTGGAATACTTCTTTATATACAACATTTTGTCGTTAACATTCACGCCTATTATAACTACTGTTATCACATCTAATATCATTGATGTGTAATATATATGGATTTTAGCTATGAAATTATTAGATTTGTAACTTTAATATTACATATGTGTAATTTTTAGACGTATTTATTAATTTAAAATACAAATATGTTTGTCTATGAAGTTTGTTAATTTTTTAATAAAATACATTGGATTTGTAATTTTAAAATACAGATCTTTAATTTTTAGATTTGTTTTAAAACAAATACTGATCATTTTAGATCTTTAATTTTAGGTTAGTAATTTTAAATTATAGATGTGTATTTTAGAAAATACAATTTAAAATATATATATTTATAATTTTTAGATCTTAGTTCTTTATGGATGATCTGTATTTATAATAACTGTAATTTTACTAGAAATCCATCATCATCCAATTTTTTTATTTTGCTGCAATTATTATCTACAATCACTAAAACAGTCATAGATTGAAAAACTGCATCAGCAAATATCAGGTCTCCACATGCATATAGATTATTAACAAATTATAATTATATCAAGTCAAATCAAAATATGCATGAAGTTTTGTTCCAATGAGTAATTGTGGTGCGCGTGTGTGTATTTATCAACAATGGTTAACTTAGACGATGTTGGTAATTAGGTGTGTAGTTTGTCAAATGCACGTGATTGTTTAGTGGTTTAATTTCTTAGATTTTCTTGACGCTTAAACACTGTTAAGTATATTACAATATATCAAAGTTGAGTTACTAATATAATTCATTTATTTTGTTTCTCTTATTGTCTATGAAGTTTTGTCTCAATGAATAATGGTTATGTGGGTGATGTGTGTGTGTTTGTTTATCAGCAATTGTGAATTTAGACGATGTTGGTAATAATATGTGTACTTTGTCAAATTTACGTGATTGTTTAGTGGTATAATTTCTTAACTTTTATTGAAGCTTAATGGCTTAACAATTATTTTAAATTGAACCTCCTAGATGCATTTTGATTCATGAAACTGTTTGACTTATTTATTGTGCTTTTACACATTAATTTAATATATCGTTTATAAATTAGATTTAATAATTATTTTTTAGTAACTCAATGTTGTTGTTTACTAATGTTGAAAAATAACAAAAAAATTATTAGTTAACGACTTACGTATTTGAAACACATTTATATTTTTCACATTATTTTGATTTATGGTTTATAAATTAATGTAATATTTCATTTATATACTTTTTTTTAATTTGTAATGAAATATTATGAATTATATGGACACAATAACTACCATAAAACTAATATTTAATTAAAGAGAGGTTTAAGTTGTGGATGTATAAAACCAACGGTTCGAGGTTTTGTTTGTGTTTGTGTTTGTGTTTTAACTATTGAGGGTTTAATGAAAAGGTTTACGGTCAATTATTTGGATTGATATGCATTTTCACATGGTAGATGGACATTTCATTTACGCTCATGCATTTTAGCAAAAAATTGGCATATTATTATAGATCTACATGAGATAATTTTTAAATAACATTTTCAATTCACTTAAATTTACAAATAACTAAAGCAAAAACGTGGATACAAAGACCAAGAGAACTTGAATATAAATTTACAAACCATACACGTTCTCTTTCTCTCCTCACTCATTGGTCATTTAGGAAAAAAATTTAAATAAAAAAACATACCAATTTCTTTGCCCTTCGCCTAGGGAAGAAATTTTTTAATGATATTTTTGTTTGACCATCCATTCAAACAAAATTAAACAAAATTAGTCCAAACCACATGTAAAATTTGTTTCTACCTTGGTGAAGGAAGAATACTTTTAAACATTTGATTTTCCCTATGCGACGACTAATAGTTCATGAGGTATATTTTTATCGATTTGTCTCTCATCTAAAAATTACAGACCTAGATAATCAAGATTTCTCTGACTTCTTAAGATTTTATTTTTAATATATTTTTGTGATTTTTTCCGAGTAAGTCAATTATATTGTAGTATATACTTTTAATATTTTTATAACAAATACATATCTAAACTTAGAGACGTGTATTTATCAGATGTGACTAATTAAGATAATTATTTAAAAAATTACAATTTAAAATAATTGTATCCCTTTCTGAATATGTTTTATATAAAAGGACATTGTTTCAGATTATTTCGAGTATTTAGCATTATATTCAGTTTATTTCAAGTAAAAAGTTATTTAATTTTCTTGATTTTTTAACATAGTATTTTCTTGGTTTTTTGATTTTCAAGTTATTAATGTTTGACTTATATTTAAATAGTATTTTTTTAATTTTCAAAAACAAAATCTCAATAAATAAATAAAAAAAAAAGCAAAAGCCATGGTCAAGCTTCAAAGGCTGACTCCTTTAGTTACTAACAATTAGAGACCAATTAGTTTCAAAATATTGAGTTCACTTGACCATAATAGAAAATTAGAAACCAAATTACCATTTGCTTACATGCCAAATTTAGGGATCAAATTGCTATTCATAAAACTCACTATCATATAATTTTCTATTTTCCATTTATAGTCTTGTGATTCAATGTGTTCTCTTAAATCATAAAATTCTTGTCCATTGTTGTCGTCTTAATATAACATGAATCTGCAATCCAAAAATAAAAATAAAAAAAATGCACATGTAATTGAAAACAATCAAAACAAAAAGGAAAAAGTTATATCTTTGTAACACGTGCCCCACTATGGTCCTATGCAATACAGTTAAACTGTTCACCAGATGATGGAAGATTATACAATTGGGCTAATCTCAACTTTAATGATCATTCCACGTTGAATGAGCTGATATCCTTTATTTATTTGAAAAGATGAGTCATTTTGCAGAGATTGCTTCTTTGATTTTAGATTATACTTCGTTGACCTCTAATGGAATAGTAACAAATTTATAATACTTTCATCATTTAAATAGCCTGACAACTTAATAGCTACTAAACCTTCAAACTTCCCAAAGGCATATCTAGCTAGAATGCTAGATGAAGTAGTTAATCTTACTAATAATAAAATGGATTTGTTTTGATATTATCATTAATAATCTCGAATTCATTTATGTGACGACCCAACCCCGACCCCGAGGAGGGATCGCGGGTCGTTCCGTCCAAATAAGAACTACAATTCATGCAAGGACTCAATTATCAAAACTGACGTGACGCAACATTGGACACGTAGTACAACTCGGCACTAAAAAGCCGGAATAATTTAAAACTTTGGAACCTGATATAACAGTTAATAGCAAGTAAACCAAGTCATCGGCAAATTCACAACCAGAACCCAACAACTAAACAATTTATGCTAATATATATACACCTCGACGGCTAAACACGCCGGAGGACAACAAAAGTAAATAAGAGCTAATGGAATGCTCAGCGGAAATCGTAACAAGTGAACCAATACATGCAAGCAAGGCTCGGCCTACAAGTGCCGGCAAATGACTAGAAACGTAAGTAGTACTATTAGTCTTAGTCTACACAAGAACAAGTCACTACACGTACACATTCCCAAACAAAGTCTAAATGACTTGCTTTAACCCAAGTGTCCTTGCCAAAAGAGAAACCAAAAGCCAACGCTACCACCACTAGGCGCGCGATCACGAACAAGAGTAGACGATCAACCTCGATGAGACGGTCCTGGATGGTTAGGATCTAAAACAGTAAAAGGGAGGGGGTAAGTCATAAAGACTTTGTAAGCCACCAATATGCATGACAGGATATAATGCAAGGCATACATAGCACGTATCAAGCAAGATCATACTAGCACGTAGTTCTCATGTCGCGATGCACGTTGTTTTCACATAAGTGCTTAAATAAATCACATAGGATAAGGATATGTTATGGAACCGGTGCCGCTTCATAGATCCTGAAATAGACAAGGTTATCTTGAATGTATTTGTCAGATGCACGTGTATGATACATCGACCACAATAGTATTGTTCCAATCGCCCATTGGTTACGACGAGGTACACTTCTCCACTGTGATCAGTAGTAAAGAGTGTGTGCACGATTATGGTGTGGCGACCCATCACTACCATGAATCTCGCAATTCATGACGGCGATGCATCGTTGACCATCAAGACAATTCACGTAATGCCAGCTGGACTAATGGTATGCCAAGTAGATATTTACTTGTCACACAAAATCAAGTAAGGAGCGAGTTCGACAAGAGCGACCGCGTCCGAGTCAAGTAGATGTTTACTCACGTAATAAATCAAGTAACGGAACGAGGTCGACAAGAGCAACTCGTCCTATCAAGTAGGGATGTTACTTTACGATATACAAGTCAAGCATGAGATCAATCACGTTAGGAATTCCCAAGAGCTAATTTACAATTCAATTGAACTCTAAACTTTGTAGGGATTAATTGTAGAGTCGGTATTGTTCAATGACTCTCTAAGTGCAACTCCGTTGAGTTATCGCTAAAATATTTCCAAGTAGATGGATGAATGCTATGTGCAATTCATGACTCTTTTCTATGTTCTCGATTCATTTACAATTAGACTATTAAGTCATTCATGACTTTTAGTCCATCAAGATCAAAGTTCCCAAATTGTGAACCCTAACATGTTCATCATTTTTAAAGTTATAATTCACAATAAGTCCAAGAACAATAGTTATTCCAAATCCATTCTAGAACATTATTCATACTTAACACAAGTCCAAATTATTAATTATGATTCATTAACCCAAAATTTACAAAAATTAACTTAAGGAATTTCAAGTTATTAACATGGTGCATGTGAAGTTGAGCATGTAAATAGAGACTATCATGAAGGGAACATGCCTGATATTGAGCATACAAAAACAGGGGATTGGGTGCTTACCTTATTCAAAATCCAACTATTGAATGACAAAACAAAGTAAGGATTAAGAAACTAGGGAGCAAAGGCTTCGATTTGGTGGTCTCCAATTGAAAATACGATGGCCGGATCTCCGACAATGATGCAAGAAAGGTGGAGGATCTTCAAGCTCACTCTTTCTTTCTAGGAACCCAACAATTAACAATGGAGGAAATGAAAATAGATGTCATGTGTTTGGGGAGATGATGAACTCACAAAAGGGGGTCAATCCTATGCTTGAGTTATCAAGCTTCTCATTGATTGATTAATGATGCCCCTTGATTAAAACACATCCAAGGATTGAAATTAAGCCTAAAGAGGTCACAAATTAGGTGGGGGTTTGAATTGGGTCGGATAGGGTTCAAGGGTTCAAGCCAAAAATTCAAAATCAGAAAATCCCGTAATGCTGGTTCAGGTGTTGAGCGATCGGGAGTGATGGCTAGCGGCCTCTTTCACTTTCTTGTGTTCTTTGGATTTTGTGCACTCGCCGATCATTTGGCGGCGTTGGTGTGTGGAAGGCCAAAATGACTTGAAAACAAGTCATAAATGTGTCTAACACAACCCCAAACCATTAGGTATGTTTAGTACATTCAAAACACCCCCGAAACAGGTCCGAACATCACCCGAAACAAGGAAGAATCGAGGGCGAAACTCACGACGAACAATCAAACGATTCAACAACTGGTTTAACAAGGATACTACAAGCATGAATGGACATTCTTAATCATGTTAAGGACTAGTAAACAAGGTTTAGGATTCAAGTTAACAACTCACCAGTCTCAAGACACGAAATGAGGCAAGAAGAAGGCAAACTGAGAGACTCTACAAGTCAAAAGGTCAAGTGAAGCAACAATGCTTCCGAACTCTCAACCAAGCATATAATGGCCACGATTGAAGTTATAAAACATGCTAGAAAGATACTAAGGCTCTATTAGGAGTCAGTTAAGCCCTAAGGCCTCGGTCGAAGCAAGTACAACAAGGCATGCAAGTAAGGAAGGCATACAAGCGATTATGATCTCAGTCAACCTAATGCAAGCATGACTTCAACAATATGAACTAGTTAACATGTCAAGGCACATAATGAGCATGTTATAACGATGCTATACAAGTAATGGGTTTGGGTTCTCACATCCTTCCCCACTTAAAGGAATTTAATCCCTAAATTCTTACCAGTCATCTTGAATAAGTATCGGTATTTCTCCCTCATCTCAAGTTCGGTCTCCCACGTAGCTTCCTTGATGTCATGATTTCGCAACAAGACTTTCACTAATGGTATCCTCTTAGTTCTCAAGATTTGCTCTTTAGTATCAAGAATCCTCACCGGCTTCTCAACATAGGAAAGATCGGGTTCAAGGTAATCTCTTAATAGGCAAGAACATGCGATTCATCCTTCATGTATTTGCGAAGCATAGAAACATGAAACACATCGTGAATACCCGAAATAGAAGGTGGCAATGCAATCCTGCAAGCCAAAGAACCAACCCTCTCAAGAATCTCAAACGAACCAATATACCTCGGTGAAAGTTTCCCTTTCTTACCAAATCTCTTAGTACCATGGCACGAAAATATCTTCAAGAACACATAATCACCAACTTGAAACTCAAGATCACGTCTCCGGTTATCTGCATAGCTTTTTTGTCTACTCTGAGTCATACGCAATCTATCTCTAATCAGCTTCACACTCTCAGCCAATTGTTGTACCATTTCAGAACCCCATAACTTAGCTTCACCAACTTCGTCCCAACAAATTGGTGAATGACACTTACGCCCATACAAAGCCTCATAAAGAGCCATCTCAATGCTAGATTGGTAACTGTTATTATACACGAACTTTGCCAATGGTAGATGTGAATCCCAACTACCCTTGAAATCCATGGCACAAGCTAAAAGCATGTCCTCCAATATCTGTATCAATCTCTCCGACTGCCCATCTGACAGCAGATGAAAAGCCATGCAAAAATTAAGTTTCGTACCCAAGGCCTCCTGTAATGAATGCCAAAATCTCGAGGTAAATCTAGGATCTCTATCCGATACAATACTAACAGGAACACCATGTAGCCTAACAATCTCCTGAATATACAATGCTGCCAACTGACTCAAACTGTAAGTATCCGCAATAGGAATAAAATGAGAGGATTTAGTCAACCTATCGACAATAACCCAAACAGCGTCGAAGCCTCTACGAGTACGCGGCAACCCCGTAACAAAATCCATCGTGATATGTTCTCATTTCCACTCCGGAATCTCAAGTGGCTGCAATAAACCAACAGGTCTCTGGTGCTTGGCCTTAACTTGCTGACAAGTAAAGCACCTAGATACATAATCAATTATCTCCCTCTTCATACCATTCCACCAAAACTGCCTTTTCAAGTCACGGTACATCTTAGTACTACCCGGATGTATCGTGTACTTGACCTTATGAGCCTCGTCAAGAATCATTCGCTTCACTTCATCGGTAGAAGGAATGCAAACTCTACCTTGAAATGTCAAGATACCACTACTATTCATCGCAAACTCGAAAGTCTTATTCTCGCCCAATCCATCAATAATCTTCATGAAATCTGGATCTAACACTTGTGCCTTCTTGATCAGCTACAACAATATAGGGGTAGCACGAACGCTAGCAAAGATAATACCATGCTCGTTCTCAATAGGACCCCACTCACGAACATCCTCTAGCATTTTCCACTCTTTCATCATCAAACAAGACATAAAAGCCTTCCTACTCAAGGCATCCGCAACAACATTTGCTTTCCCCGGATGGTAAAGAATAGTACAATCATGATCCTTAAGCTTCTCCATCCAATGCCTCTGTCTCATATTCAACTCTTTCTACGAGAAGAGGTACTTCAAACTCTTATAATCGGTGAACACTTAAAACTTTGCCCCATAGAGGTAATGTTTCCACTTGTGAAGCGCAAAAAAAATTTCTGCTAACTCAAGATTATGTGTCGGATAATTCTGCTCATATGGTGATAACTTCCTAGAAGCATAAGCAATAACCCTCCCGTTCTGCATAAGGACGCAACCCAAGCCTTCTAATGAAGCGTCGCTATAGATCACAAAATTATCATATCCATTAGGCAATGCTAAAATAGGAGCTATAGTCAATCTCCTCTTCAATTCCTGGAAACTAGCCTCGCACTTATCACTCCAAATAAAAGTAGACTTCTTCTGAGTCAAGTTCGTCATAGGAGTAGCAATCTTGGAAAATCCCTAAATGAACCTACTGTAGTAACTCGCCAAGCCCAAGAAACTACAGACTTGGGTCACCGTACTAGGGTCTTCCATTTAGTAACAGCCTTTACTTTAGATGGATCCACCGCAATACACGCACTAGAAACAACGTGCCCAAGAAAAGATACTTGCTCGAGCCAAAAAGCACACTTATTAAATTTAGCAAAAAGCTGCTTCTTTCGCAATATGGAAAGAACCACTCTTAAATGATTAGCATGATCCTCTCGTGACTTTGAGTACACTAGGATATCATCAATGAAAACCACAACAAAACAATCTAAATAATTATGGAACACCCGATTCATCAAATCCATAAAAACTGCAGGTGCGTTTGTCAACCTAAACGGCATCACTACAAACTCATAATGACCATAACGTGTCCGAAAAGTTGTCTTCGGAACATCCTCCTCCCGAACTCTCAGCTGGTGATAACCACACCTTAAGTCTAGCTTGGAATACACCAAGAACCCCTGAAGTTTATGGAAGAGGTCATCAATGTGAGGTAAAGGATACTTATTCTTAATAGTAACCTGATTCAACTGCCTATAATCAATACACAACCGTAAGCTACCGTCCTTCTTTCTCACAAACAACACCGGTGCACCCCACGGAGATACACTCGACTTAATGAACTCTCTATCAAGAAGTTCCTGCAAATGCTCCTTTAGTTCCCTCAACTCTGCGGGAGCCATTCGATATGGTGCCCTAGAAATAGGTGAAGTCCCAAGCAATAACTCAATGCAAAACTCTACCTCTCGATCAGGCGGTAAAGCATACTCGGTCGAGAACATGTTGGGAAACTCACTAACAACTGGGACCTCCTTTAGAGAAGTAGTAGGCATACTCGTATCGATCACACAAACTAAATAACCCCTACACCCTTGAGATAAAAACTTCCTAGCACGTAAAGCAGAAATAACATGTATGCTATTCATGGCATGATCACCCGTAAACACAAACTCCGGAATACCGGGACATGGCAAAAGTAACTCTCTTACGACGGCAATCAACTAGAGCATGATAAGTATACAACCAATCCATACCCAAAATCAAATCAAAGTCCCGAATAGGCAAAACTACCAAATGCGCATGCAAGACTCGATCACATAGAAGCACATCACAAGCTTTATAAACCTCGATGCCAACAGATGAACACCTTGATGTAGACACCTCAAGCACATAAGGTAACTGAGAAGGTAACACACACAAATGCTCAATGAAATGTGATGCAACATAGGAATGAGTATACCCCGGATCTATAAAAACTCGAGCCCTATAATCAAAGACTGAGAGAATACCTCCAATGACC
>CM028382.1:34939088-34965014 GCA_013146195.2 Codonopsis lanceolata
CTCTACCTTGAAATGTCAAGATACCACTATTCATCGCAGGCTTCGAAAGTCTTATTCTCGCCCAATCCATCAATAATCTTCATGAAATACGGATCTAACACTTGTGCCTTCTTGATCGGCTACAACAATATAGGGGGTAGCGAGGCAGCTAGCAAAAGATAATACCATGCTCGTTCTCATGAGGACCCGCTCCGCGAACATCCTCTAGCATTTTCCACTCTCATCATCAAACAAGACATAAAAGCCTTCTACTCAAGGCATCCGCAACAACATTTGCTTTCCCAGGATGGTAAAGAATAGTACAATCATGATCCTTAAGCTTCCATCGATGCCTGTCTCATATTGACTCTTTCTACGAGAAGAGGCGCTTGAAACTCTTATAATCGGTGAACACTTAAAACTTTGCCCATAGAGGTAATGTTTCCACTTGTGAAGCGCAAAAAAATTTTCTGCTAACTCAAGATTATGTGTCGGATAATTCTGCTCATATGGTGATAACTTCCTAGAAGCATAAGCATAACCCTCCGGATTGCATAAGGCATGGCAAGCCTCTAATGAAGCGTCGCTATAGATCACAAAAATTATCATATCCATTAGGCAATGCTAAAATAGGAGCTATAGTCAATCTCCTCTTCGATTCACGGAAACTAGCCTCGCTTATCACTCCAAATAAAGTAGACTTCTTCGAGGTCAAGTTCGTCATAGGAGTAGCAATCTTGGAAAATCTAAATGAACCTCTCGGTGTAACCGCCAAGCCAAGAAACTACGGACTTGGGTCACCGTACTAGGGTCTTCCATTTAGTAACAACCTTTACTTTAGATGGATCCACCGCAATACCCGCACTAGAAACAATGTGCCCAAGAAAAGATACTTGCTCGAGCCAAAAAGCACACTTACTAAATTTAGCAAAAAGCTGCTTCTCTCGCAATATGGAAAAAAACCACTCTTAAATGATTAGCATGATCCTCTCGTGAGTTTGAGTACACTAGGATATCATCAATGAAAACCACAACAAAACAATCTAAATCATTATGGAACACCGGATTCATCAAATCCATAAAAACTGCAGGTGCGTTTGTCAACCTAAACGACATCACTACAAACTCATAATGACCATAACGTGTCCAAAAAGCTGTCTTCGGAACATCCTCCTCCCGAACTCTCAGCTGGTGATAACCACACCTCAAGTCTAGCTTGGAATACACCAAGAACCCCTGAAGTTTATGGAAGAGGTCATCAATGTGAGGTAAAGGATACTTATTCTTAATAGTAACCTGATTCAACTGCTTATAATCAATACACAACCGTAAGCTACCGTCCTTCTTTCTCACAAACAACACCGGTGCACCCCACGGAGATACACTCGGCTTAATGAACTCTCTTTCAAGAAGTTCCTGCAAATGCTTCTTTAGTTCCCTCAACTCTGCGGGAGCCATTCGATATGGTGCCCTAGAAATAGGTGAAGTCCCAAGCAATAACTCAATGCAAAACTCTACCTCTCGATCAGGCGGTAAAGCATACTCGGTCGAGAACACGTCGGGAAACTCACTAACAACTGGGACCTCCTTTAGAGAAGTAGTAGGCATACTCGTATCGATCACACAAGCTAAATAACCCCTACACCCTTGAGATAAAAACTTCCTAGCTCGTAAAGCAGAAATAACATGTATGCTATTCATGGCATGATCACCAGAACACAAACTCCGGGAATCCTGACATGGCAAAAGTAACTCTCTTACGACGGCAATCAACTAGAGCATGATAAGTATACAACCAATCCATACCCAAAATCAAATCAAAGTCCCGAATAGGCAAAACTACCAAATCTGCATGCAAGACTCGATCACATAGAAGCACATCACAAGCTTTATAAACCTCTGATGCCAACAGATGAACACCCAACGATGTAGACACCTCAAGCACATAAGATAACTGAGAAGGTAACACACACAAATGCTTCAATGAAATGTGATGCAACATAGGAATGAGTATACCCCGGATCTATAAGAACTCGAGCCCTATAATCAAAGACTGAGAGAATACCTCCAATGACTGTGGTCGACTCCGGAACCCCAAGTTGATCAAGTGCAAATACACGAGCTTCCACCTTAAGTCGCCCATCATTATGCCTCTTGGTACCCGACAGCTGCACGGAACCCACGGACTGAGTAGCCTTAATCTTAGGACAATCTTTAACCCGGTGATTCGCATCTCCACATCCCAGACACTGCCAAAGTCTAGTCCTACAATCATTATACGAATGCCCCTGCTTGTGATAATAGGAACACCCAACAGGTTCACTCCACTGGCCTTGCTGCCCTTGCGAAGATGGAGCATGACTATCACGACTCTCGGTAGGACGCCTAGACTGTCCATCTGACTGCTGCCTAGATTGGCCACCGTTGCGACGGTTGCCCTGATGACTGGACCGATTACCCAAAAACTGACCTCTCCCTGAATGCTGCAAGGTCACCTGAGATGACTGTTGCGATGGCTGTTGATACGAGGACTGCACAGCAGGCTTCTACATGTGCTCATCTATGTCTCTCTCTATCTCGTAGGCGCGATCAACAACACCTCGATAATCTATCAACTGCAATGACAAGAGCTGCCTCCGAAACTCGGTCTTCAGACCCTTCACGAACTTGAGAACCCTCTGGGACTCATCTGGTACAAGATGTGCACAATAGCGAGACATCTCGGTGAACTTATCTGAATACTAGGGCCATTGTCATAGAACCTTGTTCTAGATCCTGGAATTCCTTCTCTCTTTTTCGCCTCACAGCCATAGGTACATATGAAGCCTTGAACTCCCTCTCGAAATTAGACCAAACCCTCGGAACCCGATTAAGATTCCAACTTGCTAGTAATACTCTCCACCAATGGTTTGTTGCCCCTCTTAGCTTATACACAGCTAACACTTTCTCTTCCTCAGTGCAGTCTAGAGCTGCAAAGATTTTCTCCAAGTCCTCTAGCCATAACTCTGCCTTACCAGCATCTGACTCTCCCTCGAAAGATAGAGGTTTCATCTTCAAGAACCTCTCCAAAGTAGCATTGTTTCTGGCCCTAGGTTCTGGTGGTACATCATTACGAGGTGGTGAAACTTTCGCCTCCGGTTCTGGTGGTGGTGGTGGGGGTGGTACACCTCCCACCTGACCTTCATGTGCCAACTCAGCCATAACAGTCATCATCCTATGGAACAAGCCTGCCATACGAGCATTCTCATCACCCTGATTATGTGGTGAGGGTATCACAACCTCTGGTTCAACAACCTAGGCATGCCTCTACCTCGACCAATACCAATTCCATCGCTACTAGCTCCTGGTCTAGGACCCACCATGATACACCTATAAGAAATCATTCGACGTTAGAATATCACACAAGTACTAACCCACCTAGGCCATAGAACCTATCCTGGCCGATAGCTAACCTATAGCTCTGATACCAACTGTGATGACCCAACCCCGACCCCGAGGAGGGATCGCGGGTAATGCTGTCCAAATAAGGACTACACTTCATGCAAGGACTCAATTATCAAAATTGACGTGACGCAACATTGGACACGTAGTACAACTTGGCACTAAAAAGCCAGAATAATTTAAAACTTTGGAACCTAATATAACAGTTAATAGCAAGTAAACCAAGTCATCGACGAATTTACAACCGGAACCCAACAACTAAATAATTCATGCTAATATGTACACCTCAACGACTAAACACGCCGGATGAACAACAAAAGTAAATAAGAGCTAATGGGATGCTCAGAGGAAGTCTTAACAAGTGAACCAATACATGCAAGCAAGGCTCGGTCAACAAGTGTCAGCAAACAACTAGAAACGTAAGTAGTATTATTAGTCTTAGTCTACACAAGAGCAAGTCACTACAAGTACACATTCCCAAGCGAAGTCTAAATGACTTGCTTTAACCCAAGCGTCCTTGCCAAAAGAGAAACCAAAAGCCAACGCTACCACCTCTAGGCGTGCGATCACGAACAAGAGTAAACGATCAACCTCGATGAGACGGTCCTGGATGGTTAGGATCTAAAACAGTAAAAGGGAGGGGGTAAGTCATAAAGACTTTGTAAGCCACCAATATGCATGACAGGATATAATGCAAGGCATACATAACACATATCAAGAAAGATCATACTAGCACGTAGTTCTCATGTTGCGATGCACGTTGTTTTCACATAAGTGCTTAAATAAATCACATAGGATAAGGATATGTTATGGAACCGGTGCCGCTTCATAGATCCCGAAATAGACAAGGTTATCTTGAATGTATTTGTCTTATACACATGTATGATACATCGACCACGATTGTATTGTTCCAAGCGCCATTGGTTACGATGAGGTACTCTTCTCTACTGTGATAAGAAGTGAAGGGTGTATGCAAGTTCATGGTGTGGCGACCCATCACTACCATGAATCTTGTAATTCATGACGGCGATGCATCGTTGACCATTTAGACAATTCACGTATGCCAGTTGAACTAATGGTATGCCAAGTAGATATTTACTTGTCACACAAAATCAAATAAGGAGCGAGTTCGACAAGAGCGAACTCGTCCGAGTCAAGTAGATGTTTACTCACGTAATAAATCAAGTAAGGGAGCGAGGTCGACAAGAGCAACTCGTCCAATCAAGTAGGCATGTTACTCTACGATATACAAGTCAGCATGAGATCAATCACGTTAAGAATTCCCAAGAACTAATTTACAATTCAATTGGACTCTAAACGTCGTAGGGATTGATTATAGAGTCGGTATTGTTCAATGACTCTCTAAGTGCAACTCCGTTGAGTTATCGCTAAATTATTTCCAAGTAGAGGATGAATGCTATATGCAATTCATTGCTCTTTTCTATGTTCTCGATTCATTTACAATTAGACTATTAAGTCATTCATGTCTTTTAGTCCATCAAGATCAAAGTTCCTAAATTTGTGAACCCTAACATGTTCATCATTTTGAAGTTACAATTTACAACAAGTCCAAGAACAAAAGTTATTCCAAATCCATTGTAGAACATAATTCATACTTGACACAAGTCCAAATTATCAATTATGAGTCATTAACCCAAAATTTACAGAAAATTAACTTAAGGGATTTCAAGTTATTAACATGGTACATGTCTTCTTGAGCATGTATCTAGAGACTATCATGAAGGAAGCATGCTTGATATTGAGCATACAAAAATAGGGGATTGGGTGCTTATTATATTCGAAATCCAACTGTTGAATGACAAAACAAAGTAAGGATTAATAAACTAGGGAGCAAGGACTTCGATTTGGTGGTCTCCAATTGAAAATCCGATGGCCGGATCTCCGACAATGATGCAAGAAAGGTGGAGGATCTTCATGCTCACTCTTTCTCTCTAGGAACCCAACAATTAACAATGGAGGAAATGAAAATAGATGTCATGTGTTTGGGGAGATGATGAACTCACAAAAGGGGGTCAATCCTATGCTTGAGTTATCAAGCTTCTCATTGGTTGATTAATGATTCCCCTTGATTAAAACACATCCAAGGATTGAAATTAAGCCTAAAGAGGTCACAAATTAGGTGGGGGTTTGAATTGGGTCGGATAGGGTTCAAGGGTTCAAGCCAAAAATTCAAAATCAGAAAATCCCGTAATGCTGGTTCAGGTGTTGAGCGGTCGCTGAGGGTGATGGCTGAGCGAGCGCTCAGCCTCTTTTCACTCTCTTGTGCTGCTGGATTTTGTGCACTCGCTCAGTCTTTTGGCTGGGCGAGCGTTCAGGTGTGTGGAAGGCCAAAATGACTTGAAAACAAGTCCTAAATATGTCCAACACAACCCCAAACCATTAGGTATGTTTAATACACTCAAAACACGCTCGAAATAGGTCCGAACATCACCCGGAACAAGGAGGAATCGAGGGCGAAACTCACGACGAACAATCAAATGATTCAACAACAGGTTTAACAAGTATACTACAAGATGAATGGACATTCTTAATCATGTTAAAGACTAGTAAACAAGGTTTAGGATTCAAGTTAACAACTCACGAGTCTCAAGACATGAAACGAGGCAAGAAGAAGGCAAACCGAGAGACTCTATGAGTCAAAAGGTCAAGTGATGCAATAATGCTTCTGAACTCTCAACCAAGCATACAATGTCCACGATTGAAGTTATAAAACATGCTAGAAAGATACTAAGGCTCTATTAGGACTCAGTTAAGCCCTAAGGCCTCGGTCGAAGCAAGTACAACAAGGCATGCAAGTAAGGAAGGCATACAAACGACTATGATCGCAGTCAACCTAATGCAAGCCTGACTTCAACAATATGAACTAGTTAACATGTCAATGCATATAATGAGCATGTTATAGTGATGCTATTAGAGCTGTCAAAATGGGTTGGTGGGTTGGGTCAACCCACGGGTCAAGAAAATCCACCATATGACGGTGTGGGGCGGGTCGACCCATCTAGATGACGGGTCAATAAAACACCAACCCAACATGGGTTGTGGGTCAGATGGGTCAACCCACCAATTTTTCTTACCTAAAGACTACTTCTTTTATTTTCAATTTTCCATTGTTTTTCCATTTCCATGTACTATACAACCACTCAAAATCAAGTAACCAACTCAACTGTTGTCGGCTAACATAAAATAAACAAACTAAACCAATTGAATCTTCATTTCAGACTTTTGCCAAACATTTTATGGGCATTCCTCTTACATGACTAAAAAAACCTTGGATGTCAAGACATGACTTCATGTAGGATGGCAATATGACATAGATCAGTATAATCCAAACTGACTGCTACATAATAATTTAATAAACCTTAGATTTGTTACATATAAAAAAGTAAAACAAAAAACAAATAATAATAATAATAAAATAAAATGAGAGATTACAGGAAGACTATTCTGCAAAAATAAAATCATACTAGACAGCTATTCTCTAAAAAAAAGAAAAAAAAAGGTATTCTCTAAACGGGTCAGCCCGTTAAAAACTCGCCCCAACCCACTTCAACACGTGACCCATACGGGTCCAACCCATATGACTCGTATTTTTATGGGTTGTCAATTTCCCAACCCAACCCACTATTTTAAGCAACGGTTTGGGTTGACCCAACGGGTCGCGACCCATTTTGACAGCTTTAGATGCTATACAAGTAATGGGTTTGGGTTCTCACAATTTATATCATTAACACAATCAATGGATTTGTTTAATATGAATTACCTATTCTAATAATCTCAAAAATTTCAAGAATAATTAAGAATTTTTGTCATGTTACTGTTGATTACCCCAATGTCCATATTGTCGATTAGTATGGATGTATATTTATCTAATTCATTGAAGATAAATCTCAAGAGTTCAAAAGTTAGTATCACAATATTAAAGAAGAATTCAAAAAGGTTTCTAGAATTACTTATCTAGTCAACTACATTAATTGACATTTTTTATTTTCAATTTCTAAAAAATATGATAAATATTAAAAGAGAAGTGTTTCCAAATTTGGAAAGTTCATTTTGGCGGAAACTTTCCAAATTGTGCACCTCTCCTTATATATATATATATATATATATATATATATATATATATATATATATATATATATATATATATATATATATATAATTCAATTTTGTTATAATTTTTTGACCCATATTATTTTTATATAATATGTGATTGTTGTAATATTTGTTACTTGTCTTTTGATGTTCTTATCCAGCCAATCTACTACCAATTAGATTTTGTTTATTTTAAAGAAAAAACTCGTCAAAAAGACATTCAACTCATAATTAATATTGGTTGATAAATAATTTTAAAAAGTTAACTTGGAATCTTAAGTTACTTTTGTAAGTTTAAATGCATTTTTGGTGGGGCTTATTAATAAATCTATATTGTTAAATCTACACTACATGTTTGCACATTGTGTTCACTTAATAATTGATTTTTGTTTCATACTAACAAATTGATTTTGAATATTATTTAGTTATAAATCAATTTTGGTATAATTCTATTGTTTCATAATATTTAATTGTTCTTGTATTGTACCGGTTGTAACTTGACAAAAAAAATTGGAATGAGAATTTAATATTGTTTCTTGCATGAAAACATAATTTAAATTCCAAAGTCATAAATCAACCTTAAGGATAACAAAATACAACTTTGATCGCAATATTTCAATGTTTTACGTAAAAATATTCATTTAATCCTTCTCAGTCTTTATGATTTTTGCACCCTTCATCGCTTGAACTTTGGTTGATGAACTAACATCTTCAATTCTACCACTTGTTGTAGTATCCTCGTTAGACAAAAAACGTTGTCGTTTTGAGTACTTATAGGTGTCATCTCTTCATTGTCGCTTACGGAGTCATTTATCTGCGAATCATTATTTAAAAAACAAACATGAGAACTTTAAATAATGGTAGGTCTGTATATATTTGTTTGAATTAAATGTTTTATCTCTATTACTTCTTCCCCTGCCTCCAACAGTGTAGAGAGAACATCTTGCCTCTACAAAAATCTATTAACTATAATTAACTATAACTAAAGCAGAAGCCGTTGCTGCCACGTGGCGGCTTTCTGTTAAGTGCTTAATTATTTTAAGTAATTTGGTACTGCCACGTGCAACTATCTATGAATTATATAAAAAAATTATTTTTGATAAAAATTACCGTTTTTGCAATTTTTAAAAAATATTCTAATCTTAATTTTAAAAAATGTGATAAATTTTAAAATTTTACTTTTTGATAACTACAAATGTGATAACTAAATTTTAAAATATTTTGAAAAAATATTCTAATCTTACTTTTTAATAACTACAAATGTGATAACAAAATTTTAAATTATTTTCAAAAAATATTCTAATCTTACTTTTTGATAACTACAAATGTGATAACTAAATTTTAAAGTATTTTCAAAAAATATTCTAATCTTACTTTTTGATAACTACAATTGTGATACAAAATTTCTAATCAAAATTGCCGTTAGTATAGGGTAAATTTTAAATTTTTACTTTTTGATAACTACAAATGTGATAACTAAATTTTAAAATATTTTCAAAAAATATTCTAATCTTACTTTTTGATAACTACAAATGTGATAACTAAATTATAAAATATTTTCAAAAAATATTCTAATCTTACTTTTTGATAACTACAAATGTGATAACTAAATTTTAAAGTATTTTCAAAAAATATTCTAATCTTACTTTTTGATAACTACAAATGTGATAACTAAATTTTAAAGTATTTTCAAAAAATATTCTAATCTTACTTTTTGATAACTACAATTGTGATAAAAAAATTCTAATCAAAATTGCCGTTAGTATAGGGTAAATTTTAAAATTTTACTTTTTGATAACTACAAATGTGATAACTAAATTTTAAAATATTTTCAAAAACTATTCTAATAAGAAGTTTGGTGGCTTTCTGTTAAATGTTTAATTTTTAAAGGAATTTTATGCTTCCACATGTCACTCTCTATTAATTGTAAACAAAAATTCTTTTTTTCTATCAAAATTGATTAGTTTACGGTATAAATAAGAAGTTACTAATAAAAGTTTATAGTTAGTTTAGGATAAATTTTATCACATTTGTAGTTATCAAGTAGATTTTTTAACATTATCAAATATTTAACCATTTTTTTCTCTATTTTTTTAAACTATAACTAAAACTAATTTGATAAGATAAAACAAATTTAGGATATAGTTTTATGAGCAAATTTATGATAGAGATTTAGGATTTTGGTTTTTTTTTTCAAATATCGCTTAATTAAACTAGATTTTATCGTATAAAATTTATACAAGTTTAATTTTACTAAAACTCTTCTATTTCCATCTCTTTTTATTTTCATAATTTTTAATTTATACAAATTATCCACGGGACAATTCTATGTTATTTGTTCTTCTACTAATATATTAAAACAGAAGATGTTGCTACCACATGGCGAGTTTATTAAAACAGAAGACGTTGCTACCACATGTCACCTTCTATACAAGTTTATAATTTTTTTCCCACAAAAAATTAAAACCAGATAGATTTTAAAATCAGTGCCTCATTTATGCATGGTAAAAGATTTTTTTTTTTTTACCATTTTTTGCTTCCAAAATCGGTTAATACCGGATATATTTTATAACATTTGATTTAAACACGTTTCACTTGATTAGAACTCCAAATTTTTATGATAATTTTTTTTTGCGGATAGATTTTATCAATTCTCATAAATTTTAATCTTTCAATTACATGACTACATGATCAATTTTGAATATTTACCTTATTTTTTGGTTTTTTTCTTCAAATTATTCTAATTAAAAAAATTAATTATTTATTACAAGTTTAGAAAATCATCTTATTATAAACAATTTTTGCAAATAAACAAAAACTATTAAAACCATGCATATGGTACTAAATATATCTATATAAATTCTTTTTTTTTCCTGCCAAAAATTAACATCTGATAGATTTTAAAACACGTGTCTCCTTTACACATGGTAAAAGTTTTTTTTACCATTTTTTGTTGTCAAAATCGGTTAATATCAGATAAATTTTATCACATTTGATTTTAACGTGTTTCACTTGATTAGTACTTCAAATTTTCATGGTAAAAGTTTTTTACTTGCGAATAGATTTTATCACATTTGATTTAGACGTGTTTCAATTGATTAAAACTATTAAAGTCTGATAGATTTTAAAAGCGGTGCCTCTTTTAAAACAATGCGTATGATACTAAATATATCTTTATAAATCCTTTTTTTTTGCCAAAAATTAAAGTCTAATAGATTTTAAAACCGGTGCCTCCTTTATACATGGTAAAACCTTTTTCTTTTTTTTTTTACCAATTTTTGTTGTCAAGATCGGTTAATACCAGATAGATTTTATCACATTTGATTTTAATGTGTTTCAATTGATTAGTACTCCAAATTTTCATGCTAAAAGTTTTTTTTTTAATTTTAGGGTAGATTTTATCACATTTGATTTAGACATATTTCAATTAATTAAAACTCCTCAATTCTCATGGTAATTTCTTTTATTTACCATTTTTTCTTACAAAATCGGTTTGTATCGGATAATGATTTAGACAAGTTTAATTTGATTAGGACTCCTCAATTCTCATGGTAGAAGTTTTTTAATTTTTATTATTTTACCAATACTCGGTCAATTTAAATTAGATTTTATCAAATTTGATTAAACGTGTTCCACCAACACCACAAATAACCACTACGAAATAGCTTGCAAATTTTATCTACAAAAATCGCATAAATTTTCGGTTTGATTATTCGGTGTGATCTCATGTTATTTATTTATTAATTAATTATGTGCACATCTTTCTGTTCTTGGTTCATTCAAATAACTTACAAATTCTATCTACAAAATTAAGTTTCAGAAACAACATTAAGTCAACCGTGCATCGCACGTAATAACCTAGTTAAAGTAATCATTTGGTATGTTTTCATTTAAAATAATCATAAATAGATAAATTTTAAACCAACCTTTTTGATGCCTACTTTAATTTTCTCAAACTTTTCAATCAACTTCTCATCAATAGAAACATTGTTCATAGAATAAATTTTGTCATCACCTGAAATGTTTGCCTCTTTTACATTGACTCTGAATAGTGTTGTTCGTCCAACTAAAAACTCAATTTCTTCAGGTCGCCTTTCTGTTTCTGGTTTATTTTTCCCTTCGGCAGTCTATATACACATAATTTGGTTAGTTGTCATTGAACAATTCTTAAATCAATATATTAGTTTAAATAAAGAATCTTACCTTAAAAATCCGTTCTTTAATTTGTAGTGTTGTCTTCCTAATAAGATTCTCACAAGCTTGATCTCATAATATAAATGTTGTACAATTGTTCCCAGAAAGAACATTGACCTTTACCATGTACCTTGGAAATGGTTTGATCTCGACCCTATTACATTTCTCGCAAAAGTAACATGTACTTTAGATACTAAGATTCTTTCTGCACCTACAACTAAGAAAGTATCATTTTTCATTTGAAATCACTTCTGAAATTTGTGCGATAACCCAATAGATTCCTTCATTCAAAGGAAAAGTTAATATATTATTTAATTGATTACTGAGTTTATTTCAACTTTTTATTGTATAAAAAAAGAAATTATTTTGTAGTCCTAATAATTTTGAAAATCTAATATGTCCTAAACCTTTGAACATGACATAATATCTGTGACAAATAACACTTTTATGTTTCCTCTCTCAAGCTCCTCAACTGTACAACCAATAGTGTTGGAGGATAGTTGTTCAATTTTTGGTGATGAACTGCCGTCTTCATGAATCATCCAAGCAAACATAATAATTTTTTTTATATAAAGGTTAAAGATCTGTGACATGTTATAGGTTTTTATATTGACATTTGACTTTTAGCAATTTTTTTAATTTTATTACATAGCATCAATTTTGCATTCACCAAGTAATATCATATACTTAAAGAAGACTAAACATATTTGTTGAAATCCATACCTCTTGAACTCTTCAATTTCTGGTATCATTGAGTCTATTATTATTTTTGTAGCATACAAAGCATTTGAAAGTGTAATCTGCCATGCATTGTGAATTATTTAAAATTGGTTATATTTTTTTTATACCATGTATTTAAATAATTCGTTGTAGCATTATATGATATTACCTTGAAATGTTTTTGGCTTGCATAATTGCAACAATACAACCAATGTATCTTTACTTGTTGTTTTGATATTTATCAAGATTTCTTCATCATATGATCCCCACATTGTACACTTCAGTCTATACTTTCTACAATTAAATAGCAAATACATTTAAAATAAACATGAAAAATTAGTAGTTTTCAAAGAAAAAGGTTGGAGGACTTACTCAAGATCCTCTAGCTCAATGTCGATATACTTGGCACTTTGACCACAACGTGTAGTGCTGATGTTTTAACAAATCATTACCTACTACCTAACCAATGACATCTTTTATTTGAAATGCAATTTAAATTAGTGAGAGAAAATATGATAAAATCAACAAAATTTATAAAGAAGAATAGTAGAATCCATACCTAGTAATCCAGATTCTTCTATGTTTGAGATTTACTTAATTTATGGAAAACTCGTAATCTTGTAAATATGATCAGTAAAGTTTTTATCCCCAACTGTTATAACATGTGTTGTAGCCATAAACTGTAATTTATAAATGTTTTTTGTTATGCGGTACCTACCACCATTGTCAACAACGCTTACCTTTAAAATATAGTATAACCAATTTTCACACACGATTGATTCGAACTGTTTCATTAAAGATTTATTTATTGTAGCTTGAATTCTTTCTCCCTGCAAAATCAAAAAAAATGTAGAAAATTTTAAATATGTCAACGATATTTGATATTTGAAATATTTCTTTAAAAACTAAAATTGAGTTGATGATTTAGGTTGGTACCTCTGCATCTACAACAACTAACTCCAAACTTTGTAGGAGCTTGAAAACATTTTCAATGGGAATAAACCATTTTCGAGCCAGCCTGTGACGACCCAACCCCGACCCCGAGGAGGGAACGCGGGTCGTGTCGTCCAAATAAGGACTACACTTCATGCAAGGACTCAATTATCAAAGCTGACGTGACGCAACATTGGACACGTAGTACAACTCTGCACTAAAAAGCCGGAATAATTTAAAACTTTAGAACTTGATATAACAGTAAATAGCAAGTAAACTAAGTCATCGACGAATTTACAACCGGAACCCAACAACTAAACAATTCATGCTAATATATATACACCTCAACGGCAGAACACACCGGAGGAACAATAACAGTAATTAAGAGCCAATGGAATGCTCGGCGGAAGTCTTAACGAGTGAACCAATACACGCAAGCAAGGCTCGGCCTACAAGTGCCGACAAATAACTAGAAACATAAGTAGTACTATTAGTCTTAGTCTACAAAAGAACAAGACACTATAATTACTCATTCCCAAGCTAAGTCTAAGTGACTTGCTTAACCAAAGCGTCCTTGCCAAAAGAGAAACCAAAAGTCAACGCTGCCACCACTAGGAACGCGATCACGAACAAGAGTAGACGATCAACCTCGATGAGACGGTCCTGGATGATTAGGATCTAAAACAGTAAAAGGGATGGGGTAAGTCATAAAGACTTTGTAAGCCACCAATATGCATGACATGATATAATGCAAGGCATACATAGCACGTTATCGTATTTGATTATCAAGCTAGGTCATACTAGCACGTAGTTCTCATGTCGCGATGCACGTTGTTTTCACATAAGTGCTAAAGTAAATCACATAGGATAAGGATATGTTATAGAACCGGTGCCGCTTCGTAGACTTGAAATAGACAAGGTTATCACGATTGTATTTGTCGGATGTACGTGTATGATACATCGACCACGATAGTATTGTTCCAAGTGCCCATTGGTTACGACAAGGTACTCTTCTCCACTGTGATCAGTAGTGAAGAGTGTGTGCACGATTATGGTGTGGCGACCCATCACTACCATGAATCTGGCAATTCATGACGGCGATGCATCGTTGACCATCAAGACAATTCACGTAATGCCAGCTGGACTAATGGTATGCCAAGTAGATATTTACTTGTCACACAAAATCAAGTAAGGAGCGAGTTCGACAAGAGCGAACTCGTCCGAGTCAAGTAGATTTTACTCACGTAATAAATCAAGTAAGGGAGCGAGGTCGACAAGAGCAACTCGTCCAATCAAGTAGGCATGTTAATCTACGATATACAAGTCAAGCATGAGATCAATCACGTTAGGAATTCCCAAGAGCTAATTTACAATTCAATTGAACTCTAAACTTCGTAGGGATTAATTGTAGAGTCGGTATTGTTCAATGACTCTCTAAGTGCAACTCCGTTGAGATATCGCCAAAATATTTCCAAGTAGAGGATGAATGCTATGTGCAATTCATGACTCTTTTCTATGTTCTCGATTCATTTACAATTCGACTATTAAGTCATTCATGACTTTTAGTCCATCAAGATCAAAGTTCCCAAATTGTGAGCCCTAACATGTTCATCATTTTTAAAGTTATAATTCACAATAAGTCCAAGAACAATAGTTATTCCAAATCCATTCTAGAACATTATTCATACTTAACACAAGTCCAAATTATTAATTATGATTCATTAACCCAAAATTTACAAAAAATTAACTTAAGGAATTTCAAGTTATTAACATGGTGCATGTGAAGTTGAGCATGTAAATAGAGACTATCATGAAGGGAGCATGCCTGATATTGAGCATACAAAAACAGGGGATTGGGTGCTTACCTTATTCGAAATCCAACTGTTGAATGACAAAACAAAGTAAGGATTAAGAAACTAGGGAGCATGAGCTTTGATTTGGTGGTCCCCAATCAAAAATCCGATGGCCGGATCTCCGGCAATCAAGCAAGCAATATGAAGGATCTTCAAGGTCGCTCTTTCTTTCTCTAGGAATCAGCTCAACAATGGAGGCAAATAATGGTTGAATGTTTGAGTTTGGGGAGATGAAGTCACCACAAAGGGGTCAATCCTAACCAAGGGTAATTAAGGTTTCTATTGGTAAATTCATGTTGTCCATTGATTAAAACACATCTAAAGGTTGAAATTAAACCTAAAGAGGTCACAATACATGAGGGGGTTCGAATTGGGTTGAATTGGGTTCAATGGTTCATGCCAAAATTCAAAAATCAGAAAATCCCGAAGTGCTGGTACGGGGGGCTTGCGATCGCAAGGCCTTTCCACCTTTCCTCCATAAGGTCTCCAGAACACTTCTCTCCAAACTACTGCCCTCCATACGAGGGCAAGCCCAAACCACCTTGCGTCCGCAAGGTCTCCTGATAGAAAAGCCCTCAAATTTGGTCTAAAATGACCCTCAAACAACCCAAGCAATTCAAGGGGGGATAAACCAACACTCAAAACACAATCAAAACTCTCCCGAAACAAGTCGGAATAAAGGAAAACGAACGTCGGGAACGATGTAAACAACTAACGATCATGAATCCTAAACAACCTAAGCATGAAACTCAATCTAAGCTTGTTAAAGACTAAGTTCAATACCAAGGAACTTATAGCCAAGAAGTTAAGACTCTCAATGACTTAGAAAGGAACTCGAAATGTCAAGGCATGAATACAAGGACCCAAGACAAGCACGTACAAGGCATAGAAGTCTTTCAAACTTTATAACTTAGCAAAAGTCACACAACCAAAGTAGTCATGGAAGATATCTTACAAGCATGAATGGTGAACATATTAGACATGTTAAGTAAACAACGAGAGCATGTTAAACAAGTATGGTTCGGGTTCTCACATCCTCTCACACTTAAAAGAATTTAGTCCATAAATTCTTAGCAGTCATCTCGAATAAATATGGGTATTTCTCCCTCATCTTAAGTTCGGTCTCCCACGTAGCTTCCTTGATGTCATGATTTCTCCACAAGACCTTCACTAATGGAATCCTCTTAGTTCGCAAGATTTGCTCTTTAGTATCAAGAATCCTCACCGGCTTCTCGACATAGGAACGATCGGGTTCAAAGGTAATCTCTTCATAGGTAAGAACACGTGATTCATCCTTCAAGTATTTACGAAGCATAGAAACGTGAAATACATCATGAATACCCGAAATAGAAGGTGGCAATGCAATCTTGTAAGCCAAAGAACCAACCCTCTCAAGAATCTCAAATGGACCAATATACCTCGGTGCAAGTTTCCCTTTCTTACCAAACCTCTTAGTACCACAGTGCGGCGATATCTTCAATAACACAAAATCACCAACCTGAAACTCAAGATCGCGTCTCCGGTTATCCGCATAACTTTTCTATCTACTCTGAGTCGTACTCAATCTATCTCTAATCAGCTTCACACTCTCATCCGACTGTTGTACCATTTCAGAAATAACTTAGCTTCACCAACTTCGTCCCAGCAAATTGATGAATGACACTTACGCCCATACTAAGCCTCATAAGGAGCTATCTCGATGCTAGATTGGTAACTGTTATTATACGAAAACTCTGCCAACGATAGATGTGAATCCCAACTGCCCTTGAAATCCATGGCACAAGCTCGAAGCATGTCCTGCAGTATCTGTATCAACCTCTCTGACTGCCCATCTGATTGAGGATGAAAGGTTGTACTACAGTTAAATTTCGTACCCAAGGCCTCATGTAATAAAAGCCAGAATCTCGAGGTAAATCTAGGATCTCTATCCGATACAATACTAACAGCAACACCATGTAGCCTGACAATCTCCTTAATATACAATGCTGCCAACTGACTCAAACTGTAAGTAATCGCAATATGAACAAAATAAGAAGATTTCATCAACCTATCGACAATAACCCAAACAACGTCGAAGCCTCTACGAGTACGCGACAACCCCATAACAAAGTCCATCCTGATATGTTCTAATTTCCACTCCGGAATCTCAAGTGGCTGCAATAAACTAGCAAGTCTCTGGTGCTTGGCCTTAACTTGTTGACAAGTCAAGCACCTAGATACATAATCCGCTATTTCCCTCTTCATGCCATTCCACCAAAACTGTTTCTTCAAGTCACGATACATTTTAGTACTCCCTGGATGTATCGTGTACTTGGCCTTGTGAGCCTCGTCAAGAACCATACGCTTCACTCCATCGGTAGAAGGAATGCAAACTCTACCTCGAAATGTCATGATACCACTACTATTCATTGCAACTCGGAAGTCTTATTCTCGCCCAATCCATCAATAATCTTCATGAAATCTGGATCTAACACTTGCGCCTTCTTGATCAACTCGAACAATATAGGCGTAGCACGAACACTAACAAAGATAATTCTACGCTCGTTCTCAATAGGACCCCACTCACGAACATCCTCTAGCATTTTTCACTCTCTCATCATCAAACAAGACATAAAAGCCTTCCTACTCAAGGTATCCGCAACAACATTTGCTTTCCTTGGATGGTAAAGAATAGTACAATCATAATCCTTAAGCTTTTCCATCCAACTCATCTGTCTCATATTCAACTATTTCTGCGAGAAGAGGTACTTCAAACTCTTATGATCGGTGAACACTTCAAACTTTGCCCCATCAAGGTAATGTTTCCACTTGTGAAGCCAAAAATAATAGTTGCTTACTCAAGATTATGAGTCGGATAATTCTGCTCATAAGGTACTTCCTCGAAGCATAAGCAATAACCCTTCTGTTCTGCATAAGCACGCAACCCAAGCCTTCTAATGAAGCGTCGTTATAGACCACAAAAGTATCACATCCACTAGGCAATGCTAAAACAGGAGCTGCAGTCAATCTCCTCTTCAACTCTTGAAAACTGGCCTCGCACTTATCACTCCAAATAAAAATAGACTTTTTCTAAGTCAAGTTCGTCATAGGAGTAGCAATCTTGGAAAATCCCTCAATGAACCTACGGTAATAACCCACCAAGCCCAAGAACTACGGACTTCGGTCACCGTACTAGGAGTCTTCCATTTAGTAACCACCTCCACTTTAGATGGATCCACCGCAATACCAGCATTAGAAACAATGTGCCCAAGAAAAGATACTTGCTCGAGCCAAAAAGCACACTTACTAAATTTAGCAAAAAACTGCTTCTCTCGCAACAGGGAAAGAACCACTCTCAAATGATTAGCATGTTCCTATCGTGACTTTGAGTACACTAGGATATCATTGATGAAAACCACAACAAAGCAATCCAAATAATTATGGAATACCCGATTCATCAAATCCATGAAAACTGCAGGTGCGCGTTTGTCAACCCAAACGGCATCACAACAAACTCATAATGACCATAACGTGTCCGAAAAGCTGTCTTCGGAACATCCTCCGCTCGAACTCTCAACTGGTGATAACCACACCTCAAGTCTAGCTTGGAATACACTACGGACCCCTGAAGTTGATCGAAGAGATCATCAATGTGAGGTAAAGGGTACTTGTACTTAATAGTAACCTGATTCAACTGTCTGATAATCGATACACAACCGCAAGCTTCCGTCCTTCTTTCTCACAAACAACACCGGTGCACCTGTTGGAATATGCTTCTTGATAATTTATTTATCACCTTGCATATTCTATATATGTTGATTTGCTTGTTCCCATTATAGTGAGTCATCACTAGTGGCTAAAAGGTCTACGTACCGATTAGCGTGGCAACTCGTGTGACATCACATAGGTCTTAGATTAGGTGCAGCCTGATCGAGTCCTACCTTCCTACATGATGATCAAATAGACCAGCACTTCATATGCACTAAGGACCCGCAGACTTACAGTAGTGCCAAAAGTCTTCAGTAGACTCGTCACCAGCAGACTTGTCATAAGAAGATCAGAACATCTTGAAGACTCACCACCGACAGACATGCTACAAGTTGATTGTTCGCACACCAGCAGACATCAGTTCTCCTGAAACAAAATACTTGCTCCACTGGCCCGAACATCCTACCGGTAGACCTGATTCTGTACGTGCTACAGAGAAAAGACTAAAGTAGTTTAAATCAAGACAAATATGTTCAAGCTTCATAAAGTCTGACATAGTTAAAGCTACAAGACTTTCTCTCTCTTACGTGGTCTGATAAAGTCAAAATAATCTACTTTATTGAACAGACTGCCTGACAGTGCATCAGACATCAGACCTACTTTTCAGAGACTTATCAATGCAGTCTGATAGACAACAAGTTCCAAGATCTACATGACAAAATCATTACCCACTCAGTCAAAGATCTTGTGAACAAAAATCTCTATCCGATAGACTTCAACAACTATATCTCTAAACGGATAGAAAACATCAATCTTCATCTCTCAACGATCACATTGACTCCAGTCTATTTAAGAATCCTTTCTCTTCCCCAACAGATAGATCATAGTCGGATAAAAGGACTCCTACAAGAGCTTCAACGAAAAAAAAGATCTACAATGAGATCATCCTCACCAACGCATCTCAGATCTCGATAGAAGATAACAGTGAACCTATCCAGACCTTAGCAAAACACTCTCAGTGGATTGCTAGGAAGAAAAGCTTGGAGAAGAAGAGAGAGATAGATCAGAAACTTCAAAAGACAGAGATCAACATCTTGGTCGAGAATCCAGTTCTTGATTTGAGTTCTTCACCCTTCTTCGAAGAACTCAGCCTTTAACCAAGCTTCAAGACTTCATTCCAAAAGCTAAAGGTCAAGCTCTTGGATCGATCTGAAGATTGATTTTAGACTATGCCCAAAGAATGTCTGTAGATATTGCATTCATATCTTCATATTTGTATTCCTATACAAATGTTGTCGATTGTGCTGTCGATTGTGCAAAAATCACTCATCATGGAAGGCCGAGTGCTCTGCACTCAATTGTTCAGATATTTCTTATCTGAATGACCTTGAAAATTCTCTTCTCATATTAGTTTCTCGTTCTGGTCTCCTATTGTCCTCTTTGCTTAAGGATTCATCTATGAATAATTAAGTAAAGATTAAGGCTTGGAAGGACGAGGACAGAAACTTTACATATAATATTTAGGTTGATGTAATCTGAAATTTATATTTGAATAAATTCAGACGTTCTTACAAATAATATATCCCCCAGTCCTTATATCTCTATGAGCTTTTATAAATTGATTTATCTTTAGAAAAGTTATTCTTTAATTGATCTCCTTGAAACTGCATTTGAAAAAAGTATTAAGTGTGATGTTGTTCTGATCATATATTTGTGTACAGCCACTTAAGACTTCTCTAAATCTAAGCCTCTCTATTTCCGCTGCTTAAACACTTTCTAACAAGCTTTCGATTTAACTGGCAGTTTACTGGCAGAGTTGAAACTTCTGCTTAGAGCAAGTCTGCCGTTAGCCTCTACCAGCAGACATGCTCAATATACTAAACTGCAGATGCCATTAAATCTACGCTTTAAATGTTTCCAGAAGAAAAGTTTTTTGAAATGGCATAATAGGTGAAATCCGTGGCAATAACTCAATGCAAAATTCTACCTCTCAATCGGGTGGTAAAGCATACTTGGTTGAGAACACGTCGGGAAACTCACTAACAACTGGGACCTCCTCTAAAGAATTAGTAGGCATACTAGTATCGATCACACAAGCTAAATAACCCGTACACCTTTGAGATAAAAGCTTCCTAGCTCGTAAAGCAGAAATAACATGTATGTTATTCATGGCATGATCACCCATAAACACAAACTCCGTAATACCGGGCATGGCAAAAGTGACTCTCTTACGACGGCAATCAACTAGAGCATGATAAGTACACAACCAATCCATGCACAAAATCAAATCAAAGTCCCGAATAGGCAAAACTAGCAAATCTGTATGCAAGACTCGATCACATACAAACACATCACAAGTCTTATAAACCTCTGACGCCAACAAATGATCACCCAATGGTGTAGACACTTCAAGCACGTAAGGCAACTAAGAAGGTAACACACACAAATGCTCAATGAAATGTGATGCAACATAGGAATAAGTAGACCCCGGATTTATAAGAACTCGAGCCCTATGATCGAAGACTGAGAGAATACCTCCAATGAATGTGGTCGACTCTGGAACACCACGTTGATCAAGAGCAAATACACGAGCTTGCGCCTTAGGACACCCATCATTATCCCTCTTGGTATCCGATCGCCGAATCCGAACCCACTGCATCGAAAGTAGTCTTAAACTTAGGACAATACCTCATCCGGTGATTTGAATCTCTACATCCCTGCATAATCGTGGGTTCCTGGATCGCGCCGCCTGGATGGGGTGCGCGTACGTGTAGAAGCGGGACACCACGCTTTCCATTTCACCCTCCCTTGTTTAGGGGAAGACGAAATTAAAAATGCGAAAGTGGTGTCGTCTAAAATAAAGCTGAATGCGCCTCGGAACTTCAAGAATTTTTGGTCCAATATGGGAGCTTTGGGTTTTCTATATCAAGTTATCCCTTTTTTAGGGGATACCGGGATATAGGAATACATTACCCTTTCATTCTCATTCTCCCTTTTTTAGGGGAAAATGGAAAAGTGCAAGAAATGATGTTGCGATGCCCCACTATGGATTTTATGAAAATTGTCTTATGGCCTATTTCGGATCACTATGAGTGCTTTGGGTTTTCTATATCAAGTTATCCCTATTTTAGGGGATACCAGTGATATAGAATACATCACCCTTTCATTCTCATTCTCCCTTTTTAGGGAAAACTAAAAGTGCAAGAAAGGAGTGTTGCGACGCCTCACCTGATCCAAAATGTTTTATAGTAGCTCATCTTTATTTTAAGGAAGAAATAAAGAAAAATCAAAAACGAAAAACCGTAGAGATTGCAAAAACGGGTTCTGAGGTTAAGTTACTTTAGTAAGGAAGGTGCTAGGCACCCAACTCGCTCTTTCGGTCTCAAAAGTGGTTTTTGGCTAAAGTATGCTTTTGTTATATTTATCTAGCAAATAAATAAAGCATTAACTACCTACGCATACATCCATATTTACATTATTTACGCATTCTGTACTGCCTCTTCCAATAATTTACAAATACATGTAAAAAATATTTGGCCATAATAATGACTCTTTTAATGCTATTTTTCTAAAATAATCCCAAAGACAACGGCTATATTTTTACATTGGGATTTGAAAATAGTTTTTTAAAGGCTCACCTTTAAGAGTTAGTGTGTTCGGCCTCCGGCCCCAGGAGAGGGAGTCTTTTGCCGCCATGTTCTGGCAGAGTAACCATTCATAGCTTGCTTGGGACCCGTGAAACGACGAGCAATCGCTTGCTTTTTGATGTTTGCTTGCTTGTCCGCCGCGGAATTTGGGCAAAACAAGGGCTTATTTTTGGTCAAGTTGCCTTTTTACTCGTGCCGCAACGGCACTTTCCGAGGTTTCGGACCTGAAAATAGGGTGGATACCTAATCGGGGCTTGGGATCACTTTGACCTGTTGGTTTTGTGTTTGGAGGAGGTTTGCGAGTTTCAAGGCTTTATAAGAGGGGAAATCACTTTCGCCACCGACGAGCCGCGTAAAAATAACGCTAGAAGTTTCTTCTAAGCCAAGCCTCAGGAATTGTGTCCCAAAAGAGAAGCCGGGCATTGCTATTTATAGTTGAATTTGTGCTTCATTGGCTTGTACCGTGCGCTTGAAATCTTGCACAATGCGTTAACGCAGGAGGACACTATAGCACCTTGGGCGCGGCCATAAGGGTATATGGCAAGTCGCACTATGGACCATGTCAAGGCCAAGTCACTATTCATCTTTCAATTTTTGCACTTTAGCCCTCAGATTTCATCAAGCTTCAGCATCCCGCTTCCCTTTGCATTTTTAATTCTTGTAACTTGACATTTGTTAAGTTTTAACAGGTCTTGATATCATATGCCAGAGTTACATACCAGGGGTACGAAATTGGGGTGTCTACAGAGCCCCTCAACGATGGAGTCTACGGGTAACCATAGACTTACTGAGTAGACGAACATCGTTGATAAGAAATAGACTCTCCAATTTTGTTCAATTATAATAGGAGAGAAATGCAACAGGTTACAGTTATAATGCAATAGTTTATAATGTTAACCAAACCTCCATATCCTAGACATATTTAGTTGGTTATGGCAGGTTATCGTAGTTTTTAAGCAGATATGCAATAAAATGCTCTAATGGTCGAGCCTACTAGTGTAGGCTGCCTACTAGTGTAGGCTGCCTACGTATCCCTTAATAAAGGAAATCAAACCAAAACGTAGTTCAGGCCAAAGCCGAAACAAGCATGCTGCGAAGGTCGTGCCTACCGAAATAGGCTGCCTACGTATCCTTATACAAGGAATCAGACCGAACGTAGTTCGCACTAATGCAAACAAACAAGCGTGCTGCGATGGATGGTGTGTTTCGCCCAGCATAGGCAAAACTGGTGGGACCCTTTTCAAAATATGTTTTCCCCAGTATAGGGAAAGAGATGCAACCTTTAAAAATGTGCTTTCCTCAGCATAAGGAAAGCTATGCTGCTTTTCAAAAATAAGTTTTCCCCAACATAGGGAAAGCGATGCTGCTTTTAAAACAAGCTTTCCCCAATATAGGGAAAGCGATTGTAAGTCCAGAAGGTAAGGCTAGAGGGGGGTGAATAGCCTTTAAAAACTTTGAAGGTTGATTTGTAAAACTTTTTAAAGTTGTACGAAACTAGTTTTGTCGAAGTTTAAAAATTGGTCACCGGTCGACACTTTGAAAATGCTTAAGCTGATGAAAGTTGGTCAACTAGCTGACACAACTGTTTTCAAAGGCAGTTGGCTTTTAAAGTTGATCACTGAATATAGAGAGGAAACTGAAATACAATTTAACTGAACAACTAAGCAAACAATTGTTGTTAACTGACTGACACTTAATTAGTTAAAAAAACTTCAAGTGTTAAGTCGCTTGCAAGAGTATGAGTAATGGTCGATAAATCGCTTGAAGTGGTTCACGATAAACCGCTACGCCCACTACCAAGTTGGTCGACTTGGATTTTTGAAGTGCACTAATTTTATTAAAAATCTATTTGATCTCTAATGGATCGTTGTACAACAAAAGACCTAAGAGCCAGGGAGAATGATTGAGAATCAATCAAACTCGTGAGACAAACCGATCGAATTCAAAAGATATGAAATGGAATCACTTTGTTTGCCTAAACAAGAACTAGAAAGAATTATACAAAGAAGATTATCTAGCTAAAGTTTTAAGAAGACTAAAGGCACAAAGTGAAATTTCTTGAAAGTATGAGGCTTTTGACTTTTGTATATGTGTGTATCTCTTCAAGAATGCTTCCAGAGGGTATTTATAGATGATCTTCAAGAGTAACCCGTTAGGAACACATTTTGAATTTTGAAAATGTGTTTGGCAGATACAAGATCACAAAAGATCCGTGAAATAATATTCTAGCGAATATCTACCAAAAACACAAAGTAAGAAAGAGTCGCATAAGTATTTGATCAATCAAATAAGGAAAGCAAACACACTAAAATCGTTATGATCGCTGAAATGAGTAGTCGACAAATAATTTCAGTCAATTAAAAATAATTTTAAGTTATTGGTCGACAATCAAGTTGAATGATTTTAAGCAAATTTAATTTCACAAGATTCAACAATCTCCTCCTATTTGCTTAAAAACCATTCACTTGAAAGCAGAAAGCCAAAAATGCTTAAGTTCCTGCAAAAGAGATGTTAGAGCAGCAAGCAAATATCATATGAAGAAAAGTAGCTTGAAAACTTAAAAGATAGGAAATTGTAAGCTACAAGTAAAACAAGAGTTTTAAAGTTGTTCAATGTTTAGAGAGAAAGAGAGATTCAGTTGGCTGATGTGGATCCTTCAATTGTCTTTTCTGCTTCAACTGATGGACCAAACTCGCCTTCCGGTGCTTGTCAGCTTGTAGCCTTCATTTCCATCGACTATGTCACTGGTTTCCATCCTCGCCTTCTTGTTCCGCCAGCTTTCTAGTTCTTTGGTCTTGCTCCTTCAGCCACCGGGTCGTTTCTGCATAAGTTTCTCGATGTCGCTCGATTTTGTTTTCACCATAAGTATCACCACGTCAGCTTCTCCTCCCGAATGGTTTGAAGCAACAGTGGTTTCAAAGATTAAGGCTATTGGCCCATTCTTATCGAAAGAGCAAGATGGTCCTCCAACCATCCATATTACTTCACGAGAGCACCAGCTGAAGAATGGCAATTGGCACTCCTCGGTGGTGATGATCCGAGTAAGGTCAGCGCAGAGGCTACTTGCTGTTGAAGTGTGGCAAGCTGGTTGGTGTGATGAGTAAATGCTGACTTCATTTGGAGATGGTGGACATACAGAAGGTCCAGTTTAGCTGACAAAGAAAGGGAACCGTGTGGTGTAAGTTGGAGCCAGTGGTCGAGAAGTACCAGCTCACTAGAGAACAACCGAAGGTACGATACAAGATCCTCGTGGTCGAGGGAAAAAAGACATCCATAGGTAGGCCGATTTGGCTTCAAAGCTCAGTACAAGTTCGTGGGAGCAAGTCTGTCCTCGTGAAAGACAATTTTGGTGCTCTGGT
>CM028382.1:34965114-35090398 GCA_013146195.2 Codonopsis lanceolata
TTTGACAAGAGTCTAATCTTCAAAAAACCACCCATGATAATGACCTCCGACCAGCCTAGAGTACACCTCTCGTCGTCCTTCTCAACATCGATCTCAACCGGCCTGTGATCCTTCAGCCGCCGTGATGCCGCTGGAAGTGTAAAGGCTTCGCTAAAGCAGCCGCCTTTCGCCGACTTATCAACGCTTCTTCGATCAAACACAAAACTTCACACCTCATATGTTCAATTTTGAAAGAAAGGTTCGAATCGATCCACCACACATTCATCATCAACTATCGAAGTCGAAGAATCCAGAAACGCTGCTCAACAGGTCTTCACCCTCTCGCCATTATCCATGCTGAATCCCCCACCTTCAAAGTCATCAGATCAATCCCGAGACAACAGGGATTCATTCACGCTGCCAAGTCAGCAAGAAGCTTTCTAAAGAAGCTGCCACAAGGCGCTCTTCAAGACTGGCTGCCTCGCTTCCCTTCAAAGAAAAAGAACCCTCATCTCTGGCGGCGAGGAGCTGTCCTCAAAAAGAGGAAAGTTGATTCTTCCGCACCGCTGGCTGCCATCCTCGGCTGGTCCTCCATCTAGAAAGAAAAAGGCGTCGTCCGCTTTCATCCGCCTCCTACTTCAATACCCGCCGAACTGTACGAAGAGGTTTGCCTCCTTCGTCCCCGCAAACAAAACCAAACGCACCGAGCCTTCTCGAACTATTCATTCCTTCATCCCTCCTTCCTCTCCAATCTCTTTCTTCCTCCCTCCACTCACTTCTTTCAACGCCTCGCCGGCTGCTGGGAGGAGCCCGCTGCCACCCCTTCTTTCACCCATTCCCTTCAACCTCTGCCAAGGAGGAGCATTCTTCCCTCGCCTCCCAAGCTGAAAGAAACGCAGACTGTGAAGAAGTCTGTGTGGCTTTATCACCCTCTCCACCTCAAGACTCTATCACTTCTCCACCCCATTCTCCCTCGAACCCATCTCCACCATTCTTCCGCAGACACAACTTTAGCCATTATACCTCGCTCTTCAAACTCGCCTCCATCTACTCCTCTCTCTCTTTCTCTTTTCTATGCCAACATTTCTCTCCTCTTGCCCCTCACATATCTACTCTTCTCAGACAAACCGCTTCTTCCTGAAATTCCCCTATTTCAATACCTTACTCCTATCTCTATCTCTTCGATCTCTACCAAATTCTTTTTCCCCTCATCTCCTCCTCGCCACTTACTCTTTCTCTTTTGACTTCTCCTCCATATCGACCTTCTCTATCCTCTTCTCCTTCCTCTCCTAACTTCATTCTTCTACCCAACTATCCCTTCCCTTCTTCCCTCTTAGAAGTATCTTCTTCCTCTGCTTCTTCTCTCGTCGCCACCTTAGCTACCGACATTGAGGTTGATTCCAAACCCTCTTCTCCTCCAAACCCCGTCATCTTCCTCTCTTCTCCAAACCCCGCCTCCACAAACCAAATTTATATTTCCGCCAACCTTAACCCTTTCTACTCTTGCATGGCCGATCCTCGCTATTCGAGCTTCTTCTCGAGCAAACAACGACCAACTAGCTCACCAACAGACAGCTTCTATGGCACGCCAGATTGATGTGCTCAACTACGCCTCAATGCTACTCATGCCACCATCTTTGACATAGGGCAAGATTATTGATCAACTAGTGAACGACATCGCTGTGTCTTCACAACTCATAGGTTCCTAGTTCAAGATCAACAAGCCTCGATTGACGATGTGACTCACAACAAATCAAGATCCTGGCCTGCTCAATGAGCTCAAACAGGGATGGCTAGGGCGATTCTTAGTCGAAGAGAGGTTGTTGACTTCACCAATCTTCGCCTGCCGAAGAAGCCGATGTGCACAAGCTGCCGAACAAATGTGGTGCCATCGGAGAGGAGAGCTACTCACTTCTTGAATCAAGCCTCGATTGAGGAACGAACCGACCGAGAACGCCTCGAATGACAATCCGAACTGGTTGGAGACTACTTAGAACGAAGACGCACTCAAACCCAACCTATTTTGATTCTTTGGTATTTTGTTCTCAGATTGTTGTTAAACCTGCTTTGTTTTGTCAAAACTTCGCTGTTAAAACAGCCTTGTTTAATCACAGATGTCTCAAGTTTCTTTCAAAGTTTAAATTGCTTTCTTCCGATATATCCGCCAATTTAAACTTGCTTAAATCTTGCATGCATACTTATAGATTTAAACCTTGCTCTTCTTAAGTACTTTGTCTTAATGTTTTATCCTCGTAGTACTTAGTCTAGCTATCTCTACTAAGACTTCGCTCCGAGAGGTATGTCCGCTTTAATAAAATTTCCTTAAGACATACTATTATCTCAGCATGATTCAAAGTCGTCAGAGCGAGATGATGACATCAACCAAATAGGAGGAGATTGTTGATTCCTATGATTAGATTTGGTTGAGTCATTTCTCGATTCTATTTTACAGAGAGGCTAAAAGGTTCAAGGCATCGATTAGTGTGGCAAATAAACTTCTTAGAGTCATTTTGTTTAGAATAGTTTCTAAGTGTTAGTTCTAGGCGCATTTAAGCTTCTACAGCCACCATGAAGAGTCTCATGACCAGACTTTGAAGTCCGCTTCATATAATGCGGAAAATCAAAATTGGCCAAAATCAAGGAACAATGACACGTGTACATCTATTTAGATATTTTCGAAAATATCTAGTCATCATGTCTTCACCAGATTATTTTTAAGAAGTCAACTCGTGATAATGACAACTGCTGTTCGATCAGATCCCGAAAATCAAGATCGAAGACATTACCCTGCTTTGGCTAAGAAGACTTTCCAAGCCGCAAAGCTCGTGATTCTCAAACATTACTCGCTTAGTAATGTCTTCTCTCGCACACCGCATCTCTCGATGATCAGGGTCGCTTTTTCCCCAAAGCGCCGAATTGCATTTAATGCAAAGGAACGTTGGACTGAATTATCTCTGATTTTAAACCAACGGTCAAAAGGTCTCTTCCTGGTATATATTCAAGTGTTGAAGATCTGAAGAAACAACTCTTGCGCATTAAACTCTCAAGCTTCATCTTCATCACTCAAGCATTCAAGAGATCAAAGGACAAGGCTAACACTTCACCAAACTTTCTCAAGCCGCAGATCGCCATCTTAAATTCTTTCTCACCATTCTCGCTTGTCTTTAAACTCGTTTTAAATTCTCAGACGTGTGGAGAACAATTATTCATTGATTGTCTCTCTCACCTTTATACACTTGGTTAAAAACTAATTTTGTACACGATCCATTAGAGATCTAAATCATAAACCTAGTGGATAAACAAGTGCACTTTTAAAATCCAAAGCTAACCACTTTGGTAGTGGATGTAGTACTATTCACAAGCATTTAACCACTTCAAATCCCTCGTGCGATTCAAACTCTTCTTATCTCTCACTTTAATTGATTGTGTTTAACTGCTCCAGCATTCTCACGCCTTAACAACACTCTTGATAATCTCGAATCCGATTTGAGCCTTCTCACGTTGCTAAGCACTTCTATTCAAACCTTTCATAAATCCTTAAGAAGTGTTCTTAAAAGAAAAGTTTTACAAAAACATAACTAGGCTATTCAACCCCCCTTCTAGCCTAGATTGAGCCTATTTTGGGACCAACATCACTGTTTATGCATCCTTTCATTTTTTTGCATTCTAAACCCTGTAACTTGACATTTGTTAGTTTTTTTAACAGATCTTGATATTTCATGCCATGTTACATACCAGGGGTCAGGGGTACGAAATTGGGGTGTCTATAGCTGGTGATTGGGTGGGTTGGGTCGGATATATATTGGGTCGAAACGGGTAACAGGTCGACATGAGTCGTGACCCGTTATAACCCAAAATTAAACAGGTTAAAATAGGTAATGGGTCAGGAAGTGTCGACCAGTTTCGACCCATAATTTTCCATCAAAAAACTTACATTTATATAGTAAAAAACATATCAAAATGGGAAATGGGTTCGTTGGTTTAACCCGACCCAAATCCCAAATCCTTGCTAATTTTTTGGGTCGAAATGGGTTGTAACAGTGTCGAGTAATTTTCAAGTCAAGTTACATGAGTTAGTGAGTTTTGGGTTGTAATTGTCGCCTACCCACTCTCAAGCAATGGAACTTGAAGATATGTAGGGCTGGAAGTTTGAGGGGGCACAGACATTGATTTAAAAGAAGGAATCCCAAAAGTGCTAGCTAATTCATTATTAGGTTTATCTAGAAGGTTGGTAATAATCAAGTTAAGAGTAGGTCTCTGTAAGACTGCCTTACGGATCTTAATTCTAAGACTCGAGCTCCACTCTCTTACATCTCAACTCACCAACACACAATGGGTCGGGTAAAGATGATCCGTCCTATGAAAAATATTCGTAAGACCGCCTTACACAAGTATTTGCCTCAAGTAAAATGGTTAGGGGAGGATTGTGTGAAAGCTCCTTAAATGAATTGGTAGATTAGGAAGAGCACATCTCAGAAGAGGAAGGAATAAGTATATTCGAAAAGTGAAACTAAGCTGCATAGATAGATTAGAGAGCCTGATGCCATTAGATTTTTTTCAATTGATCACAGAGCAACTAGAAATTCAAGCTAGAAGTATATTTGAAGAGAAGAATAGATCATGTTAAAGACAACATTTTTTTATAGGTATATTATAAACTAGCGCCAAAAAGGTATGCACCTTTTCGCACTAGTAGTATACCCAACAATTAAAGTAAGTTAAATCTATACAAGAACTCTATAAAAGAAATGGAAGAGTCTCGTGATTGGCTCCACTAGCCATCTCTCGAGGAGCACCAAAAGAGAATAGTAAGCAAGGTCTCCTTCAAGGTAGGCACGACATTTCCACATTCTCAAAAAACCCTACTATTTCTCTCGCCAAATCATTCAAAGACCGCCTCTAGCAAAGCGTGCCTCAATCAAGTTTTTCTGCGCTTATACAAAGTGCTTTGACGCATGGCATCACCCACGAGATACCAAACAAATTGAGGACCAAATCCCATAGCTAGATGCAACAGACAATGAATCAACAAATGATTTACGCTTCATCGTTTTTTACACATATAACATCAATTCACATAGATTTTATGAGGCTTTCTATTGTCCCCCGTCAAAATAGCTTGCATTGCTTCCTGCCAAAAAAGGCTACTCATAGGGACACTTGATTTCCAGATTGAAATTTCACAAAAACACCGCGCTTATCACTCAGCTTGAGATAAGAAATTCTTGCTCTTAGCCCCATTCCAAACCACCTTATCAACCTCGTCCCCACCTTATAGGATGCAATTAATAACAAAGGGTTCACCTCCCAAAGCAAGAAAGGATCATTAATACCTGGGCTGGCAGTTGTGCCAAGCCCAATACCTATTCTTTTACCGTACCAACACATTTAATTTCAAAGATCCGTGAGTTAGTATAGCTCGGCTTGACTTTACCTAGGTAACAAATGGCTCAAATTTTGCGTAATTCCAAGATCCTTTCATTGGCTTTTACAAAACAACCACGAACATTCTTCTCAAGGGCATCTCCAACCGTGCCCCCAAATCTTGATTGGGGGTTTGGTCTATCCTCGAGCAACTCCAACCATACCCCAAACTCAATCCCAAATTTGGGGGATCGTTGCTACCCCAAATTTCGGGTTCCACTGTAGCTTTACCCCAAATTTGGAGTTGGTGGGTCCCATGCCATTAAATTAATTTTTAATAATTATATAATTGTTAAAATTATTTATAATATTATATTTTTTATTTAAATGTATTAAAAATTAATAAATACCTAATACTAGATAATATAAATTAGATAACATTTTTAATTCAATAATTTTATAACTTTTTTCCTATTATTAAGTATTTTAAATTATTGAACATTTTTAATTCAATAATTTATAACATTTTTTTCTATTATTTGTAGATTTCAATACAAATAAATAAATAAATTATTATTATACTAATTATAGAACACCAATTTCACATTTAAACTAAAAAATACATACATATTAAAATTTAAAATTATTAGAACATTTATAAACTTAAAAGTGCATACATTAACACACCACAAATAAAATGACATGCAACTTGAAAAACACTGATACATAACTTCAAAAAAAATACATAACTTAAAAAAAAAAACAACTGACAATAGCTAATATTCTGGGAGATGACTTGTTGGTAGACCAAAATTAAATTGATCGAAAACGTATGAAGGTTGTTGAGATCCCTGCCCTTCATTTTGAGATCCATGCCCTTCATCCTCATATCTATTGAATTGAGATCCTTCTCCTTGACGTGGAAATGATTGAAAACTCTGACCTTGACTTCTTCTTTGCATAATTTTTAATTGTTCACCACGAAAAAATTCACGCATGATCGGACCGGGTATAGAATTCAAATCTTTGAATAGTATTTTATTTTCTACCCTTTGTTTACGAATTTCATTACCAACCTTCAATTGCTCAACAAGTTCTTTGTTCCGATGAATTATTTTTGACACATCTTCTTCTTTTTTCCTTTTTCCTTTTGCTTGCTTTATCCCAGTAGGCCGCTTTGGGAAGTATCGCTTATCGTCATCGGTGATATTAATATTAAATGAAGACACGGCGGAGATGCAAATTGAGAGAATTCTACATCACCAAGGTCGATCGAGATGAACTAATATTGGTAGATTTCGTTGTTGCCGTTGCAATGTTATCATTGCCAAATTTCTCAATGTCTTTGAGAATGTTCCACACGTGATCATATTTGAAGCCTTTTCGGTATTTTCCATCTTCTATTAACAATATTTTAGCACAATCTAACTGGAAAATCAAAAAATATATAAAAATTAAATTATATAATGTTAGATATCTATAACAAAATGTGACATCTACTTACAATATCTACTTGAGAAGCTCCACTTGGATGCAAGTGTTCGATTTTTCGCACGCAACCCTTTAATTTGGATACTGCACTAGTGATTAGATTCATTCTTTTGTGTAAAGATTTACTCGAGCGGCATGGTTTCACAAACTTTGGATCCTTGCAAAATTCTTTCTCAATTCTATCCCAAAACGTTTCTTTCGATTAGTTGATTCCTATGATTGGATTTTGAGAGACGTTAAGATAAACATGACATAACTGTATATCTTCTTCAATTGAAAATGATACTGATCGGAAAGTTGAACTCATTTTTTTCAAGACTAAAGAAAACAAAGCAGAAATGGGATGCTTTCGTTCAATCTATTGTATCTCATTTATATAGTTCGAAACAAGAAGATAATATCAGATTACTCAAAATCTAATCCAACAGATGACATTACGATAAGATTGATCCAATGGATGAGATGCCTGCAGTGTCATGTCCCATCAGCTCGGATAATTGAAAAAATGTGATTGCGCCGAAAGTTGAAGATATTGTCCGATGTGCATTGTCATGTTTCATCATCTCAAATAATTGAAAATTGTGATTGCACCGAAAGCTGAAGATATTGTCGGGTGTGCATGGTCATGTTCCATCAGCTCAGATAATTGAAGAATGTGATTGCACCGAAAGTTTAAGATATTGTCGGGTGTGCATTTCATGTCCCATTATTGCTCATGTTGAAAAATGTATAAGATGATTACACAAAATCTAATCCAACGGTTGACATGAGGATGAGATCGATTCAACGGATGAATCGATTCTACGAATGACATATATTATAAAGATGTTATATGCGGATTGGAAACAATTCAATCAACTTATCTTTTATCAAAAAATGAATTACAACATTGGAAGTCCATCAAATTTATCAGATTCAAGTTCGGATGATGATGATTGGGAGGTGATTGCTCAAGCCATTTCTAACAACAATCAAGTCATCCTCAACTATCTCAATGAAGAAAACAACAAAGGTAGATTTCAAGGCTCAGCTCCTGGTCACATAGTAATCAATCGTGATCGAGAAGTTGTTGCCCGTAATCTATTCAATGCTTACTTTGCAGAAAATCCTATATTTCCTGATGTGTATTTTCGTATAAGATTTCGAATGAGAAGGGATTTATTCCTCCGTATTCTTAATGTTGTCAGTACTCATGATGACTATTTCAATATGAAAAGAGATGCGACTGGACGACTTGGCTTGTCAAGTTTTCTGAAAGCAACAACCATATTTCGAATTTTGGCATACGGTTCACCGGCAGATGCTACCGATGAGTATGTAAAAATTGGGGAATCAACTGCTATCGAAAGTTTGAAAAGATTTTTCGTGCTATTATCGAGGTATTTGGAGAGCAGTATCTACGATCTCCTAATTCTAATGATGTTTCAAGACTTCTCCATATTGAGGAACGTCGAGGATTTCCTGATATGTTGGGTAGTTTAGATTGCATGCACTGGAAGTGGAAAAACTGCCCAACAGCATGGGCAGGACAATATGCTGGTCGTAGTGGCTCTCCGACAATTATTCTCGAAGCTGTAGCTGATTATAATCTTTGGATATGGCATGCGTATTTTGGTTTACCTGGATCGAACAATGATATCAATGTACTAGAGTCTTCCAACCTTTTTGCTAATCTTTCTCAAGGTATTGCTCCTCCTGCTCATTATGTCATTCGAGGAAAAAGTTATAACATGGGCTACTATTTAGCTGATGGCATATACCAAAAATGGGCTACACTTATTCAAACTATCAAGGATCCACGAGGTCCAAAGAAGAAATTATTTGCAATGAAACAAGAAGCTTGTAGAAAAGATGTTGAGCAAGCATTTGGAGTACTCAAATCACGATTTGCCATTACTAGTGGACCAATACGTTATTGGCAAAAAAATGTTTTGCACGATATAAGGACTGCATGCATTATTATGCATAATATGATAATTGAAGATGACGTGATATGGGTGCACCAATTGAAGAACAAGATGAAGTGACGGCTCTAACTGCTGAGGTAGCAGATGATAATAGTCGATTTCAAGAGTTTCTTGCTCGATATAAAAAAATCAAGGATAAAGAGGCTCACATTGAACTTCGCAATGCCTTAATTGAACATTTATGGGAACAATTCAGTAATTCTGAGAATTAGAGTAAAATATTATGTACTTTTTTCTATGAGCGTTTTTACAATTGTTGTTGTTGTATGATTTTTGTTATATTTTGTATTGATTGTAATATTTTTATGGTATTTTCAAGTACTTGTATGTTTATTAAATTATATTTCTTCAATTTAGTTAAAAAAAATTACTAATTTTTAAATATTTTTAATAACGCAAATATAACTATTAAATATACTAAAATTATTAATTGTGTAATCTTAATAATTATTATTTAAAAGGTTAATAGCAAATTAATATACATGTTGTTAAATAAAGTAAAAGAAATAAAAATAGAATATGCTAAGGAATATTCTATTTGGAGTGAGATTTGGGGGTTGTGGGTTGGAGTTGAAATAGTGTTTGGTGTTGAAATGGACCAAATTTGGGGTAAAATCTGACCAAATTTAGGGTTGATGGTTGGAGATGGCCTAGAGAGTACAACAGTGATCTTCGGATGCATATTAGTTTTCCTGATAATAACTGGAAAATATAAATAAAAGAAGAATAGAAGAACAGTCACATTGAACATAGGAAGATATTCCGAAGAGAGCATTGAAACCCACCCCTGTATGCGTATGATGAAAACTAAGAGTAGCCTTGATTCTGGAGTAGCTAGACAATGCTTGTCGTTTCCTCTTTCTCGTGTTTCATTTGAACCAGATCCCAGCTCCTGGGTACAATCCATAGTCAGATTCTAGGCAGAATCCAATTAATTACGACAAAACTCTTTATTAAAGCAAAATATAATGCTCCCTCCATCCCAAAATTGAGTCGTATTTTCCTTTTGACTCTGTTTCAAACGAAAAAGAGCTGCATTTTCAAATTTAAGCTATACATTTTCATTGTTTTTTCAATTTCTTTGTTTCTGTTCAAAAGCATGATATGTATAACTTTACTGCAATTTGAAGAAAATATATGGCAGTACACGTAAAATATAATAAGTTTTTAACAATAATAAAACTTCATTTCCAGTCAAAGTGCACGAATATCAGGACAACTTTCCAATGGTAACAATATTTCCTCCATAGCAGCTGAAAGTAGGGTGGCCAAGTTCATGAGCTTCACAAGGTCTTGTGGCTCCATCATGGTGTGGCATTATAACTATGCATTGCACATGTTTACCCTATACCTTTACCTTCAGCAAAATTAAGAGATTAGCATATATAAATGAAGATGGTACAGAAGGGGACACAACAGCAGCAAGCACAGAACAGAAGGCCGGCAATGAAGAAACCAATCCAAGTCTGTAAAAAGGTTCAGGGTATCGAGTGCTATAGTCTGGAAGTGCAAGGGTGTCGAGTGTAACTTTATGCAGGCAGTTAGAATCAGTTAGTTGCCTATGTCACTGTGATGTGTGAATAATGCATTGAGTTAGTTAGAAGATATTTTTCTAACTAACATGATATATAGACCTGTAATTCCTTCTGTAATGGACACACGATTCATAATAATAATCTTCAAAACAAAAGAGAAAAATTCTCTCTGAAGATTCTTCAAAATTCTGATCTTCCTCTCTTCACTTATGTTCATGGTATCAGAGCTATTCATCTGCTTCCGTATTTCATAACTGAATTCAATTACTTCTTTCAGAAATTCAAAATCACACAAACCTACAGAACAATCAAAGATGTCTGAAGAAAGTCAAAATCCTGAAGAATCACAACAAAGATCTCCAACACATCAGACAACTGAAGAACCACAACCACAATTTCCAACACAACAGCAAACTGAAGAAATCGATGAGTATGAATCTGTTGAGGTACACATTGCAATTCCTTCATCACATCCTCTCTACTTGCATCCGAATGATCATCCAGGAATGAGTTTAATTACTCATGTCCTTACCAATAATAACTACAATCAATGGAAGAGAGTAATGATAATTGCCCTATCATCCAAATTAAAACTAGGAATTGTGGCTGGTGTCCATAAGAAACCTAATTCCAACTCTAAATATCTGGTTCACTAGCAGAGATGCAATGATATGCTCATTTCATGGCTTCTAAATGCTATCTCACCTGAAATTAGTGCTAGTCTAGTGTATTTCAAAACTGCCAAGGAGATCTGGGATGATTTAGAATGTAGGTTCACTCAAGGTAATGGCACTCAAGTATTTCAGATTAAGAAAGAGATGATGAACTTACAACAGGGAACTATGTCCATTACAACCTACTTTACAAAGTTCAGATCTATTTGGGATGGTTTTGAAGAAGCAAGTAATATGCCAAAGTCTAAGTGTTCATGTTCATGTGGTCTGATTAAAATAATGGAGGAATATAATCAGGTCCAAAAAGTTACATAGTTCTTAATTGGTTTAAATGAAGTTTACTCGGGCATTCGTAGCACAATTTTAGCCATGACACCTTTACCAAACATAAGTACCTCCTTGTCCTTATTAATGCAAGATGAAAGGATTAAGGAATGCTCAATCTTACGAACACCTAATCGTGTTGCTATTGATTCCAATGTGTCCACTGCATTGTTTGCCAAAAATTCATCTGTAAATGGAAAAGGATACACTAATGGTAATGGTAAAGGAACCAACTCTTCTGGATATGGTAAGAAAAGAAATTCCAAGGGTAGCCTATTATGTGATCATTGTGGTGGCACAAGACATTCAAAGGCAACTTGCTTCTTTCTGTTAGGATTCCCAGAATGGCACAAATTGCATGGAATTAAACCAGATCCAGCAAAGATGCCCAAGAACCTGAAGAATAAATCAACTGTGAATTCTTCTACTAACCATACTCATGTGAATGTTGTTGTTCTACCAACTGATGTTTCAGAATCTGACAATGGTAATATTACCATGACCCAAGACCATTATAATCAGCTCATACAATTGATCAATCAGGGATGTTCTACAAGCAATTCCACTGTTGATCAAGTGGCTGGTAAGAAATCTGTATATCCCAGTATTCCTAGTTCTGCTGTCTTCAATACTGTGCATAATAAGCTTGCATGGATTATAGACTCTGGAGCTAGAGACCATATTGTATCTTATGTTTCTTTTCTAATCAACCCTAAGCCATTTTCTTCTACTATTGTACTTCCAAATGGTCTTACAGCTCCAGTGACTCATGTTGGTCAGGTTGATATGCCAATTGGTATTACCCTTTTTCATGTCCTGTGTGTACCAAATTTTTCCCTCAATCTTCTATCTGTGAGCAAATTAACATCTCATAGTAACTGCCACTTAACTTTCTTACCTTCACACTGCATCTTCCAGGACTCAATCACAAAGAGCTTGAAGGGGATTGGTAAGCTGGACAAAGGCCTGTACAAGCTGGATCTACATGCTGTTGTTTCTGTCTTGCAGCCTAGCTTTTCTGCTTTTGCATCATGTTCAAATTCTGCCACTCTTTGGCATCTTAGACTAGGTCATGTACCTATACAAACTTTATCACATTACCCTATAGCTTGTAATAAAAAGGACTCTATGACTGTATGTGATGTTTGTCATATGGCTAAACAATGTAGAATACCATTTCCTCTAAGTTCCAGTCACACTACCACTCCTTTCTCCCTTGTTCATTGTGATATATGGGGACCCTACACTCACAAAACCTATAATGGTTTTAACTCATTTCTTACTATTGTAGATGATTTTTCAAGAACCACTTGGACATACCTTCTTTCATCAAAATATCATGTTCTCTTCTATCTTACTGCAATTTTCAAAATGGTCAATAATCAGTTCTCTACAACTGTCAAAGCCTTAAGGTCTGACAATGGGACTGAGTTCTTCAACTCTTCTCTCTCATCTGTTCTAACAAATCTTGGTATTGATCATCAGAGTTCTTGTGTTGAGACTCCTCAACAAAATGGCAAAGTTGAAAGGAAGCATAGGCACTTGCTTAATATTGCTAGAGCACTTAGATTTCAAGCAAATCTCCCTATTAAATTCTAGGGGGACTGTGTTCTTGCAGCCACATACCTTATCAACAGGACCCCTACACCTATTCTTTCCTTTAAAACCCCTTATGAAACATTATTAAATCAAGCTCCTTCTTATTCTCATTTAAAGGTCATTGGTTGCCTTTGCTTTGCCTCTACTCTAAAGTCTCAAAGAGACAAATTCTCCCTTAGAGCCACCAAATGTATTTTTCTTGGTTATCCATATGGAAAGAAAGCCTACAAGCTGTATGATCTCACTACTCACAAAGTTTTTTTTTTTCCAAGAGATGTTCAGTTATATAAAGATCACTTTCCTTACAAAATAGCCTCCTATTTTACTCCAGACTCATCTATTCCTATGTTTTCTCCTGTGATCCCAGATCACATTAATCCCACTGAATTCCCTTCATCTACTCCACCAAAAACTTCTTCTGCCCCAGAATCATCTCCTACATCACAGCCATCTCTTGAAACATAATCATCTTCTGCAACAACTACACCTTCTGTTCCACTGTCATCTTCTGCACCTGATGATTCAGCTCCACCCTCATCCACTACACCTTCTACACCACTATCATCTCCTGCATCAGACTCATCTTCTCCTCACTCAACCACTGCCCCTTCTACACCACTATCATCTCATGCATCAACTTCTCCCACTCCACACTCACCCACTGCACCTCATTCTCTTAATGATCCACACCTATCCACTGACTCCCCTCTACCCCCTTCACCTAGACCTGTTAGGGAGAGACATGTTCCATGTAAATACCAGGATTATATAGGACTTCCTTCCAGCTTTATCAACTCTGCTAGTTCTCAAGGTTTGTCTCCTATATCTTATTCTTCCATTTCTCCCTCCTATTTTTCTTATATTTGTAATATCTCTTCCTTGACTGAACCAACCTCCTATTCTCAAGCCCTTAAAGATCCAAACTGGTGTCAAGCTATGCATGCAGAATTGAAGGCTTTAGAACTTAACAATACTTGGCAACTACAGAATTACCTTCTAACAAGAAAGCAATGGGTTGCAAGTGGGTCTTCAGATTGAAATACAAAGCTGATGGGAGTCTTGATAAATACAAAGCCAGACTTGTAACAAAGGGATTTACTCAGACTGAAGGTGAAGACTACTTTGAAACCTTTGCTCCTGTGGCTAAGATGACTACACTGAGAGTTTTCTTGGCTCTTACAGCTATTAAAGGATGGCATCTCTCCCAAATGGATGTTACCAATGCATTTCTTCATGGTGATTTAGAGGAGGAGGTGTACATGAAGCCACCTCCAGGTCTTTTACTGCCTCCTAGTTCCAAACCCCTTGTTTGTAGACTGCTCAAGTCTTTGTATGGACTTAAGCAAGCCCCAAGGCAATGGTACAGCAAATTTGTCTCTGCCTTACTTTCCTTTGGATTTCAGGCCTCTAAGAATGATCATACCCTCTTCACCTTACAAAGACATGGTTCCTTTACTTCCATACTGGTGTATGTTGATGACATTCTTATTGCTGGTTCAGACTCTTCTACTATTGCTGCAGTTAAGGCTCCATCTTCATGCTCAATTTAATATCAAAGACCTTGGTCCTTTGAAATATTTTATGGGCATAGAGATTTCTAGGTCAGCTACTGGTATTTGCATCCATCAGAGAAAGTACACACTGGAAATAGTGTCTGATGTGGGGTATATGTCTGCCAAAGCCTCTAAGATTCCTATGAAGCAATGCCATGGTTTGGCTGCTGATCAAGGTGATTTACTGCCTGACTCTTCCCAGTACAGAAGGCTTATTGGCCGTCTCATTTACCTATCTATCACTCGTCCAGATATTGCTTATGATGTTTACATTCTCAGTCAATTTCTCTCTAATCCACACAAACCACACTGGGAGGCTGCTTTAAAACTGGTTAGGTATCTCAAAGGTAGCATTGGACAAGGTTTGCTTTACTCCTCCTCCAGTCCGCTATCCCTCTCAGTCTATTGTGATGCTGACTGGGCCTCCTGTCCTATGACTAAAAGGTCTCTATCTGGTTATTGTGTTCTCCTTGGTTCTTCTTTGGTCTCTTGGAAAGCCAAGAAGCAAGGCATTGTGTCCAGATCTTCCTGTGAGGCTGAGTACAGGAGTCTAGCAAATGCTTCCTGTGAGGTTACTTGGCTGGTCTCCATGCTTAAAGATTTTGGCAGTGTTCTAAAAATCGGCCTAAGCGGGCACCTAGGCGCAGGGTGGCACCTAGAAATTTGGCAAATCGGCGAAAAAATCGGCTAGGCGGGCTAGGCGCCCGACTAGGCGGGCTAGGCGGCCAACTGCTGATTTTTCCTTTTTTTTTTAGTTTTTTAAAAAATTTTGACCATAAATAATGTCATTTTGGGTTTTTAAAATAATAATAATAATAATAAATATCAATTTAAAATTATTACATTATTTTTGTAAATTTGTAATTGTCAACGGACTTATGAATAATTGAACTGTTGACTATTTTTGTAATATTTTGAATCGCAGATGATATTAAATTTCGAGTTTTACCTTTAAAATTTAACATCATAATGTAATTATTACTTTTAAATTATTAGGTGATATTTAGCATTAGTATAATTTAAAAAATTATGTTTAATAATTAGGTTATAATAAAAAATATATTAAAAATCAGATATTATGTCTTATTTCTCGACCCCGCCTAGGCCCCGCGTATATCCCGCCTAGGCGCTCTAGGCGCTAGGCGCTGGTCTGGCGCCTAGCGCCCGCCTAACGATTTTTAGAACCTTGGATTTTGGGATTCAACAATCATCTCCTGTTCCCTTATATTGTGATAATCAAGGGGCTCTTAGTCTAGCCTCTAATCCTGTATTTCATGAACGTACCAAGCATATAGAGATTGACTGTCATCTTGTTCGGGACAAGATTCTTGCTGGTCTGGTTATTCCTATCTATGTTTCAACCAAGTTTCAACTTGCATATCTTTTTACAAAAGCCCTTGCTTCTCCTGCTCTTCATTATTTTCTGTCCAAGCTCAATGTCCTCAATCTATTTCACACATTGGACTTGAGGGGGGCTATAAATGAAGATGGTACAGAAGGGGACACAATAGCAAGCACAGAACAGAAGGCCAGCAATGAAGAAACCAATCCAAGTCTGTAAAAAGGTTCAGGGGTATCGAGTGCTATAGTCTGGAAGTGCAAGGGTGTCGAGTGTAACTTTATGCAGGCAATTAAAATCAGTTAGTTGCCTATGTCACTGTGATGTGTGAATGATGCATTGAGTTAGTTAGAAGATATTTTTCTAACTAACATGATATATAGACCTGTAATTCCTTCTGTAATGGACACACGATTCATAATAATAATCTTCAAAACAAAAGAGAAAAATTCTCTCTGAAGATTCTTCCAAATTCTGATCTTCCTCTCTTCACTTTTGTTCAGCATACTTCAATACTTAAACAAAATAAAGCATCATCTATAAGATGGTGAGTATATAAAAAACCTACTTTGTCCAACGTACTCTTTGATAAAATGCTCCGGCTTCTTGATAATGAAATTATATGTAATACCCCATCCACATCGGATAGGTGTAGGAATTGTATTTGATTTATAAGATGGTCATACACTATTTCTGGGTTCCAACATTATCCATGGACTTTTTGGTCGCCTTGTGGTAGGCTTGATAATTCAAGGTATTGTGGACTCAGTGGACTAGTGTGTGGGCTACATGTAGCGGACCGAACTCTCGGGCTCGGGTCGTTACAAATGGTATCAGAGTGGGTCTTGATCGAAAATGCGGGAACAAAGTGTTGTGCGGATCAAAGTGCTACACCGCAGAAGGTGAGAGCCACCTCTTGTTGAATCCTGCATCGCCCGAGGTATGATTCGGCTCGTCAATGATTTAAGTGGGGGAGATTGTAATATACCTTAGATTTAAGTGGGGGAGATTGCAATACCCTCTAGGTACTAACATCATCCATGGACTTTTGAGTCGGCTTGTGATGAGCCTGATAACCCAAGGTGTTGTGTGCTCAGTGAGCGAAGTGTATGGGCTAAACGTAATAGACCGGGCTCTGAGGCTCGGATCGTTACATTATCGCGCTTGGATTTCTTCACCCTATGGCTATGCTACAACTGCTGTTCCCTTCTAATTGCACAGTCCTCATTGTTTTTCCTTTTCTTCAATAGTACCTCTGGTACAAAAGCAAGAGGCATTGGTTCTTCATCAGCCATGATCATCTACACTTGCTAACAAAGGAACAACACCAAGTCAATAGATTTCGTATGCCATCTATATGAAACTCATTTTGGTTACACGATAAGTATTGAAAGCAAACGGTGCGAGGGCAAGGTGAGGCACATGCTTCATACAAGCAAGGCACATAGTTTCAAATTTTCGAAATTCAACCATGAGAAAACATTTTTCATTATTAAAATCCACAATTCATCCCAGATCAAATGAATTACTAGAAATATTAAACCATAGTAACAATAGCAATACAATTAAATACCAACAGATATCTAAAGAAGCATAAAGGAATACAGTGTAATTAAAAAGGAATGATAATATATATATATATATATATATATATATATATATATATATATATATATATATATATATATATATATAATTTTATTATCTTGAAAATTCCGATCCTAAAAAGAACTTTCCACTATAAGTGGTGGAAAAAGTTTGATACAGAATCAGTTTTTCAAAATATAACTCAAATAGTTTCAGATTATTCGAATTTTTTAATCAATTAGTTCCCTTGCCCTCTGCCTGACCAGAGATCCAGAATATATTTACATATATGATAGAAATTTTTTAATATATATATATATATATATATATATATATATATATATATATATATATATATATATAAATAGGATTATCATCTCTGGAATGTCAATTGAAAGTTTTCGAAACAATAAAATTAAACTCAGTTCGATGCATCATAGTCTTCTTAGCCTGAGACCAGTTTATTTATAGTTCTTGGTTCTTCATTTGCAATTCTTGCATAAGAATCACAAGAAGAAGAGTCTCCTCCTGCTACTATTGGAGATCATATGTATGACATCGTTGAAGTTACTTAAGAAAGAGTAAATCAGCAAAAGACGAAGAAGATGAAATAATAGCTTTTCAGCTATTTAAGAACAAGACAAAATTTACAGATTATGGATATTTCATTATTTTCAAAAAGAAAGAATCGTCCTGTAAAAGAAATCGTAGCCACTAGCACCGAAGGACAGTAAATTCAAAGAAGAAAAAGCTTTTTGAAAAGCAGGGGACATACACCCTCCATTATCAAAGTGGGTAGAAAAGATAAGCCACCATGGGCCCCTATCGACCCAAAGGACAAAAGAAAATTATCTTTATTTTGATTATTAAAGAAAAGAATCTACTTTCGATAAAAGTAAAGCAACTCAGGGTCCTAATCGACTCCAATTATCAAGGATATCTGGCCTCCAGACGTCAATGTTTTATTTTGAAATCTGAAAATTTTCTTTACCAGTTACCATACCATGCATGGCCTTCAGTCTACACAGTGGTGGATGGAGTGAAGCAACTGAGTTATACTAGAGCTCATTTCCTTCAAATAGTCATCACTTTTCCCTTCGTATAATACACATCACAGTAGTAAACCTTCACATAGAGAGAGAGAGAAAGATCCTACAGATTGAACAAAAGCCAAGGCGAGAAACCAGCGGCTCATTTTCCTGAGAGGGGACGGAGCATCGAGCATGCATGAGATGTGAAAGAAATCCTTTTCTTTCAATTAGACCAAATAGATCAAAAGGGGAAAATAGCACCGGTGCGGTGGAGGGGTTGTAGGGTAAGTTTGATCCAGTTCGATCTACTTTTTTGGAAAAAATGAAAAAATTAGGACCAGACCAATAGTCAAGTTCTCAAAAAATTAGAACCAATGCCAATCCAATATGTTTAAGATCAAATACATTGGTTCGATCTAAAACTAATCGAAGATCTACGAGAACCAAGACGAAACCTGGGGTTGAGCGATAGTATTTCTTTTGTGATAGATTTTCGTGAATTAGTTTAATTGGATGTCGGGCTCACTACACTAAACATGATTTCCAAATGCAACATTCTTCACATTTCTCTCACCATGTAAACCTTACAATAATGATCTTCACTAGATAGAACAAGATTGATTTCAATAATGTCCGGGAATTTCATATATAATCAAGTCTGTAACTATGTCACGGTTCTAATATATATGATTTCTTCAATTGAAATGACAGTGTCTAAATAGAATATGCGATTTAAAAAAAATGTTACAGTTGAGGGATACATTACTTCAAGTGATAGTTGAGGGATTGATGTTTTGTAAGATAGAGAGAAGAAAAATGAGTGACTGCTCATAAATTAATTATAAAGGGTGACTTGTAATAGGAAAAAACAGAGAGTTAAAAATGGATAACTATTCACATATATGAATGTGATGGTGAATATCAACCGTTAAATTTTTTAAGATAATTTAATCTCAACCTTTGAATATAGTCAGTTACCTATCTGTTTTATAATATAAACTAGTATACGTGTCCGTATCATATGCACGATGTCAGCATAAGATCAGTTCAATGAATGATTAGAATAAACAAAACTCATAACTAACAGGGTAATTCAAGCATAACTCATAACTGAGTGGTTCTTTTGTAACTCTCATACTTACGAATCAATTTGGACCGTCAATTGTGTTTAACACAATTCGATCAGGACCACCAGTTAGATCATGAGCTCTTTTATAATATAGATTTCACTTTAAGAATACACTTTTAAAATATTATGTTTATCATCTTCATAACTTTTCAACTTTACCCTCCACATTTGATATTAACATATTGGTCATGTTCAAACATATTTGTAATTATGACCAACTATAATGCTATTTATATTTCCCATAATAAGAGGAAATACTATATAAATTTCTGCGCAAACAATTTCATATGAATGCTCAAGCTATCAAGATTTCTTGCCACGTAAGTGCATTCAAGAAAACTCAAGATCGGGAGAAAACACCACCATGCATATTTCAAGTTCATCAGCTTGAACAATCATTGCGCCCATTTATTCTGCTTTTTTGCAGAAATAAGAGCCAGCAGCTGCCTGATCCACAGGATATCACATTTGCATCTTGTGCATGCCTTTGCTGATGGCTTTACCCTTGGGGCTCCCAACAAAATTTGACCTCATCCACAAAAAGAATGCATACTCTATTTCTTTACATCCTGTGATGGATTTCCACCTTGTGTAGCATTTTGATTTTCAGGAGAAGCATTTGTAGCCACTGCTGACTGGCGTGTCTCCTCTGGACCCAAGCCCTTTACTCTTTCCTTGGATGTCTGTTCATTTTGTCGACCTTTAACAGAGGAGTTGCTCAATTCTGATCTTTTTCCATTGTTCCCCAGAGAAGTACTTGCAGGTTGTTCTATGTTAGCTTCCTTCTTCTTGGATGTAGCTGATTGTTTCTTTGATTCAATCATAAATTCCTTTACAGTCTCCTCCAGTTTTTCTAGCCTCACTTTTACTTCCAAAATTTGTGGATCAGATCTTGCGTTCTCTTCGGCAGCCTTTTGCTCCATCTCTTTTGTTTTTGCTTCTTTAGCTTGTTTTCTGGCCTCCGACTCCTGAGAAGAGAAATTCAATGACAACAAAATCAAGGGAAGCCCATAAAGGTAGGTAGGAATATCTACTGAAATGCACATGCATGGATGTGCCCTGATTTCCACAATTAAGAACGAAATGTAGCACAAGAGTGAGAGTTCATTACTGCCTCCATTCTTCTCATTTCACTACGAGCATACAGAGCCAACAAATAGATAGCTGATACAAGAAATATAATATCCATCAGATAGCAGCACCAAGCCAAAACGTAAATGCAAGCTTAGAAACTCTGGTAAATTTTCTCAGCTTAAAAAGTGGACGTACCGAGTGAAGGCAAGCAGACAAAGAAGAGCTGTACCAGATGAAAATCGAGCCTGAGCATCAAAGAGATACACATTAGAATATGTTCTAACAGCTATGAGGACCCCCAAGGATACAGACCACTTATATATGCTACAATCATCATTTCATCGCTTAGTACAAGATTTAGAATAATACTCCTTCCGTTCCGGACAAAGGGTCCACTATTCCATTTTGGGATGTATCACTTAAAGAGTTCACTTTCAAAAATTAAGGCATAAAAGTGTCATTTTATTACTAATGAACTACTAAAAATGTATTTTCTTAAAAAGTTTGACTTTCAAACGGGGACTCTTTGCCCAAAACTGAGGGAGTATGACCCAAAAGTTCCATACAAACACATACAAATCAAGAAGAAAGCATAGTGTTCCCTCCGTCCCAAAATAAGTGCCCACTATTGACTTTACATGGGTTTTAAGAAGTTAGTTGACTCTATGCACATTTTCTTTGATACCCTCAAAGTATCCATTAGTGTTTCAAGTCAATGGGTTCCTTTTTTTACATCTCACAGCTAAGAAGGGTATTATAGACAAATTGCTTAAAGAATCTTTCTAAAAATGTAAAGGAAACACTTATTTGGGACGTTCTAGGGAACACTTGTTTTGGGATGGAGGGAGTATTCTAAATAATTTAGGACTCGTATAGCGAAGCCCACAATATATTTGAAACTTGCTAAGTATGAGACATGAGTATTCTGCTGACGAGAGAACCATGAGTTTTCCTAGGGGGAAAACCCCGAAAAAGTATCAAACTTTCTTGATTCACATTAGTGGAGAGGAAAATATAATGTGGCTGAGAACCATTGCAAAGCTAAAAACTTGTGTTTTGAATTAAAGGCTCTAATCCTTTTGTATGAGAGGCCTGTCACAATTAATTGCTTGTGGAAGAAAATAACTGTCGAATCCATCAGAACCAAATGGAGGGAGTCCTTACAAGCAATAAGAAGCTTTTGCGATGTAAACCTAAATTGTACAGGTTTGAAGGGTGTTATTGGTTGTGTTGTCTTACTGTATAGGTTTTGTCCTGTGAAGTCTTCTTGGTTACAGAACTAGTTGGTTTACACCCCAACAATTTCTTTAATAATAATAATAGTAATAATAATGAACAGCTGAACTTGACACAGAGAAAATTACTGAATCAATACAAGAAAAATGTAAAGAACCCTATCATTCTCAGCTGAACTCATACAATTGAACTTGTATGAGTCTTCATGTCATTCAGCAGGTAAGACATGTGAAACAACAAGCACCAATTCATGACTTATTTAACTTGGATACTTATGGTAACATAACATGTTAACAGACTTCGTTTTAAATTATCCATTTGGTTGCAAACTTACAAGCAAGTAAGGTATGCTTGGGCTCAGTCTTGCAAGCAGATGTGCTTATGAGCAATGCTCGGCCAGGGAATAAATAGAGGTCCACTATGAGGTGGTCAAATTGAGAGGTGACCATCACCAGACAATCTCATTAGTTATCGAAATAACAACTCAACAACCACCCAAACAGTGTAACATAAGGATATACCGTGAAGATACCAATGTGTCGCTTGTGCACAAGAAGTAGGCCAACCGTTTGATAAACAGCCTCAAAGAAACTCAAGAAGCGTCGAGGCATTCAAATGTCAAAAGAAAGCGAAAAAAAAGTGGAATAATACCCAAATTTCTTCTTTTTAGTGGGAGTGGTGAAGAAAATCTTGGCAGCAGACATGAAATCGAGCTTGTCAAGCTTTCTATACGAGTCGTGATGAGTCAACGGCCCTTCTTCAACCTTAAGCTCGTCGATGCTATTGTTGATCGGGTTGGAGGGTTTGTTGTTTGTGCAAAAGGGTCTGTTAAGGGCAAGTGCGGGACGTAACTGAGGAGAAGGAGAAGGAGAACGAGCGAGTTCGTACTGGATTTCATTGCAGAGGAATCTAAGGGCGTTTCCTTTGAATGCTGATTTTCGTATCTCCGAAATGTACAGATTGTTGAGGTAGCATTGTACAGATTGTTGGAAAGGGGACTGGGATTGGGATTGTTGTTGAATGAAGGTTTTGGAATTGTAACAAGCAAGACGAGAGAAGATGGCTTTTTGGGCTTTATCCGCCGGCCGGACTAGACGATGAGGCATCCGATCAGTGCACGGTGCGGGTGAGGTAGAGTTTAGAGTTTGTAGGGTATATATCTTGTCTAAAACTAGTTTTCCGATCAAAGGTTAAGCTAACCACGCACCAACATTTTTTCTTTATAACTTAAATTTTAAAATTGTAAAAAATAACATCGTGTTAAATGACAAAATACCCCCTTCCAACCTAAAATAATACCCCATAACTTAATTACAGTAATGTTATTCTATAAAATTTAAACATTCAACCTGCACTCCAAATTTTATACTTAGGCTCCGTTTGTTTCACGGAAAATTATTTCTAGAAAATAATTTCTGGAAAATAATTTCCGGAAAATCAAAAGATTTTATTTTCAGGTGTTTGGTAAATCTTTTGAAAATATGTCAGAAAATATTTACGGGTGTTTGGCAAACACACGAAAAATGTTATGAAAACAATATATGAATAAATACAAAAATAAAAATAGAAAATGAACAATGTTTATGATGTCCCTAGAATATCAATAAGGATCATCTTTTTTTAATAAGGTCCATCTTTTTTTAATCTCATAATTACAAATAATTTTTTTGATAATTGATATGAAAAAAAAAACTTTTTAAAATAGAAAATAGACAATGTTTAGGATGTCCTTAGAAAATGTTACGAAAAACTATATATGAATAAATACAAAAAAATATATTCTAATATTATTGCACATATTGAATATAAAATAGTGTTAAACTTTAAGTAATTTTTCTTTAGTAACCCTCAATTTATCATTAGTGGTGTCAAATCAATATCTGTCTTTTTTCAATCTCACAATTACAAATAAAAAAATTGATAATTGATATGCAAAAAATGTTTTAAAATAGAAAATTGACAATGGTTAGGATATCCCTAAATAATATAGTTGACACTAATTTTATAACGTAGTTAGCATTTATTAAAATTATAATTTATAAATAGTGTGCATAAACTTTATTTATATTTCTAAACAATTTATTCGTTGAGTGAAATATTGTGTGTGTAAGTAAATATGTGCAATTGTGAAAGGGGGCGGAGGGTGCCCGAACATTTGGAAAATGACTTACGGAAAATGAATCCGTAAGTCATTTTCCGGAAAAGAAGCCTTCATTTTCCGTTGACTCGGAAAACCTTTTACGTTGACTGCATTTTCCTAATGTTACCAAACACCGGAAAATGAGGAAAACGTTTTCCGGAAGTTATTTTCCGTGAAACAAACGGAGCCTTACTGTAGCTACGTCTTCCTTCCTTTCCCACCATTCTCCATTTTGTTTAGTTCCTCCACAATCCTACCTACATCATATTGTTAAAAAATACCAAAAATTGAGCCTAAAGAAGTAATTGAAACAAATAATGTAAGTATTACTTCCATTTTATTCGATTAAAACTTTGTTTTTCATCAAATTTTATCTAAATTTCAAACCCTACATGTTCGTCGTGTGCGGCTATGGTTTGCCACACACTCTTCCTTGTGTGCGCAAGACACTCACCGCACACATCTCTTATTATGCACCAAATGTTTACCGCACAGTCCTTCTTTTGTGCGCAAAGAACTTGCCGCACACTCCTTCCTTTGTGCACAAAGTGTTGGCCGCACAGTGTGTAATTGACATGCAATATTTTTTTAAAGACAAGAGTAACTGTAGAAGAGGAAGACAAAGACGATTAAGAGACGTGAAACTGGATATACCTAGCATACTCTTCATCGGACATCATAACCATCTTCCATTCAGTTTGAGGAGAGGACTAACTAACAGGGTCGAGATAAGTAGTGACATTAGCAAATCGGTTACCAGTAGGTTTCCATGTAACTTCCAACAATTACGTAGCAGATGCCCTGTGTCCCCACAATGGTAGCATACTTTGACATCGTGATTACCTCCACGTTCATGTGCATCATCACCACCACACCACCCCCGACCTCCTCTACCACCTCTGCGTTCGCCACCACCACGGCCACCATGATCATAACCTCTATGCTCATGAAATTCATGTGTGACAAGAGCAGAAGATTCACCTACATCCCCCTCTGTTGGAGTAGGCTTGTGAGATATGCAAAAAACCTGCGTGAAAGACTCAGACAAAGAGCAAATGTCGAAACTTGACAAAATCTGCGATTGAGCACTAGCAAACTTAGGTCGCAAGCCAGCTAAAAAACCCATGACAAGGAGCTGCTCACATTATGCTTGCATCTGTTTAACATCTGCCGTAATTGGAAGCAAAGTGTACCATTCCTGAGACATTTTCTTAAAATCTGCAAAGTACTGAGTCACGGTTCAATCTTTCTGATTCTTTCTAAACACATCATTGGACAAGTCATACAATTGATTCTAATTATCACGGCCCGAATACAACACCTTCAAATACTCCCAAAGATCTTTTGACTGTTTCAGTATATGAAACTAACTCTACAACATTATCAGTCATGGAATTAATCATCTGGCCAAAAAGTAATGCATCATCTCGAATCCAAACCTTCGCACCTTTACCAGTTTTAATATCTATGAGATGATCGCCCTTCTCCATGCCAATAAGAATTTTGCTAACAACCTTACGCCACATCATATAATTTGTGCCATCAAGATTTTTATTTGTAAGCTTATTATGAGTGGTGATCACTGTAGAAACAGTATCAGAAGTTTTGGGTGTCAACATAACAAGCAGAACAGAGCCCCAACCACCAGTCCCAACAAAAAAAGGTAGGTACCAAGGAACGAAACAAGCTGTAGAGTCTCAACACACGTCCAACGCAGAAAAAGAACAACACATGTGGACTACTGGGACTTGGGCGAATCCAACGAACTGAAAACTCTGGCGAGCGAATTTCTGGCTGACGCGCCAATGTGTGGTCGGAGCTTTGGCGAAGGCGAAGTTTTCTGGTGACGGAAACTGGTCCTCTGGCGTCGCCTATACACGACGAACTAGTCTGGGTGGCATGTGGGCCACAAAAGGAGAAGGTTGATGGCCAAAAGCCCGACACACTCAACCTGCTGGAAAATGAAGGGAAGTGTCGACCCCTCTGTCAACCCTACGAAACCCTTCGTGATGCACACGCACACAACTGCCACACCATAACATGGGTTGGCCTATCGATCACAATCGCACACTCCGGCGACTCAACGCATCGCACACACTGGCAATGCAAGAAGCGAACGAGACGTCCCTACTGTGCATGTAGAGAAAAGAAAAAATAAAATAAAATAAAAAGGGAAAGAAAGAAAATAATGACTAAAAATTAAAGTGAATCAAGCCAAGTTTGTTATGGAGATTCAAGCTCTGATACCATGTAAATTAATAAAGAAGAGAAGTAGAATAAAGTATGATTTGGAAGTTGTAACCCTAAACTGGTTAAGCTAGGGTATTTACATATACGTGCATATTAAACAGTAATGGTAAACTTAACACCCTTTATAATACCCCTTATTCTCTAAAAACTCAAACATGAATTCAAAATCATATCGAGAAAATGCAATCTTAGAAAACCTACATTCAGGCCTAACCAAGCTTGAAAACTGATAGTATGGTATATCAGTAAGGAAATAAGGAAGTGTCGCCAGTATTATGATTAAGAGGTAGACCTTAATAGATTCTCTGAAACACTTAGAAACCTACCACCATCACTGATAGCTTTACGCTCAAAATCATGGATGACTAAGCAATTTTAGCCATAACAAAAGAAAAAAATCCATCATTTTTGTTTTCAATCGCTAAAGTACATTTTTATGATGAAATGACGAAGAAACCCTTAATGAACAACAAACGCCGGCACAAAAGCCCGTTGTCAAATTTCAACATCCCATAACTAAAGAAACGATGTCTAATTAAATAACACAGAGGCATGATAGGAAACGACGTCTAATTAAGTAACACTGAGGTAGGATTTGAAGGTATGATGCCTAATTAAGTAACACAGAGGCATGATCAGAAAAAACGCCTAATTAAGTAACACCAGAGCATGATTTGAAGGAACGATGTCTAATTAAGTACCACCGAGACAAGATTTGAAGGAACGATGCTTAATCAAGTAACACCGAGGCAAGATTGGAAAAATAAATTGAACTCTACCATCATATTAAAGAAACGACGCCTAATTAAGTAATACCAAGGCAGAATTTGAAGAAACGATGGCTAATTAATTAATAGCGAGATGGGATTTTTTTTAAAAAGTTGTCTAATTATTTATATATCGCGATACAAAAAAGATATTAAAGTATGTTATTATATTAAAGAAATGATGTCTAATTAAGTAACACTGAGTCATGATTTATAGGAACGATACCTAATTAAATAACACCGAGGTAGGATTAGAAAAATAAATTGAAATCTGTCACCATATTAAAGAAACGACGCCTAATTAATTACCATCGAGGCAGGATTTGAAGAAATGATGCCTAATCAAGTAACTTCAAGATAGGATTGGAAAAATAAATTGAACTCTGCCATCATATTAAAGAAACAACGCCTAATTAAGTAACACTGAGACATGATTTGAAGAAATGATGGCTAATTAACTAACAACGAGACATGCTTTAAAAAAAGGTGTCTAATTATTTATATACTGTGATACAAAAAAGATATTAAAGTCTGCTATCATATTAAATAAACGACGGATAATTAAGTAACACCGAGACAAGATTTGAATGAACGATGTCTAAGTAAGTAACATCAAGGCAGGATTGGAAAAATAAATCGAAGTCTGTCACCATATTAAAGAAACGACGCCTAATTAATAATATCGATGCATGATCGGAAGAAATGATGCCTAATTAAGTAACACTCAGGCATGATTGGAAGCAAAGACGCCTAATTATTTATATACAGTGATACAAAAAATAAATTGAAGTCTGTCACCATATTTTCACATAATTGAGTATCGGAATAGGAAAGGTTTGTTGTCGGAATGATAAAATTAAACTTTGCACCAAATAACAACATATTTTGGCGTCAAAATGAAGAAAATATTTTCAACAAATAATTGTATACAAACCATACAAATTTCTATTACAAAATATTTTTAAATAATAATTAATTTTCCGAATGAAATTAAATGAAGGTGGAAGAAAGAAACGGAGTTGCAATGATGTTTTTTTCGAATTGGAGGCAAAAGAATTACGAAAACTTGGCAAATGAATTTTTGAAAAATAAATTATGATTGTTGTTGTTGTTGTTGTTGATGCTCTTTTCAAAAAGTAGGGCTAAACAGAGCATACAATGGCTAATCTGAAAGCTTCTTGAGTTTCTTATCTCATTCAAAACAATGGAGCGATTGAATCTAAAAAAAAGGTTATTTTAGGAAAAATATTATTAAAATGGACTAGCGGTTGAATTAAAAAAGAAGATAGTAAAATGGTTATAATTTTAGAATAGTTTACCGGTCCGCGATTATTACAAAAAAAGTAAACTACTCTGGAAACAGTTATTGAGAAGGGCCCGTTCAGGATAACTAAGCTCAATCAAAGCACTACAAGAATCTTGTCTTGTTTCTAAATAATTATCGTGCTTTCCTTTTTCATCCATCCCAAAATAATTATCTTGTTTGAGATTTTTTTAGGACAACACTTTTAACACTTTACCCTTATTTTTTCATCATACTTTAATTATGAGTCACATGCACATGAACTTTAAAATAAACTACACATCAAACTAATATTAATAATTCAGTCAAATATATTTTTTTAAACCGTGCGTCAAGTCAACTCAGACGATAATTTTAAAACAGAGGGAGTACTTACCAGTGTGGTAATAAATACGAAAGGAATAGCCATAACAAGGAGCTACACTTTTGGCGCTAAAACGAAGCCACCTTAAGACATGTTATCTCAGTGCATGATTCAAAGTCTGCTGGTAGATGAGATGATGACATCAACCAAATAGGAGGAGATTGTTGACCCTCACAGGTTCTAGATTTGATTGAGTCATCTTCTGATTCTACTGCACATTGGCTAATGGGTCTGCGTACCGGTTAGTGTGGCAACTGTCTTAGAATTAAGGGTGTTTAGAACTAGTTTATTGTTAGTTCATCTAAGGCACAAACCAGCAGGCTTCAACAGTAGCCTTGAAAACACAGCTCAAACAGCAGACTTGGAAGTCTGCTTAAGGCTCAAAATCAAAGACAGTCAAATCGAGGAATTAAGTCACATGTTATTTTATTTAGATATTTTTAAATATCTAAGTCATATAATATTCAAAAAGATATCTTCATCAGATTTCCCTCCAAATAAGTCAACTCTTTAGACAACTTGACTTCTGTCCAGACTGTCTCACACATAATGACATCTGAAGACATTTCCTCATTTGGCTAAGAAGACTTTCAAACTGAAACGCCTGCAAGACTGAAAACTTACTCTGTCTGGAATGGCTGTCTCTACAACTCTGAATCTCTGATATCTATTGCTGCATGCATCCTATAAAGCGCCGAAACCCCCCCCCCCTTTTTCTAGCCTAGTTAGAGCCTACTTTGGGACCAACAATTGGTATCAGAGCTTAATTCTTTGAAAATTCATTTTTCCCAGATTAATCTCTTGAGAATAGATCTTATGGCTCACTATATGTTGCCTACCTCGAATACAAGCCACGTCCAAATATTGGACGAAGGTCACTTCGAAGTATGGAAAGACAAAGTTATGAGATACATGAACTCTATTGATAATCGGTTATGACAATGTGTTCAAACAGGTCCTCATATTCCGATGAAGCCAAATCTCCTAGCCGAAGTAGCAGGTGGACCTCCTGAGATACCAAAATCAATGAATGAATGGACTGATGAAGAAAGGAAGCTTGTTGAGCTAGACAGTAAGGTGATACACATAATATCTAGCTCAGTGGACACAAGCACATATCAGCAGATAATCAGGTGCAAGACAGCTAAGGAAATGTGGGAAGCACTGGTGGAATATCTAGAAGGAGAATTGCCCACCAAAGACAACAGAAAATACAGATATATTCAACAGTTCGACTCATTCAGAAAAGATCCAAAGGAGACACTATGACAAGCCTACGACAGATTTTGTGAGGTAGTTAATAGTTGTTATTCTCTAGGAAAAGAATATAGTTTTAAGGAAGTAAATATGAGATTTTTAGCCTCTTTAGGAAGTTTGTGGCATGTTAAGACCACTGCTATTAAAGAGTCCAAAGACTTAAACTCCATGCATCTTCGAAGTTTGTATGTGAGTTTAACTGTCTATGAGCAAGAACTGATTCAAGCTCAAGAACAGGACAAACAGTTTAAACTTCCTTCTTTTTCTGCTATCTCTTAAGAAAATTCTACTATAGAAAATAAACCATCTACTTCTTATTCTTCAAATGATAATGAAATTCTATCTGACGAACAATTTGCTATGTTCGTTAAGAAGTTTCAAAAATTCTCAAAATTTAATAAGAAGAAGGAAGCAAACCAGCAGACGTTCAAAAAGACTGCTGAAAGCTCACAAAATTATGAGATAGATTGCTTCAACTGCAGAAAGCTTGGTCACTTTGCTTCTAAATGTCCTAAGCCTAAATATGAAGCTTATAAAAGGCGACCTTCTAAATCATTTTCAAAACATAGAGGTCTGATGGCTGAGGACTTAGAAGAAAACAAAGTATCCACCTGGTTTGAAACTGATTCGGATGAGGATGATAGTGATGATTCATCTTAGCACATATTTGCCTTATTGCTCTAGAGTCACCTCCCACCTATGACTCGGACAGTGAAATTAAATATTCTCCTTTTCAAGCTAACGTAGAACAAGCCACTGAAGATCCTTCTAAAGAAGAAATACTCAAGATATGCTTGAGGAATTCAATGAATTTAGAAAGGCTTATGTTAAGTTAGCTAAAAGTCATGAGAAGCTAGGAATTGAGAAATCCATGCTGGAACCGAGTTAAAAACTCTTCGTGGAGTCCAGCAAGAAAGTATCAAGTTAAAGGAAGAGAACAGGTTTCTCAATGAGAAGGTTGCTTGCCTAATTGGTCATGCCAAAGAGGTGTCTACTTAGAAAGATGAGTTACAAAAAACCATCGACTCATGGAATAACCAAGGCTGTTTTTGATCAAATTCTTGGAGAACAAAAGTCTTCTAATGACAAAACTAGACTGGGAATCTCTGAAAACACTGCTGGCACAACCTCTGAACAATAAACAGAAGACTTGTCTGAACAAACTGGTGATGATTTTCTATATCATTAGCATTTTAACAACAAGGGTAGACAAGGAATTGGCTATGCTGCTATTTACTATAAGTATCCTAAGACTCGAGCATTTAAGACCAATAATGCCCCAAAAGTGAAGCAATCATCAGCTAACAAAAGTCTGCTAAGGATCGTGCTGACTACCAATGTCCTTCTACCAGCACCCGTGCTAAAGCAAAGGCTGCTGTTTCTAGGAAAACTAAAAGTCAACACAAGCCTGTCAGATTTATCAAAAGCACTCACAATGGTGATGCTTCTCACAAGACTGCTGACTTTAGGCTAAAAGGAAAAATGTATGATGAATCTAGGTCTATTGTTAACAAATCTGCTAAGGCAAGAACTGCTGAATATAGATTCAAGAAAACTCATACAGAACCTTACAAGTCTACTAAGTCAAAGGCGGCTGCCAAAAGAAAGCTTGCTAAGATGTCTACTGAAAACCAGCTTTCTCAACTTAACATTTGTAATTTTCATCGTTGTACTTTCTGCAAATGTTTAGGCCACTTGGCCCATGAATGTCTTCTGAAATCCATTATGAAGCCTACTGGATCTCCAATTCAAAAAATAAGGCAAATATGGGTTCCTAAAAATGCTAATCCTATGGACCCGAAAAGATTAATAAAGGGGACCATGATTTTCTTATTTCTATACTGCATGTATGTTTCATGGCTGATACAAGTTCAGAAAAGAAAGACATATGGTATTTAGACAGTGGCTGCTCAAGACATATGACCGAAGAATCATATCTTCTCTCAAATATTACTGAAGCAGAAGGACCTCCAGTCATCTTTAGAGACAATGCTAAAGGAAGAACTATTGGATATGGATCTATCATTCGCATAAATCTCTCCATAGGAAAAGTCTCTATAGTAGAAGGCTTGAAGCACAATCTTCTAAGCATTTCCCAATTCTGTGACAAAGGACTCATATGTCAATTCTCCTCAAACAAATGTGATATTAAAGATCCAGACTTTTGTTCAACCTTAGTGACTGGACATAGACAAGGGAATGTCTATGTGATAGATTTAAACATCTATGGCAAGGCTACAAATCTATGTCTTGTAGCAAACTCTGCTCAAGATAAAAGCTGGTTATGGCACAAACGTCTCAGCCATCTAAATTTCAAATATTTATCAATGTTATCCAAAGAAGGATTGGTGAGAGGAATGCCAAAAGTTTCTGCAGATCATGATCATCTATGCAAAGCTTGTCAACTAGGGAAGCTCTCTAAAGCTTCATTCAAAAGCAAACCAGATCTTACAACTACTAGACCTTTGCAACTTCTTCACATGGATCTCTTCGGGCCTGTGACTACTATCAGCTATGGTGGTCATAGATACACTTTAGTCGTAGTCAACGACTATACAAGATATACTTAGATAGAGATGATGTCTTCAAAAGATCATACCTATGACATCCTCACAGCACTGTTCAGAAGACTACAGACTCAAAAGCTCGATGAAATCAGTGATGTTCGATCAGACAATGGAACTGAATTCACCAATAATGGGATAGCAAAGTATTGTGACGATCATGGCATTGGTCACAACTTCTCTGCTGTTAGAACGCCACAACAAAATGGTGTAGCAGAAAGGAAAAACAGAACACTTATCGAAGCTGCTAAAACTATGCTCGCCGAAGCAAAGCTGCATAAGCACTTCTGGGCAGAAGCCGTCAATAAAACATGTTTCACGCAAAATAGATCCCTGATCAACAAATTTAACTGTAAAACACCTTATGAACTTTGGAGAGGTATAGCCCCAAACATTGGATTTTTTAAAATCTTCGGCTGCAAATGCTTTGTAGTCTACAATGGTAATGACTATAGAGGTAAATTCGATAACAAGGCCGATGAATGTGTATTTCTGGGCTATGCTTTACACTCCAAGGCTTATAGGGTTTTCAATAAAAGATCTTTAAAAATTGTTGAATCTATTCATGTTTCATTTGATGAATTTGATTTATTAGAGCCACATGTGGCTCCAAATGTTGCTGATGATTCTGTTAATGTTGAGACAGGTACATCTCAAAATTCAACTTCTCAATCACCAAATCCTCCCTCAGCAACTCACTCCAATATTCCTGATTATCATTTCTCAAATGATTCAACAGAAGACCACAACCCTGCTGATGATAATCCTAATCCAGAGCCCATCACTTCTGAACCTCAAAATCCTATCCTTCAACTTACCTATGAATCCAATTCTGAACAACACATCCCTCAAGAAACAGCTGACTTTCCTCATAGTCCTCCTCCTGAACCTCTTAATGAAGAACCAGCAGTGAATCACATCCCTGTTGTCACTAGAATATGCAAAGATCACCCTATTTCTCAAATCATTGGTGATATTCATGTAGGGGTGCGGACTAGAAGATCTTCAAGAAATGAATGCATGTTCTGTGCTGCATTTGTTTCAGAGGAAGAGCCTAAAAAGATTGAAGAAGCCTTACAAGATCCAAGTTGGCTAGAGGCTATGCAAGAGGAACTTCAGCAATTTGAAAGATGCCAAGTATGGAAACTAGTCCCAAGACCTGCTGATCATACTATAATTGGCACAAAATGGGTGTTCAGAAACAAAAAGGATGAGGATGGGAACATCATTAGAAACAAAGTCAGACTCGTTGCACAAGGATATCGTCAAGAAGAAGGAATCGACTATGATGAAACTTTTGCTCCAGTAGCAAGGTTAGAAGCTATCAGAATCTTTCTAGCCTATGCCACATACAAGGACTTTATGGTATATCAAATGGACGTCAAGAGTGCTTTTCTCAATGGAGATCTTCAAGAAACTGTTTATGTCACCTAACCTCCAGGTTTCATTGAGAAAGGAAAGGAAACTCATGTTTATAAGCTTAAGAAGGCTCTTTATGGTCTTAAGCAAGCTCCTCGTGCCTGGTATGAGACACTATCCAAGTTCTTAATGGAACAAGGATTTGTGCAAGGGAAGATTGACACTACTCTTTTCATTCTCAAGCACAAAGGTCATTCACTGCTGGTGCAAATATACGTCGATGATATCATCTTTGGTTCTACAAATGAGAAGCTGTGCAAACAATTTGAGTCACTCATGACTGGAAAGTTTCAAATGAGCATGATGGGAGAACTCACATTCTTCTTGGGTCTTCAAATCCAACAATCCAACAAAGGAATTTTCATCTGCCAATCTAAATATGCTAACGAACTAGTCAAAAAATACGGATTGGAAATGGCCAACACCTTTGACGCACCCTTGTCTACTAAATGAAAATTATCTAAAGACTTACATAGGAAAAAGGTTGATATTACTCAATATAGAAGGATTATCGGATCTCTGCTCTACCTTACCGCCAACAGACCTGACATAGTATATGTTGTTGGAGTATGTGCTAGATTTCAAGCAGACCCTCGTGAGTCACATCTTCTAGCAGCCAAGAGAATCATCAAGTACGTATCAGATACCACTAACTTAGGTATCTGGTATCCAAGAGAATCCTCTTTCAACCTAGTTGGCTACTCAGATGCAGATTATGCTGGTTGCCAAGTAGACAGGAAAAGCACAAATGGAACTTGTCAATTTCTAGGAGACAGACTTGTATCATGGGCCAGCAAGAAACAAGCTTCAGTTTCTAATTCCACCACTGAAGTAGAATACATAACCGCTGGAAGCTGCTGTTGTCAACTGCTTTGGATCAAACAACAACTGGTGGACTATGATATCAAGGTAGCAGATTGCCCAATCATGTGTGACAACACTTCAGTAATCTCTATCACGTACAATCTCGTGATGCATTCCAAGATAAAGCATATCGATGTTCGATATCACTTCCTTAGGGATAATGTTGAAAAGAGAAACATCAGCATAAAGTACAATTCCACTGAACACCAATTAGCGGATATCTTTACCAAAGCATTGGAAGCAGATAGGTTTGCTTATCTAAGGGGAGAGCTTGGTATGCTTGACACAACTGCTTAAATATTGGTTCAAATGTATTTCTCCCAGTTGTATTATTTGAGCAGACTTAACATTGCTACAAAGCAGACTTGTTCCTATGAAAATAAAAAACAGGACTATTACTAATAACTCGAAGATAGAGGTAAGTCTTCTAATTCCTAGTTTAAGAGGGTTATTTATAAAAATTATAAGGGACTGATTTTAAAAATTGGTTGAGATATTCTTTAAAAGGTTACTTTTTGACTGCATAAGCCGTTGGTCATCAAGTCCTTTCAAGTGACAGCCGTCTGACTTAATGTCATCTCACCTGTTCAGACGACTAATTTCACGCCTTTTCCCTAATAAACCTCTCTACCGCCATTTTCAAAATCACTTTTCCAAAAAGGGCTTCAAATTTCAAAACCCATCTCTTCATTTTGCTTCATCTCTGCAAAATCAGGGAAGAACTCTTCAATTCATCTAGATCTATCCTACGTCTTCTTTAATGGTAAGACATATCTAACCCAGAATCGTTTATTCTCGTCGAAACTTTACATTTACAGATATGACATTTCGGTTTTACTACATCTGGGGTTTCTATGCATGAAAAATCTGCCATTATTAAAGACTCATCCAATTGAGATCTTGTTCACTGTTAAAAATCTGTTATTTTTAACAATTTACTTTACATTTTTGTAACAATGGTTGTTGACATTCTGTCCTATACTGTCTATTGTTCGTATTTTACTTCCAAATAATTATTTTTCTTCAATGGATTGTTGAAATTCCTCATTTTCTGAGCTTCAATTTCATATCCTCCTCGAAATTGAGAATTTCAAATATCTTCCAAACCTTGCCCTAATTTTCTATCTTATTCTGGTTAGGCTAAATCATCTGCCACTGGTTCATCTTTCGCACCTGCGTCTGCTTCAGCCGCTGCGGTACCAGAACCATCACAAGCTCCAGCTCCTGAAGATGAGTTTCCCTACTTGCCGGACACCATGTATCATCGTGGGATGTGCATAGATGCATCTATTGTTCGTGCATAGATGCACCTACTGTCCGTGCATACACTTCTGGTATCAAGGTAGTCGATGACCTGAACCAGTCAGGACTTCTTCCACTTTTCATGTTTGAAGACGAAGCAGGTTACAACAACTACCTGGCGGAAGAGTTCTATCAGCGAGTCACCATCGATAGCTCCCGAGGGCTTCGTCTCAAGAACTGTACGTGGCGTACATTTCTCTCTCACCGCTGATCGTATCGCAAAAATAGTTGGTGTAGAATTTGATGGTCCAACTGAGCTTACTGCGCAAGAAATGGCCACTGCTTGGTCATACATGCGTGGTGAAGGAACTCCTAAAGAGTCTCAAGGGAAAATGAAGCGGATCGTGTTCAACGATGATGAATACTTCATAAGTCATCTTATTGATAAAAGCATGCTCTTCAAAAACGGCACACACGATATCATGACTTCTGATCAGTTGGAGTACACATCAGCTGTTATTCTCAACAAGCGCTTCAACTGGGCCACCATCATCCTTGATCTGCTGTGTGATGCCATAGACAGTGTCAAGGCCTCCCTGAAGCAGAGAAGACCCTTTGTGCGCCTCATCAATATGATGCTGTGGAATAATCACTCCTTCTCCAATCGTTTAGTGCCTTCTGAGCTCAGGCCTATAAAGAAATCCATCCAATTCACTAACACCTTCATCTCCTCAACCAACAAACAAAGGAATGACAAGCTTGAGAAGCCAGGTCTACCTTCTCAGCCCTTGTTTACTGCTATCAATCCACCTCCTTTGGCTGTCATCGGGATTAATCCAAGAACGGTGGACGATGCATTCATTGCCAAGCAGCTTGACAAGAAACAGAAGAAGGATGCTGCTAAAGAGGGCTATTCAAGCCAATCTTCTGAGAAACCAACCGATCTTCCTCCTTTCTCCAAGAAATTCAAGAAACAACACTCTGCTATTGAGGAGGAGCCTCAAGCCAAGAAGAAAAAGAAATCTTCCAACTCTGATATTGTCTCTACTGTCCATCTTTCATCATCATCTACTGAGCCTCCAGCCAAGAAGAAGAAACTGCATGCCGCTTTTACTGTTCTTACCACAATGGTGGAAGAGACTGCTGAAATAGAACCAACCTCTCTTCGCCTCCACAAACGTAAGTCCAAACGTTTTGAACCTTCCGAACCCTTCATTCCCTTTGTCCCTCCTACATCTCCACCTCTTCCTTCTACAACAGACCCTGCTACTGTTGGGGAGGAGCCTGCTGAGACCCTCTCTTCTCCCACCCCCTCAACAACCCCTGTTGTTGTTGAAGAGGAGCCTACTTCTTATGTTCCCAAAAAGAATAAATGCAGACTTTACGCGAAGTCTGTAGCTCCACAGCCATCCTCAACACCTCCACCTACTCCAGAAGTCATCCCTTCTCCACCTTCTTCTCCTGAACCTATCTCATCTATTTTTCCTGAATCTTCACTGGCCATCATCCCTACTTCTACAACTCCTTCTATTTCTTTCTCTATGCCCAATAACTTCTCTTTTCTCGACTCTCACATCCCTTCTCTTCTCTATCAAACCTCCTTCCTTCCTGAACTTTTTCCACCCCTCACCTCATTCATCACACCCATCTCTATCTCTGCTGACCTTTACCAGCTTCTATTCCCTTCCGTATCTTCTTCCACCTACCGTTTTCTCTTTAAACTTTCTTCCATCTCTGACCTTCTCGATCCTTCTCCTACTCCTCCAAACTTCATTCTTCTTCCCGAATCTCCTTTTCCTCCTTCATTCCTTGATGCCTTCTCTACCTCTTCCGCTTTCTCTATCAGTGATTCAGAGACCGATATGGAGCTTGACCATAAACCTTCCATTCCTTCTTCACCTCCACACTCTGCTGATCCCAACTTTGCTTCTTCCCCCTCTTCTTCAGTCTCTGCTCATCCTAACATTCTTGAAACCTTTATCCCCATCGACCTTTCCCCTCACTCCTTTCCTTCTACCTCTGCTGATCTTGCCCTTCTTGATCTTCTTCATGCCAATAACGCCCAGCTTGAGCGTCTCAACAGCACGGTCTCTTCCATGGCCCAACAGATAGATGTGCTTACTTATGGCTTGAATGCTATTCATGCCACCATTTTCGATCTAGGAAAGATCGTTGAGCAGCTGGTGAACGATACTGCTCAAGCCTTCACTACTGATCGCTTTCTCATTCAAGACCAGCTAGCCTCGCTGACCGGCATGCTCCACTCCCAGCATGCTCCACTCCCAACAGATCAGCATCCGTGGCCTTTTTGATGAACTCCGAACTTCTATAGCCCACGCTATCATTGCTGAACGCGAAGTTCCTGACTTCATTGTTGTTCACTATGTTGAACGCGCCAATGAGAGGGCTGCTGCTGCTGAGCAACGGCGGGTTGCTGCCATCAGGGAGGAGATAGCTACCCACCTTTTGAATCAAGCATTGATTGAAGAACAGAATAGACTGTGAGAGCGCCTCAATGATCGCATCAGAATTTGGGTTGGTGATTACTTAGAGCGTCGTCGGACTCATCCAAACCTATTCTGATATGGTATAACTCTTCTGTTCTAACTATATAACTCAAAAACTCTAATTTTTCAAAACTCTGTTGTTAAACAGCTTGCTTAACTTACAAAGATAATTCTCTTTGGATTAAGATTACATGTTCTATCTTATGATCTTGCCCATTTAAACTTCGGGTTTAAATCTTTAAATTGCTTATATCCTGCTTATTGCTAAGATTTAAACTCTGCTCAACTTTGTACTTGATCTTTCTTCTCTTTATTTTGTAAGTACCTAGTTTAGCTATCTCTCTACTCAGACTTCTGCTCTGAGAGGCATGTCTGCTCTTCTTAATAAAAACTTTTAAAGACATGTTATCTCAGTGCATGATTCAAAGTCTGCTGGTAGCTGAGATGATGACATCAACCAAATAGGAGGAGATTGTTGACCCTCACAGATTCTAGATTTGGTTGAGTCATCTTCTGATTCTACTGCACAGTGGCTAATGGGTCTGCGTACCGGTTAGTGTGGCAACTGTCTTAGAATTAAGGGTGTTTAGAACTAGTTTATTGTTAGTTCATCTAAGGCGCGGACCAGCAGGGTTCAACGCAGCCTTGAAAGCACAGCTCGAACAGCAGACTTGGAAGTCTGCTCAAGGCTCAAAATCAAAGACAGTCAAATCGAGGAATTAAGTCACACGTTATTTGATTTAGATATTTTTAAATATCTAAGTCAGATAATATTCAAAAAGATATCTTCATCAGATTTCCCTCCAAAGAAGTCAACTCTTTAGACAACTTGACATCTGTCCAGACTATCTCACACATAATGACATCTGAAGACATTTCCTCATTTGGCTAAGAAGACTTTCAAGCTGAAACGCCTGCAAGACTGAAAACTTACTCTGTTTGGAATGGCTGTCTCTGCAACTCTGAATCTCTGATATCTGTTGCTGCATGCATCCTACAAAGCACCGAAATGCATTTAATGCATTATAACGTTGGACGCAGCCTCTCTACCCTAAGTCCAACGGTCCTAAAGATCTCCCCTGGTATTTATTCAAGCTCTAAATATCTGAACAATAACTCTTGCAAAAATTAGACATTCAAGCTTCATCTTCATAACTCAGCATTCAAGAGATCAAAGGACAAGAACTAACACTTCACCAAACTTCCTGAAGCGGCAGATCTGCCAGACCTTACTCTGTTTCAGCTTCATCTAGTTTGATTATAAATTTTTCTTTACTTTAGCACTTGAGAGAACAATTATTCATTGATTGTTTCTCTCATCACTATACACTTGGTTAAAAACTATTTTTTGTACACGATCCATTAGTGATCCTACTCTCACACCTAATGGATAAACAAGTGCACCATTTAAAATCCAAAGCTAACCACTTTGGTAGTGGACGTAGTACTATTCACAGTACGAACCACTTCTAAACTCTGTGTGCTGTCTGATCTATCTCTGTCTATTTCTTAACTACTGTCATCTTTACTTATCAAAGTCTACCATTGAATCTATCTTATTTTAAACAGCAGACCTTCTATCAGTTCTACACTCATACAGTCTTCCGCTACCTTTACTCTTCTTGCAAAATTGCTTTAAAAGGAAAGAAGATTTTTATAAGAAGTGCTTCAAAATTTTATACAAAACATTACTAGGCTATTCAACCCCCCCCCACCTTCTAGCCTAGTTAGAGCCTACTTTGGGACCAACAAGAACTTTTATGCGATGTTCTATATGCTTCTACAAAACAGTATTGATTTCAAAAATTAATAATATAACATAAAAATATTCTGATATAACATACAAAACATTTTAGTAATGTTCCTACACAAGGTTCTGAACATTTTGATGGTGTTCCATATGCTACTCCAGAACACTATTGATTTCAAATGAAGTAACATTAAAATGTTAGGATAGCACATCCAGAACATTTTGGTAATGTTCCTATACCGTATTCCGTACATTTTGAATATGTTCTATATACTTCTGCAGAACTGTGTTGATTTTAAAATTAATTAACATAAAAATGTTCGAATATCACATCCAGAACATTTTGGTAATGTTCCTACATTATATTTCGAACATTTTGAAGATGTTCTATAAGCCTCTACAGAACAGTGTATTTTGTATTTTTTTCCCCTTTTTGATTTCAAAAATTAATGAACTAGCATGTTAATTTATGAATGTCATGTCCAGATAAGACACAACAGGCTTACCAGAGGAGAGGTAGACCTACTGCGTCGAATCGAAAAGTAAAGGCTGACGCACAGGTCCAAGCCGAGACCGAGGCACAGGCCCAAGCCGAGGCACTAGCATTGGCCCGGGCTAAGGCACAAACACAAGCACATAGACACGCCGAGGAGGAAAAAGCGGAACCAATGGAGAAACATGGAGAGCCACAGGTTACTTTTCCATGTACTGGAGGTCCATTAGAAGCAATTGTGCTTCATTTCTATCCAAAACACATAGATGTATATATATATCAAGGGCGAGAGCGGCCGGTGCTCAAGATGAACAACTGATGTGCGTAAAACGCAACTCGGGCAAGAATACCCGACCGTATCAAGTAATAAAGTGTACATAAGTACGAGTTATCGATCCCACAGGGAATGCGCGTAATTCTCACTCCAACTAAGTACCAAAATTAGGCTAACTAATTATATTTAAGTGAAAAGAAAATGAATTAAAATCTAAAAATATAAACAATCTAGAAAGCAATTAAATCTACACTACTGCGGAGGTGGTTTGACAGCAATAAATCAAGATAAAAATATAGGAGTTTAATATTTATAGTCTAGTCGGTGTTTAATTTAATCTTCTTTCTACTTTTCTATAACTCAAGTCTTGGTAGTCGGGAGCACTATAATATTCGCTACGGGCTCTCGCAACGTATAGAAAATCTAGCTACAACTCTTAGTTACGTGCTCTCGCTTCTTATAACATAGGAGAAAATAGCTGCATATCAAAACAAGCACCCAACGACTATCTACGCACGATCTCCTCTCAGTCTCACGTAACGCAAACAATTATTGTCATTTTCAAAATTAATAGGACGGGCTCTCGCGTCTTATCCTATAATTCTAGTGATCATCTAATGGTTCGCTACGTCATTAAAAGCATGAAAAACACATAATAATAACCAAGCGCATGTGTAATACTTTGCAAAAAGAAATTCTCTAAATTTTTCTACAAGTCATGTTGGTAGCCGAGACAAATAAAATTGGTTAACTACGGGCTCTCGCGTCTTATAGTCAACCCTAACCTCCCCGACCTCGCTAATGGCTAAGGTGGTTCGATCGCATGTCAAACCGAGTCTCACAATGGCTATCGGTGTGTGTCACAAAATACCAACTATTAAATTGATTGGTTCGAAATATAAAGGTAGCTCTCGCGAATCCTAAATATTTCTAAAATCATTTAATTAACAATCAATTAATTAAAGGCATTAAGTTCACAAAATAATAACCAACATGAATGTGTACTAAATAAAGAGATAAATTAAATTAAAACATTACATTGGACATAGTAAAATAATTGCATTCCATAAATAATTTAAGCATATACCAATTATTCATTTACAAATTTAATCAACCCAAGAAATTATAACAACTATAAAAAATAGAGATAGGAAGAATTAAACCGAGCAAATCGTGTTTCCGAGGTTGAAATCATTTGTAGATGCTTCGTTGGCTCTTGATTTGAAGCTCCAAAGCTTCATTGTTGGGCAATTTTTGGAAGCATGGACGAATTTTGGTGGAAATGGGGGTGGTGCCCCATTTAGGGCTAACAACCCCAAATGGGGACCTCGGAAATGGAATGAAGGCTGGATGGAAGCTTAAATGAGAAGGCAGCAAATGAGCAATGAAGGCAGGCGAAATATGGGTAGAGCAAGAGAGAAATGGGGGCAAAAAGGGAAGGAATAATGAGGTTGGGTCACGGATGGAAAGCGCGGACCAGAGCAAAGACACGCTACAGGGTTGGAATGAAGCCGAGAGAGGAAGTGGGCGGAAAGGCGGGGGGTGGATATGGGCCGCGGGTTGCCCGGATCCGGATGAGGAAGCACGCGGGTCAAGGCTTGCTGGAGCTGGCAGGACGCGACACGTGGTGCCAGCGGGAGTGCGACAACGCGCAGGGACTTTCTGGAAATTGCGCAGTCCTCCCCTGCTTCTTTAGATCTTGCTCTGGTGCCCCTGCCTTTCTTGGATAAGTTGCCCAAGGTCCTCCCCTGTCCAGACTTCACAAATTAGTCCTTTGTTAGCCCCGTTAGCCTGATTTTGCCTTGGATCTCTTGACGGACTTAGCAGACGTTGACCAAATAAATTCCAATCCAACTTTTAAGCCCGGAATTATCTTGAACTTCGTGCTAAATACCATATAAAAGCTCAATTATGCATGGAAACCTACATTAAGCACAAAAACACAAATAATAATATTTCCAAAGCATAATTAATTCAAAACTAACACAAAATATAAGAAAATTCTCGAGAAAATTCGTGGAAATCTTGCGCTCATCACACCCCTAAACTTAAACTTTGATCGTCCTGAGCAAAGAAAATGAATTATGAAAAAGCTCGAGAACAATATGAAATGAAGACGGCGCTTAATTAAGATCCCACAAGCATTACCATCCAAAAGATCAACCCAAGATTATAAACATGCATAATAGAGGTATGAATTGATTCATATGCTAGCAAACAATCATTCATACCATAAATCATTTTTTTCTTTACCCAAAAGTAGCGATGCTCTAGCTTAGATTGAACGGCCAACCGAGATACCAAATGCAAGTCAAACCGAAAGAGTCATCAACAAATATTTTTCTCACAAGACAAGGCAAGAACACACGGTATGACAATATCAATATGACTTTTTAAAGCTTGTAATGTTTGGCCAAGGTTTGTGCTACAAATGAAGGATAGGATAACAAGTCAAGAAAGCAAAGAATTTGAAGTCTTCACATTATGACTAGCTTCATGAAAGCACAACTCTTCAATACCATAATCTCACTTCAACAACCCCTTAAACTTTAAACTTTGGATTGAAGAAAGTATCTCAACTACCACAACAATTAAGCTCCGCCGCCCTTATATCTCCTTGAGAAAATTAAGAACAATGACATTTTTTTTTCTTTTTCTTTTATGGCCACCCTTTACATTTCTTTTCTTTTGATATTTTTTTCATTGCTTTCCAAGGGGGCTCTTTTCTTTTTCATTTCATTTTTTTTTCACCACCATTCAACAACAATTATCAAATTCCCAACATCAACATTAATAAGAACAAAACTTTCATGAAGCACACTCTTCCCAACAAGATTACAAGAATAAAATAATTCATTCCAAACCATGCTCTTTTGAAGGACGACAACAAAAGTGTATAGGTTCATGGGGTAGAATAATGCGGGTATAAGAAATGAAGTCGAATGGGGGTCATTGTGTGCTCTAGGCACACACCATTCTTTAAATGAGCTCAACGGGGACACTAAGGATTTTTATGAAATAAAAGGGTAGGATAGAGAAAGGCACAAACGGTCCAAAGATGGCCTATATTATACTTTGTCATACACACATGCCCAAACCAAGCTTTTCATCATCAAAACATAACTCTCGGCATTAAGACTCACAATATTACCCTCTTAGACATGCACAACCATCACTAGAACAAAGTATAAAAATAATTCCAATCAACAACTCGGGCATTATCTATCATGAATGAGGTGATGCTACCACATGAATCACAAACATATTCTCAACTATGCATATAGTAATCTCAAAATTGACTCCAAGAAAATAATGCAAGCAAAACTCAAAGAGCGCCAAAATGGAGAGACGAATGATTAAAGCATAAATAGTTTGGGGTGTATAAAGCACAAGATTTTCAGAATTTTCAAAGTTCACTAACAAAACCATACTCCTAAACTTAAAATAAAAGGAGAAGGAAAGGAAAGAAAACTCCCTCAAAGTTGATTTCTTATGAAGTCCGAGCTGAAAAGATCCACTCCAAAAATCTCTACAAGGAACCTTCTACAATAAAAGCACTTAACCCCTGCATCAAATCAAGCTCAAAAGAAAAAAAAAGTAGGAACGCAATTATGGAAGGAAAAAAAAAGAAAAGAAAATCTTTTTGTGTGGGGACACTATATACACCTCCCTACAAACCTACAAACTCGGGACGGCTTCGAAAAGCGACTCAATATACAAAACATATATATATATATATATATATATATATATATATATATATATATATATATATATATATATATATATGCTCAAAATACAAATAGCTTCGCTTGGTATCGATATTAGCAAATAGGAGCAAAAATTAAATCATTCCCCAGCAACGACGCCAAAAACTTGATGTGTACAAAACGCAACTTGGGCAAGAATACCCGACCGTATCAAGTAATTAAGTGTACATAAGTACGAGTTATCGATCCCACAGAGAATGCGCGTAATTCTCACTCCAACTAAGTATCAAAATTAGGCTAACTAATTATATTTGAGCAAAAAGAAAATGAATTAAAATCTAAAAATATAAACAATCTAGAAAGCAATTAAATCTACACTACTGCGGAGGTGGTTTGGCAACAACAAATCAAGATAAAAATATGGGAGTGCAATATTTCTAGTCTAGCCGGTGTTTAATTTAATCATGTTTCTACTTTTCTTTAACTAAGTCTTGGTAGTCGAGCGCACTATAATATTCGCTACGCGCTCTCGCAATGTATAGAAAATCTAGCTACAACTCCTAGCTACGTGCTCTCACTTCTTATAACATAGGAGAAAATAGTTGCATATCAAAACAAGCACTCAACGACTATCTACGCACGATCTTCTCTCGGTCTCACGTAGCACAAACAATTATTGTGATTTTCAGAATTAATAGGATGTGCTCTCGCATCTTATCCTATAATTCTAGTGATCATCTAATGGTTTGCTACGCTATTAAAAGCATGAAAAACACATAATAATAACCAAGCACATGGGTAATACTTCGCAAAAAGAAATTCTCTAAATTTTTCTACAAGTCATGTTGGTAGCCAAGACAAATAAGATTGGTTAACTATGGGCTCTTGCGTCTTATAGTCAACCCTAACCTCCCCGACCTCACGAATGACTAAGGTGGTTCGATCGTATGTCAAACTGAGTCTCACAATGGCTATCGGTGTGTGTCACAAAACACCAACTATTAAATTGATTGGTCCGAAATATAAATGTAGCTCTCGCGGATCCTAAATATTTCTAAAATCATTTAATTACTGGTCAATTAATTAAAGGCATTAAGTTCACAAAATAATAACCAACATGAATGTGTACTAAATAAAGAGATAGATTAAATTAAAACATTACATTGGACATAGAAAAATAATTGCATTCCATAAATAATTTAAGCATAAACCAATTCTTCATTTACAAATTTAATCAACTCAATAAATTATAACAACTATAAAAAATAGAGATATGAAGAATTAAACCGAGCAAAACGTGTTTCCGGGGTTGAAATCATTTGTAGATGCTTCGTTGGCTCTTGATTTGAAGCTCCAAAGCTTCATTGTTGGACAATTTTTGGAAGCATGAACGAATTTTGGTGGAAATGGGGATGGTGCCCCATTTAGGGCTAACAGCCCCAAATGGGGACTTCGAAAATGAAATGAAGGCTGGCTGGAAGCTTAAATGAGAAGGCAACAAAGGAGCAATGAAGGCAGGGGCAATATAGGTAGAGCAAGAGAGAAATGGGGGCAAAAAGGGAAGGAATAATGAGGCTGGGTCACGGATGGAAAGGGGCAGACCCAAGCAAAGACACGTGGGCTACCCAGGTTGGAAACGGGTGAAGCTGAGAGAAGGAAGTGGGTTGGAAAGGCGGGCAGGTGGGCTGGATAGGCTGGATGTGGACGTGGGTTACCCAGATCCGGATGAGGAAGCACGCGGGTCAAGGCTTGTTGGAGCTAGCAGGACGCGACACGTGGTGCCAGCGGGAGCGCGACAACGCGTAGGGACTTTCTGGAAATTGCGTTGTCCTCCCATGCTTTTTTAGATCTTGCTCCGGTGCCCCTGCCTTTCTTGGATGAGTTGCCTAAAGTCCTCCATTGTCCAGACTTCACAAATTAGTCCTTTGTTAACCCCGTTAGCCTCTATTAGCCTGATTTTGCCTTGGTTCTCTTGACGGACCTAACGGACGTTGACCAAATAAATTCCAATTCAACTTTAAGTCTGGAATTATCTCGAACTTCGTGCTAAACACCATATAAAAGCTCGATTATGCATGGAAACCTACATTAAGCACAAAAACACAAATAATAATATTTCCAAAGCATATTTAATTCAAAAATAGCACAAAATAGAAGAAAATTCCCGAGAAAATTCGTGAAAATATTGCGCTCATCAACAACCATACACAAACACTTTTAGAATGGGTAGTAAACACAAAAATTGTTTCTCCACTATGGAAGGAGTTACTTGTTGCGACCAAGCTCATGCAGTTAAGGCGTGTCCTATCTTGAGAGTGATAAAGTATTGGTTAGTGCATTTGTGGAGCGGTGGCACGCTGAGACCAATACCTTCCACATGCCATTTGGTGAGATGACTCTAACACTTGATGATGTGTTTTATATTACTGGTCTTCCGATTACTGGGAAATCAGTCTTTTTGAAAGGTTCAGTTTCCGCGCAAAGTTCGGTTGATGTTGTTTGTCGGTATTTAGGAGTGTCTAAAGGTGAGGCAAAAAAGGGAATGCGTGGTGCTAGGGGGCCATCTGTGAGGCTAGAGTGGCTACCCGTTTTGCTCCTGATGCATTGTCTGAGGATCCAGAAACGATTGTCTACTCTCTTCGTGCTTATTTGTTGTACATGTTGGGTTGTACAATTTTATTGTATTGCATTGTCTATCTATTGTTTTTATGTTTTTTTATCACTTTTGTTTGTACGTTTGATTATAAAAAACCATAAATTTGGTCTAAAATTAAAAAAAATAAGCATAAACATTTGATTATAAATAACCATAAACATCTAATTATAAGTAACTGTACTTATAACCATTTTATTCTAAAATAATAGTCTCAGTATTGCGTCCAACACGAATGTATCTTACACTATCAAAGTATATTTAAAGCTGAGTTTGAAACAAGTCTTTCCACCCTGATGCACACTCGTGGTGAAATGAATCCTAATGTTTAGACACTGGTGGTAATGGGTAACCCTCGCGCAACAAAACATGCAACATAAACTCTATATATCAACAAACTATAGAATAAAAAAGTATAAAAACTTACGTAACTTGGGTTTTGTGTACCTCAATAAAATGGTCTTCATTTATTAAACCAATACAAATAAGCTTCGGCGGAGTCTCAGCTATAGTCCTCAACAGGAGATAAGTTATGGACATTCGCGTATCTAGACATACTAGAGCTACATTATACATTGATGCAACCAAGTGACCCATTTCCGGTAAATAAAACCAATGTTTTCACAGTGCATTGTCCTTGTAGTAGTCGAGCTTATGTAGGACCTGCTCAACACAATCAGTTGCCAAGAAACTCTAGGTTAGTTTTCAACTCATGACATCAGCCTTAACATCCTTCGTCTCTGTAATAAAATTGGCAAACCGTGATGGGAGTAGATCAACGAAACCAATCACGGTTGGGAGTTTCAATCGTTGTCGCGTAACTTATTTAAATAAGATGAATTAAACATGACTTTAGCATTTTTTAATTGAAAAGACTAGTAAACAACAAAAACATATAAATAGAAATTACCGGTATCTTTCACCTAGTAGTCGATGGGCCAACTTCGTACGTCACTTGTTCTCGTGACGAGTAACTGTCTTCTATCGACTCAACATACTCAAACCTACTAGGATCACGTTTCGTCGATTTGTCAATTTTAGCCTTTTTTGTCTTAGGTCGACCACGAATAACTTCCAAAACCTAAGGCTCAATTAGTGATGTAATTGATGGCTTCACAAACTCTCTGGCTCTCTTCAATAGTGCCAACCTATCTGAGTCAGTTGAGGTATTGTTGTATATAGAATGAATTTCATCAACTGTGTTTTTCCATGCACAATCCATTTCACTCAGAATCTCATTACTTTCACCCTTAACTGGTAACATAGCTAACTTTCTCCAAAAGGAGTCAACTTGATCAAGTGCAATTCGCTTGCCCAATTTGATAAGTTCAATGATCTCATGCGCACAAGAGAAACCACAAGTCTTTCTCGGTACACAACCACACAAGAGAGAGTCTACAATAGTATCTTTGCTAACCATAGATTGTACTTCATAAATCTTATTCAACGCGTGTATGGATACCATGCCTCGTAGATCCATGTATGAAAGGATATAATTGTCTTTATATTTGAGGGTATTTTTGTCATTATGAAAAAAATAAAAATAGGGGGTCAACTTGGAGGATCTGGGGGTCTATATAACGCGACCCTTAGTAAATATATGAAAGAGATGAAAGAGATGAAGAAGATGACGAATGAGGTGGGAAGAAGGGGTATATTTCTTTTGGGGTGGGGGGTTTACTTATAGGTTATTTGTTTTAGAAAAATAAGATGGGGGTGTCCTTATCAACTGAAAGGCTATAATTGTCTTTATACTTGAGGGTATTTTTGTCATTATGAAAAAAATGAAAATGGGGGGTCAACTGGGAGGTTCCAGGGGGACCCCTTGCCAAAATAGGGATAAATTTATGAAAGGGATTGATTTACTATATAATTTGGTCCTTGAACTTAACACATTTTCTTGATTTGGTTTCAGTACTTGAACCTTTCCTGTTTTGGCCCCTAAACTACATTTTTGTCATTACAGTTCGTCTCTCAAGTGATAGACGTCAGTTGAAACGTTAAAATTTGATATAAATGGCTAAAATACCCTTAGTAATATTCCACCTTTGACTAATAATTCTTTCTATCTCTTTATCCCTCTCTCTCTCACACACACACACAAAGTGACAAAACTTTCATGGAGCTATAATGGAGATCATGAAGTCAGTGATGACTTCGGTCAACTAGCATCCTACCACTATCTATTTCATCTATTCATCACTCGTCAAAACAATCGTCAATGTTCATCCATTGTGAGTTTCCTCCTTAGCCTCTAATATTGTTTATGAACATGTCCTGAAGTTGCCCCATTTTCCCCTTAGATTATAAATTTCAGGTCAACAAATACTGTGTCTTTTCTTTCTATCAGGAGATTGAACTCATATATGATTTGAGAGGACATATGGAGCTGCTTCATCAAAAGATATCGGTCGGAGCTATGAAATACAATAAAGAGACAAATTCCCAAACCGACACAGTCCATCCCAACCTAAGCAGAACCCAAATCGACGATGATAATCTTTACTCTTGCGTCCATTTATGCCACCCCAATTTTTCTAGATCTTGCATCTCAATTTCTCAAAACCATAACATCTAAGGTTGAATACATTGCTGCTGGAAACTGCAGCTCACAAATTCTCTGGATGAAAGAACAGCTTATGAACTATGAGATGCAGATGGGAACTTGCTCAATATTTTGTGACAATACTTCAACTATATCTGTTTCACAATATCCAATAATGCATTCTAAAACTAAGCATATAGATATAAGATATCATTTTCTTAAAGATCATGTTGAGAAAGGAAATGTTCGGCTAGAATATGTCCCTACTGAATTTCAACTAGCTAACATATATACAAAAGCCTTCAAATTTGATAGATTTGGATTTCTTTGAAGTGAACTAGGTATGCTTATTTGTTCATGAAATATACTAAGTATCACTAACATCTGCAGAAGTTACTTAGTGTCAGCAGCTACAAGCTACTAACCACAAATATTGATCTCTTCAAAACTAAGGTATAAATGTCAGTCATCTTCAGAAGGAAAATGTCAGTCGATGATCCATCCCTACTGACATCATCTATCTACTGACCACTACTACCTTCTCTCAAAACGACTACTAAACATTGGTCATCATGTACGACCTCCAAGTGACTGACCATCAATCACCACTCAGGTAGCTTTTCAACCTTGACATTAGCAGATCGTATCTCAGCTAATTCTCATTGTATTAAATATTTATTTAAAAATATGAAATATTTGTGAAAATTTAAGATATTTAGTTTTCTGATGGGCGATAAGTGCAACGAGCAGGAGTACCCGGTCGTCCACAAGTAATATAGTGCGTAAGCACAAGTATCGATCCCACAGAGACAATTATGACGTTTATTTTCCTAATTACTAAAATTATGGATTTAATAACTTTATCTAAACAATCAATTTTTAGCGATGCAACTAAAACTAAAGCAATAAAAGTAAGCAAGAAATAAAAATTACCAACTACGCACAAGTAACGAAGAGTTTTCCCAAAGATGAAAATGCTACGATTGTAATTTCACTCTAATTATCCACATGCTCAATTAATCAACTCTCTCTAATTTCCTATAACTCACCTAGGGTAGCCGAGAACACAAATTTAGTCACTACGGGCTCTTGCATCTTATATCAACTCTAATTCACACACCTATCTATGGGCCCTCGCATCTTATAAATAAAGTATGTAAATTGCAATAAGGACAAGTTGTCTAAAATGATTATTGGATTTTGTGTTATATCTCTATGCTACAAAATACCAAAAATTAAATTGCTAAATCCAAAAAGTAATGGTAGCTCTCGCGGATCCAAAACAATTCTAAAATGATCCAATTATTTGCCAAATAATTAGAAGCATTAAACACATCAAAATAATAACCCTAGCATAAATTAGAGTAATATTGAGAGAGGGAAAAATATTAGAGCATGCTTCAAAATTAAAAATTCATGACAATCCTAACTATAAATATTTAGCTCATAATAATATTTAGCTCATAAAGAAAATTAACACAAATATTCCATAATAATATTAAAAATATAGAATGTGAGATACAATACTTCAATGGAGATTTGTATGGCAACCCTTTAATATTTCCTTGGAAAAATCAAAATGAAAGATGAAGAATAAGAAATGGAGATGCCTTTTTTCCTCTTCTTCCCCAGCCGTGCTTTATTTTGCCTCCTCCGACCTGGACTAAATAATGCTAGCCAAAATGATCCCAAAAAAAATGAAAAGTAGTGCCCAAGCCAATGAAGGGAAGTCTTGACCTTTTGCTAGGTTTCTAGGTTAATTCAAAAGAGAAAATAAGGAAAAATCTCAAGAAATGGGAGCTGGAGCACAACAGCCAACGGGGCAGCTCATTTTGCAAAAGACACGGATCCTCCACGTGAAAACGAGCCGGTGTGTGAGGACAATAGGGAAGGAAGGCGGGCTGGATCTTGATCCAGATCTGGGGCTCCATCATTGAAGACGCGAGTCACCAGCAAGGAAGAGGGCGATGTGGCTTCACTAGGAGGCTACAATGCTTAAATAAGGGGACTTCTGAAAACTGCTCTAGTTCCCCTGGGATTCTGGAATATGCACTGAAGACCTTCCCCCTCTAGGTTTCGTTATTTCGTCCTTCGTTAGCTTTCGTTAGGGAGATTTTCCTTGAGCCATTTGATGAATCTTAACAAAAGTTGACTGAATGACTTTTATTTCTCCAATTCAGCTGCTTTCTACCTTGAATCTCTCCAATTCTGTTATGAAATGAACCTAATAATCTTCAATAATGCCCAACATCTCTGGAATAAATAAAGAACATAATAAGTGCAATTCTTGGGCAAAATATACATGATTTTCATACTAAACCAGGTTACTATCAAGAATAGGTATCCCTTTCCACACATTGATGATCTCTTTGATCAACTTCGGGGTTCAGTTGTCTATTCCAAGTTTGACTTGAAGAGTGGCTATCACCAGTTAAGAGTTCGGGCGGAAGATGTCCCGAAGATAGCTTTTCGCACGCGTTACGGACACTATGAATTCGTGGTTATGCCCTTTAGTTTGACGAACGCACCTGCAGTCTTTATGGATTTAATGAATAGGGGGTTTCATGAGTATCTCGATTTCTTTGTGGTTGTATTTATTGATGATATCCTCGTGTACTCCAAGTCACGAGAGGAACATAAAAATCACTTGAGAGAGGTTCTTTCTATCTTACGAAAGAAGCAGCTTTATGCAAAATTCAGTAAGTGTGTTTTCTGGCTCGAACATGTTTCTTTTCTAGGGCACGTGGTGTTTAGTAATGGTATCGCGGTAGATCCATCCAAGGTTGAGGCGGTTACTAAGTGGAAGACACCTAGTACGGTAACCGAAGTCCGTAGTTTCTTGGGCTTGACAGGTTATTACCGTAGGTTTATCGAGGGATTTTCGAAAATCCCTACTCCGATGACTAATCTGACACAGAAGAAGTCTTCTTTTATACGGAATGATAAGTGCGAGGCCAGTTTTCAAGAGTTGAAGAGGAGGTTGACTACGGCTCCTATCTTAGCATTGCCTAGTGGTTCTGAGAACTTTGTTGTTTATAGCGACGCTTCATTAGAAAGCTTGGGTTGCGTACTTATGCAGAATGGGAGAGTTATTGCTTATGCTTTGAGGAAGTTATCACCTTATGAGCAGAATAATCCGACACATGACCTTGAGTTGGCAGCTATTAGAGTTGTCAAAATGGGTTGGGCCCGTTGGGTTGGCCCGCCCCACCACTTAAAAAAGGTGGGTTGGGTTGGGAAAATATGAACCCATTAGGAGGTGGGTCAAATGGGTTGAGCCCGCGGCGGGTTGCGGGTTGCGGGTTGAGGTGGGTCGGGACGGGTTGACCCGCCATATACTATTTTCAAATAACCAATTCATAAGTTTGAAATAATTAGTTTAAATCATTTTCGCTCAAAATGTAAGATTATTTTTTATATCTGAAATATTAGTAAGTGATTTTGAATTCGTTCAAAAAGTGACATTTATAGCAACTAAAAATGTCATAATAAGGTATATTAACCGCAATATTTATAGAAAGATGATTATAAGAACATACAAAAAGAGTAATGATAAAATAGTTTCTTACTTATATTTTGTTTCTCATTTTATACTTTTAATATTAGAGAAAATTGTTAGAAAACACTATTAAAAATATAATAGTAGAAAATATAAAAAATTTTTAATGAATTGTGACATTTTTTTGTATTATTTATGATAATTTTTATTATTTAGATTAATTGGGAAAAAATTTGGTGGGTTGGCCCGCCTAACCCACAACCTAAGATGGGTTGGGTTGGTAATTTCCCAGCCCGCCACATTTGATGGGTTGGCCCGCCCTGCCCCGCCAAATGGCGGGTTATAACGGGTTGCGGGTTGGCCCGTCCCGCCAACCCGCAATGACAGCTCTAGCAGCTATTATATTTGCGCTTCACAAGTGGAAACATTATCTTTATGGGCTAAGTTCGAGATATTCACTGATCACAAGAGTTTGAAATATCTCTTTTCACAAAAAGAGTTGAACATGCGACAGAGGCAATGGATGGAGAAGCTCAAGGATCACGATTGTACTATCTTATATCATCTAGTGAAAGCTAACGTTGTTGCGGATGCTTTGCGTAGGAAGGCGTATATGTCTTGCTTGATGATGAGGGAGTGGAAGATGCTTGAGGATGTCCGTGAATGGAGTCCAGTTGTGAGTGAGCATAGTGTTATCTTTGCTAATGTGCGTGCTACGCCTGCATTGTTTGAATTGATTAAGAAGGCTCAAGCTGCAGATTATGATTTGAGGAAGATTATTGATGGATTGGGTGATAGAAAGACACATGAGTTCGCTATCAACAGTGATGGTATTTTAACTTTTCGAGGTAGAGTTTGCGTTCCTTCTACTGATGGAGTTAAACGTATGGTTCTTGATGAGGCTCATAAGGCCAAGTATAATATACATCTAGGGAGTACCAACATGTATAGAGACTTGAAGAGACAGTTCTGGTGGAATGGAATGAAGAGAGAAATCGCAGAGTATGTATCTAGATGTTTGACATGTCAACTGAGTAAGCGGAACACCAGAGACCTGTCGGTTTACTACATCCACTTGAGATACCGAAGTGGAAATGGGAGCATATCACCATGGATTTTATGACAGGATTGCCACGTACTCGTCGAGGTTTTGATGCAGTTTGGGTTGTTGTGGATAGGTTGACTAAATCTTCACATTTTATTCCTATTGTGATGACTTATAGTTTGATTCAGTTGGCAACATTATATATTCAAGATATTGTGAGATTACATGGTATTCCGGTTAGCATTGTATCTGATAGAGATCCCAGGTTCACTTCTAGATTTTGGCATTCCTTGCAGGAGGCTTTGGGCACGAAGTTGAATTTCAGTACAGCTTTTCACCCACAGTCTGATGGTCAGTCTGAGGGATTGATTCAGGTATTAGAGGATTTATTACGTGCGTGTGCCATGGATTTCAAAGGTAGTTGGGATTCTCATTTACCATTAGCCGAATTTGCGTATAATAACAGTTACCAGTCTAGTATTGAGATGGCACCATATGGGGATTTATATGGGCATAAATGCCTTTCGCCGATTTGCTGGGATGAAGTTGGTGAAGTTAAGCTTTGGGGTTCAGAAAATGTACAATAGTCAGCTGAAAGTGTGAAACTGATCAGAGACAGATTGGTTACAGCTCAGAGTATACAGAAAAGCTACGCAGACAACCGGAGACGTGACTTAGAGTTCCAGGTTGCTAATTACATATTCTTGAAAGTATCTCCTTGGCACGCTACTAAGCGATTTAAGAAGAAAGGTAAACTTTCACCTAGAGTTATTGGACCATTCGAGATCTTAGAGAGGATTGGATCTTTGGCGTATCGGTTGGCATTGCCACCTTTTATATCAGATGTTCATGATGTCTTCCATGTCTCGATGCTACGCAAGTACTTGAAAGATGAGTCACGTGTCCTTACTTATGATGAGATTACTATTGAGCCTGACCTTTCTTATGATGAGAAGCCGGTAAGGATCCTTGATATGAAGGAACAAGTCTTGAGAACGAAGAGAATACCGTTGGTCAAAGTCTTGTGGAAGAACCGTAACATCGAGGAAGCTACTTGGGAAACCGAGCTTGATATGAGAGAGAGATACCCTTTCCTATTCGATGATTCTGGTATGAATTTAGGGACTAAATTCCTTTTAGTGAGGGAAGATGTGAGAACCCAAAACCTACTTGTATAGCATGTCTTCCATACTTGTTAATATGATCTTTATGTACCTTGACATGTTTTAGAGTCCATATTGTTCACATCATGCTTGCATTAGGTCAACCATGATCGTAGTTGCTAGTATGCCATCTATGTGTTGCATGCTTTGTTATACTTGCTTTGTGTATCGTCTTAGTCCTTAACTAAGTCCTACTAGAGCCTTAGTACCTTTCTTACATGTTCTACAACTTCAATCTTGGTCATTGTATGCTTGGTTGAGAGTTCAGAAGCCTTCTTGCTTCATTTGACCTTTTGACTCTTAGGGTCTCTCGGTTTGTCTTTCATTTGCCTCGTTTCATGTCTTTGAGACTCGTGAGATGTTAACTTGAATCCTAGACTTTGTATTCTAGTCCTAAACATGTTTAAGAATGTTCATTCATGCTTGTTGCATCTTTGTTTAACTCGTTGTTGATTCATTTGATGTTCGTTGCGAGTTTCGCCTTTCATTCCTCCTTGTTTTGGGTGATGTTCGGACCTATTTCGGACATGTTTTGAGTGTGTTAAACATCCCATATGGTTAGGGTTGAGTTGGACACATTTGGGACTTGTTTTCAAGCCATTTTGGTCATCCAGACCCCTGAGCGCTCGCTCAACCAGGTGACTGAGTGAGTGCACAAAATCCAGCAAGTCCAGGAAGTGAAAAGGAGACTGAGCGCTCGCTTAGCCTCTTGATTGGGCGGCCGCTTAGCCCTGTTTCACAGCCTACGGGATTTTTCTGTAATTCTGATTTGGTGGCCCATTTAACCATTGAACTCCCATCATTAGTGACCATAATCCCTCATATTAGGCCCTAACTAAGTTTACCTAAACCTAAACCCTAATTAGAAGCATTACCCTTTCATCCTCCACGTGACAAGTGGATTCCCACTCACTCTCCTTGTGACATGTGGATTTCTACCCACATTTGCATGTCATATATAAGCTCTCTCCTCCTTTGTGGCTGTCATAAACCCCCATTTACAACCATTTCCTTATCTCTCTTCATGAACTCAAGTGTGTGAATGGTGAGGTGAGATTACTAGTTGTTTCCTTCATATCTTGAGCTCCCGAGTCCCGATTGCCAATCCGAGCCACCCAAATCGAAGCTATCGACAAGGAGCACGATTCTATCCGATTAGATTTTGTTCATTTCATATTTTTCCTTGGTGTAAAGTAAGCTATTGATTCCCCTTAGGATGTATGCTAGAAAGGCCATGATATCCCCTTTCTCTCATGTTTCTCATGCTCCTACCATGTCTATATTATGTTTGATGATGATTTGAGATTATGGGATTTTTGAGTGATATACTCATCTTGTTGTTTTTGGTCCTAAGCCTAGAATTAAATGTCTTCTATGCTTCATTTGGAATAACTATTGTTCTTGGACCATTGACTTTTAATGACTTTTAGAATTTATGATTCTAGGGTTCCATAATTTATGAATTGATGATAATGCTTGGCTATGGTTATTATTTGGATTAATGGCCTAGTCTATCCTATACGAGAACTTAGAAAAAGACTTTAGAATGCATTTAGTGTTTAAACTCTATTGGATGAATTTATAAAGACGACTCAATGGAGTCTACTTTAGTAAGCCATTTAACAATACCGACTCAATGATCAATCCCTACGACGTTCTAAATATGTTTCACTAAGAATATAAATTATAGACTCTTGAATTGGATTGTCTATCATGCTTAATTTAAATGTCATATAATAGAATGCATATTTGACATGTTGAGTTCGCTCTTGTCGAGCTCAATCCTACTTGATTTATTGATGAGAATACTTACTTGTCATGAACGAGATCGCTCTTGTCGACCTCGTTCTCTACTTGAGAATTTGTTAAGTAAACACTACTTGGCATTTGCACGAGTCCAACTGGCATACTTGCTCTTATACATACACGCCTACACTATGGCCTCAATGGGGAAGTATCCCCTTTGCTGTAACCATTAGAGCGCATTGGTGTGTCTATCCCGAGCATCTCTTCGGAAGGTCGATGTATTCACAACCATCTGACACCTCACATTCCAGATAACACTTGTATGCAGGAATTACGTAGCGGCACTGGTTCTCCATATATCCTTATCCTATGTGATTTACTTTCAAGCACTTATGTGAAAACAATGTGCATCTTGGATATATGATTTATATGTTTATGTGATGATATTTTGCTTTGTATGTTGCATATTGCCATGACGTGCATGATTAATAGCTTACAAGTCTTTATGACTTACCCATTCCCCTTTACTGTTTTAGATCCTAGCAAAACAAGTCCTTTTCATTGAGACTTGTAGTGTTCGTGTCTACTTGGTATCTCTTTTGGTCTGACGTTGCTGTTGAAGAGGTGGTTTAGATGTCCTCTTCTATTCTTTTGACGTTGGCAAGGACGATAGGTTTTTAAAGCAAGTCATTTTGACTATGCTTGGGAAGGTGTTTAGATCTTGTACTTGTTACTTTTATTAGCTACTTGTAGTACTTGTATTCCTTTTGATGCCGACGATGTGTAAGTCGTGCTTTGTATATCTTGTTAGTAGTTCACTACGTATAAGTCTTCCGCTGAGCACCCCATTTAACTCTTATTTATTTCTTGTCTTTTAACTGCTAGCTTGGGTTCCGGCATGTAGTGTCGCCGATGACTTGGTTTAATTGCTTAACTGCTATATTAGGAAAAGTTTTTAGAATTCCGGCCTTTTGGTGCCGAGGTGTGTTACGTCTCCAATGTCGCATCACGTCGTTTTCTTAAATTGAGTCCTTGCATGTTTATGTGTTTCTTGTTTCCCCCTATTTGGGTAGACCGACCCGCGATTTCACCTCGGGGCCGAGTTGGGTCGCCACAAGACTTGAGACCAAAGAATTACTCCAACAAATATATAGAACACATTAATCAAAGATATAAATTATAGATGGTGGGTGGTCATGAAACGCTAAAGGTGGCGAAGACGGTTTTGGAAATAGTCGATGTTACTTTGCATTATAAATGAAAACAATTAGTGATGACATTAAAAATTTCACTTTTTAGCATTACATGTGTCACGTTGTAGCATTAAAGTAACATTTTTTGCCCTAGAAGTATCACTTTGCATTTTAATGATAATTATCAAATTTGTTTCACTTAAACAGTGTCACTTTTGCCCTTTAATGTGTCATTTTTTTTAATCATAAAATGATATTTTGTATTAAAAATGAAGTTAATTAAAGTTTAAAGTTGATTTATGACTAAAATGCAAAGTCTTGGCTTAAAGGAACTTTGAAAGCAAAGTTTAAAAAGAGGGAGGGCACCGACGTACGATTTGAAAGTTGTTGGAGGGTGTCAAAGTAACTAATGAAACATTTCATTAATGTGCTGGTGCCGCCCACTCCACCTGCCAATAGAGATGTTAAAAGGACTGAAGACTGCATGGTCGATCCAGTTAAACTAAAATTGAAAAGGGTTAGGGTCAATAAAATGTAACCCGTTTAAACCTAGCCCTATACGGTCGTGACCCTGTAGGGCTAGTGTCAACCCGATTAACATAACTAACTAAGCATTCCTCTAACGACTGTGGCATTCAAGTCTGCTTTTAGCATTGGTGCTTGTGTTCCTAATAAACATTGAATTCATATTCAAGGTGATCATGTACAAGAACGTATTTGTACTCGTGGTTGGTTACAAGGTTTTGTTCATGACAATAGTTTTTATATTTTTATGTTATTATTTAATGTAAATAGTTGATTGTATATTCTTATCGACAATTAATTTATATTATTTTAATGTTGTAGATGAATAAGATAATGATGTTGAAAAAGATACTTTTCGAAAGAAGGTTCGATTTCGAATGTGGTTGAAGAATGAGCATGATGTTTAATGACGTGTTTCGAGTTTTTTAATTAGTAATTTTTAATTAATAGTACTTAAAGTTTTTTTGTATTTTGAGTTTCGTGACTTAAGTGATGTTGTTAACCATTTATTTTATTTTTGATTGTGTTGTCGATTGTTGTCCGGCACTCCGGTTATTACTTAATTTCAAATTCTAGATTCAAATAAAAGCATTATTTTTTAGGTGTGACCCGCTTAAGACCCATTTAAACCAATACCTGTAGGCGGGGCCGGTCCTGAACTTTTAAGGGTCCAGAGCGAAAAGAAAATAAAGGGTCCTTAAAAATATCAACATCAGAATTTTAGATAAATAATTTATTTGACTTTTCATCATTTGAAGTGTTGAAAATGAATTATACCCAAACATATAAGAAAATAAGTATTAAATAATTACTGAAAGCTGTTATTCTTCATTCGATAAAATAAATTGCAATAAAAAGAATATACACAATCAAATTTGTTCTTTTATTTATGTTTTGACTTCTGGATGAATATTTTTTGGTAACATGTATTATACACTATAAATTCAAGTAAAAAAAACCAAGAATTAAATAAACATAAGCAGTACAAATAATAGTAACATAACAATAAAATTTGATTTTTGCTTGAAATATTGATATTATATACTCAATCAATTGTTATTTTTTATGACCTAGATTAAAAAATTGATGGTCAACTAACTTTTTTTTATAAGTAAATTTAGCGAATGCAAAATAAAATTAAAGTTGAATAACTTTGCCGGATCCAAATACAAAATCTTTATCTTTATATAGTAACTCTTTATTTATTAGGTTCTAGAGTAATTAAAACATATATAAGTAGTTTTGAAGTTGACAATAAATAAAAAAATACTTAACCACAACCATTATACTTACAATACAAGTGGAGCATAAAGATGAAAGATTGTGAAAATTATAAGCATATTTTTAAAAAGTTGATTATTATGTAAAGCATCTCAAAATAGTATAGGAGACTATTTAACTAAATCGGAGGAGTATATGATATAATATGCATATAAAAAAATTAATAATTAACCGTTAACCCAAAGTTTAAAAAAAAATGGCCGAGCAAGGGCTTGAATCGATTGTGAAAATTAGAAGCATATTTAATAGTTGATTATTGCGTGAAACATCTTAAAATAGTATAGTAAACTATTTAACTAAATCGGGGGAGTATATGATATAATATGCATATAAAAAAAATTAATACTTAACCATAGACCCAAAATAAAAAAATAAAAAAATTGGCAGTAGAAGGGTCAAATCCAAGACATTTCACTTCCCTAACACCTTTACACAATTATCCAACCAATTGAGCTGGAATACAATTTGTTTATTAACTTTACATTCTTTATAATATATCTAAATGAAACTAGCATACACTTATATAAAATTGAGCCCTCTTACATTGGGGGCCCTGTTCGGTTGATCACTTTGAACCCCCACCACCCCAAAACCAAGCCTGCCTGTAGGACTAGGTTTAGGGTTACAAGTTTAGCGACCCGTTTAAAGCGTGGCCCTATAGGCTCACAACTCACAAGCCAATAGGGTTAGTGCCAACCCGATTAACATCTCTGCCTCCAAGACTCGTGCCTCTTTTTGAATGGGTTTGGGTTCAGGTAATTTGATCCGGCCCGGATCCTTCATTTTCAATCTATTTATCTCTCTTATTTTTACCTATTTCCTTGATGGGTAACTTGGGGTCTTCTCTGATGGGTATCATGCTACATCATCCTACTTTTTTTTATAATCATTTTTTATGCTTCGTCTTATGAATCTAAGTGCTTGTTTGGTGTAGTGTTTTGACCAAAACGCAGGTAAAAAACGCAACATTTTCTTTTTAAAAGTGTTTCAATGCAGCGTTTTAAAACGCTCCAATTTGTAGCGTTTTAAAAATGTGTTGTGTTTACAACTATTTTGTTTATAAAAATAGTGTTTTGAAATAGTTTTCAAAACATGTTTACAAGAAAAAAAAATTACGTTTTGAAAAAGCGCTATACCGTTTTAAAAAGTGCGTTGAAAACGCCCTAAGACCATCATACACAATTTTTTGCCTTATTTTATGTATAAAATATTGTAGCATCCTATTTTATAATTTTATGAATTATACTCTTTTTTTGGGGCAATGAGACCCCGTTTAAAAGTCAACTAGTACTCTTATCCGTATCGATGGCACGTACTAGTTTAAGAATTTATCAATAAATGAAGCAGATATTGTGGAAATGAACTACTATTACAATAAAATTGACTTTCAAACGGAGTCTAATTGCCCGGAACAGAAAGATTAATTAATAATTTTTATACGAAATTACGAGTCGGAAAAAACGGGCTAAACAAAAATTAAATTGATTAAGTTAATTACGATAACAATTAAAAAGAAAAAAAAACAAAATTTTCAAATTACAAAACTTACGATTTTTTTTAATTTTTTAAATTTGTATACGAAATTACGGGTCAAAAAAAAAATTAATTAAGTTAATTACAATAACAATTAAACAATAGAATGTAATTTTAACCAATATCGCACATGTAAAAATAAGTTTTAATCTTAACCGTATAATCTTGATAAATCAGTCAATCTCATTTAGCCGTTTATTAGAAGTAAAATAATTGAACTTTTATGTAAAACGTAGCAAAAGCCAAAAAAATTTAGAACGAACAGATAGGAAGAACAGCAATCATACATTTGGTTACGCAATCACAAAGCCAAAAGCCAAGAAAACGCCCCGGACGGCGAAGACTCGGCCCTCAACCAGAATACCAGCTTGTTAGGGTTTCTTCATAGTTCATACCACGGCTTGGTTGGGACCCAAGAATTACTCCAACGAATTTACAGAACGCATTAGTTAAAGATATAGATTAGAGATGGTGGGTGGTCATGAAACGCTAGAGGTGGCGAAGACGGTTTTGGAAGTAGCCGATGTTGCTTGGACCGCCGTCGAAGGTTACCACCATCACCACCACCACCAGCAGAACGATGATCATCAAGAGAAATCCCCTAGCCGGAACGATAACCCGCCGCTGAAGAACGATGAGAAGGATTTGGAGGATTTACGATTGGAAAATAAACGTCTCAGGAATTTATTAGAGCAGAACCTTAAACTCCTGCAGAATTTATCTGAATCTCCTTGCTTATTAGAAGATTGCCCTCCTGATGTACGTATTCTCACCTCGTGTTTTGTTTTTAGCGTTGGATTTTTGTGATCATATGCGTTTTTTTTTTCTTTTTGTAAATGCCCCCAAAATATACACACTTGACATAAAAACGGTTCAATTTTAATCACCCCAGTTTTTTAATTCCTTGGAAGTGTGATGAAGGTGATTATTTTGACATTCTTATGATTTTTTTTTCTACTGTTCGAATTTTGTTTTTCAAACTTTTGAAATTTGCAAAATACATTGCAAATTATGTGCCTCAGACAGATTTAAGGTTAATTGCATCATGCTGGTGTACTTGGATTTTGTGTATTCTATGTCAAACGCCACACATTTTGGCATACCAGCTAGACCGGCTATAAAGCAAAAATGTTAATGGTGCAGCAACCTATGAGCTTCAGTGTGTTCTATTTTCCAGGTGCTTAAGGTTTCAGCATGTTGTTGCTACTTCTTATGATCTATTTTTACGGCATTTGAGTAAGGTTGTTTTTAGGAGTAGGATATTCATTAAGTATTAGTCTTGGTTGATAAAGATTTTATTAATTTCAAACGTTTCTAAAAAAAATTAACTTGTTCATTACAATCTTGAATGTCGCTTGTTGTACAAATGCAAACTTTAAGAAAGCCTTCTATTGCCTTGGCAATACAAGCTTGTATCTATTATGACTAGACCCCAAGGGGTGCAAGAGATGACAAGGCACTCAGCCAAAGACCTTGAGGTCTTTGGTTCCAATCCCCAAACCAACAAGTGGATCACACTTACATTCATTTAGGGAATATAAAAATTCAAAACCGACCATTTCCCTGGGATGGGGGACCTGGAGGTAGTATTTATCTTTGTGAACTTTGTTATTGTTAACTTACTATACGGTCTGATCAAGAATTGTCGTGTCCTTTTTTTCTTTAACTTCCAATTCCTTTGCAATCTGAGTCTCCAGCATATGTGATGGAGTTGTTATCCTGTTTTATTTCTTTTGGAGACAAGAAAATCTAAGTATGTTTCCATTGCAGCTCCATGCTCGTCTAATGGAAACTGTTGAATCTCCAAAGTTCTTGACTAAACTTGAATCCTTATCAGAGAATTCAGCCGATGGAACTGGTTGTGAATTTCCTTTCAAAGAAGCCTCAGGTGTTCTTCTGCTAAAAAAACATGTATTATTGGTTACGAATATACATTTGATAATAACTTACATTTGGTTATAATATTAGGAACTGATCTACAATCAGCTGAAGATCTAATTAATCTCGACCTTGAAGAACCAAGTTGGTGGGTTTGGGTCAATGATCCAATGCGTCCAATTAATGTTGAAGAAAGGAGTGGGATTGATGATGAGAATTATGTAGTGGTTAGCGAGGAACACGTGGTGGATGGAGTCGCCAATTTCATGGCTAAATGCATTCTTTCTAACCCCAAAGCCCAGGTACACAATAACCCGAATATTTACCCATTTTTTCACTTGTGGAAAATTCATTACCAATCTTACATTGTTTGCTCTTGGCATTACAGAATTTGAGTCCCCAGGAGATGCAAAAAAGTAAGTCTGCCAACAATTTTATTATCCCTTTCCATTTCATAATTTGACTTATGACCCTTGTTATACTGTAAAAGATTATAGTTTCCTTGGTGATAAAACCTTTAAAGACTTAAGGAATAGCCTGCAGCTGCTAATTTAAAAGTATTATTGTCACTCTTTATTTGTTATGATTTCCTTGGTGAGAGTTGTGAGCTTTAATGCCTCACATATTTCTTGTTCTTTTTTCAAGTTCATTGGGTCTTTTTCTGTTTTTGTCTTAAATGTATTACTCCTTTTTGGAACATCTTTTAGTGAAAGATGAGAAATTAGTTCATGGTTCTAAAAGTCGGCCTAGGCGGGTGCCTAGGCGCTAGGTGGCACTCAAATGCCGTGACTTCCTTCAAATCGGCCAAAAAAATCGTTTGGGGGAAAAAATCGAGGACTAGTCGCCCTAGGTGCCGACTACGACGAGTCGATGAGTTGTTAGCTGCTGGTGCGATGGCGGAGGAGGATGAAAGGAGAAAAGAGAGAATAAAGAGAGAAGGAATCTGGAACAGGGGAGTGGGGAAAGAGAAAACAAAAGAAAATTGAGTAAGGAAGAAGATAAGAAAAAAAAAACCCTTACCACCTCTTCATAAACTCAGATCTAGTTCGTATGTCGTAGTCTTGGAGAAAGGGGGGGGGGACGACTGGAGCAGGGAAAAGGAAAGAAAAAGAAGGGGGAGGGGGGGTGGGGCAGTAGAGGCGAGAGTGAAGGAGCTTTGAAAGACGGGAGTTTTTGGAAGGGGGTTTGACCTGTTGGGTGGAGGAAAAGAAAAGAAGAGCAAGTTTCTGATCAGTGGGGAAGGTGGGGTAAGAAAGGATGAATTGTACAATGCACCTCCAAGCTTTGAGTTTTTGCTAGATTTGGTCTCTTAAGTTCAGAAAGTTATAAAGAACCCCTAAATTCAGAATTCTTATTTTTTGTGTTTATATATATTTAATTTTAGTCGATTTAACAAATTTACACAGTGTAGTTAACATGTTTGGTGAAATGAAAAAATAAGAATTTTGAGAAATTTCAAATTTGTAGTCGGTGTTTGATGTATTTTTAAAATTTACATTTAAAAAATCGAGAACTACTGTAATTATAACTTAATTTGTAGCCCCACCTAAGCCCTGTCTAGGCCCCGCCTTGTGCCCTAGGCGCTAGACGCTCGTTTGACGCCTAGCACACGCCTAACGACTTTTAGAAATTGATTTAGTTCTTTGATTTCCCTAGTATATGTAAATATAATTTATCAGCGTTATTATTCTGTTCTTGGTTTGACAAGCATCATTTTCTTTGCTGGTGATCCCTCTTCTTCCTGTAAATAGATCTTCTTAATTGTTGCCCCTTGAACTTTACTTTAGAAGCCTGATGAGTTGGCAGTTAAATGATGAATAAGCATTTTTTACTGAGAATTAAATCATTAGTGACCATTTTTAAGAACATTTCAGTGTTAAAGAGGGTCCTATTATCTCCTATTTCAATGGTACAGGGATAAGAACCATCAATATCTGAGGCACTTTCATGTCTATAAACAGTTTCCCACACGACCCCTTGGGTACACGTTAGAAGAATATACAAATATATCCCTTTGAGCGTAACCGACAGTATTGAGAAAGGTCTGAGGGACTTCCTATGGCAAGGGTCGGGAGAGGAGAGGGACCATTTAGTGGCATGGGAGAAGGTTTGTTCGTTCAAGGAAGAAGGTGGCTTGGCTCTCAGTAATGTGGTTTACAGGAACATTTCCCTTGTAGGTAAGTGGCTATGGCGTATTTCTGTGGAACACAGTAAGAGTGAATTTGGGTTGCATCAAATGGGTGGGTTGCCAACAGGCCCAACATTAGTAGCTCAGGCACCCCTAGAGACAGTCTCTCTGGAAGCTCTTTCATTAGTGCCTCGCTTTGTTTCTCCCTCTAACCCAATTTAGGGTGGGGGAATGGGGGGCCGAGATGTTTTTGGGGAGATGTGTTGGTGGGGAATATTTCGCTGCGTGCTTCTTTTCCTCGCTTATTCAGCTTCTCCTCATTCCATTTGGCTTCTACTTCCGAGTTTCTTTTGGAGGAGGGATGGTGTTCCTAAAGTACTTCCACTTATTTCTCAACTTTAATGACCAGCAGTGGCGAGCTTCTTATCCTTCTCATATCATCTCTCACATCTTCCTCCTTGTCCAGATTTTCGAGCTTGGGTTTAGAGCGTTTCAGGCTTTATTCTTGTCATTACTTTTTACTGCATTTGATTCAGTCACCAAATCCATCTCCGTTTCCTCTTTTTTCTTTTATTTGGAAGGCTCGGGTCTCTTTCAAAATTAGAACTTATGTTTGTTCTTTGGTTCTTATTGAGTTCAACACTAATGACATGTTGCAAGAGCGTAGGCCCAACAAGAAGACCTCTTTGGGTTGGGATGTGACGTGTAAAAAATTGGAATCTCAATATTATTTACTTCTCGATTGTTGAGGCACTCGGTTCTTATGGCATAATATCTTTTTGGGGTGGCTGGGTAGGCTTAGGTTAGTCATGCTCCTATTTCTTCATTTCTTCGGCTGCATGATAGTGGCTCCGGGAGAGGTGATCTTATTGTGCTGGTGTGTGGTACTCATTGTCATTTGTTGCGTTTGGACAAAATGAAACTTCAGAATTATCAGGATTGGCATTGTCAAAGATGCTTCTGTGGGATAGAGTTGTTTTTGTGGCATCTCTTGGGCGTCAACAGGAGCATTCTGTTGAGGTCCCTTATCAGAGATTCTGCGTGTTGGGAACTCTTTGCTATTTTTATTGTTTCTTGTTGTTGTAGTTATTTTAATGGCTGAGCTCTCACTATCAATAGTACTGGAAGACTGTTCATTCATAGCTCTGTCCAGAGCTTTTGCTTCAGCCATTGCAAATTGACGCCTCGCTTCCCAATAGGACATGTCAAAGCATAGGAAATAGTTGAACATAGTCCAAAGTATATGATTTTTAAGCAACCTTTTAATAGTTGAATAAATTCCTTCTGATGTAAAGTTTTTTACCTATGTAAGTTTCCAATATTATAGTTTCCATATAAGTTTGATGATGAAAGCAGAAAGTGCCAAGTATCAGATGTCATACATTTAACTTCATGTACTCAAGTAAAATCAAATTTTGGGCCATCCTTTTCAAGCCTCAAGAAATTCGTTCAATGATGAAACTACATGCTTAAAACGTAGTCCTTCATGTAAAACGTATTATATATGACTTGGATAATCATCCGTAAAAGGAACATGACATAACTTAGACCACTTTTTATGAAAGGGAAAATCTAACATTATGCAAAACTGTATTTGTGACCCAAGTATATCCAAGTGATTCTACAATGTAGTTAAACATAGATACGTGAGAACATCTCTATTTATAAATTCTTCTGAGGAGTAGTTTGCCTTTGCCAATGTTTATTGGAGGCTCTATCAACTTGTTTTCCTATCTTCGCCTGAAAAACTATTGGGGATATGATATTCTGTAGTTTGGAGTTAATGATAGTTTCATGACATAAAATTTTGAATCGGCAGCTCTGACAAAAGCATTGGGTGGCATGAACAAGTTGGAAAGGATGGTTAATGTGTGGCATGCTGGGAAGATTTTCTGGACTTTGTCCACCTGGGGACTTGCTCTGGCAGGGTGAGTTATTTACTAGCTTTTACTTTCACACCCTTCAGAACTTTATGTATCCACTTTGCGCCCTTCTAGGCATATGACATTTATGATGGTCCCTTTTTTTGATAAGTAATAAGAGTATATATATATATAGGGCGTCATAATAGGTGACACGTCCTATTTACTAATAAAATATACATCCAAGGCCTCCAACACCCTCTAATAACAACTACTCCCTCCGTTGTCCCCGTTTGAAAGTCAAAAACTTTTTTAAGAAAATGACATTTTTAGTAGCTCATGAGTAATACAATGTCACTTTTATGCCTAGAATTTTTAAAAGTGGACTCTTTAAGTGAAACATCCCAAAATGTAATAGTGAACTCTTTGTCCAGAACGGAGGGAGTACTTTCTAGTAAAAACATCTGTGATCAAAGGTAAGACGAGAAAGTTTTATTCTGGCTATTAGAATTGGCGTGGCTCTCAAGCCTCTACTTCTACTTTTCTGAGCTGAATAACTTACTACTTTTGTTAGTTAGAGATGCTTAATTATATGTTTAGAACTTTCCATATTTATATATATTTTTACTTTTCAAAAAAATAATAATGTATGTTTAGAAGTCTACATGAGCATTTGAATGGATCCCTAACATACTTTGTTTAGAAAAAGTAAATATTTTTCTCTCATATATAAGTGCTTTCCATTCTAGTGTGGAGAAATTCTCTTATGGCGAGGAAAGAACTTTTTTTTTTTTTTGATAAAGATAAAAGTATATATATCAAAGCTTCAAAACAGGCGATGCGTCCTTTGTACACAAGAAGTGTATTCTACCAAAAAGTCTAAGATTTTTTTTTGATAAATAAGTGTGACCCTTTGTTGGTATGGAGATTGAAACCAAGGACCTCAAAGTCTTTGCATGGGGATTAGAAAAGTTATGAACAAAATCTACAAAAGAGGTTGTCAATGGAATATGTGATTGTTCATCCCTGCACACCACGAACGAAAAAAGGAGATGAAGCAAATCACTCTTCAAATCTGAAATGGTCCCTTCCTCATTGTCAAAATCCCTACAGTTTCTTTCCTTCCATATTGTCCACCAAAACCCCCAAGGGAGCAACTTCCCAAATGGTATTTCTTACCTTGGTTGACAGTATGGCAGACCTTTTTGGTTGTAAGGTTGGCACCCTCCCGACTTCTTACCTTGGCTTACCTCTTGGGGCGCAATCTACAAATAAAGACATGAAATCCGATCATTGAAAGGTTCGAGCACAGATTAGCGGGTTAGAAAAAGCGGTACTTGTCAAAGGGTGGCAGATTGACTTTAGTCAAGAGTGCGTTATCTAGTTTGCCTACTTCATGTCTGTTTTTGATATTCCAGTTTCAGTGGCTAAGAGATTGGAAAAACTTGAACAGAGACTTTTTGTGGGAGGGCCAAATGGAAGAAAGAAAGTATCATTTGGTGAAGTGGGAGTTAGTTGTTCTAATTTGAAGAATGGAGGTTTGGGAGTTAAAAGGCTTAAAGTTTTTAACTCTGCTCTTTTGGGGAAATGGTTGTGGTGTTAGAGAAGGGAGTTCGCTCTTTGGAGGAAAGTAGTGGTGGCCAAGTATGGGGTAGGGAACCATTTGTGGGTTTCCAATGAGGTTCTTTCTGGTGTAGGGGTGGGGGTTTGGAAAAGCATTAGAAAAAGATGAGATATGGTGAAACGTTTGTTCTCTTTCAATGTGGGTAAAGGGGACTCGGTCAAATTCTGGCAAGATAAGTGGTGTGGGGATTTGGAGTTGCAGCGAGCCTTCCCAGCTTTGTTTCAGCTAGCTGTTGATAAGGAGTTTGTTAGCTCAGTTGTGGTAGTTGACGGTGGATCAGTTACTTGGAATCCTGCTTTTAGGAGGAACTTACAGGATTGGGAGGTTGATACTCTTGGGGCCTTTCTTGAGGTGCTGTATAAGCAAAAGGTGGATAAGGATTCTGAAGATACCGTCGTGTGGAATGGGAAGAAAGATAAGTCCTTTTCAGTCAAGTCCATGTACCAACTTCTGGTGACTAGTGACAGGCTCTTTCCGTGGAAGAGCGTGTGGAAGTCAAGGGCTCCATCTAGAGTGGGGTTTTTTATGTGGGCAGCCACGCCCGAAGCCATCTTAACAGGAGATAATTTGAGGAGGCAAAAGAAAATCTATACTAATTGGTGTTATATGTGCAAGAGGGACGAAGAAAGTGTGAATCACCTTCTGATTCATTGCCCTTTCGCAAGGGAGATTTGGAGCTATGTGCTAGTCTTTTTCAGGTTACTTGGGTGATACTTAACTCGATTAAGGAGCTCCTTTTGTGCTGGACCCTGTCTAAACGTAGAAGAAAAAATAGTTTCTGGGATGCTGTCCTCCCCCGTGGCAGTTTGTTGGTCCATTTGGTAAGAAAGGAATCTTAGAGCTTTCGAGAACGAGGAAAGGAACTTGAAAGAGATTAAAGATCAGATTATCCATATCCAGATGCTGTTCTTTTGGTGTGCTCAAGCGATATCACAGGGGTCTAATCCCTTTGTAGAATTTGTGGATAATATTTTTGGTAGCTAGTGGGGGTCTGGCTGTGTACATAGGACGCTTCACCTTTTTTGAAGTTGTTATTTATAAATCTAACTTATCCAAAAAAAATTGGTATTTATGTTCTCCCTCCGCCAAAAATATCTCCAGCTCCACAATAAATCTTTGCGGGTCTCCGTAAGCACCCATGCCACATTGAACAATCGAAACATGAAATTCCACAACTCCCCTACCATCGGACAATAATGCAGAACCAAGTGATTTACACTCTCCTCACACTCCTTGCACAATTAGCATTTGTTAACATATATAATCCCTCTTTTCCTCAGATTATCACCGATTAGAATAGCCTCATTCGCCACTTTCCACGCAAAAAAGGCTACTCGGTTTGGAGCTACCGTCTTCCATACTGACTTCCATGGGAATAGAAGCCCCCCTCTTTCTAACAGCTTTGAATAGTCGCCCCTACCCAACTCCTCCTGTCACTCTCACAACCAACTTTTTGAGCGTAAAGAAGCTCAAAAAATCTCGTCATCGAATCCATCTGCCAATCCTAAAAGTTTCTTCTAAACGTCGAGTTCCAAATCACCCGTCCACCCTCTAAAGATAGCACTGAGAGCTATCCTTTTTCCTAGCCATAGAGAAAAGCTTTGGAAAGGATGTAAGCAACTCTGCATCTCCACACCATAAGTCATTCCAAAACTTCATCGTCGCCCCTGACCCGATCCCAAAAGATATGTTTCTACCAAAAGCATTTCATCCTTTTCTAATGCCTTTCCACACTCCTACCCCAAAAGCCTCGGCAGTCTCTGCCAGAAACCACAAATGATTCCCCGAACCGTACTTGCTATCCACCACTTTCCTCCAAAAGGCCTCCTTATCCGACAAATACCTCCAAAGCCACTTCCCAAGCAAGGCTTCATTAAACAACTTGAGATTCTTAATACCTGAACCTCATTTCCCTAAACCTAAGCAAACTGTATCCCATTTGACAAGGTGATATTTCCTCACTATCGACAAACCTTCCCACAAAAAATCCCTCTCCAACTTCTCTAGTCTTTTTCAAACCGAAGCAGGAACTACAAAAAGTGATAGAAAATACGTAGGCATGCTTGAGAGCGTATTTTTTACCAAAACAAGTCTCCCTCCTTTTGACAAATACCGCTTCTTCCAACACGCCAAGCATCGTTCAAAATTTTCAACTACAGTATTCCACATATTTTTACTCTTGAATGGAGCTCCGATTGGCAACCCAAGATACACCGGCGGAAGATAGGTTGCACCCAAAAAAATGAGGCCAAAGCCCCTACACCCTGTACATCACCCACTGGAATGATATCACTTTTGGAAATGTTGATACGAAGACTGAGGCCACCTGAGCACCATCCTTAGGTAACCCAATTAGGATTGTTCCGCTCCACAGACTAGGGTGTCATCTACAAAAAGAAGAAGGGACACAAAAGTCTCCAGACTATCACCCCCACCTACACTAAACCCACCGATGAAACAACCCAAAACAGCTCTCTCCATGAGTTTGCTAAGGGCTCCATAACTATGATGAACAAAAACGGGGAAAGAAGGTCTCCTTGCCTTAAACCCCTCGAGCTCGGGAAGAAGCCTGAGGGTTCTCCGTTTACCAACACCGGGAACCTAGCTGAAGAAATGCAAAAATGTACCCACCTCCTCCACTTATAGCCGACATTCTTTCCATAAGGTACAAACAAAAAGCCCCAATTTACATGATCATATGCCTTCTCAATGTCTAACTTGCCAATAATTCCTGGGACTCCCCTTTTAATCCTGGCATCCAAAATTTCATTAGCGATCAATGACGCATCAAGGATTTGCCTCTCCTTAACAAAAGTGTGCTGAGTCTCGGAGATAATCTTGCCCAACACCTTATCAAAAAAAAAAAAAAAATCTTGCCCAACACCTTGGAGATGAGTTTATAAACCCCGCCAACTAGATTTATAGGTCTGAAAATTGTAACAGCCCGACCCCCAATGCGGAATCCCAAGGTCGTCTTGCCAAGACAAGCTAAAAGCGAACAAGCACCGCTAAGCGTAGTAGTGCGAGTCGAGTTGAACCAACAAACTCTAAACAGAATGAAAGGCCATAACGGCAAAACCGAATAACCAAAAACTAAAATCGGAAGCAAATCATAAATGGGACCAAAACCTATAGTTTTAAACTAAGGAATACCAAGCTGAGAGACGACTATCTCTCGACAAATCTACGACTCGCGTGACGCAACATTGCGCACGTACAACAAACCATCGGCAACCTAAGGCCGGCAAGCAACAACCAACCAACGATAAACAACAACTCAACGGCTAAAGCATGCCGGAGGAACAATTCACTAAGAGATCAAGATATTCAAATTCTAACAACTAAACCCAAGTCTCACGACTAACGTCGTCGGAGATGACAATACTAACAATAACGGGATGAGTGAGCTAAAGCATGCTCGAAATAACAAAGGAATAACTTCTAAAAGATACAACAGCTCGACTAACGAGTCGGCTACTAAAATAATACAATAACAAAATACTAACATAGTCTACCCAAGTAAAGTCTACATAACTTTACAATCGTGTCTCACAAATACAAAATAACTTAATAATAATAAACCCAAGCTTAAAGCCTGGAAGACCACCTTGAGGAATCACTATCCAAGCCGCCAGCGTACTAACGGGATCATTTGCAAAAACTAAGGAAAACAAACACACGAAATGAGTCATGATGACCCAGTAAGTTACTAAATGCAATGTATGGCATAACATGTCGTGGCATGGCATAATGCACAAGCATGTATAAAATCATGGCATCCTAATCGTATACCAACAAATAAACTGTATTAAGTCATCAAGCATCATGAACTTCATGAATCACATATCACGTTATCTTTCATGTAAGTGCTCATAGCAAGCCACATAAGGGTTAGAGAAGATACCCAAAATGCTCCGTTGTGTTGCTCCTGCAATACACAATATATCTGGTTCGTGCCATCGATGTTATGTGAATTCATCGACTGTCGTCGAGTGCTACTCGATCTCAATAGCAAGCCAATGCGGCACTTAACGTCGGCGAAGGGCTACTTCCCAGCTGCGGCCAACAAGCGGTGGAGGTGTGTGGGAGTCCCGTGCGGCGATCCATAGCGAGCACGAATCCCATAATTCGTGAAGGCGATGCATCGTCCCACCCTGACTTGAATAACAAACCATTTAATGCCAGCTGGACTCAATGCAATGCACAAGTAGATAATTACTCTCATGCTCAAACAAGAACCAAGACCGACCATAGCGGGCATACCAAATCAAGTAGGACATAAAGCTCTACACACCAATTTCAACAATGCACATACTTGCACATACTTAACAAATTCAACCAACTTATAAGTTTAGTCAAAGAACCACATAATGAGGTACTCATAATCCTCAAGTTATCACCAAAACGAAAGTAGCATATAAGCTCAAGAAATCACCATGTGAGGTCTACTAAAGTCCTCAACTCAAGATTAAATCAAAGACTACTACTTAGTCTAAGAACCACCACAATTCAAGGCTTAGCATTAAGCTTCACTTAAAGGCACACCGGACTTAGCCAAAGTCCCGCTCGTCATTTATAGTCGACATCCTCAAAACCCATCTCATGAATGACAAGACTACCCTGTAGTCTAAATCCCGCAAGTACTTTCATATCCTCGCGTCTAATTTCCTTATAGTGAATTCATCGAATAACCCTTAATAAATAGTACTCGAGACCATGGGTTGGTCTCTAATATTCCGTGCTCTACAAGCACGCTCCAAACAAGTTCCCTATAGGTCTCTATAGCACGAGTGCTCCCATTGGACACAACAAGATACCCGGGTACGCACAACATAAGCAAACGAGGCCCGAACATCGTAGGGTCTCAACCAAAGGCTTGTTATCACATTATTGGCCTCACAATGACTCCGTTGAGTCTTAATTCTATATTCCATTCTTTATGTGTTTCATAGACCCACAACTAAACATTTCATTCATATATACTACAAAATCCCAAAGTTCATTCGGGCTTGATTCCCGAGCCCTAAAACCCAAGAATTCATCATAATCATAATCAAACGAAATCCACTTATCGTAGGATTCCAACCCGAGTTCACAATCACATTATTGAGCATATTTCGACTCCGTTGAGTCTAAACACCAAGTTTCATCATTTACATCTCTCATTGATCTCAACATTAACCCCACTTCAACTTAACCATAATTTCCCCAATAATTCGGGTTTGACTCTCAAGCCTAAAATTCACAATTAATCCCAACATAGATCAAAACCCATTTCATAAATCATACACTTTCAATTAAATGTTTCTACTCATATTATCATGTGAGTTCATACACCAAAGCCCCATCATAGGCATAATTCCACCATAAACCCAAATAGCATAAAGGCATGATTTCTAGCATGCTCAAGCCTAGAAACACAAAATGAAGAGTAATCATATACTTCATAATCATAGGAGTCATCTACAAATACCCCAACAAGTTCATACTTCAAAAATCCCCAAAAATTGGGCAAACATAGCATCTGAAGTGTTCATTGCCCACAAATAGCATACAAGTTGTTTTCCTTAGGGCCAATGAACCAAAATCAAAAGAATGTAACTTACCTAGCTTGAGTGAAAACTCAAGAGAACAAATCCGATCGGTGAAGTCGTTACTCGTCGAGGCTTCAAGAATCCGAAGTTTGGAGGAAATCGGGTGGTCGGATCGTCAAGGATTGAAGAGGGAAGAGCTAGGGCTCAAGAGTCTCCCATGGAGCCTCTCTCTCTAGAATACGTATGTGGAGGATGAGAAATGAGGAGGGTTTGGGTGATTTGGGAAGAGGTTAGGCTATTTATACCTCCTCGACAATAAGGGCACAATAGGCATTTCTCAAGTGCAATTAGTGGAGATTAGGGATAATCAAACACTAATCTAACCTTAACTAACTTCTAAATAATGTTAGGACATGTTTAGGGTTAAGTATGAGAGGTTAGGAAGGGTTTAGAGGGGGTTTAAGGAGGGTAGAATAGGTAAAACACGTCACAACTCAAAACAGGGGAAGAAAATCCCGTAACAGCTCTTCTGGGGTTGAGGCGGGCGCCTCAACCTACTCCATGCGGCCGCCTCACTTCTTCTCTGCACAAGGGTGCTCTCAGTATCTGAGGCGGGCGCCTCACTCCATCCCATGCGGCCGCCTCGGCTCCTGAACCTCCAAAACTTGGTCTAAACTTGATCTAAATGATCCCAAACTTATGGGCAACCATCCTAAGGTCTAACCCAACTCAAAACAAGTCTAAAACACACCCGAACAACTCCGAAACAACTCGGAGCGAAAGGAAGGGGTGCGAACAACGTGCAACCGGGACGACGAACGAACTCGAAATCAAACGAGCAATGAAAGGAGACTTTTAAGGCAAGTCTAAGGGCTAATGAAGAAGCTTAAACACTTCTAGAAAGTTTAATAACAACTTAGAGAAATAAGAATCCCAAAGGAGAGGCGATTACGCGACTCGATTCCCGAACTACGCGATAGAGACGAACGCTATCTCCAAAACTTCCAAATCTTCGATAGACTTAAGGAACACCTCCAACTTGAAGTCTAACACATCTAAACATGTTAACAAACCATCTTAAAGAGGTCTAGGACCCAAACCGAGGTCACGAACACAAAACGGAAGTAAACCCTCAATCGCGTCGCATTCCGACTATCGTCGGGTCACGACTTGTGACTTTAGCAAGTCAACAACTATATGGAGTCTCTAAATAATGTTTTGGTCTTAATATGGTCTCTCAAACATATCTAGACCCTCTCGCAACCCAAATATACCGTCGACAAGGGAAGAAGTGCAATATAGCACGCAAACCGAGACAACGAAGGAGCGGGGCGTCACACCCTCTCCACCTTTAAAAGAATTCGTCCCGAATTCTAACTCATGATACAAACCACAACACCTCGAGTTCAAAACCATCTACCTAGACTCGATCTCCGAGTCTACCACCACAATAACATGACTCATACTTGAGTCGCGAATACACATACGAACAACACTAGACCAAACATGTAGGCAAAATCCCAAACTTCAACATAAGAATACATTTAACTACCGAAACTATTTGTTTCGGGGCACATCATGAAATTCAAGCATAAAAGATTCTAAGTTACTAGAATTAATAATTGCTTATGGAGCAATTTACAAACAAATCAAAGATAACCAAATTGGCATTTCAAACTATGCAAATCATACTCGCGATTTCCCTATCGCGGGTAAGAACACACAAGAGCACACAATGCCATGTTTTGAAAATTCTTTCCATCTATGTCCATCCATTTGGTAACGGGTATAGTCAATGTTTAACCTACTCACTACCAATCCTAGTCCACCAACGAACCTCTTTTGATCACCAATTTAGGGTACCGACTAAATTGGATTTCAAAAGCTTTTCGTTGCAAGGATGCCAAGGTTCATGATTAAAAAGGTTCTAAGCATCCTTTAATAGTCTCCTATGCTAAGGTAATGAATGAACATGATATTATGAGATGAGAATTTAATATACTACTATGTAAATGCATCAAGTAGGTGTTTCCTACAACTAATGCACGTAACTGAATAAAAATTCAGACCAAGTAACAAGGTCTATCACCTTGACAAACAACAATCATAGCTGTCACAAAACTCGTGTACCTAGTACACTCAACCAAGATGGCTTCCTAGTAATCACAACGAATCGCCAAGGCTACTAATGCCCGAAACGTCTATACTCCGCAAAACTATCCTTTCTTAGGCTCTAGACCAAATCTACAACCAATGCATACACTAAGCATCCTAACACAACGTTAACGTCTCAATACTCACGGTGAAGCGTCAATCTCTCCCGTGCAACCGTGATTATCTTCTAAATCGCAACCTTCAACCTTCTCACAAGTCGAGTGTATATCTTACCCGCACAATAACCCTTAACAACAATATAGCGTAATATTACTCATTACATAAAACATATTCTCATAGAATATACAAACATTATATCAAACCACTAAGTATCGCTATACAATTTGTACTTCATATATTTTCATACTATGGCTCTTATATAAATAACCAAAAAGAAACCCACTCTATACTTATAGCATAGTCTTATATATACATAGACTAAACAAGGAATCCATGCACCATGCGATTACCTACCGGTAATTCACAAACAAACCATGTCACATATCTATCTCACATTGGGGTATTATTCCCGATCAAGCAAATAACCAATATTACACAATACACCATATAATGTATGCATGAATGCACATGAGCTACCGATTAAAACGTGTACTCATAATAACGGTAATAGTAACAACGGTATCATTTACGAATATTTATATACAAGAATATACCTTCCTATTTCGGATAGGCCTCAAAACCCCGCAATGGCCATCCGCCATGCGCGCACGACCTCAAACTCTAGGCCGTCCACCACTGTCTCTCTTGGAGCCACTGGATTGTTGACTAGTACTTCCAGACTGATTAACTTTCCTCTTCGGGCAATCTTTCTTCAAGTGAGTTCCGTCACCACAATAGTAACACTTCCCAGTCTTTCCCCAACATCTATCCTCGGTATGTCCTGTCCTCTTACAAAAGTTACATGTCAACACGTCACCCCGTCTTATCTGAGTAGATGTAGTAACACCACTCCGGCCGCCCGAATGCACCTTTCCTTGACTAACTGTTTGAGGTGCTGATTGCCTTCTCTTATCCTCAAGGCCCCTATTAGTCTTTGATAATTTCTTTTGAGCGTACTCCTCGATGTCTAACTCTATCGCACATGCACGATCCACAGCCCCTTGGAAATCCGTAAGTAGTAATGGAACAAGCTGCTTACGATATATCGTCTTCAGGCCTTTCACAAACCTCTCGGTCCTTCTGGCCTCATCTGGCACCAAATAACTACGATGCGAACCAACTCCAGTAAACTTTGTTGAATACCGAGCCACGGTCCATATCTCCTTGTTCTAACATTAGGAATTCCATCTCTCCTCTTCCTCGAAGTTACCACTGGGACCAAACCGTACCATAAACTCCTTGACAAAGTTTTCCCACACTCGAGGTACTCCATGCCGTCTCCAACGATCTCGTATTTCAAGCCACCATTGCTCGGCCGCACCATCCAATCCAAACACTGCTAAGGTAACCATCTCCTCTGATGTACAACCCAAAACTGCAAAGATATTCTCCATGCTTTCTAGCCAATGTTTCGCCTCAATAGTATCTGGCTCTCCATCGAAACTTTCCGGTTTAAACTTCAAGAATTTCGCAAGAACGGTAGAAGTCGTCTTCCGCCCAAACATCGTTGAGGAGTCACACGCGGATCGTTTACATTCTCTCCCTTCTCTTCGCCACGAGCTGCACCCGAACCGAGCCTACTAGAACTAGCTCCACGCCAAGTTCCCGACATAATACGCCTACAAAGAACACTCAGCGTTAATAACTCAACAACAAACCCAACCCAACTAGGCCAAGGAACCTATCCTGGCGAAATAGCTAACCTATAGCTCGATACCAAGCTGTAACCCGAAACCCAATGGAATCCCAAGGTCGTGCCGCCAAGACAAGCTAAAAGGCGAACAAGCACCCGCTAAGCGTAGTAGTGCGAGTCGAGTTGAACCAACAAACTCTAAACAGGAATGAAAGGCCATAACGGCAAAACCGAATAACCAAAAACTAAAATCTGCGGAAGCAAATCATAAATGGGACCAAAACCTATAGTTTTAAACTAAGGAATACCAAGCTGAGAGACGACTATCTCTCGACAAATCTACGACTCGTGGCCGCAACATTGCGCACGCACAACAAACCATCGGCAACCTAAGGCCGGCGAAGCAACAAGAACCAACCTGATAAACAACAACTCAACGGCTAAAGCATGCCGGAGGAACAATTCACTAAGAGATCAAGATATTCAAATTCTAACAACTAAACCCAAGTCTCACGACTAACGTCGTCGGAGATGACAATACTAACAATAACGGGATGAGTGAGCTAAAGCATGCTCGAAATAACAAAGGAATAACTTCTAAAAGATACAACAGCTCGACTAACGAGTCGGCTACTAAAATAATACAATAACAAAATACTAACATAGTCTACCCAAGTAAAGTCTACATAACTTTACAATCGTGTCTCACAAATACAAAATAACTTAATAATAATAAACCCAAGCTTAAAGCCCGAAGACCACCTTGAGGAATCACTATCGAAGGCCGCCACGCGTACTAACGGGATCACTTTGCAAAAACTAAGGAAAACAAACACACGAAATGAGTCATGATGACCCGATAAGTTACTAAATGCAATGTATGGCATAACATGTCGTGGCATGGCATAATGCACAACATGTATAAAATCATGGCATCTAATCGTATACCAACAAATAAAGCGTATTAAGTCATCAAGCATCATGAACTTCATGAATCACATATCACGTTATCTTTCATGTAAGTGCTTAGCAAGCCACATAAGGGTTAGAGAAGATACCCAAAATGCTCCGTTGTGTTGCTCTGCAATACACTGATATATCAGGTTCGTGCCATCGATGTTATGTGAATTCATCGGCGTCGTCGAGTGCTACTCGATCTCGATAGCAAGCCAATGCGGCACTTAGCGTACGGCAAGGGCTACTTCCCACTGCGGCCCGGCGGTGGAGGTGTGTGTGGAGTCAGTGCGGCGATCCATAGCGAGCACGAATCCCATAATTCGTGAAGGCGATGCATCGTCCCACCCTGACTTGAATAACAAACCATTTAATGCCAGCTGGACTCAATGCAATGCACAAGTAGATAATTACTCTCATGCTCAAACAAGAACCAAGACCGACCATAGCGGGCATACCAAATCAAGTAGGACATAAAGCTCTACACACCAATTTCAACAATGCACATACTTGCACATACTTAACAAATTCAACCAACTTATAAGTTTAGTCAAAGAACCACGTAATGAGGTACTCATAATCCTCAAGTTATCACCAAAGCGAAAGTAGCATATAAGCTCAAGAAATCACCATGTGAGGTCTACTAAAGTCCTCAACTCAAGATTAAATCAAAGACTACTACTTAGTCTAAGAACCACCACAATTCAAGGCTTAGCATTAAGCTTCACTTAAAGGCACACCGGACTTAGCCAAAGTCCCGTTCGTCATTTATAGTCGACATCCTCAAAACCCATCTCGTGAATGACAAGACTACCCTGTAGTCTAAATCCCGCAAGTACTTTCATATCCTCGCGTCTAATTTCCTTATAGTGAATTCATCGAATAACCATTAATAAATAGTACTCGAGACCATGGGTTGGTCTCTAATATTCCGTGCTCTACAAGCACGCTCCAAACAAGTTCCCTATAGGTCTCTATAGCACGAGTGCTCCCATTGGACACAACAAGATACAGGATACGCCTGGCATAAGCAAGCGAGGCCCGAACATCGTAGGGTCTCAACCAAAGGCTTGTTATCACATTATTGGCCTCACAATGACTCCGTTGAGTCTTAATTCTATATTCCATTCTTTATGTGTTTCATAGACCCACAACTAAACATTTCATTCATATATACTACAAAATCCCAAAGTTCATTCGGGCTTGATTCCCGAGCCCTAAAACCCAAGAATTCATCATAATCATAATCAAACGAAATCCACTTATCGTAGGATTCCAACCCGAGTTCACAATCACATTATTGAGCATATTTCGACTCCGTTGAGTCTAAACACCAAGTTTCATCATTTACATCTCTCATTGATCTCAACATTAACCCCACTTCAACTTAACCATAATTTCCCCAATAATTCGGGTTTGACTCTCAAGCCTAAAATTCACAATTAATCCCAACATAGATCAAAACCCATTTCATAAATCATACACTTTCAATTAAATGTTTCTACTCATATTATCATGTGAGTTCATACACCCAAAGCCCCAATCATAGGCATAATTCCACCATAAACCCAAATAGCATAAAGGCATGATTTCTAGCATGCTCAAGCCTAGAAACACAAAATGAAGAGTAATCATATACTTCAATAATCATAGGAGTCATCTACAAATACCCCTAACAAGTTCATACTTCAAAAATCCCCAAAAATTGGGCAAACATAGCATACAAGTGTTCATTGCCCACAAATAGCATACAAGTTGTTTTCCTTAGGGCCAATGAACCAAAATCAAAAGAATGTAACTTACCTAGCTTGAGTGAAAACTCAAGAGAACGCAAATCCGATCGGTGAAGTCGTTCTACTCGTCGAGGGCTTCAAGAATCCGAAGTTTGGAGGAAATCGGGTGGTCGGATCGTCAAGGATTGAAGAGGGAAGAGCTAGGGCTCAAGAGTCTCCCATGGAGCCTCTCTCTCTAGAATACGTATGTGGAGGATGAGAAATGAGGAGGGTTTGGCTGATTTGGGAAGAGGTTAGGCTATTTATACCTCCTCAACAATAAGGGCACAATAGGCATTTCTCAAGTGCAATTAGTGGAGATTAGGGATAATCAAACACTAATCTAACCTTAACTAACTTCTAAATAATGTTAGGACATGTTTAGGGTTAAGTATGAGAGGTTAGGAAGGGTTTAGAGGGGGTTTAAGGAGGGTAGAATAGGTAAAACACGTCACAACTCAAAACAGGGGAAGAAAATCCCGTAACAGCTCTTCTGGGGTTGAGGCGGGCGCCTCAACCTACTCCATGCGGCCGCCTCACTTCTTCTCTGCACAAGGGTGCTCTCAGTATCTGAGGCGGGCGCCTCACTCCATCCCATGCGGCCGCCTCGGCTCCTGAACCTCCAAAACTTGGTCTAAACTTGATCTAAATGATCCCAAACTTATGGGCAACCATCCTAAGGTCTAACCCAACTCAAAACAAGTCTAAAACACACCCGAACAACTCCGAAACAACTCGGGCGAAACCGGAAGGGTGCAACAACGTGCAACCGGGACTGACGAGCAGAACTTCGAAATCAAGCGAGCAATGAAAGGAGACTTTTAAAGGCAAGTCTAAGGGCTAATGAAGAAGCTTAAACACTTCTAGAAAGTTTAATAACAACTTAGAGAAATAAGAATCCCAAAGGAGGCGATTACGCGACTCGATTCGAACTTCTGCGATAGAGACGAGCGCTATCTCCAAAACTTCCAAATCTTCGATAGACTTAAGGAACACCTCCAACTTGAAGTCTAACACATCTAAACATGTTAACAAACCATCTTAAAGAGGTCTAGGACCCAAACCGAGGTCACGAACACAAAACGGAAGTAAACCCTCAATCGCGTCGCATTCCGACTATCGTCGGGTCACGACTTGTGACTTTAGCAAGTCAACAACTATATGGAGTCTCTAAATAATGTTTTGGTCTTAATATGGTCTCTCAAACATATCTAGACCCTCTCGCAACCCAAATATACCGTCGACAAGGGAAGAAGTGCAATATAGCACGCAAACCGAGACAACGAAGGAGCGGGGCGTCACAGAAATCCTTGCTGGCCCTTTTCTTCTTTGGGATAAACGCAATGAACGCAGCGTTGGGACTCTTCTCAAACCGCAAACTTTCATGAAAGGAATTAAAAACCTTCATAATTTCATCCTTCACCACTTCCCAGCAGTGCTGAAAAAAGGCCAAGGAAAAACCATCAGGCCCCGGGGCTTTGTCCCCGCTCATACTACACAAAGCCGCCTCCACTTCTTCCTCTGTAAACACCTGTTCCAAACAATCTGCATCATCAGCATCAAGAGTTTTGAAACTGACTCCACCCAGAACAGCTCTCCACTCACTTCTGTTCCTGTACAGATTCTGATAAAAACCCACAACACCATTCTTAACCTCTTCTTGTTCTTGCAGTGTGACACCATCTATGGTGATCTTATGAATCTGATTCGCAGCAGAATGAGCACTCGCCATACGCTAGCATTTTTGTCTCCCTCCCTTAGCCACTGAATTCGGGACTTTTGCCTCCAACTTATCTCCTCGCTTTTAAGAAGACGTTCTAACTCTTTATTGAGGTCCGCTCTACGGCTTACCTCAGCCTCATTTCTCTCTCCTTCCCCCAACTCTTTCATCAAGTCTCCCCGCTTCCAAATTTTTTATTTTGTGGTCTAACCTTCCGAAAACTTCTCTGTTCCATATTTTTAAATCCTCCTTCTGCACTTTTGGCTTCTTAGCTAAGACGAAGCCTGGATCCCCATCAACAACATCAAATTCCATCTCTCCTTGACCCAACCTGCAAAGCCCTGCTCCTTAAGCCACATATTCTCGAATCTGAATGGCGTTTTCCTTCTTGTTCGGTCACCGCACTCCAAAAGAAGGGGAGCATGATCAGACAAAATTCTAGGAAGGCAAGACTGTCTAGATTCAGAAAAGCTATCTCCCCAATCTGCAGAAACAAGGAACCTATCAATCCTTGAAAATTGTTGCCTACCTCCATTTCTGAACCAAGTAAAGTCTCCCCCTCCAACGGCAAATCCACTAATTCCACTTCATCAATAAAGTCATTAAATTCTGTCATCGCAGAAGTGAAGGCACCGACTCCCGAACACTCATGAGGGAAATGGACAACATTAAAATCTCCCCCTACGCACCATGGAACATTCCACCTCCTCCTAACTGCCTCTAGTTCTACCCATAAATTCGTTCCCTCCACTGCAGAAGAGGGGCCGTAAACTCCATAATACAGCCAGTTTCTATTAGTTTCCTCAAAATACAGCACGCAAGAAACTGAGTAAGCACCCACGCTCGCTTCTACCTTTGAAACAATTCTCCGATCCCACATGACTAAAATTCCACCCGCTGTACACACAGCCTTTAAACAGTCCCAGTCAACCCATCTATTGTCCCAAACACTATTTACCAAATTCCAATCCATAGCTTCATAGTTGTCAAAGGCGAGAGCGCCTTTGGCGCCTTAGGCGAGAGGCGAGGCAAGCATGCCTTTGGTGCCTTTTTTTTAGGTGTGAGGCGCCAAAAAGTCGAATAAGTCGCTCAGTGTTTTTTTTTTTTTACTTTTTAACTAGGAAACCAGTTTTAGGTTAGTATAAATTGATTATAAAACCTAAAATATCCATAAGACTTAATTTATTGAGATGAATCAAGTTGACATCAATACGAGCCCTAGTCGACATCGATACGAGCCCTAGCAGCTTTCCGACCTCACTGTAGCCTTCGACTTCTTCTTCCGACTTCAAGGAGGGTTCCAACTTCAAGGAAAGGCTTCAAGAAGAGCTTCATCTTCAGCTTTCTTGACTCCGTGTTCCAAGTAAACTCTCCTTTCTTCACTCTGTTCGACTTCTACTCGACTTCACTCTGTACCAAGTATTTTTTTTGCTTCTTTAACTCTGTTTAGTCTGTAGACTTAATCTGTTCTTTTTTAAAATAATATTTCTGTTTTGTTTTGTTTAAAAAAATTGTTTCTGTTTTTGACTTTCTGTTATGTTTAATTGTTTAAAAAAATTACTCTGTTAGACTTTACTCTGCGTAGACTTTACTCTGTTTCTGGTAAAAAAATTTGTTTCTATTTCTGATTTTCTGTCCTGTTTAAAATTTTTGTTTCTATTTCTGTTCTGTTTAACTGTTTGAAATTTTTTCTCTGTTCTGTTTTAATAATCATAATTAAGATAATTGTCTCAATTAAAAAATTGTCTCAAAAATTATTATTTTTTACTCTGTTCTGTTCTGTTTCCTTTCATTAACTGTGTACTTTCTTAAAAATTGTCTCAAAAATTAATTTTTGTTTACTCTGTTCTCAAATTTTTTTAGCTTGTTCTTAGTTGTTACTTATTACATTCCATCACTTTAGTCTTTTGATTTCCATATCTTTGTTTTCATTTGCTTTGATAACTATTTATTTTCTTGTTTGAATTTTTAGTTAAGTTCATCTAATGCATTGGAATTTCAACTATGAATGAAAAGTTTGTGTTATTGATATTATGTTAGACATTAGTTTCATGTATTATGCTCACTTATAACATGTTTTTTTGATATTTGTTAAGTTATACTCCCTCCGTTCCGAGCAAAGAGACTATTTCATTTTGGGATGTTTCACTTAAAGAGTCCACTTTAAAAAATTAAGGCATAAAAGTGTCATTTTATTACTAATGAGCTACTAAAAGTGTCATTTTCTTAAAAAGTTTGACTTTCAAACGGGGACTCTTTGCCCGGAATGGAGAGAGTATGTATTTTATGTATTTTTCCTTAGTATTTTTTCCGTGAGCGCCTTTTTAGCGCTTCGCCTCAAATTTGGGCCTATCACCTTTTTAGCGCCTCTCGACTTTGACAACTATGCATAGCTTCCATTTTTGTTTCTAAGACACACAACGTGCGGCTTCCATCGAAGCAAAGCTGCCCTAATGAGTAACCTTTTATCCATGTCATTTAATCCCCACACATTCCAAACAATAATTCGCATATTCAAAACTAGACTCTGTTTACATCCCTATCCAGCAGCCCACTGCTATCAATCTGCTTGAAGTTCAGGCTGCAGCGCAATTGCTTCAGTTCCCTCATCCCCTTTGCACTACAACTACTTTGCTTTTTGATACACTTTCCCCTCGAAACCTTACGATTCTGATCTATGTCCATGAGTAGATTCAAGACTTTATCTTCATAACCATTGTAAGAGACTCCTAAGAATTTCCCAAAGCCTTTGATATGATTTTTGACCCAACCAGAGATGTCCTCCTCCCCTACTCCGTCCGTAATAGCTTCGGCAGCACTAAAAACAGGGAGTGGAATCACCACGAGTGGGGTGCACTCCAAAGGCTCTTCCATATCATCACACAAAACACTCGCTAAATGCACCACTAGGTGAGCAGTAACCATTCTCTTGGTTAAGGTCTGTGACACCATCATCCATAGAAGGCTCAACCTGAATATCCTCACCACGGTTCACAGAATCTTCCATGTTACCTGATACGTCGCCTACACCAGAACTCTCCATGTTCAACAACTCTGGTAGAACTAACTCCTCCAAAGTCTTCGAGCTGTGATAACCCCCCATAGAAACCCCTTCATTCTGGACATATTCTCCATCCTCCAAATCTCGCTCCACCAAAGTTCTTTCCCTATTGCATAATCTCTGCACTGCCTCTACATCGACGATAAAAACCCTTCTTCCTCGAACCACATCGGCGAAAACCCCTTCCAAGCTCTCCTGCCTCGCCAAATTCTGCCTCAGCACTTCGACTTTCTCAAGATTTTGTTGATGCGAACCTTCCGACCCCTATGCTCTTCTGGTTTCTTCGCATAGCTAGCCTGTGACTTACTACACCTCGCCTCACTCGCTGGGACCTCGGTTTTGTTCGACGTGGCTGCCGTCTCACCTTGGAGACTAGAAGGAGCTGTCCCAGAACCTCCAACCTCCTCACAGGACACCCACCCAGGCCCATTCGCCTCCTTTGAGGTTTTCCCCCTTGATTGTTACAGCTAGAAGGCCCAAACCCACTATCACCCTTTAGCCCAGTTGAATGTTTCAACCCACTGTCCGATTCTCCCTCATCACGGACCACCCACTTACCCTTTTCGGCCCTTGTGAAATTTGTAGGGCCTGTATTGCTCCCATTACTCTTTCTGACTGGGCCAGCCCAAGAAGAAAACCTTGAGCCTGCTCCTTCTTGAGTACGAGCCCCCTTCGATACGCCACCGTTTAGATTTTTAGGTTTGAAATTTGAATTCCCTGCACCCCACGAGCCTCCCCTACCTTTTCTGAAGTCGTACGATGTGGCAGTATCATAGGGATTGCGCCCATCTGAATTTTTGACGCCAAAGTCGCTCGCGTGCATCCCACTCGTCTTACCTCCCTGCGACCACCGCAACTGATTTCCAGGTCTTCCTCCACCACCTGGCCACTGCCATGGAGAGTAGAAAGCAGCAGTTTCAGCCCATATAGGAACTGCGAAGACACTTCCCCCTTCCCCCTTCCCCTATGTGTACGCTTGCCGGAATCCTTTCACTGAAACGAACTAATATACAAGCCCAGCTCAAATCTATCCTCTTCTCAGTTTCTTCATCAACTGCTAAAAAACCACCACACATCTGTCCAATCCTCTTGAAAATGTCTTCTCCCCACAGATGAAGAGGAAGTCCCACAGCCCTAACCCAAGCTTCCTGCGGCTGTCGATCCTTCCTGTGGCTGCACCCAATTGAGTTCCATCTGTCTAAGAACCAAGGGTATTGGTTAAACATCCAGACCTTTTCGTTCAAAGTACGAGTAGCTTCTTTCTTAGAGGGAACTATGAAGAGAAAATATTTCCTGCTCATTACTCTCCACTTTGAGTTAACCCATCTCTGAACCTCGTGGCGTGTCGGGATGGTGCACTCCAGCTCCCCCATTCTACCTACCAAGCATCTCTCCAGAAACTCCACGTTGCCTCTACAAGAGTTTTCTTCTACCTCGAAATCGACTTGAGAGTCCCTATTGCAGTCGGAAACTTTCAATTTTAAATCCGGCCAAGGAGGGATATCCGCCGCCTCCTTATAGGATTTTGCTTTCCTCCTGATAACGTTCTTTGACTGAGCGAACCTCCTAATTTTACCCGCAATCATTTCCCAGTCACCCTCCTTTGCCACAGCTGGAATAAAAATCTTCGAGGGACTTCCTTTACCTTTGATGGAGATACACAGGTAAAAACCATGCTCATTCCTTCCCTTTGCCAGAAACACCTTGCGCCATTTTCCTGATAGCTTCTTCCAGAAGAGATCTGTTCCCAAAGAGGCTTTCTCCATCCATAAGCAAACCCAAAGAACTTCGTCAAAGGAAAACACGGCTTCATGGACTCTTCCTCTACTCCTTTCTAACCACCGAAAGCGCACTCCATCCTTCTCTTGACTGCAAATCACATCAAACAATTTCCATCCTGCTTGGAAGAAGATCTTGTTGGACTCCATCCAATCTCAGCAGCCAAAGAAGAATTTGTTCGACCAAATTACAAAACCTCAAATAGTAATATTAAATGATGACTAAACATCACCATGCATGCCTATTGTTTAAAATTTGGAGATCTATTTTAAAGTTTATGCGCTCCTTTTGAAGACATTTATTTTTGTTTGTGAGCTTGGAGATTGGTGGTAGTTTTAGGTAAGAGGCTGTTTTTGATTGAACACCCTTTTTGATGCTTTCTAGAAAACTTCTACTTATCCCCCTTTCCTGACCAACAAATTGACAAAAGCAAGTTCTTAAAAAAAAAAGAGGAAGAGAAAGGAAAAAGAAAGAAAAAAAAGAACCTAATTATATGTTTGTTTATCGTTGTTTTGATCAATTCAACCTTGTACAGAAAGTTGGGAGCTTTTTGGCTTTTGATGTTGAAAGTTGGCATTAAGTCCCACCTATCATGAAAGTCGTCTCCTTTCCTTTTACCCTTTTGGGCTAACCAAAAAAGCTTAAGTGCAATTTCAGTTTTTGCTACCCCGTTTGTCAAGTTACAAGTTAGTGCTTGCTTAAGATTAGTAGTATGCTCACTTGAGCTTCAATATGCAGGTTTTACCAGACTCGGGCAGTGGTCAGACTTGCTGCAATGGGGGTTCATACAACTAGCAAAGTTGTTCTTATGGCTCTCTAAATATACATTGGTGGTGGTTCCCAGCTATGTGTGAATGCGTGTGTGACTTGTGTGTGCCGCCTCTTGCAGATTCATTATTCACAAACCTCTTGGCTATAAGTGTAGATAACTGTAAATAGCTGTTGTTTTATTTGTTAGATTGAAGTACTCTGGCACCCCATAAACTGGAACTGCTGTTCTCAGTGTAAATACCTCCTCTGTTGTAAGAATGAATTCTTTGAAGCAATGCTTATGCTCGACTCTGTTTGATGAGAATGATGAACGGAATTTACTTCACTTGTGGATTGGCTACTTGATATTCTCTCCGTTTTCAAATTATCGTCCACATTTTCTTTTTCGTCCGTTCTTAAATAATTGTCTTTTTTCAGAACTTTCCCTTTTAGGAAAACACTTTTACCACTTTACCTTTACTTTTTCTACCTACTTTAATTATGACCATATACTCGAGCGTATTAAAGGAAACTACACATTTCATCAATATTTATAATATACTCAATTTTTTCTTAAACGGTGTGTTCGGTCAAAGTCGATAATATTTTGAAAACGGAGGGCGTACTTGCTATTATCTTAATGAAATGTCTGATTAGGATGTTCCCACCCCCCTCCCCCTTAAACATGATTTGCGTCTAAGCTGTCTTGGCAGATGAAAAGAATGATGCAGTAGAATCACATGAAGGTTTCCTCTTGTTTTTGGAAATATCTTCGCCTTAATCGTATAGGCTGTTTCTTCCGGCTGTATATTGCCTGGGTTATTACAAGACAGGAAACCATTTTGGAGTTTTGATGCAAAGGTATATATATATATTTTTGATAGATAAGTATGATCTTTTGTTGGTATAAGGATTGGAAACAAAGATCTCGAGATTTTTTGCCAGAGTGCCCTTGTCATCTCTCCCACTGATGCGGGAGCATGGGGGCCAAACAATGTGCACATAGAGGACCATGAGGGGATGCATTCGTATGAGGGAAAAGAGACATGGCAGCCATGTTTGATGGATAAAATCAGTGACACAAATGGGTTAAAGGGCCAAAGGACCAAGGATACAACAAGGGGGCTCAACCCGCAAGTGAAATGGGAGTATTTCTTGGAAGGCAAGAGTGTCATGGGGCACGGCTCAAAGAGAATGGAGGAGTTTAGGCTGTTTTGGAGAGGTTGGTTCAGCCATAGGGCTGTCCGAGAAAAGCTGGAACAGATTTGTGATTCAAGCTTCCGCGTACGCATCAAGTGGTATCAGAGCTCAGCTTTCACGAATCCTAATTCGTGGACGATCATGGAAGACAACGAAGCATGGATCGATCAAGAAATACAGAACTTGAAACGTGAGGTTCAACGGTTGACTAAGCAACTACTACAAACTTGTGAGAGACGGCTGCCGCACAAAAAAATTGTGAAGAAGGCAGCAGCTTCAAAGGAATTTTGTGGCTCCAAAAACTTGTTCTAGGGCTGCAAATTCAAAGGGGTTTATGACTACGATCCAAGCTCAATTTCCATTGTCTCTTCTTATCCTTTCGATTGCTATAAATGTGAAGGTAATGGTCACCCCTCATCCGAATGTCCCTTTGGAAAAGTATTGACGTTGGAAGAAATTGATGAGTTAAAGTTGAAGCGTGAAAAGGAAAAAGAAGAGAAGAGACTTGAGCAAGAAGAACGTGAAAGGGAAAAAGAGAAACGGCTTGCAAAAGAAACACTTGAGAAAGAAAGACTTGAAAGGGAAGAAGTTGAGAAAGAAAGACTTGAAAGGGAAGAAGTTGAGAAAGAAAGAATCGAGAAAGAAAGAATTGCAAAGGAAAAGAAAGAAGAAGAGCGAAGGTTAGAACAAGAAAGAATGACAAGAGAGGAATTAAAGCTAGCACTTGTGTACGAAGATCCATTCAGAATTGATGATCCAAATCCTTGTACATTCAGGATTCTTGATTCAGATTCGAAGGTCACTTCTGTGGGAGTAAAGGCAGGTGTTTTGATGCAAGACCAACAGCCTATGGTCGACATAAAGGTCAAGAATGAGGAGTTGCAAAGCCATGAAATTATTCGTACAAAGGTATGTGACTTTTCCATTCAAATTCGCAATCACGGGCAGATCTCTAAAGTGGTTTGCAAGGTATGGAAAGAAAAACGGGATTGGGTGCCAGCATGGAATTCTTATGTTCTTAAACCACCTTGGGAAGGCGGATGGAAGTCAATGAGGTTAGTTGTGTGGGATGTTTTGACCCGTAGAAAACGGGCTATTGTGTGTATTGGTAAGCCGATTGGGGTTTCAAACATCAACGACTTCACCTATGTGAAGGCATGTTACACTATGGCACGAATTTGGCCTGATGGAAGGACTATTTTAGAATTGCAAAGGGTTGATCATAGGAAGAGAGAAAAAGGTGAAGCTATCGGGTTTGAAAAATCTTCATGGGTAAGGCAACTCGCTCAAGGAAACCAAGGAAAGACCTCGGGTTTTGAAGAATATAAGAACTTGAACAAGTTAACAACCCAAACTTTTAGTTATGAAGGCCATGGTTTCAAATTTTCGTGTCACATGATTCTTGAAGAAAAGGAAGCAACCGATTGGAAGAGTTTCTTGAATGCTTTCTTTAAAGCATTGAAAGTGTATGAACAGTCCAAAGAAGATCTTCAAGGTTTGAAGGAACATAGGGACAGCCTATTTGAAGATGCCAAAGGAAAGGATAGAATGATGGGGTTCGATCTACTCATGGAAGGGCTAGAAAAAGAAGAAGCAACCAAGGGCATCGGGTTTCTCAAGCATACGGCAAGTGAGGGGATCAACCAAGGATTATTTGGGCAGCCCGCAAAGCAGATGAATTATCAAGAATTGTTTGAGTGGTCACAAGCTGAGAAGACCCAAGGATTGAAGACAATCCGTTTTCAAGAAGGGGAGTTTGATGTGGGAGCATAGGGGCCAAACAATGTGCACATAGAGGACCACGAGGGGATGCATTCGTATGGGGGAAAAGAGACATGGCAGCCATGTTTGATGGATAAAAATAAAATCAATGACACAAATGGGTTAAAGGGCCGAAGGACCAAGGATACAACAAGGGGGTTCAACCCGCAAGTGAAATGGGAGTATTTCTTGGAAGGCAAGAGTGTCATGGGGCACGGCTCAAGGAGAATGGAGGAGTTTAGGCTGTTTTGGAGAGGTTGGTTCAGCCATAGGGCTGTCCGAAAAAACGCTGGAATAGATTTGTGATTCAAGCTTCTGGCATACGCATCACCCACCCCTTGGGGTCCATTGATGCACAAGTATATTACCAGCAAGTAGGCCAAGTAGGCTTGACAATTATAACCCAAAGTCCGTTAACCTACCCAACTCAACTTGAAAATTATCCGACCCAACACGATACTTTATTTTTTGGGGTCGAAACGGGTTACTCATTTTGACCCAAAAAATTTACAGGTTGATTTAGGTCGAACCCGTTATCCATTTCAGGCTGTTATTTTTTTGCTATATAAATACAAAATTTTTTATGGAAATTTGTGGGTTAAACTGGTTGACCCATTATCAATTTGGACCCGTTTAATTTTGGGTTATAACGGCTCACGACCTATTTCGACTCAACTCATACCTGATCCAACCCGCCCAATCGCTAGCTCTACCAACAAGTTATATCAAGTCACCAATTAAAAGTGAGTTTAACAAGTAACAAAAAGGAGGGGATTTGTAATCTGATGTACGCAGCTCATCTCTTATTTCCACAGATTTGGAAGCAACTACTTCATCAATATTTGCCCAAGAAACGTTCCTGCTTCACGTGTGGCCTGATCTATCCAACCAACCGGAAAAAATAAGTTTGAGTTTTCATTTACCCCTTCCGTTCTGAGTAAAGAGTCCACTATTCTATTTTGAGATATTTTACTTAAAAAGTTCGTTTTCAAAAATTAAGACATAAAAATGTCATTTTATTACTAATGAGCTACTAAAAATTATATATTTTTTAAAAAAGTTTGACTTTCAAATAAGAACTTTTTTGCGCGGAACGGAAGGAGTATAATCTAAGAGATGTAGAAGTATATTAGAGTTGGTTATGATTAGAAAAATGGTTGAGCAAGGATAAGCTGCTTATATTTCATGTGGTAAAGTCAAAAAGTTATTAAGATTATATGCATAAATTTTAGAAGTGAAGTTTTTGAGTGAAACATTCCAAAATAGAATAGTAAACTTACAACTGAGATTGCTGAAAATGGAAAAAGAGACTAAGGGAGTACAAGAATATGTTGTTTCTAGCTGTGCTACGAAGACGAGGGGATACTAAGTGTTTGTTTGGTAAAGCGTTTTAATCAAAACGATGACAAAAAAATGTAATGTTATTTCTTTTTAAGTATTTCAATGCAACGTTTTCAAACACATCGTTTTTAAAATGTGCAGCGTATTAAAACACTCAAATTTGGAGCATTTTGAAAATATACTTCGTTTACAACTACTCTATTTATGAAAATAGTATTGAAATAGTTTCTCAAATGTATTTACAAGAAAAAAACTGCGTTTTGAAAACGCTGCATTTACAAAACACTGCACCAAACGAAACCTAAGAGAACGATATTGACATGGTTACAATGTTGTCCTGATGAAATTGCTCCATAATCTAATAAGCTCTTCCATAACCTAATTCATTGGCAATGAATCATTGCTACTCTTTTTAGTTTTTTCCATCATGATGGTATACTTCAGTCGGATGTTAAAACGAGTGTAAATAAGCAATCTCACTGTACAGTCAAAACGGAAACACAAAATACCAAGGCAGAAGGATAAAGGTTCCCACATTTCTGTGTAGAGCAAAAACCAAAAACCCAGGTACTACAAATCTCTGTGGCTAGGATATTGAGGGGACTTTCTATTGTACACATTCTGTTACTCATTTATATTGTTGCAATGCCCAATCAACAACTGCTCACCTCAGCAAACTATCTTCATAACCACAGCTGGAGTGGATTGTAGTTGCTCCCAAATAAGTCATCAGCTTGGATGAGTTCCAAGCATAACAAAGGGTGCCATTTCGTTCTTGCAGCTTTGGAGAGTTCCATGGTTTCACGTATCTGGGGTCTTCCTCTTTGGGCTTGATGTTGAGGGAACACTCGTTCGTGACTGACCAAATATTGACCTGCATTTTGTTGTCAGATACAAGAATTAGAACATACAAGGGAATTGATTAGTCATTTAATTACTGAAAGGTTATGTAGATATAAACAATTTAATTGCTTCTAGGTTTCTAACAAAGCAAACATAGGAGAGGGAAATTGTTGAAGCTCAATTACTGTAACAGATCAGTGCTTGGTCCATAGATTTCTAATAAACCTGAACATAGGAGGGTGAAGTTATTAAAGCTCATTTAGTGTAACACATCAGTGATGACAGCGGGTTTAACCATCATATGCAAGAATATTAAGTTGTGCTTAGCATGGATAGTGCAGAGTTCCCTTCCATACAAAGCAAGTTCAGACAGCAGAAAAATACAGGAACGCATAAGAAAACAGAGGGTATGACCTTCCCTTAAAAAGACACTTCCACGGTCAGGTCTCCTCTTAGTCTCTCTTAAGCCGAGTGGACGGGTTTCTTTTATCTTTTTCCCCTTATTGATTTGACAGTGGGTCAGGGTTGAACTCTTCTAAGAGAGCAACATCAGCAATCTAATCCAATTAACCTTGGCAGCAGCTTAAGTTCTGTGAACTGGACATTATTCAGAGTATATTTCTCTTCCGACGTGCTTATCACAAGGCTACTCCTCCCCTTCTGCACGGTGACAACTGATCCTAGTATCAGCATTCATCTAACAACACTGCGAGTTGCATTTTCCCCTCCACTCTACTTCTAAGCATATTTAGTACTTGCCCAGATAAAAGACGAGTGTCACCCTTTCTGATTTGTCCTTCCTAAATTTTGACATTAGTGTCCACTTTCAATGACTCCAAGTGTTTTTGGTCTGCATTTCCAATGCTACCCATACTAACGAATATGACAGCATATTTTAGAATGTATTAAGCTTTTAATGTACCATTGCTCTTAACAAGAGCTGGTTTGAGAAAGATGGTAGCTTCTTAAGGGCAAGTCCAATGGTAGGGGTCAAAATCAAATTTTGATACCTATGTAAGAGTATTAGGCCCTCCAATGATTAAAATAAAAAGTATCAAAATTAGGTGTGGTACTAGGGAAGGTACCAAATTTGATACCTTAGTACCTCACCTAATTTTAATACCCTTCATTTTGATACCTATGGTTGGAGATGATCATTTGATACCCATGAATAATAACCAACAGGTATCAAAATTTGGTTTTGATACCTATAGGCAAGTACCACCACTGGACTTGCCCTAACAGTGTTGTATTCATATCCCAACCTAATCCCAAGAAAAAGAACAAGAAGAGGATAGAAGACGGACAACAAATAGAAGGGGAAACTCAGAAAAACAGGAATACTTGTAACCTGGTCTGAATGATATCATATGATATCCAAACACATTGATTGGGGAGGGTAATACATGGGGCTTTTCACTAAAAATTCAAAAACCAAGGAGAACCCGTTTAAACACTTTATTATTATTATTTTAATAGGATGTTTTTTTTTAAATGAGTTGGCAACAACTAAGTTGAGCTTTTTTTTCTCACAATCTTGCAATATCAGGCACGGCATTTACTTTTCAATTTTCTCCCTTTTTTTAAAAAGTAAAGTATTATACACAAATAGAGTCAAAACAGGTGACGCGTCCTTTGTACAATAGAGAGAATATACAAAAAATCTAGAACTGCTCTAGATGGAAGGAGTTCACAATTTCTGCACGAGAGGAAGTACCTGGACAGATCCGCGAACTCAGCACACCAAAAAGACAGTGCGCAGAAGAGTATCTTTAAGCTTTAAGCTGCTCCAAAGTCCCTTCCTCATTGTCAAAAGCCCTCCTATTCCTCTCCTTCCAAATGATCCAACAAACCGCCAACGGAACTACCTCCCATAAAGAATTTCTCCTTCTCCTTTTATAGAGGGACCAGCTCAAGAATAATTCTATAACTAACCTAGGCCTATCCCAAGAAACTCGGAACAGACCAAAAATCCAATTCCACAATTCCGTCGCCATGGTGCAGTGAAGAAGCAGATTTATGCATACTTGTCATCCTATGAAAAAACTTTGTATTTCGATCACCTTCTTTTAGCCATTGCACTCGGGATTTTTCCATCAGATTTCTTCACTAAGAAGTAGACTCCCTAGTTCTCTCTTAAGCTCAGACCGACGTATCTCTTCTCCATCATTCAGGCCACTCAAACCTGCTTTCAAATCCAACACACTGATGTCCTCCATAGCTTTCTTAATCTTGATATCTAATCTCCCAAAAACCTCTTTGTTCTATATTTTTAAGTCTTCCTTGAGCAGTTTCAGTTTTCTAGCCGAGATGAAGCAGGGGTTACCTATCACAATATACGAATTCCACTTTAGTTTGACCCACTCTACAAATCCCAGAGCCCTCAGCCACATATTCTCGAATTTGAAGGGGGATTTTCCTTTTAAGATCCCATTACATTCTAAAAGCAGAGGAACATGGTCCGATACCACACTCGGAAGACTGATCTGTGAAGTGCTACTAAAGTAGGCATCCAAATCTGTGGAAGCAAGAAATCTGTCAATCCATGAGAGTTGATTCTAATCCCGTCTCGAAAACAAGTGAAGTCTCCTCCTGATAAATGAATACTCCCTCCGTCCCGAATAAATGTTCCTAGTGGACAAAACACAAGGATTAAGAAATGTAATTAATGTGGGTTGTAAAATATGTTGCGACAATAATACCCATTACACTCTCTCTCTCTCATTAATTATATACCCATTACACTAACTCTCTATCTCTCTAGGACGTGCAATAATGATAATATTAAATGAAAGGCTATATTAGGAAGAATAGTAAATAATTTGTACACCAAAAGTCATTAGGAACATTAGTTGGAACATCCCAAAATAGAAAGTAGGAACATTTATCCAGGACAGAGGGAGTATCTACTAACTCCAACTCATTTCATTGAACTCCCGCATTGCCCAAGAGAAAACCGCGAGAACCTGATCTTTCTTGAGGAAACCGGACCACATTGAAGTTACCCCCTATGCACCATGGAGCATTCCATTTCGATATAATGACTTTCAATTCCTCTTACAATCCGCCTCGCTCATCAACTGAACACAGCCCATACACCCCGGAAAAAACCCACTCTTTATCAGACTCGACCATCTTCAGTAAGCAAGACACTGAGTATACCCCAAACTCTACAGCCAACTTTGTCACCACCCTTCTATCCCACATAATCAGAATACCTCCTGCTGACCCATTCGCCCCTAAAAAATTCCAGGCAAACCATTTGTCACCTCCTAAACTGTTAACTGCCATTCTGTCAATGCATCCCATTTTCGTTTCTTGCAAACACACCACATGAGGTTTCCATCTTTTTAAAGCTGCCTTAACTACCATCCTTTTATCTCGATCACTTAGACCCCACACATTCCATGAAACAATACTTAGCTCCATGATAAAATTATGCAGATGAATTACTGCTCCTTCTCCCCTCCCCCTCTAGCCTCCCCGGTAAATCGAAATTCAGACTACAACACAACTGCTTTAGCTCACGTTTTCCCCTTTCTCTTGCCTTACTGGATTTCTTGTTGCTGCTATTCTTTGACGATCTCCAATTCTTCTCTATATCCAATAAGAGATCTATGACTTTATCTTCAAATCCCAAACAAGACACCCCCAGGAACTTCCCGAACCCTTAGCTCTCCTACTCGCCCACAAAGAAATATCGTCTGTTGACTCCAGATGAGAAATAAGTTCAATACCTTCTAACTCCTCTGGATGAACCACTGCGAGGGGAGTGCAATCAATCGGTTCAGTCAACGACTCCTCCTGGCATTCCTCCTGTTCGCTGAAAAGGGAAGCCACATCCGGAGGACAGTCCCTAACAAAAGCCCCTTTCTGCTTAGAACTTGGAGAGTATGTCCACTATGTCCACTGGAGGAATCAGCACTTGTATCAGATTGCGAAGAAATTCCTTTCCCCCCTCTGAACTATATTCTTTCAATCACCCTACGGAAACTAAAGAATAAATAAACTGCTCCATTTCCGCATCAACCCTATTCCCTTTATCATGTTCCTCGCTCAACATCTCTCTGGCAACCTCTGTACTGACCTTCTGTACCTGCGGTATCTGTTCATCTTCGATATGTTCCTTTCAAGAGGCACACCTTTGCTTATGGCATAATCTTTCCATTCATGACTACACTTCACAGAATCTCAATCTATCTCTCGTAATTCCTAGTACTCCTTACAACTTCAGTATAATTTATTGGTTTTATCCTCCAATATCCTAAAGAAGAAAGTTTGTCAGCATTTTAGCTACAGGTCGCCTCGGAAAACCTCGTCTCTCCCCTTCCCTGTGACCCATCCCCCTATTTGGAAGGCCTTCGGCATAGTAGCTACGGGTCGCTTCGCTCCTAATTGGGAAGGTCTTCGGCCATAGTAGCTACAGTAGCTCGGAACAAGGAGCTAGGGCACGAGAGGGCAGAGCTTTCCTAAGCTTTCACTTGTTAACTACCATTCGAGACTTGCCCATTCCTTCTAAATTATAGATAGGACTTAGCTGCACCTTGACGTACCAGACTTGAGATTTCTCCTGCCATAGTCACCCAGCTTTTCACTTTTGCGCTCAATCCCCTACCAAAATAAAGGCTGTACTTGTTCCGAGTTAGCAGCTAGGAGTTCGGAGTTAGAGCTAGGAGCTAGGAGTTGGATGCTCTGAGTTCTGAGTTATAAGCTAGGAGCACAGCCACCTGTAGCTACGATGCCGAAGGCCTACTCTCTACAGGGATAACCGGATTTAGCTCCTAAAACAACCCATTTATGAAAAGTGTTAAGCATGAAATCAAAAATACATGATTAGTTGATTATTGACCTACGACTTTCTTGATGAAAAATACGGCCTTTTCCAGCAATGGAAATGCAGAAAAGGTATCAACTACCGACGCATAGCCCCGGGGCCGCTTTCGATGCCTGAACATTGGCCTCCTTGTTCCTTGTTCTGAGCTAATGAGTTCTGCAAAGTAATTAGCCCTAATTCCTATTTGGGGAGTGAAGGCTAAAATAGGCTTGATGAAAGCGCCACGCACATAAACTATTCACTTGCTTCAAGTAGAGGCTCTAAGTACAGAGTGCCCCACAACTAGATGATAGTATGTGGGCTTGAAAGACAAGAGTGTCCGCCCCTTCTCAAATATGCTACTTCTTTTTCCGGAAGGCGATCCGAGATAAGCGTAAGCAATGCAGAAATAGATCTTCGATGCCTTCAAAATGTCCGCTTCAACCGCTCTTTCACCACTCACTTTAGAATCTTTTAGTAGAGAGTGCCGGTCTCTTAAGAGTCCAATTGATAGGGAAGTTCTCCTTCGCATAGGTGAAAGATTAGCATCTTCTTCCGGGTCAGTCGACAAGAAATTCATTCAGAAGATCGACAAGAGAAAGGGAAGAATTCTTCGACTGATAATGAGATAGAAGAAGGAACAGGTGATCTAGACTCGTGTGGAAATGCAATAAGAGAAGGAGCTCATAGGTAGGCTTAACTCCGTAAGTCAGATTAGGCTTATTGTGAGCGAATTCCTTCAATCTTTAGTCTAAAGGGAAAGGCATCTAGTGAACATTTCAAGCATCTTTCAAGTTTTATCAAAATTGCTTAGATGATCATTGAACCTGACTTCAGTTGCTATCAAGCTGCTCTCTGAGCTAGCCGATATTGAGGACTGCAAGACAGACACAAAAGCAATGATTTTCGCAAAACTCTGGGAAGCTCCAGGATGAATACGAGAGACTGACATACTGGGAGGTATCCAGTAAACCGTGAGGGGCGTAGAAAGTCTACCAAGCAGCTCAGAGTTTCAATTGCTGAGGCGTGATTAGTCGGTAATTGAAAGACTATGCTTTCGAAGATCTGGCGTATACGATCTTTTGAAGAGATCTCCCATATATAATAAATCAAATAGAAAAAGGAGGGAAGGCGGTCTTAGAAGAGGGACCTTGGCATATTGCTCTACTTTGGCTCTGAAAAGGTGGAAAGCCAATATGCTGCTCATAAAGCAAGCAGTTAAGTGAAGAATCTGTCTTCCTTTACTATCTAGCTACGATCAGTCTCCTAGCCCAACGACTAAGGGAGATGTTGAACTGGCTTACTTAGAAAAGAGAAAGAGAGTGTAACGACGGAACTGGGAGAGCACTAAATTCACTACCAATTGAGATCGAGCTGTCCGAGACGGAATTCTTTCCTCTTATCGGTACCCGACCTTTTTCCCTCGACCTTCTTTCAGATTCAAAAGACGGAAGACCAAGCCATGAAGATCGGATGCCCTTCCATAGCTCCTTTCTGCCCTTAGTTTCTTTCTCACCTACCCTTTCTATTATACGTAAAGGCGGGCATGGGATGGGAATGAGGGTAGAAAGAAATTCTTTCCCCAATCAACTGAGACCGGAAGCCTTCGCTCTTCTGAAGACCTTACATAGCCCTTCCCCGAACTCTTCTTACTTGTCGGGCTACGAAGAGGTCTTTAACCATCCTATACTCTAATCAGGCGTGAAAGAGAAGAAAGGATACAAGTGGAGCATGCATGAAGGAGTCAGATGCTTCTTCTATTATTTTATTCTTCTCTAATCTTTTATTCTTTTCCCTGGCACAGCTGGGCCATCCTGGACTTGAACCAGAGACCTCGCCCGTGAAGTAAATCATCACGCCTACGGTCCAACCAATTGGGGAGAATCAACAGATTCCTTTTCGGGAGCGATTCATCCTTCCCGAACGCAGCATACAACTCTCTGTTCAATGAATCTTCTGTCGAACCCTAATGCCCTTACTCCAAGAGCTAGTAGCCCTTTATGAAATAGCAGATTCTTCTAGAAGTAGTGCGCTATGAGAGAATACCTTAGTAGCCTTTTGTCATGTTGGAGGGAAAGCAATCTCTTCTGTCTATCTGATCGGTCAAGCCAAGCTCGAGACTGTTCTAGACTAATTCAAGCTGCTGGGTGATCGACCCTCGAGAGTCGTGGTGACCGAAGGAAAGAAAGTCCTGCAAATTTCATTTCTAAAATATCAGAAGCTGAAGCCTAAGAGCAAGTTGAATGTAAAAGGCCAAGCCCCACTATTCTTCTGGAGACTCTATTCCCGGGGAGCAATTCCTTTGGCCTATTAAGATTAAACCTGGTAAGTGGCTTCGTTGGCTTCCTCCGCAGCGACACAGGTTTAAACTTCACACGGATGGGTCGGCTGTTGAGGGGGTGTGCTCCTGAGGTGGTATAATTCGGGATGATGCTGGTAATCTAGTCAACAAGAAAGAATATGAGTAGGGTGAGGGCTAGAAAAGGACTTCGCATATCTTCTTTCCAGGATGTGATGTGGGAAAGGGTTTACAGTAATTATACTCATCCGTCTGTGCCTCGGAACCCTGACTTGCGAGCCTCGGCATCTTCCCCTATTGCTTACCTAAAAGCCTATTCCGATTGGATTGGTGACCTTGTTCTAATTGAAATATTCTTCATCACGTCTTACAACCAATTCCCCCATTAAAAATAGACAGGTGCGATATGCGACAAGTGGAACTAAGGCCAATGGCATAGCAGGACAGGCGTTGTCGATAGATTGTCCATAAAGACTTCGAAAGAGATCTTTTTTTTTTTCACTTTTCTTAGTGAAATCTTCTTGATCTTCTGCGCCCTTAAGGATACCTAGAAAAGGGGCTTTGGACTAAGATATATGAACGGGGGACGCCTACTCTACACGCTCTCCTGCGTTAACCTTTAGCTAGTCAGATGTTTCAGTTCGCTAAGTTCTCAAAGTCTAAAGAGATATGGTGGTTTTTGCCCCATATTTATATCTGCTTGGATACGGTTTCCCGATAGGAAATCCATGGATCACAGACGATATCTCCCCATGGCCTTTCGCCTCTTCAAGCGTCCTTCCTTCTCAATGCCCGGGCATCCATCCAATGCATTTTTTTCAATTGAGTACTAAGAGAGACTGAACACCAAGCAAAATGCAACTCACAAAAAGTAGTGAAAATGATACGATCTTCTCGGAAGGCTTCGTTGAAGAACGATTTACACACGCGGCGGAAGCTAGGGATCGAAGGATGTTTGCGGGGGATGACACCTCGACCCAACAATTAGCACGAATAGAACCTTGGCATGTACAGCCGCAACCCGCACTCGTAGCAATTGAAGAACCTAAGTATTGTGAACAACGACACAATAGGGATGAAATTCCTATTGATAAGTTAGGATTCGAATACAACGGAATCACACCGAAGCATTCACAAGTTCATGAAGAACAAGGAGGTTTCGAAGAAAACACTCAAAACTATATTATTCATTAATCATAAAAGTTGTGTACAAAATAATAAGCCACATCCCTTATTTATATGGGTTGTGAATCCTAAACCTACAAGTAAAAGGAAAAAGTCTAAGTAGAATCATATTGGGAAACTACTTAGAATCAACTTAGGAAACTAAATAAAATCTACTTAGGAAACTATTCAATTTACCTAATCTAAGTAAGAAACATAACTCCTCCAAAATAAGGAAACTCTAACAAATCCCGTTTTTCTACAAGGACCTATTTTCCAATATTGCATTTTGGCCCCAAAAGTCCTCCAATAGTTATTAAAAGCTCCCCAAGTCATATCTGAATATATGGGGACCCATCTGAAGGCTTCTTTTTCCATAATAAATCGTTTAAAAGCTGATTCGGCACAACTGGGCACCTTGCGGTCGCAAGCTCGGCAGAAAGTCCGTCTGTAGAATAACAGGCCTTGCGGTCGCAAGCCTCTTCTTACCATGCGTCCGCAAGCTTCCCAGACGCTGGATTTCCTTGTTTTCTGCAAGCTCAGCCTCTTCGTGTTCGTCGAGTATCCATTATAGTAGCCCGAATCTCCAATGAACCCTCGGATCAAGTTGGTGTAGAATTCTTGAATCTTCCAATCGTATTCCACGCCTCTTAAAGAGTTAATTTTATTTCTTGGGCACTTGGTTCCTTGATCAATCACGAACTGTCCATGCTTGATCAACATTTGACTTTGAAATGGACTTAGGCTTGACAGGATCTCTTCAGAAAAGAAGCCAAAAAAAATTGGAATTCTTGCTTTGACACTTCATCGCATAAAGAACTAATATTCAATAAGGTGATGGTTCTCGTACTCTATTTATATGGGATATTGCTTTTCTTCTTTCTTTAGCTTGAAAGAAGGACTTTTTGGGGAAGTGAAAATAGCTCGGAGTTCCTTGTTATGAGCTAATGAGCTACTAGTCTTCTAGCTTGACTATAAGGAACAAGTGAGCTAACTACACACCGAGCCGGTAGGCGAGGGGGAATAGATATAGTGAATATAAATAAGGTACTAAGAAAGTAACTATTTAAAATATAGGCATTTAAGGCCTGTTAAATATCACATTCTAAAGCATAAAGTTGGCAAGCAGCTTTGAGCAAGAGCAAGAGAAAGGGAAGGCAGAAATGGGTCAATCTACTTTTTTACTAGGATTGGCTTAGGTATATGCCTTTCTTCTTGAAAGATGCTTGACATGTTCACTATATGGCTATGGAACAAAGCCTTCGGTTGTTAGCAGTCCTGAGACAAGGCAGGGACATGGTGAACTAGGCAAAGGGCGAGATCGGACTCGAGACCCGCAGCCGTTCCGGAGGTCCCAAAAAGGAATAGGGATCGGAGGGGGCCGGAGTGCGAGACCGGACTAGAGCATGGAAATTCATTAAAAAATCTTGTCCTCTTCTGTGTAGCGTATGCTGTCTCGTGTCAAGTGTAAGGGAAAAGCAAACCATGACAAGAGAGTTCCCGGTCATCATCATTCCACTCCCTCTTTGGTCTACTTTGGTTAGAACTTGATCCACGATATGATGAGACCAATTCTAGGAATTTCTTAAAAAAGATTCTCCATTTTTTTTCGTTGGAAAAACCAAGGCTCATATTGACCTTGCCTCGCCCTACTTCACAACATAAATTATCCTCTTTTCTTTCCTGACAGACTCTTCCTCGGTAAGCGCTTTCTTTTTCATTCAGTGATTGATTTGATTCAAGTCCACTATGAAAGCCTGACAAACTTTCTTTCAGAACGTCAATAAAGGTTCTGCTTGCTAGACTAATAGCGAAAGATATTTTATCGCTTAGTATTGCTTTGCTTGAGGCTTGGTCCGGGTCGTTAATCCTTTTGGTAGATACCTTTTTTCTGACTAAGCGGATTCAACTTCTATTGTCAATAGACTTAAAGATCGACCCATCCTTCTTCTTAACCTTTCGCACTATCTACATTGCCCAACTTTTGTACTGTAACAGCCCACAGCCAGCAACATACGTAGGTTGCCAACTCCCTAACTCAATTTGTTGATCAGTCTCACTTCTATGTATTGACCATTGTCTTCACACTGGAACCTTTCAACTTGAATGGCAGAAAGTTTTCTGCCCTCCAATCTTCCTCCCTGGCGACTTGCACACTGCTTCCACCTTCTCTACACCAAGATTCTTCACTCACTGATGACCACCACATATTACAAGCCGCTTCACACATATTTGATTGTTCTTTCATACATCACCAGCTATATATTGCCCTTCTATTCATCAGCAACTTTTTCTATCCTTCTTAGACACAAGCATGATACTGGCATACACATTGGAACGAGAAATTTTTTAATCATCATCAGTACGTAAAAACCAAACATCCATCAATACTAATTCTGTATTGTGTAGTTGGAGATACGTCTTCATAGAAGTGTCTCCTAAGTGAGTCAGTTTCATTTGCACAGAGATTGAACATAGAAAATTTCCATGGAATGCCACATATGTCTTCTTCTGTTTTTTTTTTTCTTTGTGCAGGTAATTCCCAGAGAGTTAAGTTCTCTTGCACTTAATTTTATACTCCAATATACAAATTTGACGACATACGGATTCAATTTGGATACTGTATTAATTGTTATAAAATTGCGCATGTCATTTTCTAAACATGTGAAAAGGAGAAAATTCAACTTTTTAATTTAGTTTCAAGAAGGGTTTATTTTTGCTGTAGATAATGCGCTCAGTAGGCAACTAGTTTAAAGTTAAAAAGCAATAACCTTCAAAAACAACAACCAATATAAGTAGTGATACTATGGGAAACACATTAAAGTAGATGATGCAGATCACCCCCACCACCACCAAACCAAAGAAAAAATAAAAGAGAAAAAAAGAGGAAACAAAAGTTAACCACGTAACCATGCAGGATTAAATGAAGAAAGCAACTAAACCCAGAATTCACTGTGAGAAAAAGTTTTCCGATCATGATAACACAGCTAAGATAAAGGTACTCACCCACACGTTGAACATTTCTTGTGATGCTCACAGTATATGGACAAACACACGGAGCATATGTAGCCCATGTCTATTGTATTTTTGTGACAAAAACACCTATAAAAGTTCAAAATATTCAATTAGTCCAATTTGCAATAATTAATGAAACTAAATGAAAGCAAGAACTATCAAAAATAGTTGGAACAAAAACGAAAAAAAGAAAAACAGAAAAAGACCTATCAGAAGTGATTGAAAAGGAAAGATCTATCAGATACAAATGTGTAATGATAAAAGGGAACAATAAATGAATGCCAATAACTTACGATGCACGAAAATCCACGCCTACAGGCTTGGGGAGCTGTAAAAAGCTGCGAGAATGCAAATCTGTTGCAAATACTGTCTGCAATAATATGAATCTGAAATTAGAATACACGCTGTGGAACAACATTTTTTTGATAAGTAATAATATAATATATGAGCGTCAAAACAGGTGATGTGTCCTATGTACACATGTTGTATACAAACAAAAGACACTATCCAAGAGATCTACTACTCACGAATTCTACAAAAGGATTAATCCCCAACGAGATTCTTTCACCACACCAAACGAATAAGAGAAGCTAGTGCATCATTGGATCCCTTACAGCAACAACAGTCATGAGTTGGCATAGTAAAACTGATGATGGGAATAAAGATAACGAACATTCAAACAAGAAATTGTAAATTGTAACTTAAAAAGAAAAGGGTACATCAAAAAGTAGGGCAAAAATCTGGAAGCAACTATGCCAAACCAAAAAAAAAAAAAATGAAATGTTCACCAATGAAGGAAGCAATGAAGGAAGTTAAAAGGTTAGACGAAATGGAGGGTAGGGGTGCTTTGGGAGAAGATGATCTGGCTCATTGAGAGGAGGTTAAGGCTGAAATATGGAGTTTGCTTATCTAGGAGAAAATCTGCTGGAAGCAAAAATCAAGGGTCCTGTGGCTTCGGAAGGGTAATAAAAATACAAGGTTCTTCCACAGGATGGCTAGTGCTCATAAGAGTTTTAATCAGATCAACAGATTGAAAATTGGAGATGCTGTGACAGAAGAGACTCCACTGATCAGAAGAGGCATAGTTGATTTTTACCAGAATTCGGATGGAAGCGCCAGGGGTTTGGAATTAGATGGCATAGATTTTAAATCTCTTCAAGAGGATAAGGATCTGCTAGAACCACCTTTTTCAGAAGAGGAGATTGTGGAGGCGCTAAGGAGATTGAAGGGTGATAAAGCCCCAAGTCCTGATGAGTTTACTTTGGCATTCTTTAAACACTACTGGGAAGTGGTTAAGTCCGACGTTTTGGAGGTCTTCCAATCTTTCTTCGAAGAGGAGTGATTTGAGAAAAGCCTCAACGTCTCCTTTATTTCCCTCATTCCGAAAAAGAAGTGTAGATGAGTTGAAGGATTTCAAGCCGATTAGTCTCATTGGAAGTATTTACAAGTTGATAACAAAGGTTTTGTCGTCCAGGCTCAGAAAAGTGGTAGCGCTTGTGATTTCAGATTCTGAACGTGCTTTCATGGGGAATCGTCAAATTCTAGATGCGGCCTTGATAGTGAATGAAGCGGTGGATGCTAGGGTGAGGAGTGGGACCCAGGTGAAATTTGCAAACTCGATATAGAGAAGGCTTGTGATCATGTTAAATGGGAGTTTCTGATTTACCTTTTGGAGAGAATGGGCTTTGGGGAAAAATGAAGAAAATGGGTTATGTTCTGCATTTCAACAGTCAGGTTCTCAGTTCTGGTCAAACGGAGAACCTGCAGGCTTTGAGTTTGAGAGGGTTGCGCCAAGGGGTTCCCCTCTCTCCTCTCCTGTTTATTGTGGTCATGGAAGCGCTGAGTCGTCTCATTGATAAAGTAGTGGCAGGAGGATTCATTCGAGGTTTTGAGGTGGGAAGAGTTACAGATCACGGAATTACCATTTCACATCTACTGTTTGCAAATGACACACTGGTCAGCTGTGAAGCAAGTAGGAATCAGTTGGTAACCTCCGTATGATTTTATTATTCTTCCAAGGGATGTCGGGCCTGAGGATCAACATCTTGAATCCAGTAGGTAGGGTGGATAATGTGTAGAATTTGGCTTCTTTTTTTGGGTGAAAAATATCTGCTCTTGTTTCGATGTATTTGGGTCTCCCCCTAGGAGCTTCATTCAAGAATGTCAATTTGTGGAATTCTGTAGTGGAAAGGTTTGGAAGAATACTTGCCGGCTGGAAGAGGCAGTATTTATCAAAGGGAGGTACGTTGACATTGATTAATAGTACCTTGTCCAACTTAACCACGTATTTTTTGTCTCTCTTCATGATTCCGATTTCAGTTGTTAAGTGGATTGAGAAGTTGGAAAGAGACTTCCTTTGGGAAGGGGGTAAGGAGGATAGAAAATATCACTTAGTGAAGTGGGGTTCAGTGTGCAGCAGTAAGGGGGCTGGTGGTTTAGGCATCAAGAATCTCAGGAAATTCAATGAGCCCTGTTAGGCAAATGGCTGTGGAGGTTCTTAGTTGATAAAGAAGGATTATGGAGGAGATTAGTAGTGGGCAAGTTTGGTACGAATGATCATCTGTGGTTCCCCAAGAAAGTACATAGTAGTCATGGTTGTAGTGTTTGGAAAGGTATCATGAGAGGGTGGGATACTTTCAGTTGGTTCATTTCTTTCAATATAGGTTTCGGTAATTCTGTCAGGTTCTGGAAGGATAAGTGGTGCGGGGACACTCTATTACGATTCAGTTTCCCTAATTTGTACAGCGTTGCGATCAACAAGGATGATATGGTGAGTTCGCTTCTAGAAGTCCATGGGGAGGCAGATTCTTGGAATCCTGTTTTTTGCAGAAATTTCCAGGATTGAGAGGTTGGGGCACTGATCCAAATGATGGCTATGTTTCACGAAGTGAAGAGACAAAATTCGGGCGAAGATAGAATTTCCTGGGAGGGGACTAAGCTACCAAGGACAGAAAATTCTCAGTCAAGTCTTTCTATTCCAAGTTGAATATCAGAATATCGTTCCCTTGGAAAGATATATGGAGAGTAAAGGTGCCCAGTAGGGTGAGCTTTTTCGTGTGGGAGGCAGCAGGGGAAGCCATTTTGACGGGGGAGAATTTGAGAGCTCGTGGTAAGATTTACATTAATTGGTGCTTTTTGTGTAAAAAGGAGGAGAATGTGAATCATCTGCTCTTGCATTGCCCCATAACTCAAGAAGTATGGAATCTGTTCTTCAATTTTGTTGGGGTAGCCTGGGTCATGCCTCGGTCTGTTATTGAGCTTCTACATGGGTGGTCTCTCTACAAAAGAAACAGGAATACGTTCTGGATCTCTGCTCCTTCAGCAGTCTAGTAATCTTTTAATATGTTGTAAGAAGATGAGTCCTGTGGATAAAACTCATTTCCAGGCTGGTAGGAAATCTTTTGAGGTGGTCAGGAGTATTGTTCAAAATCGTGCTTGCTTTAAATTTTTGGAGAGAAGTAGAGGTAGAGTGTTCGCTGCTGTTTTCTCCTATGGAGAAACCTTATGGATTAGCAAATGGATGGAGAAAGCATTTCAGCAACAAGGCTTTTTTGGAAGAAACTATCTGATAAGTGTCTGGAGGTATTGTTTGCGAAGAAGAGAAATTGACAAGGAGTATTTCTTAGAATTTCCGCTTGGGGGAAGGGTAGTCCACGTTCGATTTTAATCCCGAAAGTAGCTCCTGATTCAGGTTGGGACATGATTGCTGGAAAAATCAAGAGATTTATGGGGGAAGAGAATCCCAGTAGAGGAAAATCATATAAAGATGTGGCAGAGATTTCTTCGAGGCCGAATTTAGACCATCTCGTTTTGGCTGGTAGAGGATCCTCTGTGGATTTTGACATTGATGATAGGTCGTGCAATGGTTATTTGGAGTTTTTAGGTCGGTGTTTAGCTGGGCATGTAGGGGAACTGGAAGACTCAAATACACAACCAAAGAGGAAGTGCAAAAATGGGTAAATATTCTTTGGAAAGTGGCTGGAGGAGTCAAGATCCTTGCATTGAGTGGGGTTCACTTTCTGTTCGTCTTCCCCTCCGGAAAAGGGGCTCATCGTCTTTTAAACTTGAAAAAATGGACTGTCAATCAGAGTCCATTACACTTGGAGTGTTGGGATCCAGTTTCTCTGTGCTATGGTGAAGGAAGAAACCCTAAGGAGGTTTGGGTGAGGGCTCTAGGGTTACCCTTGCATTTGTGGAGCAGGTCGCTTTTTATGGAGATTGGGAAGAAATGTGGAGGATTTGTGAGGTTAGATGAAGCTACTGAGGACAAATAAGAATTGAGATGAGGACGTATTTTGGTTCGTTACAAGGAAGACATGCCGGCGACTGTTTGTATTGGGGTTGGGGACAGAATATTTGCTGTTCCGATATGGGTGGAGTCGGCTGCGTCTTGCTTTCCGCGGCGAAGGGAAGACGAAGGTACGAACACAGAGAGGTCAATGTTAATGGTGGTGCTTATCTTTGCGAGCAACGCAAGTGAGGAGCACGCGGAGAGTCGGAGACTCATCGAGTGAATAATCAAGGACTACGGAAAGCTGAAAGTTTCAGGCGTCAGGGCAGAGAAGAGAGAAGAGGGGCCAAGCACGTGGGCTCACACGAATTCAAATTTTAAACCCTATAAGCCAAACGACGTAGTTAAGAGGAGGAGAGGGTATTCTTCGAATAGGGGAGGCAGTGGTGATAGGCCTCCTGGGCTGTCTGTCAAAATAGTTGGGCCTTGGGATGGGCCTCTGAATAACAGAGTGAGGGGGAAGGCTGTTTGGGCTCCTATAAAAACAAAGTCCATGGCTTCTCAAGAGGATGTGGTTACTCTGTCTTCAATTTTAATTAATTCCAAAAACAGCCCAGTCAGTGGTAATGGGTCGGGTGAGAAGGAGGATCCAGTTATAATTGAGGATAGGATGCTGGGTGCTCAAGTGGAGACCGATAAGACGAAATTCTTTTTCCCTGAGGTTTTCGTAGGCGTGACGAAGGTGTCTGTAGGGGAGGAGCAAGATCTTTGCAGAATTGTTCATCGCAGGAGGAGTTATTGATTTGGGTTCGCAGGAGAGCTAAAGGCTTTGGCAGATATTTGGGTGTGGCCTGTGATGGTTTTGAAGACAAGATTATGAATTTGCTCTTGGATATTGAGAAACAGTGGCAAACTTCAGATGTGAAAAAGGGGCAGTGATACGGGGAAAGGTTTTAGATTAAACCCAAAGGATTAATCAAGATTACTACGAGAAAACCCTTTAAATTAAGGTTGAACACGTCAAACCTTATTAATTCTAGAATCCACTAGGAACGAACAACTGGAATCCACTAGAAAAAAAAAGATTAAACCTCAACTCTATTCAATTTTCTGAACTATTCGGAATTGACATCAAACCTGTATTTGTAAGGTTCATAGCGGTTGGAAAGGAAGTTATAACTTCCCAAAAAACTGCCCTAACTTATAACTTCCAAAAAAACTGTCCTAACTTATCTAGTAACTAGGGGTGGCAAAATGGGTGTTATGGATAAATGGGTGTTAGGCTATTATCCATGGTTATCCATGGATAATAGCCTAACACCCATTTATCCATAACACCCATTTTGTCACCCCTACTAGTAACCAACTAGGACTTTAAATTCATCAATTAGGGATCTAAATCTACTTCTAAATAAAAAAATACTACCTTATTAATTACAAATTCAAAATTTATAATAATAGTAAAAATAATCAAACGTAAGAATAAACTACTCCAATCTTGTCCCACATCATGCAGCAAAGGACTGCTGTGAGAGAAAAAGGTAAAAGAGAATTGAAGCAATTGTTTCTGGAAGTATTGAAGGGAAGGGGAGGAGAAATCACAAACAGATTTAACTTTTCATGGATCTAAAAATTATTTCATGGAATATGTGGTGATTAAATAATGAGAGGAAAATATTAACAATTAAGGCTGCTTTAAGGAGGTGGAAACCGCATTTAATCTACTTTCAAGAAACGAAGATGCAATTGATTGACAGGAGGGTGATTAGTAGTCTAAGGAGTGGCAGATGGACATACCGGGTGTTTTCACAGTCTACTGGTTCAGCGGGAGGTATTCTCGTTATGTGGGATAGAAGGGTGCTTTCTAAGGTGGATGTAGTGATGGGAGAGTATTCAGTTTCTGTTCTATTGAAGTAGATTGAGGAAGCGAAGGAATGGATCTTTTCTGGGGCTGGTGGATCTGAATTTACTGGGAGGTAATTTCATTTGGTTCAGACATGGAGATCGACAACAATTCTCTAGAATTGACAGATCTAATTTCTGCAGACTGGACTGATGTGTTTAGTGATACGGCGCAACATTGTTTACCTAGAGTTGTGTCGGACCATGTTCCCATAATGTTGGAGTGTGGGGGTTTGTGGAAAGGGAAGTCTCCTTTTAGATTTGAGAATGTGGCTTTTAGAGCCTGGATTCTTGGATTGGATACGCTCTAGATGGTGTTCGTATGAGATAAATGGGAGCCCGGATTTTATCCTTGCTTAAAAATTGAAACTTCTTAAGATGGATTTGAAAGTGTGGAATAAAGAGGTGTTTGGGAGGATAGATACCAAAATTAAGAAAGCCATGGAAGATATCAGATTGTTGGATGAGAAGGCAGGTTCAAGAGGTGTGGATGAGACAGAAGAAGAGTTACGGAAGAATTTGAAAAGCGAGCTTGAGTTGTTGCTTTTAAAGGAGGAGGTATGCTGGAGGCAAAAGTCAAGGGTACAGTGGAAAGAAGGGGATAAGAACACAAAAATGTTCCATAAGATGGCGAGTGCACATAAGAATATGAATCAGATTCAGAAAGTTTCAATTGGAAAGAATCTATTCTAAGCTGTATTCGGAGAATGGGGCATAAGAATGCTATTAAGGAAGGTATTGTAGATTTCTATTCTAAGTTGTATTCGGAGAATGGGGAATGGCGTCCTAAATTGGAGGGTACTTATTTCAAGAATCTTGAGGAGGAGGATAGGTGTTCATTAGAACGCCCTTTCTCGGAAGAGGAGGTATTGGCAGCCTTGCGTAGTATGAATGGAGATAAGGCTCCGGGTCCGGATGGTTTCTCTACAGCATTTTCTCTACTTGTTGGGAGGTTCTCAAAGATAATATTATGGATGTATTCCACTATTTTCACGCCAATTTGTGTTTCGAGAAGAGTCTCAATGCTACTTTCATCACCCTTATCCCGAAAAAGGCCAATGCTAACCAATCTGGGAGAGTTTAGACTCATCTTGGAGGTTTCTACAAAATATTATCCAAAGTATTATCAGTGTGTCAGGTGATTGGTAAGTTGGTGTCAGATTCTCAACATGCGTTTGTAGGGGGGAGACAAATTATAGATGTGTCATTTATCGCTAATGAGGTTGTAGATTCAAGGATGCAACATGGCTGTCCCGGTTTGATGTGTAAGCTGGATATCGAGAAGGCATATGATCATTGTTAATTGGGAGTTTTTGGTGTTTTTAATGGAAAGGATGGGGTTTGGTGTTAAATGGAGGAAGTGGATTCTGTTTTGCATCTCTTCGGCGCGGTTCTCGGTAATGGTTAATGGTGAACCTGCTGGTTTCTTTGCTAGCTCGAGGGATTTGAGGCAAGGAGATCCCCTCTCTCCATTTTATTCATCATAATTATGGAGGCATTGAGTAGTCTCATTGATAAAGCTGTGAGAGGTGGTTTTATTCGTGGTTTTAGGATGGGCAGGCACCGAGGTGATGAGGTTGCCATCTCTCATCTTCTCTTTGCGGACGACACTTTAATTTTTTGCGATGCTGAGACTGAACAGTTGGGATACCTTCGGCTAGTGCTCATTTTCTTTCAGATGGTGTCGGGTTTTCGAATTAACATCGCAAAGAGTGAAATCATCCCGGTGGGTGTGGTGAACATAAATCTGCTTGCTTCAGTGTTTGGGTGTAAGGTATCTCATTTACCTTTGACGTACCTAGGTTTGCTGATTGGAGCGCCATTCAAAAGTAGAGCTATGTGGAATCCAGTTGTTGAAAGATTTGGTCGGCAGTTGACGGGGTGGAAGAAACAGCTTCTGTCCAAAGTGGGTAGGCTAACTCTCATAAAAAATACTCAGTCCAGTCTGCCCACTTATTTCTTTTCGCTGTTTGTGGTGCCTGCCTCACTTCGAAATATTTTGAGAAGATGGAGAGGGATTTCTTATGGGAGGGTCAAGGGGAGGAGCATAAGTTCCAAACAGTTTAATGGGATAAGGTCTATTCGAGTATTAGGGAGGGAGGCTAAGGTATCAAGAAGTTAAGTCGATTCAATTCAGCATTACTTGGCAAATGGCTTTGGCGCTATTTGGAGGAGGAACATGGGTTGTCTAGAAGGGTGGTGATCTCTAGATACGGAGAGGGAGATCATAATTGGTTTCCTAAAATTGTCACTAATTCTATCGAGACTGGAGTTTGGAAAGGTATTTGTGGGCGCAGTTTGAAAGATTTGTTTCTTTTGAGGTTGGTAATGGTTTGAAAGTCAGATTTTGGAAAGATAAATGGTGTGGGGGGAGGAACTTTGGAGAGTCTATCCTGAGTTGTACAATCTGGCTGTGGACAAAAATTGATATGTCAGTTCAGTGCTTCAATCTGATCATGGTAGAGCGGTTTGGAATCCCTTGTTTCGTATGGATCTTCAAAACTGGGAGATGGAGATTTTTGGTAATTTTTGTACTTCGCTCTATTCGCACCGGATCAACGGGAGCAGAAATGATAAGGTGAGGTGGGCCGCGTCGAATAGCAAGAAATTTTCTGTCAAACCTTACTTTCTCGCTATTTCGGCAGAGATGGGTATATCTTCCCTTGGAAAGGAATGTGGAGAAGTATTGATCCATGCTTTTTTCGTTTGGGAAGCATGTCATGAGGCGATTCTTACAGGTGAAAACCTACGTAAAAGGGGGATGGTTTATGTGAAACGGTGCTACATGTACAAAGGCAATGGAGAGAGTGTAAATCACACATTGTCCGGTGGCTCGTTCTTTATGGTATACGGTACTGGGGCTTTTTGGGATTTCGTGGGTAACGCCAAGTTCTGTTCGGGAGATGCTTTTGAGTTGATCGCTCTATAATCGCAGGAGGAATTTTCTTTGGAGAGATATTCCGGCGGGTGTTTGGCGGACCATTTGGAAAGAGAGGAATAGAAGAATTTTCGATAATATTGAGGTTTCATTGGATCATTTGAGAGACTGTCTTTTGCGTACATTGTTTTTGTGGTGTTCGGTGAGAGATCAATCTCTCGATCATTCTTTTGTGGATTTTTTGAATAGTTTTAGTATTGAGTAATCTGTATACTCTTAGTATACAAAGGACGCATCACCTGTTTTGACGCTCATATTTATATATATTTTACTTACCAAAAAAAAAAAGAAACAAAAAGAGAGAACATGTCTGCCATCTTTGTTCGAGACAGGAAAGGATAAAGTGAGGAAAGCAACTCGTGTAAGTCAGAATAGATCAAAACTACTCTTTTTTTCTGATAAATGAAAAACTAAAACAACTCTTAAAAGCCAGAAAACTATTGTTGACCTAGACTACATCCATCTATATCCTCATCCATGATTAATTGTTATTTCTTTTAATCAATTCTCAAAATCTTGCCATGTATGCTAAAGTAAGAAATCCAAGTGAACAACGAACTAAAGGTAACAATTACTCTCCATATGCATCGATTTGACTCACTTTTCAGAGTTACTTTTTGGATACCATGCTGCCTACCTCTTCTACTTTCTAAAAAGGTAGCAATATTCTTTGGGGTGCTATTCCGGCGGGTGTTTGGTGGACTATTTGGAAAGAGAGGAATAGGAGAATCTTCAATAATAATGAGGTTTCGCTCGATCAATTGAAAGACTGTCTTTTGCGCACATTGTTTTTGTGGTGTTCTGCGACAGATCAATTCTCTCGGGCATTCTTTTGTGGATTTTGTGAATAATTTTAGTGCTGAGTAGTTTGTATACTCCTAGGGTACAAAGGCAGCGTCACCTGTTTTGACGCCCGTTATTTTTATAATTCTTTACTTACCAAAAAAATAAGGGCTTAAATTTGATCCTTCACCAATGCCCTTGTAGTGGAAGTACTCACTCATGTTTGATCTGATTGTCGGGTGTAACAGTTTACATGTCACTAATGTCAGTGAACATGGATTTCAAATATAGCACTCCAGGCTAACTAAGTGTTTGTTTAAGGAATTATGGTGTTTTACCATAAAGTGAAACAGTAAAGCATCGTCAGTTGTCTCTCAGAGAAAAAGGGACAGAGGTTTGTATTCAGATGTGATTCCAGGCTAGCTAGTGATTTGTCTTTCGGAAAGTCATTCTTACTCTCGATCAATGTTTTGTTTCCCCCATCTGTTCATATTATTTATTCTTCCTGTATACAGGTAACATCATTGTTAGTTGTTCAAGAATTTATTTGCACGGATCTTCCCAGATAGCTCCAAGCAAGAGAGTTCTAATAAATTCCTTAACCCTCATTTAAAAAAATATATTTTTTCCAGTATGGGACGGATCTTTTCGAAGTATAGAAAACTAATCACATCCTTTAGCTAAGATTCTTTTAAGAGCACAATCCCATAGCTGGTTGGTCTGTCGTTTGTTTCTTTATCTGTAATCTGCTAATATCCCACTATAGTTTTTTTTTCTATGTTTAAAAAGAAAAGCCTCTTAAGGATTTTATTTTGTTTAGATGCTTATCTTATTTGTACATAATAATTTGACTACTCACAGAACAGGTTCAGGCAACTCAATTTTCTTCAGAAACCAACTTGGAGCTAGAGTATAACAGGAAATAGGAAATAACTTTAAGACGGTAAAGCACATACTGCTTAAGGAAAAGCGTAAACTTTTGAAGTGAAAACCCTAAATCGCTTCTACATTGGCCTACTAAGTTGGTGGACCTACCGATAGATATTGAAACAGCCCATCCAGCTGTGGTGGTTTCAAATATACCCCCCCTGTTATATAAGAAGCCTGTCGTTGACATGTAAATATCAAATTATCAAACAAATTAACAAAAAAAATCCAGCTAGGAATGATACAAGATGTCGCAGTGGGGATCAGCATAAACTGACATAAATCAATGAGGTACCTGCTGCAGGAAAGCAGAATTCTTGGCACCAATAACACAAGAATCTATAGGTACCTGCAGCAAGAAGTAGACCAATGATACATTCATTGGATTCTAATAGTTAGTCACAAACATATCTGACCCACTACTATCTAATATATGAATGCTATTAGTAGGTAATTTTTTTTATATAAAAGAGAGAGTAGAGCCATTAGACAGACAATCACGAGTTATAAAATTATTCAACCATGTATATACTATCGAATTTCAAATTTCAAGGGATAATTCTTCTCCCCCAAACGGAAAAATATATATATATATATATATATAGAAATTCACAAATTCATTTCACATTAATGTAACATGACACCATTTTATTCAATACCAACAAAGATGGTGTCTTACAATAATAAAAAGAGATTTAATAACTTTTTAGTAAGGTTTAGGGTGCAACTAATTCAGTTAGGTTCCGTTTGATTGCTAGGAAAGTTATGTAAGAAAGTAATCTTTATGAAAACTGAAGTCAAGAAAAGGAAGAACCTCATTTTCTAGTTTATGTGTCTGACACACAGAAAGTTCATGGAAAACCTGGAATCCCAATTCTTATATTACTCGTGTGAATTTTTGTCCCAAGTTAATTTAGACAGAATTCTGAACACATTTTGTCATAGGTAGCTCTTGTTTAATGTATCTTGATTAGTTCGGAACCAAGTGGTGCTAACAGACCCACTCAATAATTATTTTTATTAAGCCTGCAACTTGTAGATTATGAGCTTCTAGTTCTTTTTGATGGAAAAAGAAACTCCATTAATAGAGAGAGAATGTATGAAGGCTGATAAGAAATCCATCAACTCAACAGAAGTGGAGAATAAAGCAACCGACACAAACAAAGAACCCAAACACCTACAGAACCAATGCAGCCTACTGTTCTCTGGACGTGGTCTAGTTAAGACTTCTGAACATACTCTATGCTTTGGCCCAAAGAGAGGCCAAACAGACCACAGAATATTGTAACAAGTTAAAATCTAAACTTTTGCCATTGAAGATTCTACTATTCTAGCATTCCTTATGGTACAAAGATACCAGAGGATAACAAACACAGCATAATTAATTTCCTGCCATGTACCGGTATCTTTCCTTTCTGATTAAGCAAAGTTAGGAGGCAACCCCACAAACACCAAACAATATTACAGAGGAAAAACTATTATGCATTTGTGTCTCGCTAGCTGCATGCATAGCAACTGATTGCATCAAGTGTCAAGTTTCACTGGGGCAAGACCACAAACATTTGAACTAGAAGCTTTTAAGACATCAGGCTCCCTGCAGTCATTAGTATTGTGTTAACCATGAGTGAGAGACCAGGCAAACCTATAAAATGTTGGATGAATTACTGAATTTGAGTCCAGGAATTTGTTAAATTATGGTTAAATCTCAATACCTACAAAATGTTTGAGTTGCCTCAGTAAGGCCTATGTCTCGCCATCACTTACTGCTCTAATGGAAGTTTGTGCATTTGTGCAACTGAGACTCCAATAAAGCTTAGTGCCTTCGGACTAACTAACTACAATTCCACGGTTTCATTTACAGCATTTGCACTTTCTTTGCTGGTTGTGTAAGAAAAAAAAACTCCAACTAATGAAAGTCATGTTCATATGTGTAATAATATATTTTTTTGAAAAAAAAGAAGCAATTGAATCCAAATTCTGATCTGGTGATGGTAATAGTTAAAATATATATTGCCACCTGCAATTCCCTGAACAAAGCCCCCCCCAGTATAGTAGAAAAAATGGGTAAGTTATCATGTAAATGATGGTGAACAAACACATTCCTTGACGTAGCATGGTGAAGCAAGCTGATCCCCTAGGTAACTTTAAGATCAATTTCCCAAGCGCGTGTGCAGAAAAATTGTGCATGTATGTGTGTGTGTGTGAGGGGTTGAGGTGGTGCAGTCACCCTGATAAATGGGTCCAACAAAAGCAGGAAAGACCTAATTCCCAACAGTGCCTTCAGTCTCAAAGTGCTATCCTATGCACATTCTCCAAGAGCGAGCAACAATTTAGCTTGTGCATAAGATCTTGGACATAGATAGGATTTTAGGTAGCATGTGACAAATATAAAATGTAACTGCTATGTATCAGGATAAACAAGACTTTGCATGTCAAAATGGTTACCTGCATTGCTTAGCCAGGGAGTAACAACAACATACATTTTTTTTAAGAAAGCAAACAATTGAATTATTTTCCAATTTATCGAAAAAGTAAATGCAGAATGCAGACAATAGAAAACAAGTGAAACCTGCACTTTACCGTACCATTGAACGCTGAGCTGAGAAAATTGCATTCATAAAGGCAACATATCTGCACACAAGTAACCTTCAACGTAAGTGGCTCTGGAGAATAAATTGGAGAAACAGCCAAAGGTCATAGAAAACATACTGGCTAGGTCCATCAGGGGATCCATGCAAACACAATATCTGCCACCATTTGTCAATGATGATAGTGAAATAATTGAGAACAACACTATACAGTGAAAAGGGTGACATATGGCTAATATATATGCTTAAGAAAACCAAATATGAAAAAAAGATATGAAGACATGATTTGCGAAACATTCCTTCATAGACATTCACACCTTGCACTTATCGAAGTAAATCACTAGTCTATGAATTGAGTAGACTAATATGTGAGACAACACAAATTTACAGGATTATCAAACTATAAGAGACTAGCAACATTAAAGCACACACTTATTCAATTAGATAACACAGATGATTTGGATACATAAAGCAAATTCAAGAAAGACTGACAGAATTTTGACTAATGAATCACACTTCATCAATCACACATGTTACAACAGAAAGACACAGCAAGGATCCTTACATGTCCATATCAGTATGTGGAAATGCAATTATGTTTAGATCAAATAAATGTAGTTATAATCAAGAATTTTTCTTGCATTTAGTTTGAAGGATAAATCAAAACAGGACATGCAGGGTTGACAGGTCATAAGTTTTGCTTACTGTAGGAAGTGGTCATATGTTAGAAAGTAAAGTTCATTTTAATATATGGACCCAAAAAGGAGCCACCTTTTCAGATGTGTCTTTAACTCTTAGATAGAGAATTAAGTCAAAAACACCAGAGCTTACAGCTTCTTAAACGCTGGATTACAATCACAAGATAGCAAAGTTTGGAGGTTAAATGTTAGTTTCATGTCATAAGAGTATATCAATATGGCATTTTTGTAAGCCCTTGGTGCTCATCACTACCATAATCAACGAACTGGGTGCTCATCACTAAGCCACAATTGAATAGCTCACGTTCGTTACATCAGTAGTTGGAGATTATTCCATTTAGGATGAGAATGCATCTGGGTTTGGATGCGTTACATGCTATGGTTCAAAGATACTCATCTTTATTGGATTTGATCAGGGCTCATGTTAGAGAGTTATCATAATCATACCCCAAAGAATTACTTATCAAAAAAAAAAAAAGAATTATAAAGACAATCATTTGAAATTATCACTAATTCACAAACAGTTGATGCACAGCTCAGCTACAAAATTGAATACGATAAAAAAAATATATAAACAAAAAGCACCGACAAAACAAGAATGAAACATTAAGTGTAGCATTTCCAGTTACCCAAAAAAAAAAATGCTCCAGCCCTGGTCAAATTAGTGCTTCCACAAGCAAAATAGATTTGAATAGAAATGAAAAGGACTGCAGTTACTAGGTCTTTGGCTTGAGTCATAAAAGGAAATCACGATCTAATATTTAGGTCAAAAACCGCACGGACAACTTCAGCACATTTACAAAACTAGTTTTCACAGAAAAAAAAAAAGCACAAGCACTTACACGAGGTTGAGGATGGAGCGCCCCAGAACGAAACACTCGTTGTATATCTGTTGATCAGTATTAAATTCAAACAACTTTTCTTAACAATAAGGATAATGATAACAGATTGCAATACAAGGATAGAGTAGCAGTAGAAAAGGATACAACAAAGTGCCATGGAAAGGGATCCAGAAAGCAAGGAAGACGCAATCCCATCAACTTTGTCTTCTTTATTAAGTTGCTCGTCCTTGACCACAAACTCCTCCAACCTCTCCAACAAAATCTCAGCTCTTTGGTTGGTAGGCCCAGCTGAAGAAGAATCGTAAAGATAGTCACACGAATTCAATCCGGTGGCGATTACCACTATTTGATTCAACTGGTTTAGCAATAGAATCGAGTTCAAGAATGAAAGCACCTGCATTATCATTATCGAGAGCATTAAATGTGATTATATACTAAAAAATTGATGGGTTAAGAGAAAGAGGATTAGGGCTTTACATGAGAGAGGAACTTGGAGAAGGAGAGAGGATTGGTGGGGGAGCTCCAGAATAAGGGATTTGTGTCGATTAATATCATTAATAAGCTCACATCATCTGTAATTGTTATTTAGGCAACAAATTACCCCAATTATTATTCCACTATTACGAGTAACAATTGCCTCTACACTCTATAATACATCACATTCATTCATTCATTCATACATGTGGGATTATGAAGAAAGAGGATAGATAACCTGTGTAGAGCTTGGATGACATTGGGTTCATTCTTGATTGAATTGAGAGCACATTGGGTTCATACTTGATTGAATTGAGAGCACATTGGGTTCATACTTTATTGAATTGAGAGCTTGGTTTGAATTTGTTGTCGCATGATTGGAGAAGAGCCCAAAAGTCACCAGCAAGAGATCACTAGGAGGTTGTTTGTCAAACCCCTAGTTCCCTTCTCTCTCTCTCTTTCTCTATCTCTATATATATATGTGTGTGTGTGTGTGTGTGTGCGCATCTGCAACTGCTGTGATTTTGTTGTTCAAACGTTGATGTAGCAGCAAAAGTGTTAAAGTGGTAACCTCTAGCCCTAACCCAGCTTTCCCGAGGCTCGAACTCGAGATTTATAATCTATCCATGTATTTATAAAAGTCAGTACGAAATTTTCCGCCAAATTCAGTTTCCAAAAATAGAAACCTTTTATAGTTTTTTTTTCTTATTAAAGTCAATTGAAACAAAACTTTATAAAGTCTAGGGACTAAATCAGTACACTTATTATTACATTTATAAATGCGTCATTTGCATATCTATATATATATATATATATATATATATATATATATATATATATATATATATATATATATATATATATATAATGATAAAGGTGGAGTTATTCCTCCAAAATCTTATTTTTGAATTATTGACTTTTGAGTTATCAATCAACTATTTCTCTCTCATATCTTCTCCTTATTTTCTCTCTCCCGTCTCCTTCCTATTTTATCTCTCATCACCACCATCTCCTTTCTTTTAATTATTTTTAAACATTTTTCTCTCTTTAAACATAAAAAATAGTAAATAAAACAAAAATAATAGTTTCAGAATCAAGAAAACAAAAATATAAGAGGTTAGTAAAATAAAAATATTTGATAAAACAAAAATAATAGTTACGAAATCAATAAAACAAAAAACAATTTAAACTGAGGTTACTAAAATAATTAAAAAAAATACGGAACAAAAGTTTAAAACAAATTCTTAAAAATAGTTATGTAAAAAAATACATTAGTAAAATAAAATTCTGTGATGGAAGAAAAATAATAGTTACGAAGTTAATAAAACAAAAATAATTTAAACTAAGGTTAGTAAAATTATAAAAATAATTTACGGAAAAAAAGTTTAAAAGAAATTCTTAAAAATAGTTATGTAAAACAAAAAAAACGTTACTAAAATAAAAATACTTGATGGAACAAAAATAATAGTTACAAAGTCAATAAAGCAAAAAACAATTTGAATTGAGGTTAGTAAAATAATAAAAATAATTTATGGAACAAAATTTTTCCGTAAAACTAATTCTTAAAAATAAAACAAAAATAATGGTTACGAAGTCAATAAAACAAAAAATATAATGGAAGTTAGTAAAATCAAAATAATTTACAGAATAAAAATAATAGTTAACAGTAAAAATAATTTGGTTATATTGATTTTAGCTTATTTTTTTTATCAAAAATTCATTTATTCGTAAAATATAAATATAATTTAATAAAAGTAATAATTCAAAATGAAGAGCTTATTTGAGTTCAGATTATATTTGTAAGGCGGAAAAAATCCAAGTTTGTTCGAAGACATCATTCTACAAATTTTTTTGAATAGTATAAAGTGTTCAGGGTTGCCAGTACATGGATTGACACTTAAATTGGTATTTCAGTAATGCTATTGATAAATATTGACTATGGTGCAGGGTTGTGCAATGGAACAAGACTAATCATCATAAATCTATCACATTGTTGAAACAATTTTTTTGAAAGGAAGCAATGTTGGAGAAAATGTTTTTATCCAAAGATTGTCATTAACTCCATCCGATGTAGACCATAAGGGGTGGCCCAGTGGTAGAGTTAAGACTTTACAAAATATGAGGTCTCATATTCAATCATTTCTCATGCCCCTTTAGGGGAAATGTTATAAAAAAAAAACTCTTATTTGATGTAAGACTAACTTTCAAGTTCTAGAGAGGACAATTGTTTATTACTGGTATCATATGAAATGACAATTAATTAACAAGTGTCAAAGTCAATAATTGCTCGCGGGTCTCTTCTTGAAGAAATCAGTATTTAGCCATGGGCAGTTATGTCGCAGTTTCTAGAGTAACAAAATGTTTTGATTTGAAGATATTAATATGCGGTGAAGATGAAAACCCAACTAATAAAACAACAAATGTTGTGTATAAGAAATTTTTTTAGAATCTATAATGATTAGTGATATACTGATGTGTATTTGTTAATGAACCGATTCTTTTTATTTTATCATTTAAGATTTTTTTTTATCCTCTTTATTTTGTGTATATACAATTTAGTTGAAAAATCAGAATGACGTAAAAAAAACTAGTTATGCTTTAAAACCAGTTGGGAACAAGAAAACAATTGATGTCCATCATTCCATCTTCCAAAAATGGTCTTTTCACATTTCCATTTAACACACATGTTCCAAAAGGGAAACTCTCCCCGAGAGCCCCACACGTGTATATATAGGATCTTTGAGAGACTTTAAGTAGTTTTTTGTGGATATCATAGAAATTACAATCACAAAATACTCCTTGTCAATACAAACAAACAAAAAAATTCTATGAAGCAGAAAGAAGAAATGGCAATCATTGCATGCCTTTTAAAAGACATTCACAAAGGTAGGTCAGATTGGACTCTAAAGGTCCGGCCGTGTGAGAACCCGAACCATACTTGTTTAACATGCTCCGTTGTTTAATTAACATGTCTAATATGTTCACCATTCATGCTTGTAAGATATCTTCCATGACTACTTTGGTTGTGTGACTTTTGCTAAGTTATAAAGGTTGAAAGACTTCTATGCCTTGTACGTGCTTGTCTTGGGTCCTTGTATTCATGCCTTGACATTTCGAGCTCCTTTCTAAGTCATTGATAGTCCTAACTTCTTGGCTATAAGTTCCTTGGTATTGAACTTGGTCTTTAACATGCTTAGATTGAGTTTCATGCTTAGATTGAGTTTCATGCTTAGTTTGTTTAGCATTCATGATCGTTAGTTGTTTATATCGTTCCCGACGTTCGTTTTCCTTTATTCCGACTTGTTTCGAGAGAGTTTTGATTATGTTTTGAGTGTTGGTTTATCCCCCTTGAATTGCTTGGGTTGTTTGAGGGTCATTCTAGGCCAAATTTGAGGGCTTTTCAATCTGGAAACCTTGCGGACGCAAGGTGGTTTGGGCTTGCCCTCGTATGGAGGGCAGTAGCTTAGAGAGAAGTGTAACGGAGACCTTGCGGAGGCAAGGTGGAAAGGCCTTGCATCCGCAAGCCCCCCGTACCAGCACTTCGGGATTTTCTGATTTTTGAATTTGGGCTTGAACCATTGAACCCAATTCAACCTAATTCGAACCTCCTCATGTATTGTGACCCCTTTAGGTTTAATTCCAACCTTTGGATGTGTTTTAATCAAGGGACAACATGAATTGACCAATAGAAACCTTAATAACCCTTGGTTAGGATTGACCCCTTTGTGGTGACTTCATCTCCCTAAACTCAAACATTCAGCCATTATTTTCCTCCATTGTTGAGCTGATTCCTAGAGAGAGAAAAAGTGACCTTGAAGATCCTTCATCTTGCTTGCTTGATTGCCGGAGATCCGGCCATCGGATTTTTGATTGGGGACCACCAAATCGAAGCTCATGCTCCCTAGTTTCTTAATCCTTACTTTGTTTTGTCATCCAACCGTTGGATTTCGAATAAGGTAAGCACCCAATCTGTTTTTTGTATGCTCAATATCAAGCATGCTCCCTTCATGATAGTCTCTATTTGCTCAATAAGACATGCACCATATTAATAACTTGAAATTCTTTAAGTTAATTTTTTGTAAATTTTGAGTTAATGACTCATAATTAATAATTTGGACTTGTGTCAAGTATGAATAATGTTCTAGAATGGATTTGGAATAACTATTGTTCTTGGACTTATTGTGAATTATAACTTTAAAAATGATGAACATGTTAGGGTTCACAATTTGGGAACTTTCATCTTGATGGACTAAAAGTCATGAAATGACTTAATAGTCTAATTGTAAATGAATCGAGAACATAGAAAAGAGTCATGAATTGCACATAACATTCATCCTCTACTTGGAAATATTTTAGCGATAACTCAACGGAGTTGCACTTAGAGAGTCATTGAACCATACCGACTATACAATTAATCCCTACGACGTTTAGAGTTCAATTGAATTGTAAATTAGCTCTTGGGAATTCCTAACGTGATTGATCTCATGCTTGACTTGTATATCCGAGAGTAACATGCCTATTTGATTT
>CM028382.1:35090498-35115154 GCA_013146195.2 Codonopsis lanceolata
CTAAATACTCAGACGAGCATATATTCCCCGAGCGGGGTAGACACTTCAAGCAAATATGGCAAAGGTTGAGGCAATACGCAAAGATTCTCAATAAAGTGTGAAGCAACATATGAGTGAGAAGATTCCTGGATCTATGAAAACTCGAGCCTTATGATCGAATATAGAAAGAGTACTCCAATCACCTGCTGACCCTCGAACTTCACGATCAAGCGCAAACACTGCCTTGGACTTTAGGTTTACCGTCCCCATCTCTCTTAGTCCTGCATCGCCCAAGTGTTACCCGACTGACTAGCCTTAAACTTCTCCTTCTTCATACAGTTCCATCTCCACAATAGAAACATTTCCCATTTTTCCCCCAAAGACCTCTCGCCCCGGCGCACTGCCTCAGAATTAACAAACCATAGCTTCACTACGCGACCCTCGCCGCCCTTAGATGCGTAAGTATTATTTCCCTTGTTTCCTCGTGGCCTACCTTGGCCTCCACTTCTCCGATCGCGGTTCCCTTGATAACCCCTTCTATTACCCTAATTCCCCTCGACAGTTGAGTAGTGCGCGAGTGCACTACTAGCATTATTCTTAACCCCATGTTCATCAATGTCTTGCTCCACCTCATACGCCTATCAAGCTGCGGATCCGATAATCGGTGAGCTTAAGCGCTAAAATCGTTTTTCAAACTCGGTTCTTAACCCCTTCACAACTTGTGCGTTCTCCTTGCCTCCGTGGGAATCGGATACGTACAATATCGGCTCAGTGCATTGCGTGAACTTTGCGGAATAATACTCCCACTGTATCATGCTACCTTGCTCAAGATCATAGAACTCCTTCTCTTTGATTACGAACCACATCCGCACATACTCATTCTTAAACTCTCTTTGGAAATTGGCCCGTAGGAACTTGTTGCATCTCCCAACTCTCTTCAAAGCAATCCACCAATGCTCGGCGGCTCCCTTAAACATAAAGGTTGCTAACGCCACCCTCTTCATCTGAACACCCCATCATGGACAATATCTTAATCATTTCCTCCATCCATAACTCGCCGGCCTCTCTGGCTTTGGCCTTCTCGAGGAACGAACTAGGCTTTAGCAAGAAACCTCTCTGACAAGGGTAGTGTCGGTCCTTTCGTCTCGTGGGTGGAGGTGGTGGTGGTGTCGCTCCTCCTCGCCTCGCTTCCCAGGCGGCTCGCCCGAGTAAAAGCTGGTCAGCCGCGAGCTGTAGCTCAGCCATATCCTAACTACGGATCCTCGGCGGTGGTACCTCGGCTTCGGTTCAACCGAACTCTCAGGTCTACCTCTCCGGGATTAACCATCTGACTCTACAAGAATTCACTCGGCGTTAAAATCAACACATAAATAACCAACCCAACTAGGCCATGGAACCTATCCCGGCCGAATGCCTAACCTATAGCTCGATACCAAGGTATCTAATCTCGACCCGTCTTAATCGGACAACGCGAGATCCCAAGTCGCAGTCAAATAATCAATAACACAAGCATGCGTATGAGGATCATAAAATTCATGTGGCGCAACATCGCATACATAAGTAACAACTCGGGCTACACTTGGCGGGAGCTAAAAGCAACCTAATTTAAACAAGTCATCGGCGACGTTACGGTAGTAACCCAACAACTACTCCTACAATTATTAACACATGCTTAATATAACCTCAGCTGACGGCCACAACATGCCCGAAGCATGAGAACAATAATATCAACAATAAATAACGAGCTTTAGCGGAAGAAAACCGTAGTGAACCATACACATATAAACAGGCTCGACATATAAGTCGGCTTACCAAAAGATTACAAGTTTAAGTAGTTAAGGCTATTACATCAACATACACAACATATACCCAAGCTAAGTCTACATGACTTGCTTCCCATCGTCCTTACCAAAATAAGAATCTAAATAACCAAAGTCCAAAATAGCAACCTGCTAAAACAAACAACCAACGAGTACAAGCGAGTCTATCGGGCCAGTCTCCTCGGCTCGGATCTAAGGAAAGACAAAGCAAACAAATAGGGTAAGTCGAAAGACTTAGTAAGTTACGACAATGCATGTTCATGTTATAGCATGACATATATCTCATTTATCATACATGATCATCATATAGCACATAGCACATAGTTCACGTAAGTGCGGGAATGTAAATCATACAAGTAGGATATGATAGTCACGGCCGCTTCGTAGACCCTGCAATAAAACTTTATCATACTTTATCGTGCAACATTGATGCTCTGTGAATGCATCAACTTTTATCAAGTACCACTCGATCTAGATAGCAAGCCAATGCGGCACTTAGCGATCTGACGAAAGGGGCTACTTCCATTGCGGCCAACAATGGAGGTGTGTGTGAAGTCCTAGGTGCGGCGATCCATAGCGAGCACGAATCCCATAATTCGTGAAGGCGATGCATCGTCCCACCTTGACCCGATAAACAAATCAAATAATGCCAGCTGGACTCAATGTGATGCACAAGTAGATATTTACTTGACTAGACCAATCAAAGACCGAATTCGACAAGAGCGAACTCGACCAACCAAGTAGGGTATCAATCTCTACTTTAAAATCATATCAAGGCAATTAAATTGCACAAAACCAACCTTTCATAAAAACTTGCATAAATCATCAAACCAATCTCATACTTGAGTAAATCAAATCAAACGGTGTCCGAACTTCGTAGGGATTGAAACTAGGGTTCAACACGTTCAATTATACCCTAAAGTCGACTCCGTTGAGTCTTTGCTCTAAATTCCCAAATTTGGAGAAATTGAAGCTATATGCTTCATAACCCAACCTAGGTCATTTCTAGGTTCAACAAGATTATAAACTCACCAAGGCAATGCAAAGTGATTCAAGTTCATCATAGAGTTCATTTCATAGAATAGAACACAATCAACATAGCAACTTATAATGTAGGCTCCATTTAGGGCATTTTCTTGTGAACAAACTTCCAACAACAAACAATATACATGTCTCTAACATGTTTAAAGCTTTAAATAGGCAAGATGAAAGAGTAATATAGGCTTTCACAAGCAAGCATTTAACCTATACATGCTCCTAACAAGATCAAATCTCAACATACCACAATATAGCATGTAAAGCATACAAGTGCCCTCATTGACCTCAACCAACATAGACTTTGCTTCCTTAGGGTCAATGAGAACTAGAAGAAGAAGAAGATTAAGTAGGTAACTTACTTGATACACACCAACGAAGGAACTAGAAGGAACTATTCGGATAGAAATGCTCCCCTTGATGAGCTCTTCAACTTTAATGAATGAGTCTTGGGCAATGGATGAATGGATGAAGGTAGATGATGATGAAGACCTTAAGAAACCATGGGAGGACCTTGGAGAAGAAGAGAATTCGTTTTTGTAAAGTGAGGGAGAGATATGAGGGTCAAAAATCTGATTTTGGGCTTATAAGTGGTCAAAAGGTGGGTGGGACAAGTGTCAACCACTTGTGGTCCCTTTGAGATTCTTAGGATAGGGTTTGGATGATCTACAAGCCTCCTAATCCATCATTAAAAATAAGTTAGGGATGTTAGGACTTAAGTAGGAAGGGTTAGGGAGGTTTAGGATAGGTTTAAGTAGGGGTTTAAAGTAAGCAATTCGTCAAATTTCGAAACAGGAACAAATCAGCCCGTAGCAGAGAAACAAGTGAGGCGGGCGCCTCACTAAGGCCCATGCGGCCGCCTCAACAACAGAGCCTCTCCCAAAGTTCAGACCAATCAGAAATTACTCTCAGCAGTTGAGGCGGGCGCCTCACCAGCCCCCATGCGGCCGCCTCGGCTCCAGAACCTCTAAAACTTGGTCTAAACTTGATCTAAATGGTCCCAAACTTTTGGGCAACCATTCTAAGGTCTAACCCTACTCAAAATGAGTCGGAAACACACCCGAACCACTCCCGGAACAAGCTAGGACAAGGCGCGAACCACGCGACGAATGAGCAACGGATCAAACTACAATCAAACCTCAATCAATCTAGGATGTCTTGGGCATGAAATAGGTTTGTTTCAACATGAATAAGACTTGAATATGAAGTCAAGAACTCAACGAACACTTCGTACGTCGAAATAGAAGCAAATACGAGCAACGAGAGGAATCGCTAAGGCCAAATTCAACGCGATTAAACCGGCGATTCTACAAACAAGTTTATATGATTCTAAACATGTTATGGACTTTTAAAATGATCTAAAAATAATTCTAAGACATTTATATAACAAGTAGACATGCTCACAATTCAACCAAGAAAGTAAGAAGACAAGCATACAATGCACATGCAAGGATACGGGGCGTTACAAGTTATCATGTAAATGATGGTGAACAAACACATTCCTTGACGTAGCATGGTGAAGCAAGCTGATCCCCTAGGTAACTTTAAGATCAATTTCCCAAGCGCGTGTGCAGAAAAATTGTGCATGTATGTGTGTGTTGAGGTGGTGCAGTCACCCTGATAAATGGGTCCAACAAAAGCAGGAAAGACCTAATTCCCAACAGTGCCTTCAGTCTCAAAGTGCTATCCTATGCACATTCTCCAAGAGCGAGCAACAATTTAGCTTGTGCTTAAGATCTTGGACATAGATAGGATTTTAGGTAGCATGTGACAAATATAAAATGTAACTGCTATGTATCAGGATAAACAAGACTTTGCATGTCAAAATGGTTACCTGCATTGCTTAGCCAGGGAGTAACAACAACATACATTTTTTTTAAGAAAGCAAACAATTGAATTATTTTCCAATTTATCGAAAAAGTAAATGCAGAATGAGACAATAGAAAACAAGTGAAACACACTTTACCGTACTCCATTGAACGCTGAGCTGAGAAAATTGCATTCATAAAGGCAACATATCTGCACACAAGTAACCTTCAACGTAAGTGGCTCTGGAGAATAAATTGGAGAAACAGCCAAAGGTCATAGAAAACATACTGGCTAGGTCCATCAGGGGATCCATGCAAACACAAAATCTGCCACCATTTGTCAATGATGATAGTGAAATAATTGAGAACAACACTATACAGTGAAAAGGGTGACATATGGCTAATATATATGCTTAAGAAAACCAAATATGAAAAAAAGATATGAAGACATGATTTGCGAAACATTCCTTCATAGACATTCACACCTTGCACTTATCGAAGTAAATCACTAGTCTATGAATTGAGTAGACTAATATGTGAGACAACACAAATTTACAGGATTATCAAACTATAAGAGACTAGCAACATTAAAGCACACACTTATTCAATTAGATAACACAGATGATTTGGATACATAAAGCAAATTCAAGAAAGACTGACAGAATTTTGACTAATGAATCACACTTCATCAATCACACATGTTACAACAGAAAGACACAGCAAGGATCCTTACATGTCCATATCAGTATGTGGAAATGCAATTATGTTTAGATCAAATAAATGTAGTTATAATCAAGAATTTTTCTTGCATTTAGTTTGAAGGATAAATCAAAACAGGACATGCAGGGTTGACAGGTCATAAGTTTTGCTTACTGTAGGAAGTGGTCATATGTTAGAAAGTAAAGTTCATTTTAATATATGGACCCAAAAGGAGCCACCTTTTCAGATGTGTCTTTAACTCTTAGATAGAGAATTAAGTCAAAAACACCAGAGCTTACAGCTTCTTAAACGCTGGATTACAATCACAAGATAGCAAAGTTTGGAGGTTAAATGTTAGTTTCATGTCATAAGAGTATATCAATATGGCATTTTTGTAAGCCCTTGGTGCTCATCACTACCATAATCAACGAACTGGGTGCTCATCACTAAGCCACAATTGAATAGCTCACGTTCGTTACATCAGTAGTTGGAGATTATTCCATTTAGGATGAGAATGCATCTGGGTTTGGATGCGTTACATGCTATGGTTCAAAGCTACTCATCTTTATTGGATTTGATCAGGGCTCATGTTAGAGAGTTATCATAATCATACCCCAAAGAATTACTTATCAAAAAAAAAAAAAGAATTATAAAGACAATCATTTGAAATTATCACTAATTCACAAACAGTTGATGCACAGCTCAGCTACAAAATTGAATACGATAAAAAATATATATAAACAAAAAGCACAGACAAAACAAGAATGAAACATTAAGTGTAGCATTTCCAGTTACCCAAAAAAAAAAATGCTCCAGCCCTGGTCAAATTAGTGCTTCCACAAGCAAAATAGATTTGAATAGAAATGAAAAGGACTGCAGTTACTAGGTCTTTGGCTTGAGTCATAAAAGGAAATCACGATCTAATATTTAGGTCAAAAACCGCACGGACAACTTCAGCACATTTACAAAACTAGTTTTCACAGAAAAAAAAAAGCACAAGCACTTACACGAGGTTGAGGATGGAGCGCCCCAGAACGAAACACTCGTTGTATATCTGTTGATCAGTTTTAAATTCAAACAACTTTTCTTAACAATAAGGATAATGATAACAGATTGCAATACAAGGATAGAGTAGCAGTAGAAAAGGATACAACAAAGTGCCATGGAAAGGGATCCAGAAAGCAAGGAAGACGCAATCCCATCAACTTTGTCTTCTTTATTAAGTTGCTCGTCCTTGACCACAAACTCCTCCAACCTCTCCAACAAAATCTCAGCTCTTTGGTTGGTAGGCCCAGCTGAAGAAGAATCGTAAAGATAGTCACACGAATTCAATCCGGTGGCGATTACCACTATTTGATTCAACTGGTTTAGCAATAGAATCGAGTTCAAGAATGAAAGCACCTGCATTATCATTATCGAGAGTATTAAATGTGATTATATACTAAAAAATTGATGGGTTAAGAGAAAGAGGATTAGGGCTTTACATGAGAGAGGAACTTGGAGAAGGAGAGAGGATTGGTGGGGGAGCTCCAGAATAAGGGATTTGTGTCGATTAATATCATTAATAAGCTCACATCATCTGTAATTGATATTTAGGCAACAAATTACCCCAATTATTATTCCACTATTACGAGTAACAATTGCCTCTACACTCTATAATACATCACATTCATTCATTCATTCATACATGTGGGATTATGAAAACAGAGGATAGATAACCTGTGTAGAGCTTGGATGACATTGGGTTCATTCTTGATTGAATTGAGAGCACATTGGGTTCATACTTTATTGAATTGAGAGCTTGGTTTGAATTTGTTGTCGCATGATTGGAGAAGAGCCCAAAAGTCACCAGCAAGAGATCACTAGGAGGTTGTTTGTCAAACCCCTAGTTCCCTTCTCTCTCTCTCTTTCTCTCTCTCTCTATATATATGTGTGTGTGTGTGTGTGCGCGCGCGCGCGCATCTGCAACTGCTGTGATTTTGTTGTTCAAACGTTGATGTAGCAGCAAAAGTGTTAAAGTGGTAACCTCTAGCCCTAACCCAGCTTTCCCGAGGGTCGAACTCGAGATTTATAATCTATCTATGTATTTATAAAAGTTAGTACGAAATTTTCCGCCAAATTCAGTTTCCAAAAATAGAAACCTTTTATAGTATTTTTTTTCTTATTAAAGTCAATTGAAACAAAACTTTATAAACTCTAGGGACTAAAACAGTACACTTATTATTACATTTATAAATGCGTCATTTGCATATTTATATATCTATATATATATATATATATAATGATAAAGGTAGAGTTATCCCTCCAAAATCTTACTTTTGAATTATTGACTTTTGAGTTATCAATCAACTATTTCTCTCTCATATCTTCTCCTTATTTTCTTTCGTTCTCTTTCTCTCTCCCGTCTCCTCCCTATTTTATCTCTCATCACCACCATCTCCTTTCTTTTAATTATTTTTAAACATTTTTCTCTCTTTAAACATAAAAAATAGTAACTAAAACAAAAATAATAGTTTCAGAATCAAGAAAACAAAAATATAAGAGGTTAGTAAAATAAAAATATTTGATAAAACAAAAATAATAGTTACGAAGTCAATAAAACAAAAAACTATTTAAACTGATGTTACTAAAATAATAATAAAAATACGGAACAAAAGTTTAAAATAAATTCTTAAAAATAGTTATGTAAAAAAATACATTAGTAAAATAAAATTCAGTGATGGAAGAAAAATAATAGTTACGAAGTTAATAAAACAAAAATAATTTAAACTAAGGTTAGTAAAATTATAAAATTAATTTACGGAAAAAAAGTTTAAAAGAAATTCTTAAAAATAGTTATGTAAAACAAAAAAACGTTACTAAAATAAAAATACTTGATGGAACAAAAATAATAGTTACAAAGTCAATAAAGCAAAAAACAATTTGAACTGAGGTTAGTAAAATAATAAAAATAATTTATGGAACAAAATTTTTCCGTAAAACTAATTCTTAAAAATAAAACAAAAATAATGGTTACGAAGTCAATAAAACAAAAAATATAATGGAAGTTAGTAAAATCAAAATAATTTACGGAATAAAAATAATAGTTAACAGTAAAAATAATCTGGTTATATTGATTTTAGCTTATTTTTTATCAGAAATTCATTTATTCGTAAAATATAAATATAATTTAATAAAATTAATAATTCAAAATGAAGAACTTATTTGAGTTCAGATTATATTTGTAAGGCGGAAAAAATCCAAGTTTGTTCGAAGACATCATTCTACAAATTTTTTTGAATGGTATAAAGTGTTCAGGGTTGCCAGTACATGGATTGACACTTAAATTGGTATTTCAGTAATGCTATTGATAAACATTGACTATGGTGCAAGGTTGTGCAATGGAACAAGACTAATCATCATAAATCTATCACATTGTTGAAACAATTTTTTTGAAAGGAAGCAATGTTGGAGAAAATGTTTTTATCCAAAGATTGTCATTAACTCCATCCGATGTAGACCATAAGGGGTGGCCCAGTGGTAGAGTTAAGACTTTACAAAATATGAGGTCTCATATTCAATCATTTCTCATGCCCCTTTAGGGGAAATGTTATAAAAAAAAAACTCTTATTTCATGTAAGACTAACTTTCAAGTTCTAGAGAGGACAATTGTTTATTACTGGTATCATATGAAATGGCAATTAATTAACAAGGGTCAAAGTCAATAATTGCTCGCGGGTCTCTTCTTGAAGAAATCAGTATTTAGCCATGGGCAGTTATGTCGCAGTTTCTAGAGTAACAAAATGTTTTGATTTGAAGATATTGATATGCGGTGAAGATGAAAACCCAACTAATAAAACAACAATTGTTGTGTATAAGAAAATTTTTTAGAATCTATAATGATTAGTGATATACTGATGTGTATTTGTTAATGAACCGATTCTTTTTATTTTATCATTTAAGATTTTTTTTATCCTCTTTATTTTGTGTATATACAATTTAGTTGAAAAATCAGAATGACGTAAAAAAAACTAGTAATGCTTTAAAACCAGTTGGGAACAAGAAAACAATTGATGTCCATCATTCCATCTTCCAAAAATGGTCTTTTCACATTTCCATTTAACACACACATGTTCCAAAAAGGGGAAACTCTCCCCCCGAGAGCCCCCACACGTGTATATATAGGATCTTTGAGAGACTTTAAGTAGTTTTTTGTGGATATCATAGAAATTACAATCACAAAATACTCCTTGTCAATACAAACAAACAAAAAAATTCTAAAAAGCAGAAACAAGAAATGGCAATCATTGCATGCCTTTTAAAAGACATTCACAAAGGTAGGTCAGATTGGACTCTAAAGGTCCGGCCGTGTGAGAACCCGAACCATACTTGTTTAACATGCTCTGTTGTTTAATTAACATGTCTAATATGTTCACCATTCATGCTTGTAAGATATCTTCCATGACTACTTTGGTTGTGTGACTTTTGCTAAGTTATAAAGGTTGAAAGACTTCTATGCCTTGTACGTGCTTGTCTTGGGTCCTTGTATTCATGCCTTGACATTTCGAGTTCCTTTCTAAGTCATTGATAGTCCTAACTTCTTGGCTATAAGTTCCTTGGTATTGAACTTAGTCTTTAACATGCTTAGATTGAGTTTCATGCTTAGATTGAGTTTCATGCTTAGTTTGTTTAGCATTCATGATCGTTAGTTGTTTACATCGTTCCCGACGTTTGTTTTCCTTTATTCCGACTTGTTTCGGGAGAGTTTTGATTATGTTTTGAGTGTTGGTTTATCCCCCTTGAATTGTTTGGGTTGTTTGAGGGTCATTCTAGGCCAAATTTGAGGGCTTTTCATCTGAGACCTCATGGACGCAAGGTGGTTTGGGCTTGCCCTCACATGGAGGGCAGTAGCTTAGAGAGAAGTGTAACGGAGACCTTGCGGAGGCAAGGTGGAAAGGCCTTGCATCCGCAAGCCCCCCGTACCAGCACTTCGGGATTTCTGATTTTTGAATTTGGGCTTGAACCATTGAACCCAATTCAACCCAATTCGAACCTCCTCATGTATTGTGACCCCTTTAGGTTTAATTCCAACCTTTGGATGTGTTTTAATCAAGGGACAACATGAATTGACCAATAGAAACCTTAATAACCCTTGGTTAGGATTGACCCCTTTGTGGTGACTTCATCTCCCTAAACTCAAACATTCAGCCATTATTTTCCTCCATTGTTGAGTTGATTCCTAGAGAGAGAAAAAGTGACCTTGAAGATCCTTCATCTTGCTTGCTTGATTGCCGGAGATCCGGCCATCGGATTTTTGATTGGGGACCACCAAATCGAAGCTCATGCTCCCTAGTTTCTTAATCCTTACTTTGTTTTGTCATCCAATCGTTGGATTTCGAATAAGGTAAGCACCCAATCCCCTGTTTTTGTATGCTCAATATCAAGCATGCTCCCTTCATGATAGTCTCTATTTACATGCTCAATAAGACATGCACCATGTTAATAACTTGAAATTCTTTAAGTTAATTTTTTGTAAATTTTGAGTTAATGACTCATAATTAATAATTTGGACTTGTGTCAAGTATGAATAATGTTCTAGAATGGATTTGGAATAACTATTGTTCTTGGACTTGTTGTGAATTATAACTTTAAAAATGATGAACATGTTAGGGTTCACAATTTGGGAACTTTCATCTTGATGGACTAAAAGTCATGAAATGACTTAATAGTCTAATTGTAAATGAATTGAGAACATAGATTAGAGTCATTAATTGCACATAGCATTCATCCTCTACTTGGAAATATTTTAGCGATAACTCATCGGAGTAGCACTTAGAGAGTCATTGAACCATACCAACTATACAATTAATCCCTACGACGTTTAGAGTTCAATTGAATTGTAAATTAGCTCTTGGGAATTCCTAACGTGATTGATCTCATGCTTGACTTATATATCGTAGAGTAACATGCCTATTTGATTGGACGAATCGCTCTTGTCGACCTCGCTCCCTTACTTGATTTATTACGTGAGTAAACATCTACTTGACTCGAACGAGTTCGCTCTTGTCTAACGCGTTCCTTACTTGATTTTGTGTGACAAGTAAATATCTACTTGGCATACCATTAGTCTAGTTGGCATTACGTGAATTGTCTTGAAGGTCAACGATGCATCGCCGTCATGAATTGTGAGATTCATGGTAGTGATGGGTCGCCACACCATGATCGTGCACACACCCTTCACTACTGATCACAGTGAAGAAGAGTACCTTGTCGTAACCAATGGGCACTTTGAACAATACTATCGTGGTCGACGTATCATACACGTACATCCGACAAATACAATTGTGATAACCTTGTCTATTTCAAGTCTACGAAGCGGCACCGGTTCCATAACATATCCTTATCCTATGTGATTTACTTTAGCACTTATGTGAAAAACAACGTGCATCGCGGCATGAGAACTATGATAACGTGTTATGTATGCCTTGCATTATATCATGTCATGCATATTGGTGGCTTACAAAGTCTTTATGACTTACCCCTCCCTTTTACTGTTTTAGATCCTAATCATCCAGGACTGTCTCATCGAGGTTGATCGTCTACTCTTGTTCGTGATCGCGTTCCTAATGGTGGTAGCGTAGGCTTTTAGTTTCTCTTTTGGCAAGGATGCTTAGGTTAAGCAAGTCACTTAGACTTAGCTTGGGAATGTGTAATTATAATGTCTTGTTCTTGTTGTAGACTAAGACTAATAGTACTACTTATGTTTCTAGTTGTTTGTCAGCACTTGTAGGCCGAGCCTTGCTTGCTTGTATTGGTTCACTCGTTAAGACTTCCACTGAGCATCCCATTAGCTCTTAATTAATGTTGTTGTTCCTCCAGCGTGTTCAGCCGTTGAGGTGTATATATATTAGCATGAATTGTTTAGTTGTTGGGTTCCAGTTGTAAATTCGCCGATGACTTGGTTTACTTGATATTAACTGTTATATCAGGTTCTAAAATTTTAAATTATTCCGGCTTTTTAGTGCCGAGTTGTACTACATGTCCAATGTTGCGTCACGTCAGTTTTAATAATTGAGTCCTTGCATGAAGTGTAGTCCTTATTTGGATGACACGACCCGCGTTCCCTCCTCGGGGTCGGGGTTGGGTCGTCACAGGTCGGCTCAAAAATGGTCTATTCCCATTGAAAATGTCTTCAAGCTCCCACAAAGTTCGAGTAATCGGTCCAGTCACCAGGGCAACCATCGCAACGGTGGCCATTCTAGTCAGCAGTCAGATGGACAGTCTAGGCGTCCGTCTAAGAATCGTGATAGTCGTGTTGCATCTTCACAAGGGCAGCAAGGCCAGCGGAGTGAACCTGTTGGGTGTTCCTTTTGTCACAAGCCGGGGCATTCATATAATGATTATAAGAATAGACTTGGGCAGTGTGTAGACACCCCAATTTCGTACCCCTGGTATGTAACTTTGGCATATGATATCAAGACATGTTAAAACTTAACAAATGTCAAGTTACAAGAATTAAAAATGTAAAAAGGAAAGCAGGATGTGCGAAACAGTGAAATGCAAGGGCTAAAAGTGCAAAAATTGAAAGATGAATAGTTCCTTGGCGCCGCCAACATGGTCCCTTGGCGCGGCTACCATATACCCTTATGGGCGCGCCAAGGTGCTACAGTGTCCTCCTGCGTTAACGCATTGTGCAAGATTTCAAGCACACGGTACAAGCCGATGAAGTACAAATTCAACTATAAATAGCAGTGCACGGCTTCTCTTTTGGGACACAATTCACAAAGGCTTGAAGCCCGAAGAAACTCTGCGTTATTTTTACGCAGCGAGCGATCAGTGAGCGAGAGTGATTTCCCCCTCTTATAAAGCCTCGAAACTCTGTCAAACTTCCTCCAAACACAAAACAAACCGGTCAAAGAAATCCCTAGCCCCTAAGTTAGGTATCCACCCTATTTTCCCGGTCCAAAAACCTCGGAAAAAGTTGTTGCCTAGCCTGAGTGAAAAGGCCAAAACAGCCAAAAATAAGCCCTTGTTCTGCTCAAATTCCGCCAGCAGCAAGCAAGCAAACATCAAAAAGCAAGCAGTTGCTCCGTCCGTTTTACGGGTCCCAAAAGCAACTATCGCAAGCCGTTACTCTGCCCGAACTGCAGCAGCATCAAAAAAAAAACTCCCTTTCCCTTAAGGACAGAGCGAGCACATCAACGCTCTTAAAGGTGAGCCTTTAAGAGTTTATTTATAAAATAAAAAAAAAACTATTTTCAAATCCGGCCCAATGTCAAAATATAAGCCGTTGTGCTGCCCGGATTATTTTAGAAAATAGCATTAAAAAGAGCCATTATTATGGCTAAATATTTTTAAATGTATTTGTAAATAATTGGAAGGAGACGGCCGTAAGTCTGTAAATAATGTAAATATAGATGTATCTGTAGGTAATTAATGTTTTATTTATTTGCTAGATAAATATAACAAAAAACATACTTTAGCCAAAAACCACTTTTGAGACCGAAAGGGCAAGTTGGGTGCCTAGCACCTTCCTAACTCGTAACTTAGCCTCCGAACCCGTTTTTGCAATCTCTGGTTTTTCTTTGTTGGTTTTTCTTTATTTCTTCCTTAAAATAAAGATGACGACTCTATAAAACATTTTGGATCCAGTGGGGCATCGCAACACTCCTTTCTTGCACTTTTCCGTTTTCCCCTAAAAAAGGGAGAATGAGAATGAAATAGTGATGTATTCCTATATCATGGTATCCCCTAAAAAGGGGATAACTTGATATAGAAAACTCAAAGCACTCATAGTGATCCGAAATAGGTCATAAGACAATTTTCATAAAATCCATAGTGGGGCATCACAACATCCTTTCTTGCACTTTTCTGTTTTCTCCTAAAAAATGGAGAATGGGAATGAAAGGGTGATGTATTCCTATATCCTGGTATTCCCTAAAAAAAGGGATAACTTGATATAGAAAACCCAAAACTTCCATATTTGACCAAAAATTCACTAAAGTTTCCGAGGCGCATTCAACACACTATTTTAGATAGCACCCTTTCCGCATTTTTAATTTTGTCTTCCCCTAAACAAGGGAGGGTGGAATGGAAAGCGTGGTGTCCCGCTTCCGCACGTACGTATACCCCTATCCAAGGGCACGCGGGGCGCAGGCGCAGTCCTGGGAACCCACAGTGGCGACTATGCTAGAGAGATCGTTTTTATTTTAAATAAAAATGGAGAGCTAGAACTCATTGAAAAAAAAAACTTTTTTTTTGTTTTTCTTTGTTTCCGGCTAAAGTATGTTTGTTATATTTATTTAAGCATTTGAATATTGCGTTCCTATACATCCGTGTTTATATTTGTGGATATGATCCTCCATCTTGCAGTAGTTTCATTCCAGTAACTGTTACAGGTATGTTTAAAAATATATATTTTTCAAAAAAAAAAAATATATATATATATATATATATGTAATAAATTTCCGGGCAGCATAACAAAAGGGTCAGGGCTTTATCTTTATTATTGCTTTATTTTCGGCTCTATATTATTATTCTGTGCTGCTTTATTTTTTACGCAAAATTTGTACATTTATTATTTCATTCTGTCATTTTATTTTGAGGATATAAGGACAAATTTGTAATTAATAGGAATAGATAGATTTCCTACTTTTCTTTCTATTTCTTAATCTGATTGGTTGCTTGCTCACGCTCAAACTAAAAAAGCCGAGAAAATCCACAAAGAACAACAAGACATACCATATCTATTTATTTACTGCTTTATATCCGAAAAAAAAATCGTTTTCTAAAATCTAAAAAAATTTCATCTCTTTAAAAAAAATCAAAAAGTTTTCTTTCCCTTAAATCATGTGTTGTGTCTATACATATTGGGATCTTTGTTGTTTCCTTTGGTACCGCTAACAATTTCGCAGGGGCTGAAAATAAAAGAATTAATTATTTATCATTTACTCTCCTGAGAGGATTGTCCAGAGGTACGTAATCATTACATCTCATTTCAAAGATAAAAAAATGATTATTTTAAAAACAAAGAAAAAAAGGATTTCGTTTTCTCTAAAGAAAAAAGAGAGAGAGGTTTTTCTATGTGCTTTCTTTTGTTTCCCAAAACATGAAAAGACTGGAAATCCCCTCACCATTATTCTCGACTGCCATCTCCGAATTCATCTCTTAACCTATCATAAATGCATCATCAGTAGATAAGTGCATCATTCATTCTCAATTTCAAAAAAAAAATAGTAAGTCCTACTTCGAGATGTCAGGGGCCACCACTTCAAAAAAAATGAAAAAAAAAGAGACTGGTAGGGAGCCAGAGAAGAAAAGAAAGTTGAGAAAGCCAAAAAAACAGAAAAGTCTGGAAAGCTCGGAAATCCAGAAAAGCTAGGCAACTCAAGGATCATACGCAACAATTCAAGACTAGGGACTTTCAAGCCCAGGGGTATCTCTTTTACCCATATTGATGCCTACAGCCCATCCTTACAGAGTATGCTCACGAATCCATTTGGCCTCCGTTATTTCAAAAGTCCAGCCAAGTTCTCAAAATCAAACTCTCCGAAGGTATTTTATCTGTGTTCTAATCTGATAAATTCTTACTAACTTGTCTAGTTTTCTTCTTGATCTCTGAGCACATATCGCCAAAGTATTTGTTATAAAAAAAATGACGAGTCGACTCATGGAAAAACATGATAAAATTGCACGAGTTGGTGATGAGTCATTTCAAGAATATGGGCCCACAAATCATTAAAAATATAAGTTCGATAAAGCAACCTCTGTCTTGGTGAAAGGTCATCTTTGACCCATTACAACCGAGCTATTAAATGGCACACTAGGGGCTACCACCATATGCCAAAGCCTAACCATCCCTAAGACCCAGCTTCCCAAAATTGGGACTGCTTCACCCTTATATATACATCCATCTAGAATGACCACCTTTTTATTACAAGAGAGAGAAGACAGATATCTCTTCAAGCACTCTCCAAAATTGCTCAGAGAGGTTAACAAAAAAAAAAAGAGAAAGAAAGCAAAAAAAAAAAAAAAAAAAGGAGCAAGGTTGAAAAAAAAAGAAAAAAAAAAGAGAAAAGAAGTCTCTCCTGAGCAATTTCCTCAAAATATTTCTCTCGCAACAAAAGAAAAATATATCAATCACTCCTGGGCAACCCCATAACCACAACCAAAAAGCCAATTTCCCAACCATACCTACAACCAGATCCAAAAACCAAATTCCCATCCAAACCCACAGCTTAAAAGGCTAGCCAATAATCGCTTTGCGATCGCCTTTCCGAAAATAACCAAATCCACAGCCCAAAATGCCTTTGAGCAAGAGGCCAATCAATTCCTCAACCCTGAAGCTGATCCATCCTAAATATTATACCCTAACCTAGTCGCAACCTATAGCTCTGTTTCAATCGGTTGCAACGTGATCTGGATCCAGGACATAACTCCTTGCTAAAGACACATAAAATTATCAGAAGATAAATGTTAAGCAGGGTCCATGAAACTCATGATACTTGGCACTAAACTCTGAATCATGACTCTTCTTTTGGTCCATTAGAGTCATCATCTTTCTCTGAGTATACTCATTTCTATCTCCCACAAAAGTCTCTCCAAATCGAATCTGTCTGGGGCTGTCCCTAGTTAATTTCTTCAGGAACGCTCCCGTCATGCAAAATTTGGTTGATTAAATTCATCCTAGGGCTTTCTCCGGCCAAAGTCATTTCAATACATAAAGGAACTCATTATTCATCAGAAACAACTATCCTTTCCATCTCGCCTGAAGAAATGAAGAAGCAACAAAACTGTGATCGCTCAAGAATAAGCAGGCTATCATCGCATGCATTGAAAGACCGGCTCCCTATGAGGTAAAAGCTCGCTAGGTTGAAAACCCGAAAGGGCGGCCTAGGCAAAAGTTAGAGCACCAAAAAAAAAAGAAACAAAAAAAGTAATCCCTCCGAGGCATCGATTAGTAAGATTTACTGATCTTCTAATTGAATTCCTTTTTTAATGACGCATTAGTCAAAAGACTAAAAAGCAACCTTAAACTGCACCCACCTTCATCTCAAATATCATTATCAACTCATATACTCATAACCCTTCAAAGCCAATCAAAAGCCACATCTTAACCTCTCTTATTACATTTCCATCACCTTACCTTATCTTGTCTTAACATGTTTAAGAAACGGATGATACACATGCATATTCAAAAGACCTTTTTTAAGAGAAAAAGAAAGTTTCATTCGCATGTTTGCATCTCTTGTTTGTATCCTTTTACTGCATCTTATCAGGTCTTCTGCTACATCGACCCTTGAAAAAAAGGGTATAAATGTTCTTTCAGCATCTCGCTAAGGACCTCTTCCCAAAGATCCTCAACATCATCATCAAAAGTCGCATAAGCCGATCATCGACAACATTCTGGTGCAACACTTCATAAAGTGTCGCTTCTCCTTTGTTGGCATGAGCCCATTTAAAAAAAAAAATCTGCATTGCTTCTCCTTTGCTGGGATGAGCCCATTTATAAAAAAAAATATGCATCGCTTCTCCTATGATGGGATAAACACATAAAAAAAATGCATGCATAAGAAAAATGCAAAGAAAAAAATATATGCACATGCAACAAAAACAAAGAAAATTTTCTAGCTAAAGCCGGAAATACAGCAGCAAAAGAAGGAAAATTTCCAGTCAAAGTCGGAAATGCAGCAAAAAGAAGATTTTCCAGCTAAAGCCGGAAAATGCAGCAAAATAAAAATTTTCGGTGAAAATTACAAAGAAGAAATTTCCACTAAAGGCGGGAAAATAGCGAAAAGAAAATTTTCTGACCAAAAAAAAAATTTTAGCAAAAGCGGAAAATGTAGCAAAGAAAAATCGATGAAGCGAAAGCGGCGTCGCTTTCCATCTTTGGGAAAGCGTTTTAAAAGCGACATCACTTTCTATCTTTGGGGAAAGCTTTTTTAAAGCGACATCACTTTCCTATCTTTGGGAAAGCAAAGCGACATCACTTTCCTATCTTTGGGGAAAGCCCGTTTTTAAAAGTAGCATCGCTTTCCTATCTTTGGGAAAGCTTTTTTAAAAGACATCGCTTTCCTATCTTTGGGAAAGCTTGTTTTAAAAGCGACATCGCTTTCCTATCTTGGGAAAGCTTGTTTTAAAAGCGACATCGCTTTCCTATCTTTGGGGAAAGCCCATTTTTAAAAGCGACATCGGTTTCCCTATGATGGGAAAGCCCGTTTTAGCAACATCACTTTCCTATCTTTGGGAAAGCTTGTTTTTAAAAAGTAGCATCACTTTCCTATCTTTGGGGAAAGTCCGTTTTAAAGACATCGCTTTCCTATCTTTGAGGGAAAGCTTGTTTTTAAAAGCGACATCACTTTCCTATCTTTGGGGAAAGTCCATTTTAAAAGCAGCATCGCTTTCCCCATGTTGGGGAAAGCCCGTTTTTAAAAAAGCATCATCACTTTCCCTATGCTAGGAAAGTTTGTTTTAAAAGCAGCATCACTTTCCCTATGCTGGGGAAAGTTTGTTTTAAAAGCGATCGCTTTCATCTTTGGGAAAAACTTGTTTTAAAAGCGACATCGCTTTCCTATCTTTGAGGGAAGCTTGTTTTAAAAGCATCGCTTTCCTATCTTTGGGAAAGCTTGTTTTAAAAGACATCGCTTTCCTATCTTTGAGGAAAGCTTGTTTTAAAAGCGACATCGCTTTCCTATCTTTGGGAAAGCTTGTTTTATCGCTTTCCTATCTTTGGGGAAAGCTTGTTTTAAAGCGACATCGCTTTCCTATCTTTGGGGAAAGCTTGTTTTAAAACATCGCTTTCCTATCTGTTGTTGGGGAAAGCTTGTTTTAAAAAGCAGCATCGCTTTCCTTATACTGGGGAAAACTTGTTTTAAAAGCAGCATCGCTGATGAATCTTGCATGAAATTAAATTTGCTTAAAATCATTCCACTTGATTGTCAGCCAATAACTTAAAATTATTTTTGGTCAGCCTGAAATTATTTGTCAGCTACTCATTTCAACTGATCATAACGATTTTAGTGTCAGTTTGCTTTCCTTATTTGATTGATCAAATACTTGTACCGACACTTTCTTACTTTGTGTTTTTGGTAGATATTCTGCTAGATATTATTTCACAGGATCTTTTGTGATCTTGTATCTGCCAAACACATTTTCAAAATTCAAAATGTGTTCCTAACGGGTTACTCTTGAAGATCATCTATAAATACCCTCTGGAAGCATTCTTGAAGAGATACACACATATACAAAAGTCAAAAGCCTCATACTTTCAAGAAATTTCACTTTGTGCCTTTAGTCTTCTTAAAACTTTAGCTAGATAATCTTCTTTGTATAATTCTTTCTAGTTACTGTTTAGGCAAACACTGAGTGATTCCATTTCATATCTTTTGAATTCAGTCAGTTTGTCTCACGAGTTTGATTGATTCTCAATCATTCTCCACAAACACCGGTCTTTTGTTGTACACTGATCCATTAGAGATCAAATAGATTTTTAATAAAATTAGTGCACTTCAAAAATCCAAGTCTGACCAACTTGGTAGTGGACGTAGCAGTTTATTGTGAACCACTTCAACTGATTTATCAGCCATTACTCATACTCTTGCAAACTGACTTAACACTTAAGAAGTTTTTTTTAACTAATTAAGTGTCAGTCAGTTAACAACAATTGTTTGCTTAGTTGTTCAGTTAAATTGTATTTCAGTTTCCTCTCTATATTCAGTGATCAACTTTAAAAGCCAACTGCCTTTGAAATCAGTTGTGTCAGCTAGTTGACCAACTTTCATCAGCTTAAGCATTTTCAAAGTGTCAGCCAGCTGACTAATTTTCAGCTAACTGACAAAACTAGTTTCCGTTGCCAACTTTAAAAAGTTTTACAAATCAACCTTCAAAGTTTTTAAAGGCTATTCACCCCCCCCCTCTAGCCTTAATTGTTGCCTTCTGGACTTACAATTGGTATCAGAGCCTGCTTTCTGAAAAAAAAAAAAAAAAAAACTATTTTTCCAAGCCTAACAGCTTGAAAGCTTGATCATGGCAACTCTAAAAGCTTTTCAATCAAACAATGTTACTCAAGTACCCATTTTTTATGAAGATCACTTTGATATTTGGAAGGAAAGAATTACAAGATATATGAACAATATAGATAAACGATTGATGGAATGTGTGAGAGGTGGTCCTATGCAGCCTATGAAAATTAATACTAAAGTTGGTAAATCTTCTACTGCAGATGATGATACCATAAACCCTCTTGCTCCTGTAGAAGAAGAATACATCCTCAAACCTTAATCGAGAAATGGGTGAGGAAGACAAAATTACCGATGGATTTGGATGCCGAGTTGTACACATCTGTCAAGTGCTATACGATGAAAACTACAAACAAATATATGATCGTAATCGCCAAGAAATATGGGATGCTCTTGTTGAATATGTAGAAGGAGACCAAAACACTAAGGACAATAAACTCTATGATTGCATACAAGAGTTTGATGCCTTCAAGAAGGATCCAAAAAAATCTTTAAAGAATGCCTACAACAGATTTCTCGAGGTAAGTAATAGATGTTCTTCTCTTGGTAAAGTCTATAGTATGAAAGATTTGAATATGCGTTTTCTTAGTAGCTTGTGAAGTAGATGGCATCTTAAGGTCACTGCCATTAAGGAAGCAAGAGACTTGAACAAAACTCATATACGTAGTCTTGTTGCAAGTCTAAAAATCTATGAAAAAGAAGTTCAAAACTCAAGAAATTGAGAAAAAATTTAAAGGTATATCTCTTCAAGCTGAAGAAGAAACATCAAAAACTTCTACATCTCTGTCGGATGATGACTTTGATGAAGATGAATTTCTTTGCTTTTGCTAGACAATTTAGAAAGTATAAATCTTTTAAAAAGAACTTTCAAAAACCTTCAACAAACTTTCAAAAGTCTTCATCAAATCCTCAAAAACCTTCTTTAATCTTCCAAAAACCATCTACTTCAAACTTTCAAAATCCTTACTTCAAAACCAATAAAGACAAGGTTGAGAAAGAAAAAGCTTTGTGCTTTAAGCGTAGAAAGCTTTGGTCATTTTGCTTCAAATTGTCCATTTACAAAAATGAGTATTATAAAGAGCTCCAAGAAATTTTGAAAAACAAAAAGGTTTAGTTCACGAAGATCAAAATCTTGCAACATGGATTGAAACAGTTACGAAGATGAATCTGGCGATTTTGAGCAAGAAGCAAATACGTGTCTTGTTGCGAATCAACAATATATGATTCGAGAAAATGAGTTTCCAGTCCAAAATATTCAAAAAATTCGAAAATGAGTGCCAAGCTCACCTATTACAAACTCCAAGCTGACCAAGGTCATCATACCTGATCAGTTTGTGGTTAAGAAAATAGGAAATGGATTTTATGGACAAGGAATCATAAGTCAGCCAGAAAGAAAATTCAAGTCAACATCTCCAAGGACTGTTAACACCAAAGTGAGCAATGAGTCAAAAAGGCAGGAGGAGAAGGTTACTGACTCAAGTGTTGATGATTTGCTGGAACAAATGCAAGAAATGTATTCCAAGTTTGAAACACTTAAAAGAATCCATGCTTCTTTATGCGGAGATTTTAAAAGAATTTAAGAAGCTGTGAGCTTCAAAAGATCAATGAGCTTTACAAAGTTCAGCAAAAAGAATTGTTGCAACTTAAAAGTCTCAATGAAAAACATGAGACTCAAGCAAAAATCTCATATGCCCAGATTGTTGACCTTGTGGAAAGAAATATTCGACTGACCAATGTTGTTGATACTTACTCAAAGTCAAAAGTTGATGTAGAAACCATTATCAATCAACAGAAAAGTCATGAAGACCAACATGGTCTTGGATACTTAAAGGATGATGAAGACTGTGAGATCAGACAGTCAAAAGGTGAACCTAAGATTCTGCTGAAAAAGGCCAAGGGATCAGTCTATAATGCTGTGCCATTCACTTATCCCAAAAATATGAATTAGCTCAAGAGGTCCATTAACAAAAAGATAAAATGAACAATGCGGTTGTCGGTCTTGCAGTCACAAGCCTCAAACTCGTCAACAACAATCGACAAATTCGATCAAGCGACAAATGTCGGCTAGGCGATAAAGAGGAGGATTCAGAAGAAAGGCAACTGACAAGTTCAAGCCGATAAATTTTGTTGTTGCTAAGACCTCTAAGATGAGTCATAAGGAATCAAAGAATTCACCTCAAATGACTGACAAACCTTGTTATCACAAGTGTAATATTTGTTCTACTTTTGGTCATCAGTCACATGAATGCTTGTATAGATTTAAACCTACTGACAGAATTAAGATGCCTAATTTCAGGCAGGTTTGGCTACCTAAGAAAACTAACCCTTTGGACCAAAAAGTATAAAGGGTACCATGATTTAAATATTCATATTTTAGGTATGCTTAATGGCAAATGAACAATCAACTGACATATGGATATTAGGCGATTGGATGCTCGGACATACATGGTGCGGATCAAGCTGAACTCCTTACATTGTTGCAGCAAAAGGACCTTCTGTCATTTTTGGAGACAACTCAAAAGGAAAGACCATTGGTTATGGATCCATTATCAGAGGATCTATAATAATTGAAAATGTTTCATTAGTACAAGGTTTGAAACATAATCTTTTAAGTATCTCACAATTCTGTGATAAAGGTATGAGCTGCTCTTTCTCCTCCACACACTGTTTTATCAAAGATAGCATCACAAATGAAATTTTGCTCACTGGTTCCAGAAAAAGAAATGTTTTTGCTATTGATTTACTTTCTTTAAATAACAATACTCAAATTTGTTTGGTAGCAATAATACTTCAAAAAATTCATGGCTTTGGCACAAAAGACTTTCACACTTGAACTTTAAATATCTTTCAAAACTTTCAAAAGGAGACTTGGTGAAAGGTCTGCCATCCATGAATTTTCCTACTGACAAAAAATGTGATGCTTGTATTTTAGGAAAAATAACAAAAACCACTTTCAAATCAAAACCATGTCTTTCAACCAAAAGAATTCTTGAGCTTCTATATATGGATTTATTTGGTCATGTTACAACTGCAAGCTTAGGAGGAAACATGTATACTTTGGTTGTCGTGGATGATTACTCCGGGTATACATGGGTTGAAATGATGCAATCCAAGGATGAAACTTATAGCATTCTCACTTCCCTATTCAGAAATCTTCAAACACAAAAGGAATGTGAGATTATAAGTGTTAGATCTGATAATGGTACATAATTCAAGAATCTTGGGATGGGCACATACTGTGATGATCATGGAATTGATCATAATTTTTTAGAAGAACACCTCAAAGAAATGGTATAGCTTAAAAGAAAGAACACACCGATTGAAGCAGTAAAAACAATGTTAGCGAAGCAAAATTGCCAAACATATTTTTGGGCGTGTCGTCAACACAAAGATGTTTTACACAAAATAGGTCTCTCATAAACAAGTTTCATGGTAAGACTCCCTATGAAATATGGAGAGGTAGAACCCCTAACATTTTCTTTAAAATCTTGGGTGCAAATGCTTCATTCACTCACAATGGTATTTCACAGAAAATTTGATAAAAAGGCTAAAGGTATTTTTTGTTGGTTATGCTAAGATAAGTAGAGCTTATAGAGTTTATAATAGAAAAACTCAAGTAATTGTTGAATCTATGCATATTACTTTTGATGAATCCAATTTATTTGAGTCTTCTAAAACTCCGATGTTACTAACAATTTTGAGATATTTGAGACAAGAAACAAGTTGTCGGGTACATTTCAAAATAATCTTTCAACCCTCCTCGGCAAGAATATTTAGATATTTCGGGGAATGAACCTCGGATGGCCGACAACCTTCAAATTTCAGATGACATCCTAACTCTGTCATTATAGATCGGGCTACCGACACACTTGAGTTCTGAAACTATCTCGGCCACCGACATTCATCCTCTCCATCTTTGCTAAAGAAATTAGGAAGGTACATCTCCTTTCAAAAGAAGACCCCTTTGCCGCTTAAGAACCGTAAGTAGCTCTAGAAATGAAACTATTGATTCACGCTTTAATCTCGCCGATTGCCAAACGTCAAAGATCAAAGTTTGGGGAAGTTGTGCCTAGACCGATCGAACTAAATGGGTATTCTTAAAACGTTGGATGAAGATGGAAATGTTACAAGAAACAAAGCAAGATTAGTAGCCTGCTATGCAGGAGGAGGAGCATTGACTATGATCAAACATTTGCTCTCGGAAGACCGAAGCCATCGGACTATTTCTTGCTTATGCAACCTTCAAGGACTATCAAATGGAAATGCATTTTTAAATGGAGATCTACAAGAACAAGTATTTGTTGAGCAACCTCCTCGGT
>CM028382.1:35115254-35228330 GCA_013146195.2 Codonopsis lanceolata
TCCTGGAACTTCTTTCTCAAATCGTTGTCTAACACAGCAGCACGTAAGAAGCCTAAACTCCATCTCAAAGTTAGGCCATACTTGAGCCACTCGATTCAACTCAACTAGCTGTAAAACCTCCCCAATGATTGGCGGCTCCTCTACAGCTTATGACTAATACAACAGCCTCTCCTCATCCGTACGGTCGGAAGCTGCAAAGATCTTAACATCCTCTAGCCATAACTTCGGCCATACTAATCCGATTCTCCTTCAAATGATGGAGGCTTCATTTTCAAGAACCTCTCTAAGATAGTATTATTTAAAACTTGCTTCGGGTATAACTTCATTCCTTGGTGGCGATACTCGCATTAGGATTACGGTGGCGATGGAGAACATTCGACCACGACCTATCGAGAGCCATTTCGGTCATAAACTACGTCATGCGGCGATACAAATCGCCATTTGAGCATTCATGCCTCTTGGGTTCGGTGGTGGAGGTGGCAACTCGCCTCGAGGTTCATCAGGAACTCTCACGGGTGCCCTCACCTCGGCCTACGATGCGCTCTAGGATTCACCATCAAGCACCTATAAGAATTCACTCGGCGTTAGAATATCACACAAGAAATAACCCACCTAGGCCATGGAACCTATCGACCAATAGCTAACGAGAGCTAACCAATAACAGCTAACCTAGGCTCGATACCAAGCGTGGCGACCAGGCCGGACCGAGATGGAACCGCGGGCGAGCGCCAAACAAGACAAGACAGGACAAGAAAGCGAACATGCAAGGACTCAAAATATTTTATTTTTAAGCGGCGTGGCACAACATTTCGGTCGCAAGAGAACTTCGACCAGGTCGGTAAATTTCAAAATCATTTCACTGATAAAGCAGTTAAACATTTAATCCAAGTCTTCGGCGACACTACGAGGCGATTAAGCTGAGAAAAGGGAAATAAATAAGAGCTAATAGGATGCTCGGCGGAAGACTATCGCGTGTGAACACTAACAAGATATATAGGCACGGCTAACACAATTGCCGGCATCAAAGGAGTATATACTACTGAGTTAATACTACAAGTCAACGAGGAATACAGAGTACAAGTCTATACAATCCCAAGCATAGTCTAGATGACTAGCTTACCCCGTCCTCACAAAATACAAAAGAAGAGAGGACTTCTAAACCACCTCTTCAAGCTGCAAAAGCCCGATCAAAAGAACTGGCGAGCAGCTGACTGCGATCCTCAGAGGAGGTCACGTTGCTAGGATCTAAAAAAGTGCGAGGGGAGCGGGTAAGTCATAATGACTCGTAAGCTACCAATCATGCATGACATGGCAATATGCAACAAAGCAAGACAATATTTACAAGCATGTAGATCAAGTATATGAATTGCACATTATTGCACATAGTCACATAATATGAGGATATAGAGCTGGGCCGCTACGTGAGACACCCAAAGCAGACACCTTCATGACGTGCAGAATCGATGGGTGTGATAATACATCGATCTCAGAGGATGCTCGGGAAAACAAGTAGTCAATCTCAATGGTCGTATTGGTTGGCCAAGAGAGCTCTTCCCAATGTGGCCGGCGGTGGGCGTGTGTGACAAGATCAAGTATGCGGTGGACTCATGCAATGCCAAGTAGTATTTACTCAACAATGGTTAGTATGGAGCAGTCCGACAAGAGCGTCCTCGTTCGAGACAAGTATATAATCTCATCAATAAACAAGCAAGAATGAGCTCGACAAGAGCGAACTCAATATATCAAGTATGCATTTATTATGTCATAAAGATACAAGCATGATAGTCAATCCATTTCAAGAGTCTAGAATTTGTTTTCTAGTGTAAGCATGTAAAACGTCGTAGGGATCGATCATTGAGCCGGTATTGTTCAATAGCTCACTATTGTCGACTCCGTTGAGTCATTTCTATAAATCAAACCAAATAGGGTTAAACACTATTTGCATTTCCAACTCTTTTCTAAGTCATCGCATTGATTAATCTAAGTCATTAATCAATTTATAACCATAGCTAACAATAAACTCAAGTTCTAAATTATGGAACCCTAGATCACGTTTTCCCAAATAATGGTGAAAGTCTATGACCCAAGAATAATAATTATTCCTAATATAGAGTAGAACACTTTTACTTCTAGGCTTAGTGTCCAAATCAAACCATTTGCATTTATAGTCTATTATTCCCTGATTTTTGTACTCTCAAAATTACTCAAATATCATGGTAGAAATCAAGGAGAGCAATGAATTAGACATGAGAGAAGGGGATCAAGAAGAGGTAGCATGTTATCTCTAACATGGACCTAAGGGAAATTGATAGCTTACCTCGAAGCCAAGCAAAAGACGAAGCAAGAAAAGGCCGGTGTCGATCGCTCGTCTCGGCGGCGGCATTCATAGCGGGTCTTGGAATCTTGGAAGCCAACCCCTCACACTAATCTCACCAATACTCTACGCGCGCGAAGCTTCGCCCCGAGACCGGAGGAGACAGAGGCGAAATGAGTCGTGAAATGAAGAGTAGAGCTGATGTAGAGAAATCAGCTTGATTAAGTGTTAATGAGGAACACTTGTCAAATGATGAGTGATAGGAATAGGTTTATTAATCTTAATTAGGCTTAGATTAGGCTAATTAGACTCTAATACAAGTGGTTTAAGTCACTAATGGTAGAGGTTTAGTAAGGGCACAATCGTGTCGGATGTGCGAGAAAAATCCGTTTTTCTTTTTATTTCTTCCTTCGGTTGTGAGGCCGAACATCCTTCATAATGTTCGGTCACGGTGGCGAACAATGCCCAAATGTTCGGTTGGCGGTAGAGCGATTCCTCGAGCCATACTTTAGGTCAAACAGGTCGATTTGCATTATACGGCGTATAAGGCATGTACAACTCAAAAGCATTAGAATGAGTATCAAGGGTCCTAAAAAAGTTATAAATGTCTCTCAAGGTCTTGGCTAAGTCAAAATATCAAAGCCGAGCAAGAACAAGTCAATCTAGAGCATGCAAGGCAATAGGCGTTCGATCGGCAATACGGTTCGATTAAGGAATGCAATCGAGTCAATCATGTTAGGGATACTACTAGCATGTCAAAAACATATTCTAATCATGTTAAACATGTATGGAAGACAAGTATACAAGTAGGTTTTGGGTTCTCACAGATCGGGCTCTATCACCCAAGCAGGAGGCGAAGGAGGCACCACTGGGGCCATTAGAAAAGATTGGTCTTTGACGGTTCACCGCTCGCCAGTACTGAAGAATCCACCATTGGAAACCATCAATATCCGGCGGTGAACATCAGTAGTAGAATAATGTCCCTCCGGGCCTCTAGGAAAAGTGCTTGAGCCGAGGTGGAGCCAACAATGACTCGACATTCTTTCCACGGTATTACAACCACCGTTAAATCGCTTGGATGACCCTATTGCTGTCAACATATTGGGACACATACGGAATTTGGTAGGCAGGTCGAATGAAGCGACCGTAATCTGGCGAAAAAATGAGAAGGCCAGACACGCACAAAAAAAAAAAAGAGAGAGAAAATAAATATGTTGTAAAAAAATAAATAAATAAATAAATAAATGATGAAGAAAAATAATTAAAAAAATGGATGAAAAAGAGGAAAAGGCATGTTACCTCCAGCGGAAGCAAACCCATTCGAGTCGGTGAATCATTAGGCGACCTGTCCATGGAAGCATAAAGTTCGATAAACCCATTTGTCCCCAATCATACGAAGGATCCGATCGAAATCTGCAAGACAAGCTAAGCGGAGGCTCTCGGGGTGACAGAGAGTTGGCAAAGAGCGATGAACCAGGAAAAAAGAAAAAGCTACCCTTCGGTAATAGCGGCTTCATCATCGGTACCGGTACCAAATACCGACATTATTAAGAAACCATTGTCGAATGCTGCTGATATATATCTCGTCCGATGATTTAAAATGAGGCTCGAAGCCTAGGAGGTCCACGATCTCCTCCCTACGATGTCGGAGAGTAAAATCAAGAGCCAGGGTCTCCCCTATGCTGGTAGGGATTCCCTGAATCAGCAAGAAATCGCAGGGGTCATGGTCGCCTCCCCACTGAAATGAAAGGTGTGAGTGGTATCCCACCAGAAATCCCGAAGCACATCGAAAACGGGAAGAAAGTTGGTAAAATGGGTAAAAGAATGCAAGAAGGTGCTCAAACCCGAACCCTCTACCAACGACTATGCAGCTTCGGGTAACATATCAAAAATTTCAGCCACATCAATATATGATACCCGCACTCTTTCAAATTTCCTGCGAACCTGAAAAAAAAATGAGGTAAGTTCTCTACCCTTATTTCCTTCTCTGTATAGTCGTTTAAGTAAATAATGAACATATCACATGTTTTATACTTCATGATTTTTTTTACAATAAATTCTTTTAGCAAAAATAATAAAATAAAAAAATAAAAAAAATCTTGTTCATAACAGAGAAAAATAAATAATTCTTTAAACTATTACATACCATTTTCATACATGTACATAAAAATAAAAAAATAAAAACATCATTCTTTTACATTAAAAAAAAAAATAAAATAAAATAAAAACACACAAACAAACGTAGGAATCCACATGATGTACGTACATACTGTATTCTTTCATAAAGTCAAAAGCAAAAAAAAAAAATTGTGTGCATATAAATAATTAATTTTGCATCTTAAATATCATAAAATACATATTTAGGATTGCATTTGTCATGTACATAATAAAGAGTGAAAAAATTCATGCATCATCTTATAAGTGTTCTGCATTGCATCTGCATCAAGTAGGAAAATTCATGCATCCATATTGTGCATTTCATTTGTCCAATAAGCTGCCATAGAGGTACGACAAAAAGAAGATAAAGTACCACCAATCATCAAAATAAATATCTTTGTGGTATTTACTATACCCCTGCAGCGACTGCATGCTTGAAAAATGAATCTAAGGGCATAAAAAAATATATGTTTTGTCCTGTTTTTATCCGAAAATATGCTCGAAAAGCGTTTCGGAAAAATTAAATTTATACTTCGAATATTCCGTTTCGCAATTCTATGGCATGCAAAAATGTAATTTAGTGTAAAACATGCATCATATAGCCTCATTTGCATTCAGAATATAAAGCATGCATAGCAGGGTCAAATAGTGACCACTAGTTCAAATCATGCATCGAAAAAATAAATCATAGAAATTACATGCATTATCACTTAATTACATCATTTAGACATAAATAGGACATGCATATGCATTACTAATAAAGTCAAGAGTGCTTCAAAAGTCCCAAACAGTGCAGAAATTTAGCAGATCTGAAGAATAGCCAGGAAAATTGCTAGAAAAAGAGAAATCTTACAGTGGTCAAAGGAAGGTTGAACACGTGGGTGTCCCGATCTCGTAAAATATTGCCCCAGTCATTCGTGGAATACAGATAATTGAGCCTGTTCCGAACCAAGCTAGGAGGTTCTCTCCTCCTCCCACCAGATTCCGGGCGCATTGGTGCCTTCCCCTTCCTGGATCGCGAAGAAGATGCCATCTGCTAAGTAAAACACTGAAATTGGCGAAAGAAAATCGAGAAAAGGATCAAAAATAAAGAAAATAAAAAAAAAGAAACGGAGGACAGTGGCTATGGCAGAAGAAAGAAAGAAAGCAAAGAAAGAAAAGAAAAGAGAAAGAGAAGCAGTAAGCTTCTCCCACCTTTCCCGTCCACTTAAGGGGAGAAAAAGGGAATTTTCCCTTTTCCCCCTCCAAAGTTTGAAGCTGCAACACTTCAGTCCTCAGATTTCAAAATTCTCACAATGGTCGCTGAGCCTAACGGAAAGTTAACAAAATCAATCTTGTTAACCAAAACTGACGACCATTCGCCAAAGGACAAAGGAAATAACATCCCCAGCAGATCAAAAAAAAAATGATGAAAAAAAAGAAAAGAAAAGAAAAGAAGTGAACAAGAATAAAATCCCCAGCATCAGGCCGAACTACATTTGATCTGATTCATTGAAAAAGGATACGTAGGTAGCCTACATCAGTAGGTCCGACCATCACAAAAAGAAAAAAAGAAAAAAAAATAAACAAACAAACAAAAAGAATAAATTCCCCAGCAAGAGTGGCGTAAATGTCGAATCACCGATCCGCGATACGACCACCACAAAGGTAAGTCGCACAGATTCCTACCCTGGCTCTAGAATAATTTCCTTTTTAAGAAAGTTGAAAAAAAAACAAAAAAAAGAGGAATATTTAAAAAAAAAAAGAGGAATGTTTGAAAAAAAAAGGAATATTTGAAAAAAAAAACAGGGAGAGCGAAAAAGAAAGAGGAAGTAAAAAAAAGAATGTTTTCCACATCATAATTTTCGAAAATACTTGAAGAATGATCAATTTTCCGTGCTCGGCGACGGATCTTTGTCGGTCGAGTGCAGTTTTCTGGATATTTGAAAGTTTTCGGGTTTATGTTTGGACACAAGGCGGCCTTCAACCCGGAGACATAACTTAGAAAATTTTTCTTAACACGCTTCAACGACAAGGTATTGACGGTTGAAATGTGGTGGCGTAAAAACATTCAAATCTTCATACCGTATTTGACAACGGTTTCGACAGGAAGAATACGACTTTTCAAAAACGGCACAAAATATTTTTCCGTCGTGTTCTCGATCGGGCTCGACCCGAAGAACATGACATCCTCACCTTGGTTGTAGTTTAGGGTTTTGGCCTGAACTACGCTTGGTCTGATTTCCTTTAATAGGGAATACGTAGGCAGCCTACACTAGTAGGTCCGACCATCAGAGCACATTAAATTCATATCTGCTTAAAACTGCGATAATTTTTTATAACCGACTAAAAATGTCTAGGTTATGGAGTTTGGATAGCATGTTCACTGTGCATTATAACTGCTACCAATTGCATTCTCCCGTTCTTAATTGAACGAAATTGGAGAGTCTATTGTTTATCAACGATGTTCGTCTACTCAAGAAGCCTTAAGGTTACTCGTAGACTCCATCGCTGAGGCTCAGACACCCAATTTCGCACACTCGGTATGTGTGACATAAAATATCAAGAAATGTTAAAACTTAACAAATGTCAAGTTACAGGAGTCAAAAATGCGAAAGGAAAAGCAGGATGCGCGAAACAGTGAACTGCAGGGGGTAAAGTGCAAAACTTTGAAAGTTACAAAGGGGCATGGTGCCGTACCAAGGACCCTTGGTGCCGCACCAAGGGTGCCTTGGCCGCACCATGAGAGTTACTGTGCGCTCTCTCAGAAGTCGGATGGTATAATTTTTGAAGCACAAGGTACAACTCACCAATGCAAGGGAAACAAACGAAGAAATGCCCAGCGCGTCCTCAGCCTCTACTATAAATAGAGACCCCCGGCCTCTCATTTTCTCTGCTCAGTTCACGCGATAGAAAAATCACAGCGAAGCTATGCTTCTGCGATCCTTCGATAGGTTAGTACGAGAGGTGTGAGATAGGTGAGTGGAAGCCCCTATAGTCTCCAAACCCCGTCCAAACTCTGCCAAATCAAAAACCCATAGGTTATAAGTGATCCCTAGCCTAGTTGTTAGGTATCCACCTCACTTCCCAAATCCAAAAATCCCAAAGTAAGCGGTTACTCGCCCGAGTAACTTGAGTAACGAGCTAAAAAGTCAAAAACTAAGTCTAGGTTCCGCCCAACCAAAAAGGCCAAAACCTACCCAAATAAGTTGTCACTCTGCCCGAGTTGATAAGCCCAAACCCTCAGAAATAAAGCAGTCATTCTGCCCAAATCAAAACAACAACAACAAAAGACTCCCTCTCCACGGCGACGAGGGCAGGCGAGCACACGCCGCTCTAAAGGTAATACCTTTAAGAGCGCCGTTTATTTATTTTTATTTGTATTTTACGTCTTTTATTTATTTTTAAAAGTTGTTATTTAAATCCGGCAAGAATGTAGCCAATATAAGCCGCAGCTACCCGATTAGATTAGGAAATATTATGTAAAAGAGCCGTTATAATGGCCAAATAATCTCAAATGTCTGTAATCATTGGAAGGAGACGTCTATGAGTCCAGAAATAATGTAGCCACGAATGTATTTGTTTAAATTTCCCTGTCATTTTAATACCTTATTTATTTGCTAGATAAATATAACAATAAGCATACTTTAGCCAAAAACGTTTTGAGACCGAAAGGGCGAGTTGGGTGCCTAGTACCTTCCCAACTCGTAACTTAGCCTCCGAACCCGCATTTTTAAAATCTCTCGTTTTTTCTCGGTTTTTCTTTATTTTTGCCTTAAAATAAAGATGGCGACTCTAAAACTTTCGAATCAGTGGGGCCTCGCAACATTCCCTCTTTGCACTTTCTGTTCTCCCCTAAAAAGGGAGATACGAGAATGGAGGGTGATGCATTCATATCGGTATCCTAAACAACGGATAACTTGATGCGGGAAACCCATAGCTCCCATAGTGATCTGAATGGGCCATAAGACTAGTTTCAATAAATCCATAGTGGGGGCGTCGCAATATCCTTTTTTGCACTTTTCCGTTTTCCCCTAAAAAAGGGAAAATGAGAATGAAAGGGTAATGCATTCCATATCTGGTATCCCTAAACAAGGGATAACTTGATGCGGAAACCATCGGTTCCCATTTTGGATACAAAATCCACTCAAGGCAACCGAGGCATTCCAACGTGCTAATATAGACATCACTCCTCTCGCGCACTTTTTCGTCTTCCCCCAAACAAGGGAGGGTGAAATGAGGAAGCGTGGTGTCCGCATCGCAGCCGCTATCAAGGCGGCGGGCACGTCGAGAACACACTACCGATAACCCTTTATCGATAGACTTAAACTATCTTCCTTACAAGACTTCCGCTACTTCAATCTCTTTGATAGATTGTAAGTGCTTGTTTTAGGAACAAACTTGAGAGAATTTTAAGTGTCTAATAAGCTATTCAACCCCCCCTTCTAGCTTATTATTGTGCCCTTTGGGACCAACAATTGATATCAGAGCTTAACTCTTTGAAAACTAGTTTTTCCAAGATTAAACTCTTGAGAGATTCGATCCAATGGCACAAACACACTATATGCTGTATACATCAAATGCAAACCACGTCCCAATATTGGACGAAGGCCATTTTGATGTTTGGAAAGATAAGATAATGCATTTTATGAATTCTGTTGACAACAGGTTATGGAAGTGTGTACAAGATGGACGACACGTACCAATGAAGGCCAACTTTCTAGCATCCATCGTGGGAAATCCTGCCGAAGTACCCAAAGAAGAATTAGAATGGACAGTGGACGACAGAAAACTAGTAGAGCTAGACAGAACAACAATCAACATCATAACTAGCTCTCTAGACACCAGCACTTATCAACAAGTGATCCGATGTACCACTGCTAAAGAAATGTGGGAAGCTCTAATAGAATACTTGGAAGGAGACCAAGACACAAGTGACAACAAAAAGTATACATTCATCTAGCAGTTTGAATCCTTCAAAAAGGATCCCAAGGAAACCTTGAGACAAGCATATGATCGCTTCAGTGAGGTAATTAATAGTTGTTTTTCTCTTGGTAAAACCTATGACAAAAAGGAAATGAATATGAGATTTCTAGGCTCTCTAGGTAGTTTGTGGCATGTTAAGACCACTGCCATGAAAGAATCTAAAAACTTAAACGAAATGACTCTCCGTAGTCTTTACGCAAGTTTGAAGGTTTACGAGCTCGAAGTAAATCAAGCTCTAGAGCAAGACAAACAGTTCAAAACTGTATCCTTGACCGTCATGGTACAAGAAGAGACCACAGTTGAAAATAAACCTTCCACTTCCTCAAATGAAAATGATTTTCTTTCAGACAAACAGTTTGCTATGTTCGTAAAACGTTTTTAAAAATTTGCTAAATATGGAAGGAAGGACACACACCAACAGCCTTTTAGAAGAACTAATGAGAGTTCATCTATCGAAGAGCTTGTGTGTTATAACTGTAGAAAACCTGGACACTTCACTTCCAAGTGTCCAAAGCCAAAATCTGAAGCATATCGAAAACCTCAATATAAAAAATTTCAAAAAAATAAAGGTATGCTAACTGAAGACATAGAAGAAAACCAGGTTGCTACATGGTTTGAGGTTGATTCTGAAGAGGATGGGGATGATTGTAAGAAATCTAACATATGCTTAATAGCTCATGATTCAGGTCCCACCTATGACTCTGAACATGAAGTCGAAACCTCACCTAGTCCATTCGACAAAGGTGAGACCAACTGTGAGAATCTTAGCAAGGAAGAACTTCTTAAAGATAATCAAGATATGCTTGAAGAATTCAATTCCTTTAGAGTAGCCTACGTAAAACTCGCCAAGCACCGCGAAACAGCGGATCTTTCATCTAGAAATTGGCCGCAATTGAGATTCAAACTCTCAATAGCCGTCAACAAGAAAGTATCAAGCTTAAAAGAAAACAATTCTTCTCTCTGTGACAAATTCAATGTCTCATCGAGCACATCAAAGGACTCGACTGGAGAAAATTGCCTTGCAAAAAAGACAATTGACACTGGCCTCCAAGGATACTTTTGAAGAAATCCTATCAAATCAAAAGTCAAGTACAGATAAAACTGGCTTAGGATTTTTTGATGAACCCAGTCCGACACACTCTTCTGTAACTGAAAAAGGTGAAACCTCTAAGACTGCTTTTGATATTTCTTTCTCCAAACAAAAGTTCAGAAACGAGGGCAAACAAGGACTTGGTTATACAAGTGTACCTTACGTTTACCCCAAGGCTCAGAAAGGTAAAGCCAAAATAACTGCTTCTAATGAGAAGCTTGAGAAAGAGAAGTAAGAAGATCCAAAGTCTACCGACAAAAATTGCCAAGGCAAAATCTGCTGGCGGTAGACCTAAGAAATCTGTACCGGTACCTATCAAGTTTGTCTATGAAATAGGCAAGGCACCTAAAACTGTTGAAAGTAAACTTAAAGGTATTCTACCTAATCTTCCTAAAAGGATTATCAACAGACCAGTCAAGGCTAAGTCTGTTGATAACATACCTTAGAAGGTTCAACATAAACCTATTAAGTCTACCATCAACAAGTCAACTGAACCAAGGACTTCTGTTAAGAACAAAGAGATTCACAAGCACTCTTCAGCCAAGACGACTTACAGTCCTCCATGAAACTTTCATCTTTATCATTCTTGCTATTGTTTAGGCCATCTGGCAAAGGAATGCCTCCTAAGGGTCACGCCAAAATCTAAGAGACTCAGTTCTCCTAAGATTAGACAGGTTTGGGTTCCTAAAGGTTGCTAATCCTCAGGACCCATAAGAAAATAAAGGGGACCTTGTTTTCTTTAAATAATTTTCAAGTCTGCTTCAAGGCTATTGTGACGACCCGACCCGGATCTCAATACGAGATCCCAAGGTTGGGCCATCAGGACAAACTAAGAGACAGACAAGCACCTGCTAAATAGAATGGTGCGAGTCAAAAGACGAGCCAACTAGCTCACGAAAGGAAAGTAAAGCCATAACGGCAATACGGAAAATAAAAACCAAAACCTGCGGAAGCAAAACCATAATGGGACCCGAGCTATCAAGCTCCTAAATATAAACAACCAAAGAGATAGCAAATCTCTCGGCCCAAAAATTCGACGCGCGTGACGCAACATTAGACACGCACAACAAACCCTCGGCAACCAAGGCCGGCAACAGACAAAATCCCAACCTGATAAACAACACTCAACGGCTATAACATGCCGGAGGAACAATTCACTATAACCATATAATCAATGTTAAATCACCAACCAAACCTCACGACTAAAACTATCGGAGGTGGGAACAACAATATACCACAACTAGAATAAACGAGCCACACATGCTCGAAACGACAAAGGAAATAAATACTAAGGGTGCAAATGCTCGGCAATACAACCGGCTCCCAAATACACAACCATAATATAACACTATCATCTACCCAAGTAAAGTCTACATAACTTTACATTCGAGCCTCACAATAAATACAACATAATAATAAATAACTCCAAGCTTTTGACTTGGAAGACCACCTGCTAAAAGTCGTTATCCGAAGCCGCTGCGCGTACTAACGGGATCACTGCACACACTAGGGAAAACAATCACACGGAGTGAGTCATAATGACCCAGTAAGTTTCTAAATGCAACATGTGGCATATTATGACATGGCATGGCATAAATGCACAATCATATAAAATCATGGTATCATGCTAGTATACCATCATGAAACATGTACTTACTTTTTAAAGCACATAAACTCACATAAATCAAGTAGCATTTTATCTTTCATATAAATGCTCATAAATAAACATGTGTAACAGTAAACGTAATCGAACCGTTACAATCAAATCCGGGTTCAAAACCCAACCAACTTACCATGATATCAAATCTCAAACCATGATTCGGGCTCAATTCCCAATCAACCATACCACTGGGGTTTCCTCCCCAAATAATCTCAACTCATCAGTTTCCCTTAATGAGTACTCGTTACATTCATCCAGTCTCCGGATGAGAAATGAGAGCTTCGATGTCGCTAGATGGCATAACTCGAGATCACATCCCACTATTGGCCAAATAGTGAGGAGAAAAAGGACCCAATGCAACGATTCGTAGCGATTGTTCCCAAAGGCTATGAATCGTCCCATTGCCGACACAACAACCAAAACCCGCCAGCTGGACTTTAAACCAAACCATCAAGTAGATATTTACTTGCATAAACCAATGAGACCAAATTCATAATTATCGGACTCATTAAATCATGTAGGACATAATGCTCTACAACAACTCATAAACCATGCACATAATTGCACATAAACAAATAGGGCATAATGCTCCACAAAATCCCATAATCCATGCACATATTTGCATATAACCACGTAGGACATAATGCTCTACGAAATCTCATAAACCATGCATATAATTGCATAAAATCAAGTAGGACATAATGCTCTACCAAACATCATGAACAACGCATATATTTGCATATAACCATTGTGTTCAACTAACTTACAAGTTTAGTTTAAAAACAACTTATTGAGGTATTCATTATTCCTCAAGTCATCAACCCAGTCAAGTATAGCTTACAAGCTTAATAAAATACAATGTGAGGTCTTCTATAATCCTCAACTCAAACCAAACCAAGACTACTACGCTAGTCTCCAAATATCCACAATTCAAGACTTATTATTTAGTCTTTATTTTAAGTACACCGGACTCAATCATAGTCCTAATCGTCATATATGATCGATAACACCAACACCATACTTAAAACATCATGACTACCCCGTAGTCACTTCGCACAAGTGTTTTCATATGTACGCAACAAAAATCCTTGAGAAGAGGATTCTCTCTTAATCTTCTCTTAACTAATCTCGTGACCTTATGCGGGTCTCAATTATCCCATGCTCTAACAAGCATGCTTAAAACATATTTCTAATAAATCTTCATACCATGAATGTCTCCATTGGACACAAACCAAAGACCCGGTGTGCACAAACACAACCCAAGCAAACCCAAACATTGTAGGGTTTCAACCCAAGGCTCCTTATCATTTTATTGGCCTTATTACGACTCCGTTGAGTCTTACTAACACATTTCATTCTTTATGTGTTTTATAAATTCACACCGTAATAATTTCTTAAAGTTTACAACCAAATCTCCTTAGTCATTCGGGCTTAATTCCCAAGACTAAAAACCCACAAAACACATCACAATCACTAACCATTTAAAGTTTGGAACTTATGTTCTTCGCTCCATTAACTAAACGAAATCCAATCATCGTAGGATTTCAACCCAAGCTCAATTAGCACATAATCAAACTTATAATGACTCCGTCGAGTCCAATCTACCCTTTCTAAAATTTTAGGGCATAGAAGCTATGGTTCTCAATTCTCCCTATATTCATAACTATCAACAATAGCCATCATCCCGGTTCGTTTAACTCACATAAACCCGACAAAACCTTCACTAATATAACATAGAATAAATTCATCATTTTGAGCACAATTTCATTTAGCTCATCTTACCAATCATAACTCCCAATTCATGATTAAATCATACAACCCGGTTTGATATACTCTATTAAGCATATAAAACATAGTAATCAAGCTTACATTAATAATTTTGCAAGCTAAACCAAATTTGGGCAAAACACCCTCCAAGTATCTCAACCAAACCAACATCAAAACCCATGGATAATCAACATACCCAAGTTCAATAAACTAATTAGAACATGAATTTCACATATTTCATGGTCTCACATAGGTCAATCAAGTTCTATCATCAATTTGAAAACCTAGGGTTCATGCTTCTTCTATAAACCCTAACAATGGCTTCCATTGACCTCAAATACCACAAATGATTGTTTCCCTAGGGTCAATGGAGCCCAAAAGCAAGATAAATAGGGTAGAAACTTACCTCAACACAGCCCTTACAAACTGCCATACCCGAAATTCCAAGAGGGGAGGTTGTTCTTCTCAACCTTCACTTCAAATCCATGGTGTAGATTGGGGAAAGAAGGTCCCAAGCTTTGGTCTCCAAGGTAGAACCCTCAAGAACCCTAGAAATCACCTCTTTCAAGCTCTTTTCACGTTTTGTTGAGAGCTCACAGAAAACGGGCAGAATGGGGAAGTTGTTCTGTGGCTGAACAAATGAGAGAGAGTGTGGCTGTTTTGATTTTATATGGAGGATTAATTCCCTAATCAAGCCACTAATCAACCCCTAATCTCCTAATAGATGTTTAGGATTAGTATTAGCTTAAGTAGATGGGTTTAGGGTAGGTTTAGATTGGGTTTAATTGGCTAAATTTCGGACAGCACATAAAAAGAACAAAAATCCCGTAAATCTGCTTCAGGGACCCTTGCGGTCGCTTTGAAGCTACATGATGCGACCGCATCACTTGTACTTTCAGCATCCTAGGTTTTCTCGCTTCCTCGCTCGGTCCCGGAGTCCCCCGCATGCATCCTCGAGCCTTAAAGCTTCGAAATGGCTCACAATTGGACTCTTAAGGTCCTCAAACATTAAACTAATCAATCCAAGTCTCAAACCAATTTTAAAGTAGGTCTAGACTCCCAAAAACAACACCCGAAACAACCCGGGGCAAAACCGGCGCAAGACGTAACAACTTGCTATCTAAACGTCGAATGAAACCGCAAACCGACGGGTAATAACCCATGATTGTAAACACCTATTAGGGCTACAAAATAGGCCTGAATGCCTCTCAGATGATGAACAACAGATAGGGGAAATAGGCTCCCGAAAGACGAGACGTTCGCCCGGCTCAATCTCAAACTACGCGATAAGGAGAATTGCTATTCTCGAGGCGTCAAAACTTCACGAGACTTATGGAATACATCCAATTAGAAGTCTAACACATCTAAACATGTTATTTAATCATCATGTAAAGATCTGGGACCAAATCGAGGTCCAGAACACAAAACCCGAATAAGCTCTCAATCGAGTCGCATTTCGACTATCGTCGGGTTACGACTTTTGACTTTAGCAAGTCAACAACTATATGACATCTCTTAGAAGTGTTTTAGTCTTAATGTGACCTCTCATACACATTTAGACTCTCTCACAACCAAACGAGAAATCAACCAAAGAAGAAATGCGAGCATTGCACGCAATTCAAGCTAACCGGGAATCGGGATCTTACATCCTCTCCCCCTTAAAAAGAATTCGTCCCGAATTCTAAACCGTATCTCAAACCAATGCTAGGTCATAATCCCAACATGAAATACCCAGACACCACTACGGTGTCTCACAATCTCGAGTGAACACTCGATGCTCCAAAAACCATAAACCTAGACTCAGTCTCCGAGTCTACCATCACAATAACCAAACCAAGTATATGAGGATCAAACTACCGTGATCCCAAACTCAGGTTTCAAGACCTTTCAATAGGCACAACAACATTAAACTCTCTTTATATTGGAAATAATATGACTCATATTTGAGTCGCGATAACACACATGATCAGTACTAACCAATCTCGTACACAAACCCCAACGTTAAACATGAAACAAGTTCAAGCACATCATAACCTTCAACTACGGAAACTATTTGTTCCGGGGCACATCATAAAATTCGTGCATAACAGACCTTTAGTCACAAGGAATAATAATTGCCTATAGAGCAATTTTCAACCAATCAGAGACAATCAAGCTGACATTCCAAGCCACGCAAATAATACTCGCGATCTCCCTATCGCGGGTAAGAACACATAAGAGTGCAACAATAAAATGTTTTGAAAATTCTTTTCATTTAGGTCCATTCCTTTTGGTAATGGGTATAGTCGATTCTACCACAATTCATACCAATCCTAGTCCAACAACGATCACTTTTGATCACCAATTTAGGGTACCGGCTAAATTGGATATTCAAAAGCTTTTCGTTGCAAGGATGCGAGGGTTCATGATAAAAAGGTTTTAAGCATCCTTTTTAATAGTCTCCTATGCTAAGGAAATGAATGAGCAGGAGATAAAAATTATGAAATTAGAATTTAATATACTACGATGTAGATGCATCAAGTAGGTGTTCCCTACAACTAATGCACATAACTGAATAAATTCAAGTCAAGTAACAAGGTCTATTACCTTGACAAACAACAACCATATTTTACCACAAAACTCGTGCACCTAGCACGCAACCATGAAAACTCGCTAGAAGTCACCACGTATCGACTCGGCTACTAGTAGTCGTAACGTCTATACTTCACAAATCCAACCTTTCTTAAGCTCTAGACCAAAGCTACCACCGACGTATATTCTAACGTCCCCAAAACACCAAAACTTCAACAAAAATTGCGGTGAAACATCATACTTGTTCACGCACTAAAATCAACCCATAGATCGCCACTCTTAACCTTCGCACTTATCGAGTGTATCCTACTCGCATAATAATCATAATCAATATCGTAGATGTATATTATTCATCACCTTAAACATATCCCCATAGGATATACAAGTATCATATCAAACCAATAAATATCATCATACAATTCATGATTCATCATATATATATACATATATATACGAATATTCATACCCCGGCTCTTAATATAGGCCGACAAAACCGTAACCCCATAAAACCATTGGTTACTATCATCGTAACACAAATTCATCCTCAATGCTCTTTACATATAGTATAGTCCTATAAATATATAGACTACACAAGAATCCACAAACCATGTGTGATTACCTACCGGCAATTCACAAATCAAACAATACCACAAACCAGCAACTCATTGGGGCTTTATCCCCAATCAAACAATAAACCAACAATATGCAATACACCATGTAATGTATGTATGAATGCACATGAGCTACCGATAAGACGTGTACTCATAATAAAAAAATAATCGTAGTAGCGGTATAATATATATACACGAGAGCATACCTTCCTATTCGGATAGGTTTCAAAACTCTGCAATGGCCAACCGCCACGCGCATACGACCTCAAACTCTAGGTCGACCATCACCATTTCTCTTGGAGCCACCAGATTGTCGACTAGTACTCCCAAGCTGATTAACCCTCATCTTCGGGCAATCCTTACGAACATGATCACCTCCACAAGCAAAGCACTTTCCTGCCTTGCCCCAACATCTATTCTCGGCATGTCCTGTCCTCATACAAAAATTACATATCAACTCACCGCCTCGTCGTCTCCGACTAGAGGTAGGAATATCACTCTGTCTACCAGTACGTGTGATTCCTTGATTAACTTTCTGAGGTGCTAATTGCCTCCCAATATTATCATCACTCTTAATAGCTCTCGAGGTTCTCTTTTGAGCATATTCCTCGAAGTCTAACTCCATCGCATAAGCACGATCCACAAAGATCTCGGTACTCGTGAGCTAAGGGAATAAGCCGCCTACGATACTTCATCTTTAGGCCTTTTACAAACCGGTCGGGTTTTCTTAGCCTCATCTCGGTACTAAGTAACCACAAGAACGAGCCAACTCGTGAACTTCGCTGACACTTGAGCCACGCCATATCTCCTTGTTCTAACGCAATAAATTCAATTTCTCTTCTTTCCCGAACTACTGCCGGAATAAACTGTGCCCTAAATTCCAGTATGAAATTTTCCCACACTTGGGGCACTCCAAAGTGTCTCCAATTATCTCGTAACACGTGCCACCAATGGTCAGCCGCATCACTCAAGGTAAACACTGCTAGGGTCACCATCTCTTTTGATGTACAACCCATAACGTCAAAAATCTTTTCCATGCTTTCTAACCAATGTTCGGCTTTAGAAGCATCGGGCCTTCCATCGAAGCCCTCAGGTTCCAACTTCAAAAATCTCCCAAGTATGGTGGAATCATTCTCCCCTCTAAACATTTGTTGAGGAGTCACACGAGGATCATTAACATTTTCTCCTCTCTCATAACCACGAACGGTACTCGAACGAGGTCTGCTAGAACTAGCTCCACGCCAAGCCCCTGACATGATATACCTACAAGGAACACTCGGCGTTAAAAATCTCAACAATAAACCCAACCCAACTAGGCCAAGGAACCTATCCTCGCGAAATAGCTAACCAATAGCTCGATACCAATCTTTACCCGACCCGGATCTCAATACGAGATCCCAAGGTCGTGCCATCAGGACAAACTAAGAGACAGACAAGCACCTGCTAAATAGAATGGTGCGAGTCAAAAGACGAGCCAACTAGCTCACGAAAGGAAAGTAAAGCCATAACGGCAATACGGAAAATAAAAACCAAAACCTGCGGAAGCAAAACCATAATGGGACCCGAGCTATCAAGCTCCTAAATATAAACAACCAAAGAGATAGCAAATCTCTCGGCCCAAAAATTCGACGCGCGTGACGCAACATTAGACACGCACAACAAACCCTCGGCAACCAAGGCCGGCAAATGCACAAAATCCCAACCCGATAAACAACACTCAACGGCTATAACATGCCGGAGGAACAATTCACTATAACCATATAATCAATGTTAAATCACCAACCAAACCTCACGACTAAAACTATCGGAGGTAGGAACAACAATATACCACAACTAGAATAAACGAGCCACACATGCTCGAAACGACAAAGGAAATAAATACTAAGGGTGCAAATGCTCGGCAATACAACCGGCTCCCAAATACACAACCATAATATAACACTATCATCTACCCAAGTAAAGTCTACATAACTTTACATTCGAGCCTCACAAAAAATACAACATAATAATAAATAACTCCAAGCTTTTGACTTGGAAGACCACTGCTAAAAGTCGTTATCCGGCCGCAAGCCACCGCGCACTAACGGGATCACTGCACACACTAGGGAAAACAATCACACGGAGTGAGTCATAATGACCCAGTAAGTTTCTAAATGCAACATGTGGCATATTATGACATGGCATGGCATAAATGCACAATCATATAAAATCATGGTATCATGCTAGTATACCATCATGAAACATGTACTTACTTTTTAAAGCACATAAACTCACATAAATCAAGTAGCATTTTATCTTTCATATAAATGCTCATAAATAAACATGTGTAACAGTAAACGTAATCGAACCGTTACAATCAAATCCGGTTCAAAACCCAACCAACTTACCATGATATCAAATCTCAAACCATGATTCGGCTCAATTCCCAATCAATCATACCCCGGGGTTTCTCCCCAAATAATCTCAACTCATCGCTTCCCTTAATGAGTACTGCTACATTCATCCAGCCTCCGGATGAGAAATGAGAGCTCGATGTCGCTAGATGGCATAACTCGAGATCACATCCCACTATTGGCCAAATAGTGAGGAGAAAAGGACCCAATGCAACGATTCGTAGCGATTGTTCCCAAAGGCTATGAATCGTCCCCATTGCCGACACAACAACCAAAACCCGCCAGCTGGACTTTAAACCAAACCATCAAGTAGATATTTACTTGCATAAACCAATGAGACCAAATTCATAATTATCGGACTCATTAAATCATGTAGGACATAATGCTCTACAACAACTCATAAACCATGCACATAATTGCACATAAACAAATAGGGCATAATGCTCCACAAAATCCCATAATCCATGCACATATTTGCATATAACCACGTAGGACATAATGCTCTACTTAAATCTCATAAACCATGCATATAATTGCATAAAATCAAGTAGGACATAATGCTCTACCAAACATCATGAACAACGCATATATTTGCATATAACCATTGTGTTCAACTAACTTACAAGTTTAGTTTAAAAACAACTTATTGAGGTATTCATTATTCCTCAAGTCATCAACCCAGTCAAGTATAGCTTACAAGCTTAATAAAATACAATGTGAGGTCTTCTATAATCCTCAACTCAAACCAAACCAAGACTACTACGCTAGTCTCCAAATATCCACAATTCAAGACTTATTATTTAGTCTTTATTTTAAGTACACCGGACTCAATCATAGTCCTAATCGTCATATATGATCGATAACACCAACACCATACTTAAAACATCATGACTACCCCGTAGTCACTTCGCACAAGTGTTTTCATATGTACGCAACAAAAATCCTTGAGAAGAGGATTCTCTCTTAATCTTCTCTTAACTAATCTCGTGACCTTATGCGGGTCTCAATTATCCCATGCTCTAACAAGCATGCTTAAAACATATTTCTAATAAATCTTCATACCATGAATGTCTCCATTGGACACAAACCAAAGACCCGGTGTGCACAAACACAACCCAAGCAAACCCAAACATTGTAGGGTTTCAACCCAAGGCTCCTTATCATTTTATTGGCCTTATTACGACTCCGTTGAGTCTTACTAACACATTTCATTCTTTATGTGTTTTATAAATTCACACCGTAATAATTTCTTAAAGTTTACAACCAAATCTCCTTAGTCATTCGGGCTTAATTCCCAAGACTAAAAACCCACAAAACACATCACAATCACTAACCATTTAAAGTTTGGAACTTATGTTCTTCGCTCCATTAACTAAACGAAATCCAATCATCGTAGGATTTCAACCCAAGCTCAATTAGCACATAATCAAACTTATAATGACTCCGTCGAGTCCAATCTACCCTTTCTAAAATTTTAGGGCATAGAAGCTATGGTTCTCAATTCTCCCTATATTCATAACTATCAACAATAGCCATCATCCCGGGTTCGTTTAACTCACATAAACCCGACAAAACCTTCACTAATATAACATAGAATAAATTCATCATTTTGAGCACAATTTCATTTAGCTCATCATACCAATCATAACTCCCAATTCATGATTAAATCATACAACCCGGTTTGATATACTCTATTAAGCATATAAAACATAGTAATCAAGCTTACATTAATAATTTTGCAAGCTAAACCAAATTTGGGCAAAACACCCTCCAAGTATCTCAACCAAACCAACATCAAAACCCATGGATAATCAACATACCCAAGTTCAATAAACTAATTAGAACATGAATTTCACATATTTCATGGTCTCACATAGGTCAATCAAGTTCTATCATCAATTTGAAAACCTAGGGTTCATGCTTCTTCTATAAACCCTAACAATGGCTTCCATTGACCTCAAATACCACAAATGATTGTTTCCCTAGGGTCAATGGAGCCCAAAAGCAAGATAAATAGGGTAGAAACTTACCTCAACACAGCCCTTACAAACTGCCATACCCGAAATTCCAAGAGGGGAGGTTGTTCTTCTCAACCTTCACTTCAAATCCATGGTGTAGATTGGGGAAAGAAGGTCCCAAGCTTTGGTCTCCAAGGTAGAACCCTCAAGAACCCTAGAAATCACCTCTTTCAAGCTCTTTTCACGTTTTGTTGAGAGCTCACAGAAAACGGGCAGAATGGGGAAGTTGTTCTGTGGCTGAACAAATGAGAGAGAGTGTGGCTGTTTTGATTTTATATGGAGGATTAATTCCCCTAATCAAGCCACTAATCAACCCCTAATCTCCTAATAGATGTTTAGGATTAGTATTAGCTTAAGTAGATGGGTTTAGGGTAGGTTTAGATTGGGTTTAATTGGCTAAATTTCGGACAGCACATAAAAAGAACAAAAATCCCGTAAATCTGCTTCAAGGACCCTTGCGGTCGCTTTGAAGCTACATGATGCGACCGCATCACTTGTACTTTCAAAGATCCTAGGTTTTCGCTCTCGCTCGGTCCCGGAGTCCCCCGCATGCATCCTCGAGCCTTAAAGCTTCGAAATGGCTCACAATTGGACTCTTAAGGTCCTCAAACATTAAACTAATCAATCCAAGTCTCAAACCAATTTTAAAGTAGGTCTAGACTCCCAAAAACAACACCCGAAACAACCCGGGGCAAAACCGGCGCAAGACGTAACAACTTGCTATCTAAACGTCGAATGAAACCGCAAACCGACGGGTAATAACCCATGATTGTAAACACCTATTAGGGCTACAAAATAGGCCTGAATGCCTCTCAGATGATGAACAACAGATAGGGGAAATAGGCTCCCGAAAGACGAGACGCTTCTCAATCTCAAACTACGCGATAAGGAGAATTCCTATTCTCGAGGCGTCAAAACTTCACGAGACTTATGGAATACATCCAATTAGAAGTCTAACACATCTAAACATGTTATTTAATCATCATGTAAAGATCTGAGACCAAATCGAGGTCCAGAACACAAAACCCGAATAAGCTCTCAATCGAGTCGCATTTCGACTATCGTCGGGTTACGACTTTTGACTTTAGCAAGTCAACAACTATATGACATCTCTTAGAAGTGTTTTAGTCTTAATGTGACCTCTCATACACATTTAGACTCTCTCACAGCCAAACGAGAAATCAACCAAAGAAGAAATGCGAGCATTTCACGCAATTCAAGCTAACCGGGAATCGGGATCTTACAGCTATAGACTCAGAAGATAAAGACATTTGGTACCTTGATAGTGGCTGTTCTAGACATATGAGGTAACAATGCCTGCTAAGGTTCACACCAAAATCTAAGAGACTCAATTCTCCTAAGATTAGATAGGTTTGGGTTCCTAAAGTTTGCTAATCCTCAGGACCCATAAGAAAATAAAGGGGACCTTGTTTTCTTTAAATATTTTTCAGGTCTGCTTCATGGATATAGACTCAGAAGATAAAGACATTTGGTACCTTGATAGTGGCTGTTCCAGACACATGACAGGTAATAGAAGCCTACTCACAGTAATTTTCGGCGACAATGCAAGAGGAAAAACAATTGTGTATGGCCCAATCTCTAGAGGAAGTCTCTCCATCAACAAAGTTTCTCTAGTAAACGGCTTAAAGAATAATCTTCTGAGCATATCCCAATTCTGCGACAAAGGACTCATCTGCCAATTGTCCTCCAACCAATGTCTCATCAAAGATCGTGAATCAAGCTCAACAATACTGACCGGCAATAGACAAGGAAATGTATATGTCGTGGACTTAAATCTAATAGGGAGATTTTCAAGCCTTTGCCTAGTTGTTGACAATGTTCATAACAACAGTTGCCTTTTGTAAGACCCCGATTCCCGGTTAGCTTGAATTGCATGAAATACTCGCGATTCTTCCCTTGTTGATGTCTTGTTTGGTTTATGAGAGAGCCTAGATGTGTATGAAAGATCACATTAAGACCAAAATACTTTTAAGAGATGTAATATAGTTGTGGACTTGCTAAAGTCACAAGTCGTAACTCGACGATAGTCGAAATGCGACGCGATTGAGAGTTTACTTGCGTTTCGCGTTCCTGACCTCGATTTGGTTCTAGATCTTTAAATGATGATTAAATAACATGTTTAGATGTGTTATAATTCTAGTAGGATGCATTCCCTAAGTCTTGTAAGGTTTTGACGCTTCGAGGATAGCAATTCTCCTTATCGCGTAGTTTGAGATTGAGCCGGGTGATCATCTCGTCTTTCGGGAGCTCATTTCTTCTATCTATTGTTAATCCTATGAGGATAATTCAGGCCTATTTAATAGCCTTTTGAATTGTTTATAATCTTGGGTTGTTTCCTGTCGGTTTGTGGCTTTATTCGTCGTTTCTTTAGCGAGTTGTTGTGCCTTCCGTCGGTTTTGCTTCGAGTTGTTTATGGGAGTTTAGACCTACTTTAAAAGTGGTTTAAGACTTGGTTTGTTTAGCTAAGTGTTTGAGGACTTTAAGGGTTCAATTATGAGCCATTTTGAAGCTTCAAGGCTTGCGATTGCATGCCGGAAGGACCGTGGCCGAATGAGGTTGCAGGAAATGGATGGCTAGGAAAAATTGTAGGATGTGGTCGCATGGTGTGGAGCCATGCGAGCGCATGGTATTCGTGACAGCAACATCCCTGTTTTGGTTTATGAAGTGTATTTCCTATTCTACCCATTCTAAACCTCCCCTAAACCCTTCCTAACACACATACTTAGTCCTAATGATGTCCTGTGGCACCCCGACCCGGATTCCAATGTGAAACCCCGAGTCGGACCGCCCAAATATACACAAGTAAGCATGCACAAGTAGGATTATAAAATTCACGTGGCGCAACATCGCATACAAATAACAACTCGGCTACACTTGGCCGGAAAATAACTTAAATTAAACAAGTCATCGGCGACGTTACAGGCGAAACCCAACATCTACTCCTAAAATTTTAACACATGCTTATAAAAACTTCAACGGTCACAACATGCCGGAGACAACAATAACAATAATAATTTAAAAGAGTGTTAAGCGGAAGAAACTGTAGTGAACCATTAACATATAAACAAGCTCGACATATAAGTTGGCATACAAAAGATTTTAAGTATCAAGTCATTAAGGTATACTACAACAACAAAAACCCCAAAGTCAAGTCTAGGTGACTTGCTTCCCAACGTCCTTGCCAAAACAAAAGTCTAATTACAAATCCCAAAAGAACAACCTTCTAGCTCGCAAGCAACCAACATGGGTAAGGCGAATCTAGCGTGAACCGTCTCCTCGGCTCGGATCTAAGGAAAACAAAACAAACAAATAGGGTAAGTCATAAAGACTTAGTAAGTTACTAAAAATGCATGTTCATGTTATAGCATGGCATTTATAACAATTATGGCTCATACTCATCATATAGCACTTAGCACATTATTCACATAAGTGCGGAAAATAAATCATACAAGTAGGATATGATATAAGCACGGTCGCTTCGTAGCTCCTGCAATAAAGTTTGTTAACCCAATATCGTGACTACGATGCTCGTGACTTCGCATCGATATACCGAACTCCGTCGGCTAATAGCAGCCTGGGACGCACGTATTGTTACGGCAAAGGGCTACTTCCCCATTGCGGCCTACAATGGAGGGGTGTGTGAGGTCCCAGGTACGGCGATCCATAGCGAGCACGAATCTCTCAATTCGTGAAGGCGATGCATCGTCCTACCCTAACATAAAAATCAAACCAAATAGTGCCAGCTGGACTTAATGCAATGCACAAGTAGATATTTACTCGTTAAGACCAAATAATGATCGAATTCGACAAAAGCGAACTCGACCGACCAAGTGGGTATTAATCTCTACAATAAATCATGTCAAGGCAATTAATTGCTCATAACCAAATAATCACAACGGGTTCAAATTCACATAATTAAACTCAACTTAGATTTGAGTAAACTCGACCAAACGGTGTCCAAACTTCGTAGGGATTGAAATTAGAGTTTAACATGTTCAAATCTTCCCTAGAGTCGACTCCGTTGAGTCTTTACTAAAAATTCCAAATTTCGGTTAATTGAAGCTATGTGCTTCATAACTCAACCTAGGCCATTACTAAGATCATCTAGGTCATAAATTCATCAAGGCATTGTAATGTGATTCATATTCATCATAGGTTCCAAATTTGAGGATAGAACACATAACAACTTCACAACATACAATGTAGGCTCAAATTAGGGCATTCTCATATAACATCACTTCCATCAATATATGCAATACATGTTTCTAACATGTTCAAAACCTTAAATAGATAAGATGAAAGAGTATTATAAACTTTACTAAGCATAAAATCCTCCTATACATGCTCCTAGCAAGTTCATACTTTCAAAATACAAGAAGAAGGCATAGAAAGCACATATGTGTCCTCATTGACCTCAATCATCATAAGCTTTGTTTCCTTAGGGTCAATGAGAACTAAAAAGAAGAAGAAGAAAAGTAACTTACTTGTATTCTACACCCAAGAAAGAAAATGGAAAGATTGATCGGTTGGAAATGAGCTACTCTTCAAGCTCTACTCTTCTATGGTGGTGGCTTGAACAATGGAGGAAGGAATGAAAGAGGACCAAGAATATAGCTTCAAGAAGCCATGGGAGAGTCTTGGAGAAGAGGAATCCCGTTTTTGGAGGGTGAGGGAGAGAAATGAGGGTCAACTCTTCAGATTGTGGCTTATATTGAGTTAAAAATTGAGTGGGACAAGTGTCATGACATTGTGGTCTCTTAAAATCAGATTTTTATGGTTTAAATGATCATTAAAGCTCTCTTAATCCACCCTTAAAACTTGTTAGAGATGTTAGGACATAAGTAAGGAGGGTTAGGGAGGTTTAGATGGGGTTTAGAAAAGGTTTTGGATAGGGGTTTAGGTGTAAAATTCAAAGAACATCGAAACAGAGCAGCCCAGTCTCGGGGGACCTTGCGGTCGCATGGTCCCCCTACCCTTGTGACCGCATCCTCTCAGGATGCACAACACTCCATTTTTTGGCTACCTTGCGGGGGCAAGGTCATTCCACCTTGCGAGGGCAAGCCCGACAGACCCAAAATGGCTCAAAACGCAACCTAAAAGACCCCCAAACACTTAGCCAAATCAAGGGGGTTTCAAACCCCAACAAAAATGAGTTTAAAGCTCATCACAAGCACACTCAAACAACACCCAAACAATCCAAACGAAAGAGGGAAATAAGGAGAACTAAACAAGCAATCGAACCGGCGATTCAACAAGCATGCATACATGATTCTAAACATGTTAAGAGCTTCATGAATGACTTATGAATGATTCTAAAACATATATAAACTATGTAAACATGCTCACAAGTAATTTGAATGCATGAACACAAGAAACGAATGGCTAGGGTGCCACATGTCCTAACATGTTTGGGGAGTTAATTAAAGTTTGATTAGGGGTTGATTACATCTAATATTCACTAATTGTACCAATGAAATCCCAATTGTGCCCTATCTTATTATGGAGGTATATATACACTAAACCCTTTTAGAATGCAGAAAACTCCCTTCATTTCTTCCCTTATAATACATTTTCTAGAGTGAGAGAGAGAGAGTTGGGGACTTGAAGCTTTGAACCCTAGCTTCTTCCTCCTCCGATCCACAAAGATCTAACCGTCCGATTGCCGCCAAACTTCGGATTCTTGACGTCCTCGACGAGTGGAACAACTTCACCGTTCGGATTTTGATTCTCTTGAGTTTTCACTCAAGCTAGGTAAGTTACTTTCTTTTGATTTTGGTTCATTGGCCCCTAAGGAAAGCAATCTATGTGTTATTTGAGGGCAATGAACACTTGTTATGTTATGTATGTCTATTTTGGAGATTTTTGGAAATATGAACATGTTAGTATCATGGATATGATGATTTGAATGAGATTGTGTGTTGTAGGAAATGGGTTATGGTCTATGTTGAGTTCTTCGTGAATTTTTAGGGCTTGTGAATGAAGCCCGAATTATTGGAGAAATTGTTATGAATTAAAGTGGGTGTAATGTTAGGTTACTGAAATGGGTAAAGATTGGAACTTGATATTAAGACACAACGGAGTCATCATGAGTTCAATAATGTGTTAAATGGACTTGGGTTGGAATCCTACGACGATTGGATTTCACTTGTTTGATGTTGTGAAGTATATATAGCTTCAGAACTTTTAATGGAATTATGGTTATGATGAACTTTATAGATTTTTAGGCTTGGGAATCAAGCCCAGATGAGTTTTGGAACCTTGTTGTGAATGTGAATGAAATGGTAAAGTGTGGTTTGACGAAATACATAAAGAATAAAATTTAGTATTAAGACTCAACGGAGTCATCATAAGTTCAATAATGTGTAAAATGAACTTGGGTTGAAATCCTACGACGATTGGGTTTCATTTGATTAATGGTGTGAAACACATAATTTCCAAACTTTAAATGGATTATGATTGTGATGTGTTATGTGTATTTTTAGGCTTGGGAATCAAACCCGAATGAATGTTGTGATTTTGTTGTAAACTTTAATGAAATGTTAAAGAGTGGATTTATGAAACACATAAAGAATGAAATGTAGTACTAAGACTCAACGGAGTCGTTATAAGGCCAATAATATGATAATGAGCCTTGGGTTGAAACCCTACAATGTTTGGGTTTTGGTTGGTTATGTTTGTGCGCACCGAACATCTCGTTTTGTGTCCATTTGAGACACTCATGTATAGAGACTTGTTGAAAATATATTTTGAGCGTGCTTGTTAGAGCATGGAACATTAGAGACCAACTTATGACCTCGAGTATATTTAAGAAATTATTAATGAAAGAATTCTCTCTTTAAGAATTTTGGCACGTGCATATGAAAGCACTTGTGAGGAAGTGGCTACGGAGTAGCCATGATGTTCTTGAGTATATTATTGGAGATGTTGATTATATACGACGATTAGGACTATGATTGAGTCCGGTGTGCTTTAAGTGAAGACAAAATACTAAGTCTTGAGATATGGATGTTCTTAGACTAATTTAATAGTCTTTGGTTTGATCTTGAGTAGAGGATTATAGTAGACCTTACCTTGTGATTTATTGAGTTTATATGATATTCTTGATTGGTTGATGACTTGAGGATTATGAGCAACTCAATATGTGGTTCTTGAACTAAACTTGTAAGTTAGTTGAACATATTGTTTATATGCAAATATGTGCATTGTTCATGGGATTTTGTAGAGCATTATGTCCTACTTGATTATATGCAAATAAGTGCATTGTTATGGGAGTGTGTAGAGCATTATGTCCTACATGATTTGATGAGCCCGATATTAATGAAATTGGTCTCATTAGTTTATACAAGTAAATACCTACTTGAGCATTTTTGGTTTAAGTCCAGCTGGCGGGTTTGGTTGTAGTGTCGGTAATGGGACGATTCATAGCCTTTAGGAACAATCGCTACGAATCATTGCATTGGTTCCCTTTCTCCTCACTATTTGGCCAATAGTGGGATGTGATCTCGAGTTATGCCATCTAGCCTGACATCGAGCTCTCATTTCTCATCCTAGGTTGGATGAATGAAACGAGTACTCATTAAAGGAAAACTGATGAGTTGTGATTATTTGGGGATGAAACCCAAGGTATGATTGGTTGGGTGTTGAACCCGGATTTTGGTTTGAGGATGAATCCCATGGTAAGTTTGGTTAGGTGTTGGACCCGGATTTTGTTGTAACAGTTCGATTTACGTTTCTTGTTACACATGTTTAATTATGAGCATTTATATGAAACACATTATGCTACATGGTTTATGTGAGTTTATGTGCTTTGATAATTAAGTGCATGTTTCTTGTTGGTATACTAGTATGATACCATGATTCTCATATATGCTTGTGCATTATGCCATGCCTTGACATGATATGCCATACAGTTGCATTAGTAACTTACTGGGTCATTATGACTCACTCCATGTGGTTGTTTTCCTTAGTGTGTGCAGTGATCCCGTTAGTACGCGCAGCGACTTCGGATAGTGATTTCTAGCAGGTGGTCTTCCGAGTAATAAGCTTGGAGTTATTATTATTGTTGTTATTTATTTGTGAGACCCGAATGTAAAGTTATGTATACTTTACTTGGGTAGATTGTATTAGTATATTATGGTCTTGTATTTGGGAGTCGGCTAGTATAGTCGAGCTGTTGTATCTTTTAGAAGTTATTTCCGTTGTCATTTCGAGCAAGTGTGGCTCGTTTATTCTAGTACTGAGTTATTGTTGTTTCTATCTCCGACAGCTTTAGTCGTGAGATCTTGGTTGATGGTTTAGCATTTGATATAATATTGTTGTAGTTGAATTGTCCCTCCGGCATGTTATAGCCATTGAGTGGTTGCTCATCAGGTTGGGATTTTGTTGGTTTGCCGGCCTTTGGTTTCCGATGGTTTGCTGTGCGTGTCTAATGTTACGTCACGTGTGTCGAATTTTTGGGTCGAGAGATTTACTATCTCTTTGGTTGTTTTTATTTCAGAGCTTGTTAGCTCGGGTCCCATTTTGTTTTTGCTTCCGCAGGTTTTAGTTTTTAATATTCCGTATCGCCGTTTTGTCTTTACCTTCATGTTTTGAGCTTGATGGCTCATCTCTTGACTCGCACCATTATGCTTAGGAGGTACTTGTATGTCTCTTATCTTGTCTTGACGGAACGACCTTGGGATTTCGCATGGAAATTTGGGTTGGGTCGTCACAGTTGGTATAAGAGCTATTGGTTAGCTATTTCGCCAGGATAGGTTCCTTGGCCTAGTTGGGTTGGGTTTATTGTTGAGATTTTTAACGTCGAGTGTTCCTTGTAGGTATATTATGTCAGGAGCTTGGCGTGGAGCTAGTTCTAGTAGACCTTGTTCGGATACAGCTCGTGGTAATGAGAGAGGGGAAAACGTTAATTATCCGCCTATGACTCCTCAACAAATATTTAGAGGGGAAGATGATTCCAATATACTTGGGAGATTCTTAAGGTTGAAACTTGAGAGCTTCGATGGAGAGCCCGACGCTTTTAAAGCAGAACATTGGTTAGAAAGCATGGAGAAGATCTTTGCAGTTATGGGTTGTATGTTAGAAGAGGTGGTGACCCTAGCAGTGTTTAAGTTGAGTGGTGCGGCTGATCATTGGTGGCATGTGTTACGAGATAGTTGGAGACACCATGGAGTGCCTCAAGTGTGGGAAAACTTCATGATGGAGTTTAGGGCACATTTTATTCCGGCAGTAGTTCGGAAAAGAAGAGAAATGGAATTCATTGCGCTAGAACAAGGAGATATGACTGTGGCTCGGTATTCAACGAAGTTCATAGAATTGGCTCGTTATTGTAGTTACTTAGTACTAGATGAAGCTAAGAAGACCCATCGGTTTGTAAAAGGCCTAAGGATGAAATATCGCAGGTAGCTTATTCCGTTACAGCTCACGGAGTACCGAGGTGTTTGTGAATCGTGAGTATGTGATGGAGTTGGACATTGAGGAGTACGCTCAAAAGAGAACCTCGAAGGCTATTAAGAGTGGTGATGGTATTAGAGGGCAGGTAGCACCTCAGACAGTTAGTCACGGAGATGTACGATCTGGTAGACGGAGTGATGTTCCTACCTCTAGTCGGAGATGACGAGGCGGTGAGTTGATATGTAATATTTGTATGAGGACAGGACAAGCCGAGAACATATGTTGGGGCAAAGCAGGAAAGTGCTTTGCTTGTGGTGGTGATCATGTTCGTAAAGATTGCCCGAGGATGAGAGTTAATCGGTATGGGTGTGCTAGCCAACAATCTTGTGGCTCCAAAAGAGATGTTGATGGTTGGTCTAGAGTTTGAGGTCGTGTGCGCGTGGCGGTTGGCCATTGCGGAGTTTTGAAACCTATCTGAATAGGAAGGTATGTTCTCGTATATATATTATACTGTTGCTACTATTATTGATATTATGAGTACACGTCTTATCGGTAGCTCATGTGCATTCATACATACATTACATGGTGTATTGCATATTATTGGTTTATTGTTTGATTGGGGATAAAGCTCAAATGTGGTGTTGGTATGTGATATTGTTTGATTTGTGAATTGCCGGTAGGTAATCACACATGGTCTATGGATTCTTCTGTGGTCTATATATATATATATATATATAGGACTATACTGCATATAAAGAGCATTGGGAATGAATTTATGTTACGACGATAGTAATCAATGGTATTTTGGGGTTGCAGTTTCGTAGGCTTATATTAAGAGTCGGGGTATGAATATATGTATATATATGTATATATATATGAAGCATGAATTGTATGATGATACTTATTGTTTGACATGATACTTGTATATCCTATGGAGTCATGTTTAATGTGGTGAATAATATAATATTATATATTGTTGATGGTCATTATGCTAGTAGGATACACTCGATTAGTGAGAAGGTTAAGCGTTGCGATTTATCGGTTGATTTTGGTTGCGCGGACAAATATGATGTTTCACCGCGATTATTGAAGTGTTGATGTTTTGGGGACGTTAGAATATGCGTTGGTTGTAGCCTTGGTCTAGAGCTTAAGAAAGGTTGGAATTGTGAGGTATAGACGTTACGGCTATTAGTGGCCACGTCGGCTCATGGTGACTTCTAGTGATTTTTCTTGGTTAAGTGTACTAGGTACACGAGTCTTGTGGTAGATGTGATTTTTGTTTGCCAAGGTAATAGATCTTGTTACTTGGCTTGATATTATTCAGTTATGTGCATTAGTTGTAGGAAACACCTACTTGATGCATCTACATTATAGTATATTAAATTCTCATTTCATAATTATTATCTCTTGCTCATTCATTTCATTAGTTTAGGAGACTGCTTAAAGGATGCTTAAAACTTTTTATTTATGAACATTCGCATCCTTACGACGGAAACTTTTGAAGCTAATTCAGCAGGTACCCTGAATTGGTGATCAAAAGGTATTCGTCGTTGGACTAGGATTGGTATGAATTAGGATAGAAATTGACTATACCCGTTACCAAATGGAATGGACAGAAACGGAAAGAATTTTCAAAACATTTCAATGTTGTGCTCTTATGTGTTCTTACCCGCGATAGGGAGATCGCGAGTATGATTTACATGGCTTGAAATGTCAACTTGATTGCCTCTAATTTGGTTGAGAATTGCTCTATAGGAAATTATTACTTCTTGTAACTTAAGATCTTTTATGCGCGAATTTCATGGTGTGCCTCGAGACAAATAGTTTCGGTAGTTGAATGTTTATGGTATGCTTGAACTTGTTTTCATGTTAAACTTTGGGGTTTGAGTACAAGATTGGTTAGTGTTGTCCGTATGTGTTTTCGCGACTCGAATATGAGTCATATTATTTCCAATCTAAAGAATTTAGTGTTGTTGTGCCTATTGAGAGGTTCGGAAACCTGAAATTTAGATCGAGGTAATTTGATCCTCATATGCTTGTTTGAGTTGTTGTGATGGTAGACTCAGAGACTTGAGTCTTGTTTGTTGAGTTGAGCATGAATGTTCACTTGAATCGAAAGACACAGTAACGAATGTCTTGACGTTTAGTACTTGGGTGATGACCCAATGTTGGTTTGTGTCACAGTTTAGAATTCGGGACGAATTCTTTTTAAGGGGGAGAGGATGTAAGACCCGGATTCCCGGTTAGCTTGAATTGCATGCAATACTCGCGATTTTTCCCTTGTTGATGTCTTGTTTGGTTTGTGAGTGTGACGTCCCGATCCGGATCCCAATACGAGACCCAAAGGTCGTGCCACCAAAACACACAAAACAACAAGCAAATAACAAATAATGGGTAAGGCCATAACGGCAATACGCCAACAACTTAAAACACATGCGGAAGCTAAACAAAATATCATAGTGGCGCCCGAGCTAATAAGCTCAAACTAAATACAACCAAAGAGATCATAAATCTCTCGGTCCAAAAATTCGACGCACGTGCCGCAACATTGGGCACGTAGAACAAAATTCCTTGTCATGCAATACAAATATATAGCACAAATAAACCAAGTCATCGGCGACGTTACAGCCGGAACCCAACATTACACTAAGTCTAAGACTCTAGTCTAACAAACTCAACGGCTAAAAACATGCCGGAGAATAAACATGGTAATTTATCTATCAATATGCATAACTTAAAACATAATCACCAACATTCACCAAGCGCGACTAACACAAGTCGGCTACCAAAAGAATAACCATTAACCAACATAAGTGAAAACATTACATTCACAAATAAGTTTACTACCCATCATGAAGTTTACATAACTTCACTTTTCCCAATGTCCTTACCAAAAACTAAGGCTACAAAAATAATTTAAAGTAGCAACCTTCACAAAATCTCACTTCTACTGTAGACTCGGCGGATGCCTTCGAATACTAGCTCGGCTCGAATCTAAGGAAAACAAAGCAAACGAGTAAGTCATAATGACTTAGTAAGCTACTAAAGATGCAATGTCATGGCATGGTATTATGCGCAAAATAAAACATATACATCTCATGTCATGCTTATGATATAACATTTCATGACATAATCCACATCATAACCCAATCTTATTCATAAACACATAGAACATAGTTCTACTTAATTTATCATAAAGTCATCCATATCATATAGAATATGCATCTAAACTCCAATAACATGTAGCATGCTATTCCCACATTTCAACTTATCACCAACCCACATAAACCAATTACACCATGAGTTTCATAATTCTTTATTTATCATCACTCATATAATAATTCATGAATGGGAGCCTATTGTTTCCATTCTAATCATAAATAGCATGTTATAATTTTAGTATAACATAAATCATAAAAGTCATCATTTCATTAGCATGTTATATTTTTACTATAACATCTTATCAAGAAATCATCATCTCATGAAAATCTTCCCATTAACCATGTAGCACAACAATTCATATGTGCTCATAAAATAAACCACATACGCGAGAGAAGATGATTTTCTTTTCCTGTTTCCAGCGTGTAACTCCTGCGGAAACAAACGTGTCCTCGATAACCCTTTCGTGGCATCGACGTCCCCGAACAGTCCCCGTTCGGGTTCCATAGCTATCAAAGTCATGTGTATTACTCTAACTAAGATGAGCTACTTCCCCACCGTGGCCATTGGTGGAGGGGTGTGTGCAAACCCGGCGCGGCTATCCATTGCGATCACGAATCCCACAATTCGTGAAGACAATGCATCGTCCCGCCAAAACTCAAACCAAAACCGCCAGCTGGACTCAAACTCAAGCACATGTAATATATACTCGCATGCTCAAATAAAGGAAAAGTACAACACACCGTACTAATCCAATCAAGTAGATATTTACTTATAAATCATATAGTTATGGATTTCTATGCTAACTAACACAAACATCTTAGAGCAATAGTATCAAGTCTCTAAAACCCAAGTGTTCTTCATACACTTGAAAACGCTTGGAGGCTTAACCTCCATCAAAACTACCCCAAATTCCGTAGGATTTCAATATGTAGTTCTCTATGTTCATATAAATCCGTAATCGACTCCATTGAGTCATTTATACTCTTTTCAAATTTGAAGGCATAGAAGTTATTTGCATCATAGCCCTCCTATTATTCAATAACTAATATTCATGGCTAAGTTCTCAAGGTTAGCAACATTGTGCAACCCAACAATCCATACTTTCCCAACAAAACCCCAAAACATAGTTCATAGGTCAACAATTAACATTTAAAGTCAACCATTACATTTCTAGCATGCATCTCAATATAGCATTTATTCAAGCATGCTTTCATCCAAAATAACCATTAATCTAAACGAGATGTAATTTCATCTAGTATGTTCATAACCAACATGTAAATTCATCTAACATGTTCATAACCTTCAATTCATGAATTATAGTTGACCAACACACTCTTATATACATAGTAGTCAACTCAACCCAATAAAGTCAAATCTTACATTTTATTCATGTGAACCATAATGATAATTCATTCTACATGCTCACAACCAAAAATTCATGAATTAGATATTAACATACTCTTATTTTCATGAAAGTCAACTCTTATTCTCAAGGTCAAACGAAACATTCACATGTAATCCATTGTGAAAAATTCATCTTTCATGTTCACAACTCTGAAATTCAACAAGTATTCTTCCAAACTCTCAAACATATATCCATATGATTCTAACAATTCATATTATCCAATAAAATCCTCCAAAATCATTCATGTAATTAAGAACCCATTTACTTCATATTCAACATACTAAACCCTAGGTTTCTAGGGGATTACATACTCATCAATCTCAAGTCCAAAAATCACAAATGAATCTTAACAACATACTTCATGAAACATAGAAAGCATCCTATTTATGCTTCTAACAAGTTCACCCAACAAAAGTTCAAAAATCAAAATAAAACCACACACAACATGCTTGTGTACTCATTGACCTCAAATAGCAATCATCTTTGTTTTCCTTAGGGTCAATGAGCACAAAATCAAGAGAATAAAGAATCTAGTAGCTTACTTGACTTAGATGAAAACTCAAAAGAATCACGATCCAATCGGTGAAGTTGTTCCATTTGAGGAGGGCTTCGCGAATCCGAAGTTTGGACATCATCTGACGGTTGGATCTACTTGGATTTGAGGAGGAAGAAGCTAGGGCTTCAAAGCTCCCATGGTCTCCCAACTATCTCTCACTATACGGTTTAGATGAAGGAGGAGAAATGAGAGAATTGGCTGAATTTGTGAAGAGATTAGGCTATTTATACCTCCCAAACAAATGACGGCACAATGGGAAATTCCATGGTACACTTAGTGAAGTTTAGATGTAATCCACCACTAATCAAACTCTAATTAACTACCCAAACATGTTAGGACATGATTAGGACTTAGTATGAGGGTTAGGAAGGGTTTTGAGGGGGTTTAGTGGGGGTAGAATAGGAATTACACTTCAAATTTGCAAAACAGGGACCAAGCTATTTGTGGCACCATGAGCTCGCATGGTGCCTCCCCCATGCGACCGCATTGAACTCTTCCACCTTCTGTGATAGTTTCTGCAATCCTTGTTCGGTTCCGGTCCTTCCCGCATGCAACCGCAACCCTTAAAGATTCGAAACGGCCTATAATTCAACCCTTAAAGTACTAAAACAATTATCTAAACCATCCAAGTCTCAAAACACTTTTAAAGTAGGTCTAAATTCCATAAACAACACCCGAAACAACTCGGAGCGAAACCGGCACAAGTTACAACAACGCGCTAACGAAACGACGAATGAAATCGAAAACCGAAGGGAAAAAACCCATTATTATAAACACTTCAAAAGGCTATTGAATAGGCCTGAATTATCCTCAGATGATTAACAACAGATAGGAGAAATGAGCTCCCGAAAGATGAGACGATCACCCGGCTCAACCTTAAACTACGCGATAAGGAGAATTGCTATCCTCGGAGCGTCAAAACTTCAGGAGACTTAAGGGATACATCCAACTAGGATTATAACACATCTAAACATGTTATTTAATCATCATGTAAAGATCTAGGACCTAATCGAGGTCAGGAACACGAAACCCGAGTAAACTCTCAATCGCGTCGCATTTCGACTATCGTCGAGTTACGACTTGTGACTTTAGCAAATCAACAACTAAATGGAATCTCTTAAAGGTGTTTTGGTCTTAATGTGATCTCTCATACACATCTAGATACGCTCAGAAATGAAATAAGCCATAAACCAAGGAAGAAATGCGAGCATTGCACGCAATTCAAGCTAACCGGGAATCGGGGTCTTACAGTGAGAGAGTATAGATGTGTATGAGAGATCACATTAAGACCAAAATACTTTTAAGAGATGCAATATAGTTGTAGACTTGCTAAAGTCACAAGTCGTAACTCGACGATAGTTGAAATGCGACGCGATTGAGAGTTTACTTGTGTTTTGCGTTCCTGACCTCGATTTGGTCCTAGATCTTTACATGATGATTAAATAACATGTTTAGATGTGTTATAATTCTAGTTGGATGCATTATGTAAGACCCCGAACCTTCGTGTAATTGACCTTCTTGCTTTGCGTGTTGTTTAACCGTAACCTCGCTTACTTGGCTTGAGGTAAGAACCTTGGTTGGTGTCGGTAGGATATCTAGAGGCCAATACCTTAGTTCCCTATGTTCCATAGACCTTAACTAGTTAAAGTTACAAGTCGCATACCGACGCTGTTCGTTACTTGACTCGGTTTAGAGTTTTCTCACGTAGTTATTTCGTGAGACCTCGATTGTACTCTTAGTCATTCCTCCACTTGTCTTGAGGGTTATTTGAGTCTCATAAGGCCTTGGTACACAATTTTTTTGCTTGTTTGAGTTGCATTCACCCAACCGGTGCATCACTTTCAGTCCTAGACCCATTCCGCTTCGTTTTAGACTTAAACCATCGTTCCAACTCGACAACCGAACATCCTGGGAGATGTTTGGCCAGCCTAACCGAAATCCTTGGGAAGTGTTCAGCCATGGCAACCTAACAAGTGGTGAAAAGTTCGGTCCAGGCAACCGAACTGCGTTCCCGACATCAGCTTTGTGCTGGTTTGATTTCTGGTGTGAAACTCCTATTCTACCGTTACTTAACCCTTGGCCCTTCACTTATTTGAGGGTATATTAGTCCTTAATCACCCTTATAACCACAAACACTCATCTCCTCTCTTCATTAGTGATCTCCTTCAGCCGTGAACGGGAAGGAGAGAGTGCGGGAGATTGAGCGTGCGACTAGTGCGTGTTCCGGCGATTCCCGGAGTTCCTGCCATCCGTTTGACGAGCCGAGACCACCATCGCAAAGCCCTTGCCGAGTAGATCATTTCCCTTGGGTTTGTTTCCCTCTTCCTAGTCGTTTGTGGCTCGATAAAGGTACATTACTGAAACCCTAGTTTCTCTCTCTAACTCAATTTTGATGTTAGGTTGCTAGAGACTTGTTCCTTGTGATTTGTCATTGTAATACATTTCGAAATGAGATGTTATTGATGGATATCAATCTATGAAAGTTAGGGTTGAACCCAAACAATTATGATTGGGTATATCGGAATAGCTATGGCTTAAGATTGATTGTGGTTGGGTTTAGAAACCCGGATAAATTGGGAATCCCGAAATTATGCCTTGACCTAGAGTTTGAGACTTTACAATTTGATTCAAATGGAATCATTGAATTATAAAAGTTGCTATTCGAGTCTTAGGATAAACCCCTATGACTACTTGTACCCGTTGAATCTAAATCATGAAATCTGAGGTTTGGTCGGGTGAGACCGAATTGGTGTTAAGATCGATTTGTGGCTTAGGACTCTAATGGAGGACCTTTAGTGATATTAAGTACAAGATTATCGCTAGTCTTTGGATTGGGTTTGTGTGGGTCACAAATGCATGACTTGGATGAAAGACCTTTGGATTGGTTTGATTATGAATTAGAACTGTTGGTACTTGTCGGACTTCAATGAAGCCCCGGAACTTGTAAGGATGTGATCTATGCTTGCATGAAACCTAAGGAATCATGATTGTTGTTATTGAATGCCGACTCTCTAAAGTCGCCTTGTGAATATTTTGGGAAAGACCAAGATAACGAAATTGAGGACCATTCTATGAGATGATTTGAATTGGGACTTTTCTTAGTACAATACACATGAAGTCTACTTGTATAATTGTCGCTAGGATGACTAAGTTGTTATCTAAGACTCACTAGTACGGTTGACCTTACGAATGATCGTCACTCTAGTGTTTACCTAAGTATTGGACTACTATAGACCTTTGGGTTATAGAATGAAGTATTATTCTCGGAAGACTTTATTACCTACAAGTAAATGGCTTATGAACCTAGACTAACTGTATGATGGATTGAGGGCTGAGCTACCACCTAACTTGGTTTCACATTTAAATACGGAATACTATGTACAATTGATATTATAGCTAAAAGCATGATTTCCTACCTTGTCATGAATTGATTCTTCTACATGTTTCTATAATACGAATTATAAGCATATTATATGTACTTGCTCCCATGCTTGATCTGTTCTTCAGTTAATGATTTATTCTGAACTTGGATTCTACTATTAAGTGGAATTATGAATCGAAATTGAACTAAGCTTGACTTGATAATGATCAACTTAGGCTTCCCTGATATACTTGACTTAGTGACTTTGCACTAAGGTTCCTAACTGGAACAAGAACCTAATCATGCTTCAAGCGAGAACATAGAAAAGAGTCTTGGAACACATATCGTGTTCCCACTCCACTTGGTTGAAATTATGTAAATGACTCAACTGAGTCGACATTAGTGAGCTATTGAACAATACCGGCTCAATGATCAATCCCTACGACGTTATTACATGCGTTCCACTAGAAAGCTATTTCTAGACTCTTGAATTGGATTGACTATCATGCTTGTACATACATGTCATAATAAATGCATGTTTGACACATTGAGTTCGCTCTTGTCGAGCTCAACCTTGCTTGTTTATGATGAGATTATATACTTGTCTTGAACGAGGACGCTCTTGTCGGACTCGTTCCATACTAACCATTGTTGAGTAAATACTACTTGGCATTTGCATAAGTCCAGCTGGCATACTTTTCTTGTCCTGTCTTCCCTGGTTGACTGACAATGTATTGTCGTTACGAATCGTAAGATTCGTGATAGTGATGGGTTGCCGGACCAGATACTGCACACACCCTCCACTGTTGGCCACAATGGGGGAAGAGCTCTCCTTGGCCAATCAATACGTGCCCATTGAGTGACTACTATTTTTCCCGAGCATCCCTCGGAAGATCGATGTATTATCACACCTATCGATTACCGCACGCTACCGAAGGTGTCTGTTTTGTAGGTCTATGCAGCGGCCCGGCTCTATATCCTCACATTATGTGAACTATGTGCAATAATGTGCATCTTGAATATATGATCTCTATGCTCATATATACTTGCTTGACAATTGTGATGAGTTTATACATCTCCACCTAATGATTCTACGAGATACTTGATACGTGTATACATGCAAATATGCATACTTTTACTTAATTATTCTATAAGATACCTGAGATGTTTCATGTCAAGACATAAGTCCCTAACTATACGATTATTCTTGTCACTTGCCTCCTAACTTACTTGATTGTCTGTGAACAGGGGATTCACCCTAGTTCATCTTGGTAGCCTGGTAAAGGGACGGTTCTGTACAGTACAACCTGAGTTCTGGTTCTTCGTTGTCGTAACCCGATTTCATTTCTACTTATGAAAATGTTACGATTATGTTATATTGTCTTGTAGTAGCGTATTGGGTCATTATGACTCATCCCGTACTTTATTCTCTAGTTGCAGTTTCAGTAGCTGTGTTGAGGTCGAGTAGATCTTGACTGTAGCAGATCGCGGTTCACCGATAGATCGAGATTTGATCGTGTTGTTCGTGATTTTAGCAGCCGACTTCCCGAGCAGTAGCTCGTGGTGTTCTACTTCCTTTAGCATTGTCTCTTGTTCATGTACCTTGCTATTCTTGTGAGACCGATACCTTGTAAAGTTATTTAGACTTTACGGTCGGGTAGATACTTGAGTTTCTGTATTAGTTCGTTCTTGGGTCGACGTGTTGTGGCGTGCCTTGTTCGTGCTTTCCATATTTATTTCAGTTGTCTCCCGGGCACGCAGTAGCCTTGGGGCTTTTCTCTAATTTAGTTACTATTGTTGTTGGTTGACCCCGGTATGCCTTAGCCATGGGTAATTGTTATCAGGTTTGTTCTTTGTTGAAACGCCGGCCTGGAGTGCCGATGGTGTGCCGATGGTAATTGTCTCTCTTGGTTTCTTGACTTTGTTTTTCGAGCCTTAAGCTTGGGACATCTTTCCCCTACCCCTTCCGCAGATTCATATCTTCGTGACCCGTATTTTTGTATACGACTTCTCTACCTTTGTTGAGCTCGTTAGCTCAACTGTCCGATCGACTCGCACTACTGTTTTGTAAGTGCTTGTCCTCTTCTTGCCTTATCCTTGCGGCACGACTTTGGGATTCCGTTCTGGAATCCGGGTCGGGTCGCCATAGTTGGTATCAGAGCTTATGTTAGCTATAAGCCGGGATAGGTTACATGGCCTTGGCTGGGTTTGGGTTGTCGTCGAGTAATTACCGTCGAGTGTTCTTGTTAGTTTCAATTCGGCATGTTCTTTTGTACAAGTATAGGACTTGGAGTACTAAGTTCGACTTGGTCTAGATTGCCGTGAGTGCAAGCTTGTGTCTAGGAGTATCATATTCCTCCTATGTTGCTTTTAAGCTGTAGTTATACCAAGAGTGTGTGTTATTGCTTTGTAGAGCTATTGTTTCTTGTCCGTTGTGAGTGACCAAATAAGCTCAGGTTGTCGGTCCCGAGTGTGATCGTCGTGGTGTCCATTAGTGCCTTTGAACGTTGTAACACCTTCTTGAGCGGCGTGGCTAAGCCTCCCGTAGTATCTAGTGTATTCCGTGATTTCTATATAAGTATATATAGCTACTGTAGTACCTAATCGTGAGTGCTTGGGCTGCCTAGTGTCGGGAATTGGAGGACTCTTTCCTGCTGCCTGTTATTGAGATTGGAGGGATACCCTAATAATCAAGGTATTGTTGTGGTTTCAAGTTGAGACTTGGTGAGTACCCGATAGGTGATCACGTGACCTATGATTGGATTGATCGTCAACTCGTTTACGACTTGACCCATAGTGATTTGAGGTCTACTAGTTAGTAACTATTTTCTAGCCAGGAATTATTAAGTTATTGTCTTGTACCGTTATTCGACTAATGCAGTAATAGAGTATTAGCATTTTGTAAAAGGATTTATCTATCATTAGTGGATCGTTAAGGGTATGAATGTTCCATACTTGGTATACTTGCATGGTAGATTAAAATACTATGTATATGATATTGATTTGCATGCCTATATGTAACTATATTATATGTGCATGAGACCTTCATAAAGGATGCTTTTATGTGATTTGCAACCCCCTCGCATCCTAAACGACGAAAGCTATTGAAGTCACTTCAGAGGGCCCCTAACTTGATTATCAAGAGGTATTCGTCGGAGAACTAGAACGGTATAATATGATATAGGAATTGACCGAACCCGTTACCAAATGGAATGAAATTGAAAGTGGTATCTTGTTTTGCTTGTGCAAATATGTGCAACATGTATATTGAAATCATGCCATGAATGAAATGAACTTGTGACTTGATCGAATGAGTTACATTGAATTGAATGTCCTTCTTGTTGGGCGAATATGTGGTCCATGATGATGATTGACTACTTGATTTTAGTGTAAGGACGTTAGACCCTAGAGATTCGTGTCGTGACCGGAATAATTTAGTTAGCCCGAAAAACTCTTTGTTTGGAAGTTGTTAGCTCGGTGCAACTATTGCACATGCTTATGAATTACTTGATTAGTTGATAAAGAGGAATTTTCACCCCAATGTCCATATTTGTTGGAACTTTGTAAGCTTTGCTAATGTCTCTGAACCCCGTCAAGAGTCAAGATGACTCGACCTTGGAATTGATTGGATATGATATTTAAGTATTTCTTCCCCTCGTGTTTTGAGGCACACTAAGGTGGTTTCCTCAACTTCATTTGTAGGCCATAGTTTTGAACCTTGGTGGTTGTAGGATTGTGAATTCGAGGACGAATTCTTTTAAGGTGGTGAGGATGTATGACCCCGAACCTTCATGTAATTGACCTTCTTGCTTTGCGTGTCGTTTAACCGTAGCCTCGCTTACTTGGCTTGAGGTAAGAACCTTGATTGGTGTAGGTAGGCTATCTAGAGGCCAATACCTTAGTTCCCTATGTTCCATAGACTTTAACTAGTTAAAGTTACAAGTCGCATACCGACGCTGTTCGTTACTTGACTCGGTTTAGAGTTTTCTCACGTAGTTATTTCGTGAGACCTCGATTGTACTCTTAGTCATTCCTCCACTTTTCTTGAGGGTTATTTGAGTCTCATATGGCCTTGGCACACAAGTTTTATGCTTGTTTGAGTTGCATTCACCTAACCGGTGCATCACTTTCAGTCCTAGACCCATTCGGCTTCGTTTTAGACTTAAACCATCGTTCCAACTCAACAACCGAGCATCCTGGGAGATGTTCGGCCAACCAAACCGAACTCCTTGGGGAGTGTTTGGCCATGGCAACCGAACAAGTGGTGAAAAGTTCGGTCCAAACAACCGAACTGCGTTCCCGACAGCAGCTTTGTGCTGGTTTGATTTCTGGCGTGAAACTCCTATTCTACCCTTACTTAACCCTTGCCCCTTCACTTATTTGAGAGTATATTAGCCCTTAATCACCCTTATAATCCCAAAACACTCCTCTCCTCTCTTCATTAGTGATCGCCTTCAGCCGTGAACGGGAAGGAGAGAGTGCGGGAGATTGAGCGTGCGACTCGTGCGTGTTCCGGCGATTCCCGGAGTTTCGGCCATCCGTTTGATGAGCTGAGACCACTGTCGCGAAGCCCTTGCCGAGTAGATCATTTCCCATGGGTTTGTTTCCCTCTTCCAAGTCGTTTGTGAAATTGAGGAACATATGAGAGGCTTGATGGGGAAGGGCAAATATCAAAAGGAAATAGCAGGCCCACCTAACGAAAGAGGGTGAAACTTGGGCCTCGACTCATGGTGAGTCGGGAGGAAATAACGAATGAGGACGAAACTCAGGGATCGTGCCAGGTGGCAGCCCGTAATAGTTGGAGACATTTTGTCCCACAGTGTTGAACCAACCAAATAATTGAGTCTGGTCGGCACGCATTTGTGCCAACTGCTGACTCACCATATCAGTTTGGAGGACAGCTTCCTCCAACCTGTTGGAGATTTCCTCCAACGGATCCATCTCCTCTTCGGGTTCCTCCACGTGAGGAACCCTCACTCGTGGCTGCTACTGGTGCTCAAACAAAATTGCCCTCATGATATCGGGCACATCTCTTAGCCTTTCCGTATGTCGAGGCCATCTCACTCCCGCGTCCTTGCACAGTCCGGTAATCAAATGCGGGAATGCGAATCCCGCATTTGTGGTACCTCTAATAATGGTCTTAATTTGAACATTGATCAGACGACTGACATCAAAAGACCCACCAGTCATGATGGTGTAGATCAGGACGGCCTTAGCCCAAGTCACCGTGTGTTGGTGACTGGAAGGCATAAGGCAGGAGCAAATGAATTTGAACACGGGCTTGGCCGTGTTGAGCTGGAAGGACTCCTCCATGGTGCGTGGACCATATGGTGGATTACAGTTTTGGGTCCACAACACACCAGGGAGGGCGATGGTCGCATTGACCACCTTGACAGGAATAGGGGGGTGAATATGAGTGCTATAGTCGTTAGCACCATCCGCGAAGTTGGAGGTGCCGTAGTACATGTTAATGGCTTGGGGCGAAAAGCTAACGTCAATGCCCCTAACAAAATTGGTCTCTAAAACCCCACCATCTATGCCAATGCGGCCATTGGCATAGAACTCTCGGACAATAGGCACGATTGCCTTGTCCGGAGAATCAATCAACAACCCCCACCTACGAGCCCTAAAATTATCATGAAGGCCAAATTCTTCAGCCTTGAATCCCCTCTCGGGAATCAAAGACTTGGAGAGCTTGGCAGTGTATCTCTCCGAAGCCTCGAAGGATATAAGGCAGCGGTAGTCAAAATGTTGCTCTTCTTCCTGAACGGGGCGAGAAGACGAGGCGCCAGTATTTCTACGCTTATGGGACATTTTGTTGGATCAAATAAAAATTAAATATTTGACAATTAAAATATTGTTATTTTTAAAATTAAAAATTAAAAATTAAAATTCATTATTTCCTAAAACATGCAAAAACTATCTCTACGTAAAGTTTCTAACACCCTAACATGCAAAAATTTGTACGTAAAAATGAAAGAGGAGTTAGAATTACTTGGTTTGCAGCTTTAAGGTCGCCGGAGTTCAAGCTTTGATGCCGGAAAAAATGGAGTCCCCACCTTGCTTCAATCTTCAATGGGGTGTAATGGAGGATGAGGGAGGTAGGGAAGTTGAAGAATTTTGAAGGAGGGTGAAGGAGTTCTTGTAGAATGGCCGAAACTTGGAAAGAATTGTTGAAGATCTCGCTTGATTTGGAGGAGAAGAACTGATCTGCTGCTGCTTTATGAAGGAGGGGATGATTTCTGGTGATTCTGCAATGAAGCCCGACTGTTTCTTAAATAAAGACACCTTGCGGTCGTAATGTGGCTTTTACCTTGCGTCCGCAAGGTCAGTAGTGATGACGGCTCCGATTCCCCACGTACTGCATGATGCTAGTCACGATAACTGTATTTATTGGGGACCTTGCGGTCGCAAGGCCTAGGGCACCTTGCGTTCGCAAGGTGGGCAAATTTTGCTTCTCTTGTTTCCTTTTCCTCTTTTTCAGCAGTTTAACATGTAGGTCCCTCCGTTAGGTTTCGTTACGTTTCGTCACTTTCCTGCATTATAAAAACTCTACAAAAACTCTAAACTAAAAATATTAGCAACATATAAATACAACATTAAGATGCTTTTCTCCCCCAAACTTTGATTTTGACATATTTAATTTATAATTAAATGTCCAAAATTACATTTAACGGAGAATAACATATTTAAATTAACTACAAACGCAAATAAAAATTCATCATAGTGGGTTGCCTCCCACTTAGCGCACTTGTTTAACGTCTTTGGCTCGACCCAACTGCAAACCTAATCATCGAGTGGTGCATTGTCAGCTAAACAAATTAATTCAATTGTTCGTTCGACTGACATCGGTTCAAGATATGGTTTGAGTCGGTGTCCATTGACTTTAAACACTTCATTGGTTCTTGGATTTCTAATATCAATAGCTCCATGGGGATAAATTCGGACAATTGTGAAAGGACCAGACCACTTAGATTTTAATTTTGTAGGGAATAACCTGAGTCTAGAATTAAAAAGTAAAACTTTCAATCCTAGTCGAAACATTTTATCAACTAATCCCATGTCATGGTATTTCTTGGTCTTTTCTTTATACGTTTTAGCATTCTCATACAAATTTAGCCTATGTTCTTCTAACTCATTCAATTGAAACAATCTTTCCTCACCGGCCAAGGTTAAATCTAAATTTAAGTCTCTGACAGCCCAATAGGCTTTATGTTCAATTTCAACTGGTAAATGGCATGCTTTGCCATACACCTTTCGGTATGGACTCATTCCTATTGGAGTCTTATAAGCAGTTCGATATGCCCATAAAGCATTCTTAAGTTTATCTTCCTAATCTTTACGATTAGGCCTAGCGGTCTTTTCTAGTACTGCTTTAATTTGCCTATTACTAACCTCTACTTGACCAGATGTCTGAGGATGATAAGGTGTATCTAACTTATGAGTTACACCATGTTTCTTAAGGACATTATTTAATAAATTATTAGTAAAGTGAGTTCCTTGGTCACTGATTATGGCCTTAGGTACTCCATGTCTAGCAAAAAGATCTTCAACAAATTTAACCACAGTTTTACCGTCATTAGTTTTAGTACCTATGGCTTCTATCCACTTAGACACATAGTCAATGGCTACTAAGATATATTCACAGTTATTAGAGACGGGGAAAGGACCCATAAAATCAATGCCCCAAACATCAAAGATTTCAACAACCATATTAGTGTGTAAGGGCATTTCGTTTCTTTTTCCTATTACACCAGTTCTTTGGCATTTATCACAAGTTCGATAAAATATGTCACAGTCTCTAAAAACAGTCGGCCAATATAAACCAGATTGTAAAATTTTTCTAGCAGTTTTATTTCCGCTAAAATGACCGCCACAAGAGTATTCATGGCATAATTCCATAATACTTTGTTGGTCTATTTCTGGAATACATCATCTGATTAAGGAGTCTGAACACATCTTATATAAATGAGGCTCTTCCCAAAAATACTTTTTTGCTTTAGCCAAAAATTTCTTCTGTTGATAGTGATCAAAATCGGGATTTATAATATCAGACACATAATAATTGACAAAATCAGCATACCAAGGGTCCGACTCTTTGACTGCTAAAAGTTGTTCATCGGGAAAATCTTCATTTACAGGAATTGTGTTGTCAAAAATTGACGTACAAGTAAGGGTGAAAATTCTAATCTAGACAAATGGTCGGCTACGACATTTTCGGTTCCCTTTTTATCCTTAATTGTAATATCAAATTCTTGTAATAGTAACATCCACCTAATTAGTCTCGGTTTAGCATCTTTCTTACTCAATAAATATTTAAAGGCAGAATGATCAGAAAATATTATTACTTTCGATCCTAACAGATATGGTCTAAATTTTTCTAATGCATACACAACTGCTAAAAATTCATTTTCGATTGTTGTGTAATTAAGTTGTGCATTATTTAATGTTCTACTAGTATAATGTATCACATGTGGCTTTCTATCTACCCTTTGTCCTAAACGGCTCATATTGCGAAATCTGATGCATCACACATGATCTCGAAAGGAAGAGACCAATCGGGGCCGGATAAAATAGGGGCAGTAGTTAATCTTCTTTTAATAAATTAAACGCATTTATGCACTCTTGATCAAAAACAAATTATGTATCTTTAGTCAACAAGTAACATAGAGGTTTACAGATTTTTGAAAAATCTTTTATGAATCTTCTATAAAAGCCTGCATGCCCTAGAAAACTTCTAACACCTTTAACAGAAGTTGGAGGGATTAATTGTGAAATAACTTCAATTTTTGCTTTATCAACTTCAATTCCCTTGTTAGACACAACATGTCCTAAAACAATTCCATGTTTGATCATGAAATGAATTTTCTCCCAACTTAAAGTTAAATTTGTTTCACAACATCTTTTTAAGACTGATGTAAGATTTTCTAGGCAATGATCAAAAGAATTTCCAAAAACTGAAAAATCATCCATGAAAAACCAAAGGGACATGTAGATATCATGCATCTTTGAAAGGTGGCCAGTGCATTACATAGTCCAAAGGGCATTCTCCTAAAAGCAAAAGTACCAAAGGGACATGTAAAGATTGTTTTCTCTTGGTCTTCGGGTGCTACAGGAATTTGATTGTAACCCGAAAAACCATCAAGAAAACAGTAATATTCATGAGCGGCTATTCTTTCAAGGATTTGGTCAATAAATGGCAAAGGAAAGTGGTCTTTCCTAGTTGCCGCATTTAGTTTTCTCAAATCAATGGACATTCTATAATTAGAAAATGAAATAAAATCAAATAAAAAATATTAACTTTTGTGCTAATGGTGATATTTGATGTGGTAGTGATGGTGAGTCTATGAATGATGAGGTTGACGGAAGAAGCGAAGGATGCATGAAATAATAAATTGAATAAAATAATTTTTTTTTTGGAGTAATGCATTTTTTCGCCTTTGAATTTAAAATTAGACAAAGTATAACTATTTAAATAATTATTTATTTTTTTAATTAAAAAAGATTTTAAATATCAAATGGCAAACTAAATGATGAAAACATAATCAAATCTTACTTTGCATCACAAGTTAAATATGACCAAAAAAATCCTAACATGTATGATTTTTCATTACTATTTTTAACACCCATGAACGGGCCGAAGAGGATACAGTCGGACAAATATAAAAATTGTGTATGAAAGTGAGACATCATAGGTTGGGAAAGACATTATTAGAGGTATATAAAAAAAGTAACTATAATAATACATTTGTTGGTGAGTATTAAGATATTAAACACTTATGTAACATGTTTAGTAATTACTTGTGAATAATCTAAGAAAAATGCTTTAATGAAATGTGATATAATGTCAAGAAGATTAAAAAAATGGAGAACTTCGTTGAAAAATCTTTGCGTTTTGTTAGAAAAGAACGATAGAATCAATAGGAGATGCGTTTAAAGAAAGCAGTCTGATTTAATGGAAGTTAAATATATTTTATTTTTCCATTTTAGCAAGGCAATGTGAACGTGTTTCTTGGTGGTGGTGATACCGGTGGTGGCAATTGCAGGGATGGTGGTGAGGGCGATTGTAACCATGGAAGTGATGTTTTAGGTGGAATACAATATCGTTAAATTTCAAATCATCAATTTTTCAAATCTTCATATGGGTTTGGGTTTCAATCATCAAATTTGAAAATTCAAAAAATTAAATTTAGGCTTGTAAATAGTGAAATTATGGTTCTGGTGGTGGTGAGTCTATAAATGATGAGTTTTGCATATATGTTAATTTGAACAAAGGAGTAAGAAATTAGACAAAGAAATAAAATAAAATAAAATAACTGATTTTTGGGTTAATGATGATGTTATTTGAGGTGGTAGTGGTGGTGGATCTATGAGAGATGAGGTTAATGGAAAAAAAAATGAAGGATAACAAAATAAACTAAATAACTTCTAAATTTCAGTTTTTTTAGAGTAATGCATTTTTAACTTTAAATTTAGATATCGAGACAAATTTTAATTACAACATTGCTAGCCCTACAACTAATTTGATAACTTTCCTTATAACTACTAAGTCTTATAAGGATAGTATTTTCCATATAACTATGCCAAATTACAATCCCTCCCCCCAAAGTATCCACCAAATCACATAGTGCATCCCAACCTAAGGTTTTTCCCATAATGATATCTGACGTTATATTTTTTCATTTTTTCCACCCTAGCTGCGACAACAGTTAGAAAAGTCACGTTAAATAACACGTGGTCTTCCACGACGTTAACTCGAGGGAAATATTATGATTCGGTCTAAACTTTGGGGTGCTTAAAGTTCAAATATTAAAATTGAGTGGGGTCCAGCATTCCATTTTTCCTACTGAAAGAAAATCTAGAGAAAATACCAACCATTTTTTTCCAATCTTCACTTCCAGCAACAAAAATTAACCCATAACCCGATTTTGGTTTCCACTCCCTCCAAATTTTCTTTTTAAATTTCTCTCTCTTAACCCAGATGATAAATATGAATTTTTCCATTTCATTGTTAATTTTCTTATCTTGATAATGAAAACAAAGTAAACGAATGATATGAAGAAAAAAAACTCTTATCCATAGTTACACATCTCCGTCTCCAATTTCTTGTTTGAAATTGGATCCACGTACCCACCTTCTCTGGTGAAACCCATCCACCACCGAAATCAATTAATTTCTCATCCCTCCTTCATTCTCTTACATGACTTTACCTCTACTTTCTCTCTCCTAATTCTTTAAATAAACCAACCTGACCGCCATGTAGGGGTGTGCATGAACCCTAAGCCCGCGGGCATTGGCAATGCCCAGTATGAGCCCATCAAGCAGTGAGCATTTGATTTAAAAGCCTAGTACTATTGATCAGCCCACGGGCATTAGTAGATGGGCTTCAGACGGGCATTGGGCGGGCACAGGCAGGCACGGGCTTCAGCCCATTTGTTTATGTTTTTAAATAATTTTACTGTTTTCCAAGAAGATGAAGAAGACAATTATCGCACCTTACTAATACTATATTTAATACTGATGTCAAATTTTAATCTTGCATGAATGCATGTGATGAGATTGAGAATAGAATATCAATAGATGTCTAGATGATTGAGTAATTAATTATTAAAAGAATTAAATAATAATTTGGTCCCTGAACATGTCGAAAATCAATGTTTTGGTTCCCGGACAAAAAAACAATAGAATTTGGTCCCTGGACATGTATTTCGGACCAATTTGCCCCCTCCCAGGGACCAAATTATAACGGTGGGAGGGGGCAAATTGGTCCAAAAATACATGTCCAGGGACTAAATTCTATTGTTTTTTTGTCCGGGGACCAATTAAAACATTAATTTTCGACATGTCCAGGGACCAAACATTATATTACTCCTTATTAAAATAATAGGGTTTGACTTTTAGGCTTTTATTTTTAGCAATAGCTTTATTAGTTTAAGTGTATTATACTATTACTATATTTATATATTATAAGTTATAAGTTATAATACATAAATATAGTAATAGTATAATACACATAAATTAAATATATAGGATTAGGTCAAAGATCTATAATTAAAAAAATTTTAAAAAGTTATCATAGAAGAGGCCGGGGGGCCGGGCATAACGGGCATGGAGCAGCTGAAAGCCCAGTAGAGCCCGAGACCACGGGCATTTGACTCATCTAAAGCCCAGTACTATGTATAGCCCATGGGCACGAGCTCCATGGGCCGGGCACTGACGGGCTTTAACGGGCTTGATGGGCATTAACGGGCCCTGCTCACCCCTACCGCCATGGCAACTTCTATGAGGTGAAAATCATCTAAAGTTATAGCTTCTTCTACATCTTCTCAATTTTGATACTTTGTTTTAAATCATATGCATGTCGGCCATATACCCAATTTTGTCTCGCAAAATTGAAGAGTATTTCAATAAAACCCATAACTATTTCTCTTCATTTAAGCCCGTCTCCCTCTTTCATGAATTCGACAATAAGGTTTATGGGTTTTCTGTTAACTGCATGTGTTTTCAAAGGTTTTTAGTAAGTATACTCTATAACCTCTGATTTCTAGTTTAAGCACAACTTTTGCAGGGGAGAGAATGAGGGAGATTAGAGATGGAGCTTGGCTAGAATCGAAGGAGGACAGCATTAGAGCTATGATAGGCGTGACCAAAGTGCGAAGGGTTTGGGCTAGATATGTGAACTTGCACCCAAAGGTGGCGGTGACTATGGTGGGGCTAGCTGGAGATTGCGACTATTATGGTGGACTCGGATATGGGAACTTACACTGGGAGAAGAGAGACAGAGAGGGTGTGAGATTAGGGTTTGTAGTTTTTATATATTTACTTCTTAACCAGATAAGGGAAATGACATTTTCGCCCAGTACGTGGAAGACCACATGCTATTTAACGTGAATTTTCTAACGTCCGTCAATGGTAGGGTGGAAAATAGGGGGGGGGGGAAGTAAAGTCAGATACCTTTATGGGACAAACTTTACATAGGGGTAAACTATACAATTTTGTGGATACTTTGGGGGCAAATTGTGATTTGGCCCTATAATTATTTTTGGATTATTAAAATAATTATTTATTATGTTTATTTAAAACATTTTCTAAATACTAAATGGTTAACTAAATACGTAAGTTATAGCCAAATCTCATTTTGTGCGCCAAGCAAAATGACCAAAATAATCTTCATGTGACATGCACATACCATTTTCCATTATTATTTTTAACACCCATAGACGGGATGAGGAAAAGTGGGACAAATAACACAATAAGTTATGAAAGTGAGACGCTTCATAGGTTGGGGTGCAATGTGAGATTTGATGTGTAATTTTGGGAGCTAATCATATTTTGATCCCATCGAAATTAGTCAAAAATACAAATCTCCCTCTAAATTATCCACCAAATCCACTTAGGCCCACAACGTAATTTTTTAGCATTTCAATATTCCATGTCAAGTTTGGTGATGAGATGTCATGTCTGGTAATCGTAGTGATAAACATGGTGTGACGAATAATGTTTAAAATCAAGAATTTACTCCAATCAAACCGTAAACAATATCAACAGTGCCGATGAGAAATTTGTTGGAGTTGAAGCTATGGACGAAGAAGATGGGTTGAACCATGGTTTGCCTTATCATTGTCGTATACGTATGTGATAGATTCAAATATGGGATTTGAAATTCTCGGTGTATGCTTGTGTATTATGTTGTACGAGGGAGAAATGAGGAAATTCTTAGTGTATGCTTGTGTGTTATGTTGTACGTCTTTAAATTTTTGGTGGGTTTTTACTCGTGGCGACCTGTACACCTAAGTGTGATTATCTGATCTTAAGTTCAATATCTCTGATATGATTCAACTCTATTTTTATTTATTTCTCTATATAATAATTTTAATAAAACATTAATGCACTCTTGAGTTTTATCTCACTTAAAATTTACATACGAGGTCATTGTCAGAGAAGCTGCAGAGAAAGCGTTGCCAGAGAAGAAGAAAATGAAGTTTCTCTTTAGGCAATAAAAACAGAGAAAGCGTTGCCAAAAAAATGACTAAAATGCCCTACACATGGAATACCATGTGCACATTAACATCAGATTGGTAACCTTCGTCGTGGCTAGGGGTAAACTAGAAAGAAATTATAAAATGAGATATGAAAATGATACAAAACTTAGGTTGGGTGGCAAAGTGGGGCTTTATAGATACTTTGAGGGAATTTCATATTTTTAGTGTAAGTATATGTACTTTGGGGTTGAAAATTTGGTTTCTCTAACAAAATATATTATTTTCTAAAGGGACTCATAAATTCTAGAAACGCCATAAACAAAGTCTCCAACAATAGTGTGTTTATTTAAGATAGTAAGTGTGAATTATTTTCAATTCTACACTCATAAAAGTGAATAAATTCATGTTTGGTAATAAAATAGAGAATGGAAATAACCAACAAAAAGACAAAATTGTAGGATAAGTTGGTATACAATGACTAAAAGTATCTAATTTATCTAATCTAATCTAATCTAAATCTAAATATACTTAAAAAAGTCTAGGTTGTCTCTTAGAACATAATATATGGACAAACTTACCCCTTAACTTAATACATCATCTATCATTTAATTAAGGACAATACATGTAAATTTACCATGCCAAACAATAATGATTGAAAAAAAAAATAGTCATAAATATAATAAATTACTCACTATTAATTAAGGCAAAAAGATTAAATTTGTCATAGGCTAATTAATTCCATGAATAATTAAATAATAACTTGATCCCTTGACTTGTATCTATTTTAAAGTTAGGTCCTACATTTTTTTAATTTTATTCATTTCGTATTGTATTTTGATTTTCTTATCCGTTTCCCCACCTATTATGATCTATCTAATCTAATCTAATCTATCTAACTACCTATAATAACTACCTATAAAAGTCTAGGTTGTTTTAAACTTAATGTATGGACAAACCTACCCTTAACTTAATATATCATCCATCATTTAATTAAAGAAAATACACGTAAATTTACCATACCAAAAAATAATGATTGGAAAAAATAGTCATAATTATAATAAACCACTTGCCATTAATTAAGGCCAAAAGAGTAAGTTGGACATAGGCTAATTAATTCCATGAATAATTAAATAATAGTTTGATCCATTGACTTGTACCTATTTTAAAATTAGGTCTTACATTTTTTTAATTCTATTCATTTCATCTTATTATCAGTTTCCCCCTTCTACTATTATCGTTACAAATGTCGCCCAATATTTTCTAAAATGACAAAAACATTCTTACTCGTCGAGACAGTAAAACATTATTCGAAATTAAAAAATAATATGGTTTTAATTTCTTAAATATATTCGGGAAAGACATTATTATATTTATATAAAAAATGTATTTATAATAATAGAATTATCGGTAAGTATCGAGATATTAAGCAAATTTGTAGCATGTTTAGTTATTACCCATGAATAAAATAAGAGAAATAAGTTAAGAAAATGTGTCATAATGTCAAGAATATGAAAAACAAAAATGAATAATCATTTGATGAATCTGAGGGTTTTTTAAGGACAATACACATAAATTTATTATGTCAAACAATAATCATTTGAAAAAAATAGCCATAAATATAATAAATCGTTTTCCATTAATTAAGGCCAAAAGAGTAAATTTGTCATAGTCTAATTAATTTCATGAATAATTAAATAATAATTTGATCCATTGACTTGTACTTATTTTAAAGTTAGGTCCTACACTTTTTAATTAAATTGATTTTGTCTTATATTTTGATTATTTTATCAGTTTCCTCCTTTTACCATTATCATTACAAATGTCGCCCAATATTTTCTAAAATGACGAAAATACCCTTACTCAGTCAAGACAGTAAAATTTTATTCAAAACTAAAAAATAATATGGTTTTACTTTCTTAAATATGTTCGGGAAAGACATTATTAGATTTTTATGATAAATTGTATCTATAATAATAGAATTATCGGTGAGTATCGAGATATTAAGCAATTTTGTAGCATGTTTAGTTATTACACATAAATAAAATAAGATAAATGGGTTAAGAAAATGTGTTATAATGTCAAGAAGATGAAAAAAGGAAGAAGATCCATTTGATGAATCTGTGTGTTTTGTTAAGGATAATACACGTAAATTTACCATACCAAACAATAATGATTGGCAAAAAATAACCATAATTATGATAGATCACTTACCATTAATTAAGACTAAAAGAGAAAATTTTTCATATGTTAATTAATTCCATGAATAATTAAATAATAATTTGATCCCTTGACTTGTACATATTTTAAAGTTAGGTCCTAAATTTTTTAATTCTATTCATTTCATCTTGTATTTTGATTTTGTTATCAGTTTTCCCTTCCTACCATTATCGTTACAAATGTCGCCCAATATTTTCTAAAATGACAAAAATACCCTTACTCAGTCGAGACACTAAAACTTTATTCGAAACTAAAAAATAATATGGTTTTACTTTCTTAAATATGTTTGGAAAAGACATTATTATATTTATATGAAAAATTGTATCTATAATAATAAAATTGTTGGTGAGTATCGAAATATTAAACAAATTTGTAGCAGGTTTAGTTATTAGTACCCATGAATAAAATTGAAGAAACGAGTTAAGAAAATGTGTCATAATGTCAAGAAGATGAAAAAACATGGAAAAGAGAGTATTCGGGTCGCTCATTTTTCGTCCCTAAAAGTCCATTTGCCGTCCTTAATAGTATTTAGGACGGCCATAGGGACGGCAAAATGGGGGCTTAAATAATATGGGTCCTAAATGTTTTAGGGACTCGAAGAGCCGTCCCTAAATATTTTTAAGGACAACATTTTTGTCAACCCTAATACGTTTCAAAGCGTTCTAAATTATTGGCGGGAAAACATAAAGGACGGATTGTTACCGTCTTAAATGTTTTGGCGCCAACACTTTTGGTTCTTAATTTTTTGGTGGGAAAACAAAAAGGACCGATTGTTGTCGTCCTAAATGTTGTGGCGCCAAAACTTTTGGTGGGAAATTACAGAAAATAAAAATTGGTGGGAAACTTATTAAGGTCGACTTCCACTGTCCCAAAAGATGTACAAAACATTAGGGTCAAGATCTCTTCGTCCTAATTATAAAACAATAATTCATTATATTGATATATGCATTCTATTACCGAATTATAAATTCAACATTTTCATCAATACAACGAACAAAAGTTTTAGTAAAAGAAGATATCATTAATAAAAAAAAGATAATCATTACATCAACCAGTTAATAAAGTTGATTGTTTACCAAAAGAATCAATCTACTAGATCCTAAGATTAATTAACCTACCTACAAACAACTTATTGAAATATAAAAAATCGTCTCAACTAGTTTAAACTCCAAACTAGTAGATTATAAAAAACAAAAACAAAGTCTAGCTTGATGATAACTTTTAACCAATGTGCATCGAACAACATCTTGTGATATTCTCATGAAGCAACCTGGAAAAATAAATGAAATAGAACAATCAATTGAAATAATCACATAATTTTCATTTTCCATGGAAATATAAGAAAAATTCTTATAAGCTCATGACGAAATTGGCCCACAAACTGGATTAATCCTTAACAATAAGACAATAAGACATTTTTAAAAGAAACACAAATGAAACAGAAAAAGACCACCACCATAAAGAACAGAGCTTGGTGGAAGAACCTTCTGAAGATTTTCTTTTCATTGGCTACCCACCCTCCCTTGTGAGTGGCTTGGTTTGATCAGCGATTATCCCTGAAGAAGAAAGACCTTGTGATGATAGTGGGCTTTGTACGAACAAAATTTCCGACAATGAAAAACATTTTGACGACGAAGAAAGAATGGCATTCACCACTTGCAATACAGAAGAACCGGGGGCCTATATGTGAGAACCCAAACCCATTACTTGCATTATTTGTTTTATACCTTATTAACATGTTTGTATTATGCCTTAACATGTTAGATACTTCTATTTGTCCATGTCTGGCTCGTATTATAATTATTATGTTCCTAGTTGCTTGAAATACCTTCTATGCTTAGCATACCTTGTCGTTATGCCTTGAGTGTTGCCTTAGCATGATTTGCACTCAACCAAGACTTGTTAGAGTTCTATTGTCTTCCATAGATGACTTAGAACATCCACCTTGAGCATTGTAAGCTTGATTGGAAGTTTAGAAACCTTCTTGCTTTGTTTTGGCCTTAGCGATTTCCCTCGTTTCCCGTATTGCTTGTATTTCGTCGTGCGATGTGTTCATTGAGTTCCCGGCCTTGTATTCAAGTCATAACCATGTTTAAACAAGCCCTTTCCATGCCCAAGTTATCCTAGTTTTATTGACGTTTGATTCGGGTTTGATTCGTCAACCAATCGTCGCATGATTCGAGCCTTGTCCTACCTTGTTCCGGGTGTTGTTCGGGTGTGTTTCGGACTTGATTTGAGTTATGTTAGACCCTAGAATGGTTGCCCATAAGTTTGGGACCATTTAGGACTTGTTTAGGTCAAGTTTTGGAGCTCCAGAAGCCCAGGCGGCCGCATGGCTCGAGTGAGGCGCCCGCCCCCGAGAGCAATTGAAAATGGAGACGACCCCGAGTTGAGGCGGCCGCATGGTAGGTGAGGCGCCCGCCTCACTTGCCGAACAATCCTACGGGATTTTTCTCCTTCAATCTTTTGTGACCCAATTAGCCACTTAAGCCTCCTTCCTAATTGGCCCTAATCCTACCTATTAGACACTAATCAAGTTAGATTAGTATTAACCTCAATCTCTCTCCTCTTGACATGTGGATTTGTCCACCCTCCTCCTCTTGACATGTGGATTTCCACCCAATTCATGCAACATATAAAAAGGGTTCCTCTTGTTGACCAACCATTAAGCCCCATTCTCAGATTTTCTCTCCTCTCTCCTACCAAGCTTTGTGTGTGTAGAGAAAAGGTGAGATTAGTGTGTGTTGCCTCCATGGATTGAGCTCCCGACCTCCGATTGCCAAACCGAGACCACCGGAGTGAAGCTACCGACGAGGAGCACGATTCCATCCGATTAGTTTATGCTCAAACCATCCTTTTCCTTGGTGAAGGTAAGCTATCGATTCCCCTTAGGATGTATGATAGAAATGCCATGTCCCCCTCTCCTTGTAATTCCCATGCTTCTTCCATGCCCATGCCATGATCTAGGATGAATTGGTCTTTTGAGATTTTGAATAATATGTTCATCTTGTTAAATTAGTCCTATGCCTAGAATTAATTATGTTCTATGCTTCCTTAGGAACAACTAATGTTCTTGGATTAATAGATTTTGATAACTCTTGGAGATTATGATTTCTAGGGTTTCATATGCCTTGTATTGATCATCCTATTGAATGGGGTCCTATGCTTAGAATTAAATGTGTTCTATGCCCTCCTACGAATAAATAATGTTCTTGGACCATTGCATTTTAATAGCCTTTGAATAATGATTCTAAGGTCCCTTTGAATTCGAATTATCGATAATTCCTAACTATGGTTGTTAAATGGATTAATGACCTAGCCGATCATACACGAGAACTTAGAAAAGGGTTTATGATGCATTTAGCGTCCTAACTCTATTGGATGAATTGTTAGAGACGACTCAACGGAGTCAAGTTTAGCGAGCTATTGAACAATACCGGCTCACCGATCAATCCCTACGACGCTCTAAACGCTGCTTTCCCTAAGAATAATAATTCTAGACTTTGAACTTGAATTGATTACCTTGCTTGATCTTGAATGTCATATTATAGAATGACTAATTGACATGTGAGTTCGCTCTTGTCGAACTCAATCCTACTTGGTTATTGATGAGAATAATTTACTTGTCATGAACGAGATCGCTCTTGTCGACCTCGTTCTCTACTTGAGAATTTTGTTAAGTATACATTACTTGGCATTTGCATGAGTCCAGCTGGCATCCCGTCTTTGTTCACACACGCCTCCACTGTGGCCACAGTGGGAAGTAGCCCCTGGCTGTAATCATTTAAGAGCATCACCGGTGACTATCCCTGCATCTCCTGAAGATCGATGTACTTACACACATTCGATACCCGCACATTCCAGATAACGCTTGTATGCAGGAACTACGTAGCGGCCCGGCTCTCCATATATCCTTATCCTATGTGATTTATTTATGCGCACTTATGTGAAACAATGTGCATCCTGGATATATGACCTCTATGCTTATGTGACGATATCTTGCCTTGTATGTTGCATATTGCCATGACATGCATGATTGATAGCTTACAAGTCTTTATGACTTACCCTTTCCCCTTTACTGCTTTAGATCCTAGCAAGACAGTCCTGCTTCGCTGAGACTCGCGGTGTTCGTGCTTTGTGCCCTTTTGGTCCACCGTTGACATTTGAAGAGGTGGTTTAGATGTCCTCTTCCTCTTGTTTATATTTTGTAAGGACGACGGGTTTAAGCAAGTCAACTAGACTATGCTTGGGTATTTGTGTAGAACTTGATTGTAACTCTTGTTAGCTACTAGTAGTTATATCACTTGTAGTACTTGTAACCCTTTTGTGCCGGCATTGTGTAAGCCGAGCTTTGGTTAACTTGTTATTATTCCACTACGTATTAGTCTTCCGCTGAGCATGCCATTAGCTCTTATTTAATTCTTGTCCATGAACTGTTAGCTTGGGTTCCGGCATGTAGTGTCGCCGATGACTTGGTTATATTGTTTAACTGTTTATCAGGTTTGAAAAGTTTTAAAAATACCGCCTTTGGTGCCGAGGCGTGCTACGCCTCTAATGTTGCGTCACGTTTTTTAAATTAAGTCCTTGCATGTTTATTGTCTACTTGTTTCCCTCCTTATTTGGGCGGTCCGACCCTCGGTTCCACCTCGGGCCCGGGCCGGGTCGCCACAGTTGGTATCAGAGCTTGTTTATAGGTTAGCTATCGGCCAGGATAGGTTCCATGGCCTAGGTGGGTTGTTTCTTGGTGTGATGTTCTAACGTCGAGTGAATTCTTATAGGTGCTTGATGGTGAATCCTAGAGCAGACCGTGTAGGCCGAGGTAGAGGCGACCTGTGAGAGTTCCCCGAGGAACCCGAAGTGGAGTTGCCACCTCCACCACCGAATCCGGGGCATGAATGCTCGATGGCGATTTGTACCGTCGTATGACAGAGTTTATGACCGAGATGGCCCAGCTTGGCCAGGGTCAGAATGTACCTCCTCCACCACCACCCCCAGAACCGGAGGCGAGAGTGTCGCCACCGCGTGCAGCTATACCACCGGGTGCTAGGGCACGGAATAATGCTGTGTTAGAGAGATTCTTGAAAATGAAGCCTCCATCTTTTGAGGGAGAGGCGGATGCTAGTATGGCCGAGCTATGGCTTGAGGATGTGAAGAAAATCTTTGCAACACTGGATTGCACGGATGAGGAGAAAGTGATCTTAGCTGCGTATAAGCTTAGAGGAGCCGCCAATCATTGGTGGGAGGTTCTACTTGCTAGTTGGGAGTTGAATCGGGTGGCGCAGGTGTGGCCTACATTTGAGGCAGAGTTTAGGGCTACTTATGTGCCTACGTGGTTAGACAAATAAGGGAGAAAGAATTCCGTGAATTGGAGCAGGTTCCATGTCTATAGCTCAAGATTCTTCTAAATTCACCGAGTTGTCCCGTTATTGTGCACATCCGGTGCAAGATGAGAGACACAGACCCGTGAGGTTCGTGAAGGGGTTGAAGACCGAATACAGAAACGCTTGTTATCCCTACGCTAGCGTGACACGGAGTGCGGTAGATCGTGCGTATGAGATCGAAGCGAGACATTGAGGAGCACAGTAAGCCTCTCCGTGCGCCTTCTCGCCAGCTAGCTTCGCAGCGACCGGAGAGTCGGGCCTTTCGAAATCGGTCCGCTACCGTGGCAACCGCCGCAGGTGGTGGTCGAATAGGCATCGATCCGTGGTCGATAGGCGCCCCTCGAGAGTCGCGGTAGTAGTGCTCTACTCCTCGGGGCACTCGGGCGGAGGACCATTGGTTTGTTCTTATTGTAATAAGATTGGGCACTCTAGCGAGAAGTGTCTGACTGCACTTGGCACGTGTCTTAGTTGTGGAGATCCTAATCATCGGCTCAAAGACTGCCCTAAGTCTAGAGCAGCCTCGATCCTGGTCGGGAGCAGGTCCAAGAGGGATAGCGATGGCGCCCTAAGGCGCAGCTCGTGTTTCGCGCTTGATCACGAGGTGTTCCCGAGTCTACTGTGATCGGAGGTACTCTTTCGCCTTCGGTCATCATGCTCGAGTTCTTATAGATCCGGTTCTACTCATTCTTATGTTGCATCGCATTTCCTAGAACATTTATGTGTATTGCCCGCCCAGCTACCTTATGTGCTTGAGGTGTCTACACCGCTTGGGTGATTGCTTGTTGGCGCCTCGAGGTCTATAGAGGCCGTGATGTGCTTGTTCATGATCGAGTCTTGCATGCTGATTTGGTAGTATTGCCTATTAGAGACTTTGATGTGATTCTTGGTATGGATTGGCTATGTGTGCATCATGCTTTAGTTGACTGCCGTCGTAAGAAAGTAACTTTTGCCATGCCCGGTATTCCTGAGTTTGTGTTTTCGGTGATCATGCTATGAATGGGGTTCATATTATTTCGCCATGGCTAGACAACTCTTATCGCTGGTGTACGGGTATTTAGCTTGTGTACTTGATACTAGCATGTCTTCGCTAAGCTAGAGGATATTCCGGTAGTTAATGAGTTCCCTGATGTCTTTTCTTCCGAGTATGCTTTGCCTCCCGACCGAGAACTAGAGTTCTCAGATTGAACTATTGCCGTGGACTTCGCCTATTTCTAGGCACCTTACCGTATGGCTCCGGAGTTGCGAGAGTTGAAGGATCACCGCAGAACTTCTAGATAGGGAGTTCATTAAACCGAGTGTATCTCCTTGGGGTGCACCGGTGTTGTTTGTGAGGAAGAAGGATGGTAGTTTACGGCTTTGTATAGACTATCGACAGCTTGAACCAAAGCTACTATCAAAAATAGGTATCCCTTGCCACACATTGATGATCTTTTGATCAACTTCGGGTTCAGCTTGTTCATTCCAAGTTTGACTTGAGGAGTGGCTATCACCGCTTGAGGGTTCGAGCGAGGATGTCCCGAAGACGCCTTCCGCACGCGCTTATGGTCATTATGAGTTTGTTGTGATGCCGCTTTGGATTGACCAACGCACTGCAGCTTTTATGGACTTGATGAATAGGGTTTTCCATGAGTATCTCGATTGCTTTGTGGTGGTATTTATTGATGACATTCTTGTGTACTCCAAGTCACGAGAGGAACATGCGAATCACTTGAGAGAAGTTCTTTCTATCTTGCGAAGAAGCAACTTTATGCGAAATTTAGTAAGTGTGCTTTCTGGCTTGAGCAAGTTTCTTTTCTAGGGCACGTGGTGTCTAGTGATGGTATCGCGGTGGATCCATCCAAGGTTGAGGCGATTACTAAGTGGAAGACGCCTAGTACGGTGACCGAGGTCCGTAGTTTCTTGGGCTCGGTGTTATTACCGTAGGTTCATTGAGGGGTTTTCAAGATCGCTACTCCGATGACTAATTTGACTCAGAAGAAGTCTACTTTTATATGGAGTGATAAGTGCGAGGCTAGTTTTCAGGAGTTGAAAAGGAGGTTGACTACGGCTCCTATTTTGGCATTGCCTAGTGGTTCGGAGAACTTTGTGATTTATAGCGACGCCTCGTTAGAAGGCTTGGGTTGCGTGCTTATGCAGAATGGGAGAGTTATTGCCTATGCTTCGAGGAAGCTATCACCTTATGAGCAGAATTACCCGACACATGACCTTGAACCGGCAAATTATTATCTTTGCGCTTCACAAGTGGAAGCATTATCTTTACGGGCTAAGTTTGAGATATTCACCGATCATAAGAGTTTGAAGTATCTCTTTTCACAAAAAGAGTTGAATATGCGATGAGGCGATGGATGGAGAAACTTAAGGATCATGATCGCACTATTTCATATCATCCGGGGAAAGCTAATGTTGTTGCGGATGCCTTGAGTAGGAAGGCGTATATGTCTTGTTTGATGATGAAGGAGTGGAAGATGCTTGAGGACGTCCGAGAATGGAGTCCAGTTGCGAATGAGCATAGGGTTATCTTTGCTAGCGTGCGTGCTACGCCTGCATTGTTTGAGTTGATTAAGAAGGCTCAAGTTTCTGATTCTGAGTTAGGGAAGATTATTGATGGATTGGGTGATGGTAAGACACCGGAGTTTGCTATGAACACCGATGGGATTTTGACTTTTCGTGGTAGAGTTTGTGTTCCTTCTACCGATGGGGTTAAGCGTATGGTTCTTGATGAGGCTCACAAGGCCAAGTATACTATACATCCAGGGAGTACCAAAATGTATAGGGACTTGAAGAGACAGTTTTGGTGGAATGGGATGAAGAGAGAAATAGCAGACTATGTATCTAGATGCTTGACGTGTCAGGTTAAGGTCGAACACCGAACACCGAGACCGCCGGTTTACTTACCACTTGAGATACCGGAGTGGAAGTGGGAGCATATCACCATGGATTTTGTGACAGATTGCCACGCATCGCCGAGGTTTCGATGCAGTTTGGGTTGTTGTGGATAGGTTGACCAAATCTTCACATTTTATCCCTGTTGCGATGACTTATAGTTTGAGTCAGTTGGCAGCGTTGTATGTCCAGGACATCGTGAGATTGCACGGCATTCCAGTTAGCATTGTTTCGGATAGAGACCCCAGGTTCACTTCTAGATTTTGGCATTCCTTGCAGGAGGCTTTGGGTACGAAGTTAAACTTTAGTACGGCTTTTCACCCGCAGTCTGATGGTCAGTCGGAGAGATTGATTCAGGTATTGGAGGATTTGTTGCGTGCTTGTGCCATGGATTTCAAAGGTAGTTGGGATTCCCATTTACCGTTAGCCGAATTTGCATACAATAATAGTTACCAGTCCAGTATTGAGATGGCGCCATATGAGGCTTTATATGGGCGCAAGTGTCGTTCACCGATTTGCTGGGATGAGGTTGGTGAAGCTAAACTTTGGGGTTCGGAGATGGTACAACAGTCGGCTGAGAGCGTGAAACTTATTAGAGATAGATTGCTTACAGCCCAGAGTAGACAGAAGAGCTACGCGGATAACCGGAGACGCGACTTAGAATTTCAGGTTGGTGACTATGTGTTCTTGAAAGTATCGCCCCGACGCGGTACTAAGCGATTTGGGAAGAAAGGTAAACTTTCACCTCGATTCATTGGACCATTCGAGATCCTAGAAAGGATTGGAGCTTTGGCGTATCGGTTAGCATTGCCACCTTCTATATCGGATGTTCATGACGTCTTTCATGTCTCGATGCTACGCAAGTACTTGAAGGATGAGTCACATGTCCTGACTTATGATGAGATTACTTTTGAGCCTGACCTTTCTTATGATGAGAAGCCGGTGAGGATTCTGGACACGAAAGAGCAAGTGTTGAGGACAAAGAAGATTCCCTTGGTGAAGGTCTTGTGGAAGAATCATGATATTGAGGAAGCCACGTGGGAGACCGAGCTTGATATGAGAGAGAAATACCCTTTCCTATTCGATGACTCCGGTAAGAATTTAGGGACTAAATTCCTTTAAGTGGGGGAGGATGTGAGAACCCAAACCCATTACTTGCATTATTTGTTTTATACCTTATTAACATGTTTGTATTATGCCTTAACATGTTAGATACTTCTATTTGTCCATGTCTGGCTCGTATTATTATTATTACGTTCCTTGTCGCTTGAATACCTTCTATGCTTAGCATACCTTGCCGTTATGCCTTGAGTGTTGCCTTAGCATGATTTGCACTCAACCAAGACTTGTTAGGGTTCTATTGTCTTCCATAGATGACTTAGAACATTCACCTTGATCATTGTAAGCTTGATTGGAAGTTTAGAAACCTTCTTGCTTTGTTTTGGCCTTAGCGATTTCCCTCGTCTCCCGTATTGCTTGTATTTCGACGTGCGAAATGTTCGTTGAGTTCTTGGACTTGTATTCAAGTCATAACCATGTTTAAACAAGCCCTTTCCATGCCCAAGTTATCCTAGTTTTATTGACGTTTGATTCGGGTTTGATTCGTCAACCAATCGTCGCATGATTCGAGCCTTGTCCTACCTTGTTCCGGGTGTTGTTCGGGTGTGTTTCGGACTTGATTTGAGTTATGTTAGACCCTAGAATGGTTGCCCATAAGTTTGGGACCATTTAGGACTTGTTTAGGTCAAGTTTTGGAGCTCCAGAAGCCCAGGCGGCCGCATGGCTCGAGTGAGGCGCCCGCCCCAAATGCTGAGAGCAATTGAAAAATGGAGACAGCCCCAGTAGTTGAGGCGGCCGCATGGCCTAGGTTGAGGCGCCCGCCTCACTTGCTGATCAATCCTACGGGATTTTTCTCCTTCAATCTTTTGTGACCCAATTAGCCACTTAAGCCTCCTTCCTAATTGGCCCTAATCCTACCTATTAGACCCTAATCAAGTTAGATTAGTCCTAACCTCAAGCAACCTCCACTTGACAAGTGGAATTTGGAGCCCTCTCCTTGTGCCAAGTGGATTTCCACTCATTCCATGCAAGATATAAAAGCTCACCCTTTGTTTAATCAAGCTTAAACCTTCATTCTCAGATTTTCTCTCCTCTCTCCTACCAAGCTTTGTGTGTGTAGAGAAAAGGTGAGATTAGTGTGTGTTACTTCCCTAGATTGAGCTCCCGACCTCCGATTGCCAAACCGAGACCACCGTAGTGAAGCTACCGACGAGGAGAACGTTTCCATCCGGATAGTTTATACTCCAACCATCCTTTTCCTTGGTGAAGGTAAGCTATTGATTCCCCCTTAGGTTGTATGTTAGACTTGCCATGTTCCCCTCTTCTATTGATTTCCATGCTCCTACCATGTCCAAGCCATGATTGTGGATGTTTTGATCTTTTGGGATTTTGAATAATATGTCCATCTTGTTGATTGAGACCTATGCCTAGAATTAATTATGTTCTATGCTTCCTTAGGAACAACTAATGTTCTTGGATTAATAGATTTTGATAACTCTTGGGAATTATGATTTCTAGGGTTTCCTATGCCATGTATTGATCATCCTATTGAATTGAGTCCTAGGCTTAGAATTTATTTGTGTTCTATGTTCCCCTATGAATAAATAATGTTCTTGGACCATTGCATTTTAATAGCCTTTGAAATAATGATTCTAAGGTCCCTTTTGAATTCAAACCAATGCTAATTCGTGACTATGGTTATTAAATGGATTAATGACCTAGCCGATCATATACGAGAACTTAGAAAAGGGTTCATGATGCATTTAGCGTCCTAACTCTATCGGATGAATTGTTAGAGACGACTCAACGGAGTCAAGTTTAGCGAGCCATTGAACAATACCGGCTCACCGATCAATCCCTACGACGTTCTAAACGCGTTTCCCTAAGAATAATAATTCTAGACTTTTGAACTTGAATTGATTACCTTGCTTGATCTTGAATGTCATATTATAGAATGACTAATTGACATGTGAGTTCGCTCTTGTCGAACTCAATCCTACTTGGTTATTGATGAGAATAATTTACTTGTCTTGAACGAGATCGCTCTTGTCGACCTCGTTCTCTACTTGAGAATTTTGTTAAGTATACATTACTTGGCATTTGCATGAGTCAGTGGCATCCCGTCTTTGTTCACACACGCCTCACTTGTGGCCACAGGTGGGAAGTAGCCCCTTCTTTGTAATCATTAGAGCATCATTGGTGTGACTATCCGGGCATCTCCTCGGAAGATCGATGTACTTACACACATTCGATACCGCGCACATTCCGGAATAACGCTTGTATGCAGGAACTACGTAGCGGCCCGGCTCTCCATATATCCTTATCCTATGTGATTTAATTATGCGCACTTATGTGAAACAATGTGCATCTTGGATATATGACCTCTATGCTTATGTGACGATATCTTGCCTTGTATGTTGCATATTGCCATGACATGCATGATTGATAGCTTACAAGTCTTTATGACTTACCCTTTCCCCTTTACTGCTTTAGATCCTAGCAAGACAGGTCCTGCTCGTTGAGACTAGCTGTGTTCGTGCCTTGTGCCCTTTTTGGTGACCGTTGATTCTTGAAGAGGTGGTTTAGATATCCTCTTCCTCTTGTTTATATTTTGTAAGGACGACGGGATAAAGCAAGTCAATTAGACTATGCTTGGGTATTTGTATAGAACTTGATCTTGTAAATCTTAGCTACTAGTAGTTTAATACTTGTAGTACTTGTAACCCTTTTGTGCCGGCATTATGTAAGCCGAGCTTTGGTTAACTTGTTATTATTCCACTACGTATTAGTCTTCCGCTGAGCATGCTATTAGCTCCTAATTAATTCTTGTCTATGAACTGTTAGCTTGGGTTCCGGCATGTAGTGTTGCCGATGACTTGGTTATATTGCTTAACTGTTTTATCAGGTTTGAAAAGTTTTAAAAATATCCGGCCGTTTGGTGCCGAGGCGTGCTACGTCTCTAATGTTGCGTCACGTCGTTTTTATAAATTAAGTCCTTGCATGTTAATTGCCTACTTGTTTCCTTCCTATTTGGGCGGTCCGACCCTCGGTTCCACCTCGGGCCCGGGTCGGGTCGCCACAACTCCTATTTGTATAACAAAGAAACAAAACTGTGAAGGGAGCCAGGAAGAGAATACTCAATTTGGTTATGACATGGAGTATGTAGAAAACAATGTTGAAGAGCAAAATAATGGAGAGGAAGAAGCAGAAGAAGAAAATGAAGGAAATGACACAATTGGTTGGTTGGATGCAAGTAATGATTAATCTACACCCTCAAGACAGAGATTTAATAGGTTCAGTCAAGGCAACCGAGATCAAGATAGTTACTTCACAAGAGAGCATTTATTGAATTCTTTAGTTGGAAGTACATCGCGAGTGTTACCGGAAGATATTGATTTGAAGGTTGGCCAGGTATTCAATAACAAGAGGGAGGTTTAGGATGTTGTGTACTTACTTGCATTGACTAATAAGTTTGAGTTCAAAACAACCAAATCGAACCAAACTGTGTACACATTAGTTTGTGCTAGTGATAATTGCAAATGGCGTTTACGAGCAACAAAGTACTTAGAAAGTGAATTTTTTTCAGATCCAAAAATATACAGCTGAACATACTTATCCCCATAACATGTGCATGACTGATGATAGACAAGAAACATCGAGAGTTATTGGAATACATATCTCGACAGAGTTGGCGGACAGACAAGTGTTTCGACCAAAGGACATCATTGGTAAGATTACCCGAGATTTTGGTGTTAATCTAAACTATCAAAAAGCCAGGAGGTGTAGACAAACTACCTTAACACACCTAAGGGGCTCAACGGAGGATAGTTACAGAAAATTAGGCGCATATGCCCATAATTTACAATTGGCTAATCCAACGACAGTCTAATCTTTAGTGCATCGATTGAGGTCACCATTTTATACAACATATTGTTGGAGATTGGCATATGATGAAAACATCTACCCTGTCACCAATGAACATTCCACAATCAATCAAAGAAATGACTATTTTGCCACCTTTAGTTTGAGTACGAGCCGATCTTTGTAGAACGAACAGAATCCCTTCAATTGGAGAGCAACGCGGAAGACAAAAATGTTGTGGATGTCAAAAAGTAGGACACAAGCGACTTTTATGTCCTGATCGAACTCCTATGAGTCATAGACAATCACAACCTAATCCAACTCCTACGAGTGATAGGCAATCACAATTTTAGTTTTGGTTTGTAGTATGTTGAATTTCAAATTTCTCATCCATTTGACATTGAACTAATGTTAACATCAACCTTGAGTTGTTCAGATGTTTTATATTTGATTTTAATCAGATTATATTTAGATTATTGTTTGTATTGATTTCATTAAAAAACACAAGGTGTACTAAAATTGTCCAAGGTGTACCCAAATATTCAACAACAGTTCCGTTACTTGGGCCGAACATATTTAGAACCGTTTGGTTAACTGGACCGAACTTATTTCAAACGGTTCGACCAATATACCCGAACACTATGAAAATGTTAAATAGCAAGGTGCAATAGAGAACTTGCGGGGTAAAATAGACATTTCAACTGCATAGCTTCACAAAACGGAGGGAAAATTGAGGGTTTATGTATCATTGACCATAAAGCCCCAATTACTTTCGCATGTCGTTACTACCTCAGGCTCAGGCTACTACAACAAACTTCTCTTGCTCGATCAAAGTTGCTTCTTCTTCATCCATGGTTGAATGATACTGTGGTGATAATAAGGTGCTCAAGACTGCTTGGACTGGTACAAATCCTGGGTGAAGGTTCTTTGGTTGCCCAAATTACACCCAAGTAAGTTTGACCATCAAAATCCTGGTCTGGAACATCCATATTTGATTTTTTTATGAGCTTAACCCACATTCAATTTTCTAATTTCAATGATTTAAAGGATGGTGGAGGATGTGATTACTTTTCTTGGCATGATCCCCCAATGTGCCTTCAATCGACTGTGGTTATTCCTGGTCTGCTAAAGGCCATCAATCTCCATGAAAATGAGATAGTGCAATTGAAAATCACATGTGCTTGGGAGCGAAAAGTTTTCATTGGCATACTATTTGGGTGTTTTAGTTTTATTCAGGTGTTGATGTTCTTACTTGTTATGGTTTGAAGTGAAGGATAGAAGCAAGTAACAAACACTGTTAATCGTAGTTGATTTTTATTTTAGTGTTGTTGCTACATAATGCTTGTAAGGAGCATTTAAGTTTAGGGTTTTTGCAATAGATTGGATGTTATTGTTAGTTTTTGAGAGTTTATTATGTATGTAAAATACCCCTTTAATGATAATATTGTACTCAAATTGTGCTCAAATTGATGAACTTGACTCTTATTAATGAAATTTACTCAAATTGTGCTCAAATTGATGAAATTGTACTGAAATTGATGAAATTATAAACATGTTACAAAAGTCAGGAAGGTCATAGCATTCACGGATTGATTGAAAAAAAAACACAAATATTCAATAATTGTTCGGTTCCCTGGATCGAATCTCTTTCAAAGAGTTCGGGTAACTGGACTGAACCTTTGTTAAGGCGTTCGGTTATTATACCTGAACATAGTTTACAGTTTAGGTTTTAGGGTTTAAGGGTTTAGTGTCCAGGGTTTATATCATAGGCATACGGTGACCGAGCCGACGGTTTAGACAACCCGGTTATTTCCACGGGCATTTATATCAGAGGCATACCACAACGACCAGGACGATGACCAGTTATTTCCAGGGTTTATAATAGATTATACGGGCGCGACGACCGATTATTTCGGGGTTTATATCAGTCATACAACAACGACCAGTATGATGACCAGTTATTTCCAGGGTTTATATCAGATTATGCAACTGACCAGTACGACAACTAGTTATTTCCACGGTTTATATCAAATGCATACAACGACAACCAGTTATTTCCAGGGTTTATATCCTAACAAAATGACCGATGACCCGATTATTTCGAGGTTTATATCGATTATCGACGACCAATGACGACCAATATTTCGGGGTTTATATCAGAGGCATACAACGACGACCAGTATGACGACCAGTTATTTCAAGGGTTTATATCAGATTATACGGCCGAATGCGACAACCAGTTATTTCTAGGGTTTATATTATAGGCATACAACGACGACCATTTATTTCTAGGGTTTATATCAGATTATACGACTGACCAGTACGACGACCAATTATTTCCTATGTTTATATCAGAGGCATACAACGACTGATCAGTACAACGACCAGTAAATATATAGGTCACATTCCCCATTCCCCATTCCCCATTCCCAAATAAATAATATTAAAATTTTAAAAAAATTCAAACAAATTTGCATTAGATAATTTTGAATCCATTATTTATTTAAATTTATATTATCTTTTTCCATTTTCAGATAGTTTTTTTAAGTTAATTGTCTACATTACCCTTTTTAATTTGTAAAAACCCGTGTAAAAGTTGGAAAGAACACTTATTTAAGAAACAAAAAAAAAACATCATTAATTTATTGAATCTAGTCATCTACATGAATCTAAAGGGTGCAATATAAGAGTGGTAAATTTTGCCAAATCATTTAATAGTAGACTTAATTTAATATCCACACACAAAAAAATTTAATTAGAAAATGGACAATTTGTTTAAAACGGCCTAAAAAGGAAGATAAGCTCTTCTTTTGTATTTTTTCTCTTAGTCACAAAAAGTTATTTCCAAATTTTTTTTTCTTCCAACCTAAAATCCTTATCAGCTGTTCCCTCCTTTCCCTTCCCTCTCTCTCTGTCTCTCTCTCTCTCCATACACGACACCGAACAAACAAACAAAGACAAGAGGAGGAGCCCTACGAACAGAAAACAAGACAGCAAAGGTTCATAATCACCCCCAAATCAAACTTTCTCAGCAATAGTGAACAACAACCAAGCAACAACAACACATAATCTGATACACCCCCAAATCCATTCCAAAAATGTCAAGCTTCATAGGTTTGAAATTTCATTCTTTTGTCTTATATTTTGAAGTTTGAAGGGTTTGAAATAACTTAGGGTTTCAAATGAATTAGGTTTTGAACTAACATAGGGTTTGAATTCCTCAATACAATTTATAAACTGAGATATATGATGGAAAGATATAGAAGAATCCTGAAATTGCTAAATTTTTTGGGTGTTGTACCCGAACAATCTTAAGAATGTTCGGTTTGTACACCTGAACATATATGTATTTTTTTGTTTTTTAATTTATTTAAAGGTTTATATCAGATTACATGTTGTACCAACTGTTTTTTATATTGTGTTTTACTTTATGTTTGCAGGAAAGGCAACAAAGGCTCTTAGCATTGGGAGTAAAAAACCAAAGGCCCCCGATAGGGAAAGACCAATGGCTGCCAATAGACAAGCACAACAATTACAACGTGAAAAAGATGCACAAGTGAAAAAAGATGTGGACTTATAGGTAAACAAATATCGCGTACACCTTGACGATTTTCAGTTTCATAATCAAGAACAACAACAATAGGCATAGTAGATCAAAAATAGGCATAGTAGATCAATTGAAGTATTTGTTTCCTTAGCTCTTAATACACACTCATATATAAAGGCTAAGACCAATTTATATTTATCCTCCACATTATCTGCATTTTCAAATGATGTTTTCAAAACTGATTGCTTCACAGCACTCCATACCATTATATATTGATTGACCAACCTCTTTGTAGTAGGAATTCGTTCCCAACAGTCTTCTTCCGATCCAGTAGATAAGCATGTGATTAAGGTGTAGTCGAATAACGAAAATCTTACATTTTTCCCACCTATATGAAACCTGAGCTCATCCTTTTTGTCGGTGGGTGACTCGATCAAGAACATAGCCAATACATTGAACAACACATTGCTCCTCTTAATATTTCTATTGATGCTACACAGTTTTCCAAATGAAGAATTCCTAAACAATTCTTTGTGTACATCGTCAAGTTTGAATAAACATCATCAACTACTTTCAAATCTTCTCTACAATTGTTCTATGCATTGTACCATTCATCTTTTTTCGTCAAATACAATGTCATTCTGTCTGTATTAGAAACATAAAACATTAAAGATGAATTAAAACACAAACAAACAACCAGTAACTAAATTACTTAAATACAATGTCATTTTGATCAATAACCATGTATTCTTTGACTATTATAATCTCATTTTTTATGAATTTGACTCAACTAATAATTTTAGTTCCTGGTTGTTTGTTTGTGTTTTAATTCATCTTTAATGTTTTATGTTTCTAATACAGATAAAATGGCATTGTATTTGACCAAAAAAGATGAATGGTACAATGCAAAGGTCAGCTGTAGAGAAGATTTGAAAGTAGTTGATGATGTATATTCTAAACTAGACGATGAACACAAATGTTTAGGAATTCTTCAGATGGAAAATTATGTAGCATCAATAGAAATATTAAGAGGAAAAATGTGTTGTTTCATGTACTGGCTATGTTTTTGATCGAGTCACCCACCGGCAGAAAGGATGAGCTCTGGTTTCATATAGGTGGGAAAAAAGTAAGATTTTTGTTATTTGACTACACTTTAATCACCAGCTTATCTGCTGGATCGGAAGAAGACTGTTGGGAACGAATTCCTATTATGAAGAGGATGGTCAATCAATATATAATGGTATGGAGTGCTGTGAAGGAATCCGTTTTGAAAAAAACATTTGAAAATGCAGATAATGTGTATGATAAATATAAATTGGGCTTAGCCCTTATATATGAGTGTGTATTGAGAGCTAAGGAAACGAATACTTCAATTGGCATGGTTGTTTTGGATAATGTAGATGATTTGGAGTTGTTTAACATATATCCATGTGAGATAAGGTCATATTCTTACCTTATCAATTCAATTAAGAATATTGCTGATAAAAAAAACTCATTCAACTAAGAATGTATGCTATGGCTTCTGTTCTGCATTACAGGTAAACAATTGTAATTTGAAATATTCTAAATTTTATATTGATTAGCTAATTATTTGATGTTTCTAACATGCAACTCATTTTTAGGTTTGGGCATTTGAGATGTTTAGTGAATTTCATGGATTTGGAGATCTATTTCAACTCTCAACTATTAGATCTGATGATGATGTGGCCATTCTTCCAAAAATGTGCAAATGGCAGTCGAAAAAAACTCCAAAGTTCCTTGAAATAATCGAAAAATTGGATGTAAATTGGGTAAATGTTTTCAATTTTTGTGATAGTTGATTAAAATTTAATTTTGTTTGTATAGTTGTTGATTAATGAAGTTGTTTTTGATCAATTGTCCGGATGGTGTTCTTGTTCCATTAACCCCGGCAACGATCGAACAAAATGAGTCTTATGTTTTTGCGTTTCAGCAGCGTTTTGGTGAAGTTTGGACAATATCATTTGATGTTGAGGCTAAAAATTTTGTTAACGATGAAGCCCAACAGTCTCCACCACGCAACTCCTCACCATTCCATTCATTCCCAGACCACTCCCCACCACGATGTAGTGAAGGACATGTCACCCTTTCTTCTAATGGCATGCTTATTTCCATTTTTGATACGTTGAGGGAGATGAACCAAAAGCTTGATGCTCAAAGCATTCAAATCAGTGGTTTGAGGAATGAGGTCTCGACTTTGGATTAAAAAGTGGTTAAATATTTCCGTTATGGTTTTGAATAATTATTTGTGATATTTATTCTTTTTTACCTACTTACTTAATTTTGTATCAAATGGCAGAGTAATGCAATGACAATGATAGAGGCATTGAGGGAACATGCACCATTCTTACACGATGATCCTATGATGTGGACTCATATTCATACTCCCAACACCACTCTTAACATAGTCTTCAGTACCACCACATTTTCCCCTCCCCCTCTCACTGCCACTACCACACTTACCTTTCCCCTTCCCATTACTGCCACACTTTCTCTTCCCACTACCATAACCACACTTTCCCTTCCTATTACTTCTGTCTCTCCCACTACTATGCTTCCCACTACCACTTCCCACACCGCACCCTCTCCCACACCATACTTCTCACTCCCACTACCTTTTCCTCTCCACTACCATAATTCTCCCTGATGAGGCCCAAGTCACCAAGGAACCAGATGATGATGCCCAAGTCACCAAGGATCCACCAACAATGCAATCAATGAATGGACCAATAACAAGGGCTCAAGCTAGGAAAATTCAAAATGAAGTCCTCAATTTATCCCGTGAGACATTTGACTTAGAAGCCCAAATTATGGCACGCAAAGGAGGAGACAAAGCGGGTCAAGAAAAATGGGTGAAGACTCTAATTTATTCGGATGAAGGAGGCTACAAAGGGCTGAATTTAGGCGCCCCCAAACAAGCCCAACCGGCCAAAGAAGAAGGATCTAGAAGGCTTCTAGAAGGATGATGACTCACCTTTGTTTCTTAGCTAAATTTTGTCTCTAGTGTAGGAACAAACAAGGAGAATATTCTCCAAATGCGCCTAGTCATAGGATTTGCTAGAAAGTTTGTTAGATCTTATCTTTTAGTAGCTAGATCTTATCTTTTATTAGCCAATGGCAGCCTAGAACTCATAGATATATATATAGGGCTGTCCTTATCTTTTGTAATCAGATTTTGATGAATGAAAAATATGGTAGTTTTCTTCCCAACCTTGAGTCTCCAAGGCTATTGAGCGATCGGGGGTTACCCGAGTACTCACGGGCTTATCAATCGTCTTTCCGTAACGATTGTGGCGTCCTACACTTCCTTTGATTGCCGGTTTCGTCACACGATGGTTAAGGGCTAAATACCCATTGATTGTCGTTTGCGTGAACCCGAGGTCAAGGTTCCATCACCATTTGCTGCCTAGTTCGTTTCTTCCTCTAGCTTGCTGCATTTTATGAGTTTCTCCTAAGAAGACTCATATCATTTTGGTATCAGAGCGAAGGTTCGGCTTCCTCGACTATCCTCTTTTATATAAATCGTTCTTTGTGCTTTCTTCATTTGTTTCTTCGATCTAAGAGTCTTAAACTCTAAGGCTGTTTTGCTTTCTCGTTTGCTATCTACAAAACCGAGTGTTGCTGTTCTATATTTCCGTGTTATATCCTAAAAAAAAAAACCGAGTATTGTTGGTATAACTTCAAAAAGAAAAAGAAAAACATATCTCTAATCGTTATGTTTGTGCTGTCCATCATATTGCTTTCTTCGAGCTAGAGCCTTATATTCTAGACTATTTTATATTTCCATTTGCTATCTTCAAAACCCGAGTGTTGTGGCTGTTGTGTTCATCTAATATCTCAAAACCCAAGTGTTTGTGGCTGTTTTACATTTTTCGTTTTCCATCTTCAAAACCCAAGTGTTTAGTTCGAATATTCCCATTCTTTCTTCTATAAGCTTCTTTCCGATTGTGAGTGTGTGAGTTGCTTGTGGTTTATTTTCCTTTTGCTCTTAGTCTTGTTGCTCTAAGGTTGAGAAGTTAGAAAGGAAATAGGCAAGAGAGGGTGAGACCAAAAGAGGGAAAAAAGCCATTGTGAGTGTATACACGAGGGGAGTGATCCTTCTTGAGTGAAACACGTGAGGGAGAGCTGTGAGGAATATATACATTTTGTGCAGATTTTTGGCGACTTGTGCAGGTTTGGAATGTCGGAGGAAAGTGGTATTGGAGATGAGGGTAATGTTACGGGTAACAAACTTTTCATGGAGGCTTTGATGTCCAATATAGAAGGGATGTTGAGGGCCCATAACAAAGAAATCATTGAAAGGATTGGTAGGTTAGAGAGTGCCCAAAAACAAAAGGGTAAGATGGAAGGTTCTAGTAGGGAGGAAGTTGAAAGAGGTGAGCCACCCCGGCGTAGGTTTGAGGAGGACCGATTTGGGGGTCGTGATGACTGGGAGGATTATGAATCCAAATGAAAGAGGAGGAAGAGAGTCAAAGGGAAAATCTGTTTCACACTAGGTGTAGGGTGAATGACAAAATTTGTGGGGTAATAATAGATGGGGGTAGTTGTGCAAATGTAGTAAGTTTGAACTTAGTGAAGAAGTTGGGACTAACCATGCTACCCCATCCTAAACCCTATCGCTTACAATGGCTGAATGAGCAACGAGAGTTGAAGGTGAACAAGCAAGTACTCTTGAAATTTAAGATATGAAAGTATGAGGATGAGCTTATGTGTGATGAGGTGCCAATGCAAGCCACCCATATCCTTCTTGGGAGGCCTTGGCAATTTGATAGGCGTGCAATTCATAACGGGTACACTAACAAGTACACGTTTCACTTTGATAACAAACACATTGCACTTGCACCCTTGACTCCAAAACAAGTGTTTCACGATCAACTGACTTTGCAAAGAGAGAATTCGGCAAGTAAAGAAAAGAATATAGAGAATGCTGAGAAAAAAGAGAGTATGAGGGAAAATAAGAGAGAGGGGCCGGCTAAAAATGTGAGTGACAAAAGAGTGATAGCCGGGCAAAAGGAGAGTGAGTTGATAGAGGGGCCGGCTAAAAATGAGGGTAAAAAAAGAGTGATAGCCGGGCAAAAGGAGAGTGAGTTGATGGAAAATAGTTCAAAAGAAAAGAGTGTGAGAGAAAAGAGAAGTTTAATAGCCAAAGTGAGTGTGGTAAAAAGAGCGATGCTACTTGAAAGACCCATGATCATCCTCATGTTTCGAGAGGCACTTGTGAATACTAACAATGATTTAATTGCTTCTTTGCCTAGCTCTTTGTCTTCTCTTATTCAGGAATTTGCTGATGTGTTTCCCAAGGAGATTCCAAGTGGGCTGCCACCAATTCGGGGAATTGAGCACCAAATCGATTTTGTTCCCGGGGCTTTCATTCCAAATAGGCCAGTCTATAGATGCAATCCCGAAGAGACCAAGGAACTTCAAAGACAAATTGAAGGGTTGTTGGAAAAAGGTCAAGTTAGGGAGAGCATGAGCCCTTGTGCGGTGCCGGTTCTTTTAGTCCCCGAAAAGGATGGATCATGGCGGATGTGCACGGACTGCCGAGCCATCAACAATATAACGGTAAAATATCGATATCCCATTCCTAGACTAGATGATATGTTGGATGAATTGCATGGTTCCAAATTTTTCACAAAACTTGATTTGACACAAGGATATCATCAAATCCGAATGAGGGAGGGAGATGAGTGGAAAACTGCATTTAAAACAAAACATGGACTGAATGAGTGGTTGGTGATGCCTTTTGGGCTAACTAATGCACCAAGTACCTTTATGCGTTTAATGAACCATGTTTTGAGGGAATTCATTGGAAAATTCGTAGTTGTTTATTTCGATGACATTTTGATTTTTAGCAAGACTTTAGATGAGCATGTAGTACACTTGAAATCTGTTTTAGGTGCTTTTACGTGATGCAAAGTTATATGCTAATCTTGACAAATGCACTTTTGGTACGGATAGACTTGTTTTCCTTGGTTTTGTTGTAAGTTCACAGGGCATACAGGCGGATGAGGAGAAAGTGCGAGCAATTCAAGAATGGAAGAGCCCTACAAATGTGGGAGAAGTGCGAAGTTTTCACGGCCTCGCTAGGTTTTATAGGAGATTTGTGAAAGACTTCAGCTCCATTGCAGCCCCCTTGACCGAAGTCATTAAGAAACATGTGGGATTCAAGTGGGGGGGAGCTCAAGAGAAGGCATTTCTGACTTTGAAGGAGCGATTGACCAATGCACCTTTATTGGTCCTTCCTTGCTTTGAAAAGACCTTTGAGATAGAATGTGATGCGTCGGGAATCGAAATTGGAGCCGTACTCATGCAAGAAGGGCGTCCATTAGCCTATTTTAGTGAAAAGTTGAGCGGAGCCACATTGAACTACCCCACCTACGACAAGGAACTCTATGCATTGGTTCGGGCTTTGGAAACGTGGCAGCACTATTTTTGGCCCAAGGAGTTCGTCATTCGCACGGACCATGAATCTTTGAAGCACTTGAAGAGTCAACAAAAGTTGAACCGTCGACATGCCCGTTGGGTTGAGCTCATTGAAACCTTTCCTTATGTCATCCGGTACAAACAAGGTAAGGAGAATGTGGTAGCCGATGCCCTTTCTCGAAGGTATGTATTGCTTTCCAATCTAGATGCGAGGATTTTAGGATTCGAGCACATTAAGCAATTATACCATGTTGATGCTGATTTTGGTAAGGATTATGTGGGTTGTGAAAAGATTGCATGTGGGAAATTCTATCGGGTAGATGATTTTCTTTTTCGTGAAAACAAACTTTGCATACCCGCTTGTTCCATGAGAGAATTACTTGTGAGGAAGCCCATGGTGGGGGCTTGATGGGATACTTTGGTGTGGCCAAGACCTTATCGGTTTTGCAAGAACACTTCTTTTGGCCACACATGAGGAGAGATGTTGAGAAGATTTGTGCTAAGTGACTAACTTGTTTGAAGGCTAAATCTAAGGTCCACCCCCATGGACTTTACATGCCTTTGCCTATCCCTAGTCACCCTTGGACGGACATATCTATGGACTTTGTCTTAGGATTGCCAAGGACTAAGTTTGGTAGAGACTCCATTTTTGTTGTTGTCGATAGGTTTTCAAAAATGGCACATTTTATCCCTTGTCACAAGACCGACGATGCTTCCCATGTCGCGAATTTGTTCTTTCGCGAAATAGTTAGGCTTCATGGAATGCCTAGAACTATAGTGTCGGATAGGGATGTTAAGTTTTTGAGCTACTTTTGGAAGACTTTGTGGGGGTAAATTGGGCACAAAACTTTTGTTTTCCACCACATGTCACCCACAAACGGATGGACAAACGGAGGTAGTCAATAGAACTCTATCCACACTTTTGAGGTCCATACTATCCACAAACATCAAGGCTTGGGAGGAGTGTTTACCACACATTGAATTTGCATATAATCGTAGTTTACATTCAGCAACCCAATTTTCTCCATTTGAGCTAGTTTATGGTTTTAATCCTCTAACGCCTTTGGATTTGTCTCCGTTGCCTGTTTCTGAGTTTGTTAATGTAGATGGCGAAAAAAAGGCTGAATTTGTGAAGAAGTTACATGAGAAGGCAAGGCTCAATGTTGAGCGACGGACCGAGCAATATGTGCGACAAGCCAACAAGGGTCGCAAACATGTAACCTTTGAACCGGGGGATTGGGTATGGCTGCACATGCGCAAAGAGAGGTTTCCGGAATAAAGGAAGTCCAAATTGATGCCAAGGGGAGATGGCCCGTTTCAAGTCCTTGCAAGGATAAACGATAATGCATACACTTTGGACCTTCCCGGTGAGTATAAAGTAAGTGCTATTTTCAATGTTGCTGATCTAAGTCCTTATGATGTAGGTGACGATTTGAGGACAAATCGCTTTCAAGAGAGAGGGGATGATGAGGCCCAAGTCACCAAGGAACCAGATGATGAGGCCCAAGTCACCAAGGAACCACCAACAATGCAATACATGAATAGACCAATAACAAGGGCTCGAGCTAGGAAAATTCAAAATGAAGTCCTCAATTTATCCCGTGAGACATTTGACTTAGAAGCCCAAATTATGGCACGAAAAGGAGGAGACAAAGCGGGTCAAGAAAAATGGGTGAACACTCTAATTTATACGGATGAAGGAGGCTACAAAGGGCTGAATTTAGGCGCCCCCAAACAAGCCCAACCGGCCAAAGAAGAAGGATCTAGAAGGCTTCTAGAAGGATGATGACTCACCTTTGTTTCTTAGCTAAATTTCGTCTCTAGTGTAGGAACAAACAAGGAGAATATTCTCCAAATGCGCCTAGTCATAGGATTTGCTAGAAAGTTTGTTAGATCTTATCTTTTAGTAGCTAGATCTTATCTTTTATTAGCCAATGGCAGCCTAGAACTCATAGATATATATATAGGGTTGTCCTTATCTTTTGTAATCAGATTTTGATGAATGAAAAATATGGTAGTTTTCTTCCCAACCTTGAGTCTCCAAGGCTATTGAGCGATCGGGGGTTACCCGAGTACTCACGGGCTTATCAATCGTCTTTCCATAACGATTGTGGCGTCCTACACTTCCTTTGATTGCCGGTTTCGTCACACGATGGTTAAGGGCTAAATACCCATTGATTGTCGTTTGCGTGAACCCGAGGTCAAGGTTCCACCACCATTTGCTGCCTAGTTCGTTTCTTCCTCTAGCTTGCTGCATTTTATGAGTTTCTCCTAAGAAGACTCATATCACTCCCCCCCCACTACTGCTGTCTCTCCTACTACCACGATTCCCTTTCCTCTTCCTACTACCATACTTCTCCCTCCCACTACCACTGCCCTCAGACTACCACACTTCCCTTTCTGTTGGAATATGCCTGCTGAATCAATGCTTATTTATTTGCATATTGTAGAACACCTTGACTTGCTTGTTCCCATTACTACATGTTCTAACAAGTGACTAAAAGGGTTGCGTACCGATTAGTGTGGCAACTTGTTGAACATTGTATAGGTCTTATACTAGGCGAGTCCGAGTCTTAGTCCTACTCTTACATAATGACCTCAGCAGACCAGTTACTCAGTACACCAGCACCAGCAGACTTGCTAAAGGATGATAGCTCCTTCAAAGATATCATACCAGCAGATTTGTTATAGGTTGATAGTTCCCTACTCAACTATGTTGACCAGCAGACATATATACTGGAAGACTAAATCTTTAAAGGAACATCAAACCAGCAGACCTTCAATCCGTCTTGGGTTGCACGTGCAAACTTCAGTGGAATTATTACAGACGTTCAAAAACGATAAAATACTTAAGTTTTTCCTATAAAGTCAACTTTCGGAAGCGGCTTGACAGCTCTCAGACCTGCAAGATCTTGTTGGATTTTACTCAACAGATATTCCTCTCAACAGTTGGTTTTCAAGTTTAAATGTATCTACTGTATTGGAAAACCAAATGTCAGTGTACTATTCCATTAGACCTACTCAACTGTGACACATCCCGTCAGCCTGACTTTTGGACAACCTTTTTGAGTGAGAAATCTTCCAGAATATCTTTATCCTACAATCTAAAAGATTTAATCTTATCTGGCGAAACCTCTCTAACGGATACACGATCATTCGAAGGTAGTTTCAACGGATCTATTGATCTTCATCTATAAAAGAAACATATTCATCATTCTTCAAAAGAGAGAGCTAGCAAATGCTAGAGAGATAATGTGATAACGCGAGAACAAGAAATAGGTTAACATCTTCGCTCAAGCTATCTCATAAATCACTATGGAAAACTCAGACCTTTGCAAAACACTTTATGTGGATTGCAAGGAAGAAAAGTAAGAAGATAAGAAGAGTGATCTGCTAAAGCTACAAAGATGGAGAGCAATGTCTTGGTCAAGAAACCCCTTTATTGATTTGAGCTATTTGAATCTCTTCAAAGAACTCAGACTCTACAGCACCTCAGAAATCCAATCCTTTGGTAAAGATCAAACACTCCAGATTTCGTTGAAACCAGATTTCCAAAGATGTCCAGGGAAGAGGAACAACTATCTGTCTGCATTGTATTCATATCATCAGACTTGTATTCTATTGCAAGGATTGTTGATTGTGTAATTATAGGTCAAAGACTCAAGTGCTCAGCACTCAGTTGCTCAAATATTGACTATTTGAGCAACCCATAAAATTGTCTTCTCGTGTCTAATCTACTTGACTCCACCTATTCCTGACTTGTTCTAGAATCTCTGAAAGACGAGTTCTTGACTGGGGAAGGAAAACATAGGAAGAAAGTAGATTATTAGGTTAGAGAGTCTTAGTTGATGTAATAAACATGTTTGCCTTTGAGTAAACCTCTGCTGTATTTGCAATTATTACATATCCTTCAAACTCATCTCTGATCTCTCTTTCATGTTCTTAAAAGGTTTTGAATTTCCAAAGCTATCTATTATGTAACTCATATGCTATGCATCTAAAGAAGAGTTAAGTATACTGCTATTCTGAACATCCATTTCGTGTACATCTGCTTAAACCTTCTAAAGATATATATGTATTGCATGAACCTTTCCACTGCCAAACCTCTTTTAGCAAAAAAATTATCTTCAATCTGCCAGCAGAGTTTATTACTCAGCTCAGAACAAGTCTGTTGATCAGTACTACCAGCAGACATGTATCTCCTTCAGATTGCCTTATCACAAAAAGGCATTTCACCCAAATTCTTAAATGAATGGTGAGATAAACTTTGAAGTGGTAACATAGGCTATTCATCCCCCCTCTAGCCTATTTGAGCATATACATGGAACCAATAATTGGTATCAGAGCTTGACTCTATGAGCTTCTTGCCAGGTTTAACAGCTTGAGAGTTTGATCCTCGTTGCTCATTTCAGATGCATATCAAAAGAAATGTTTTATCACTTAGTTTATTCTTTGAAAATTCTTTTTATATGGGTTTACAAAAGAAATGTTTTCAAAAAATATTCAAAAATTGAAAATACATTTTTGTTTTTCAAAAATTGAAAATACATTTTTGTTTTTCAAAAAGATATTCAAAAATTGAAAATACATTTTTGTTTTTCAAAACTTTTGTTTTAAAAATAAAATTAAAGACTCTTTTTGTTTTAAAAACCCATGAGTTAGACATACCTCTATGATGATACTTGCTTGACTATGAGAAACTCATTCATATGATAGAAGTTAATTATTCAATTGATATTATGAAGTGAAATATCTCAGATGTACATAACTACGATGGATGCTTCACCCGCTGTTACATATGATATCTATCTGTAGAACAAATCTATCAAGCATGCAGATTGTTCCACTCATATTCCAAGGACACTCTTCGCAGAACTAAGAATTCTTCTTCAACTAAGAATCCTCTGTCGATTAAGGATACACCAAAGAATTCTAAGCTCATCTCCCCTCATTTATTTATTAATATATAATATATAAAGATATAATATAATTGAGATAAATATGGTGTGTATGTAAAGTTATTGGAGTTTGTGCCACTACTGGAAGAAGTTTTTGTGTTGGATAGCTTAAAGATATTTTTTATTTATTTTTAATGATTTGGGTAGCTTGGGGGAAAAACGTTTTCTCCACCATTGTACATGCTCTTATAGGCTTACTCTAGAGAACCGCTACATAGATGGTTTGGGTTTTGCTATTGGACCAAAAACCCAACATAATACCCAGGGAAAGGAAGGTGTGGGCTTGTCGAGCTAGGCTAGACTACCAGCGACATGTATGCTATAAGCAACAATGAGGAAATTATCAAGTATGAGCATTTGATCCGTGCAATGTTCTTTCATAGCCTTTGACATCTTAAGATTTTGGAACAATTATACCCTTCAGTTAATAAGGTCGATGAAAAGTCTATTAACTCGACCTTTGATAGGCCTTTGATCGACCATTGATAGACCTTTTATCGACCCAAAGGTCGAGTTAATCAACATAAATCTCACTATATAAATTTTGAGAGCCAAAAGGGTATTATAGATAATTCATCACAAAAGACACTATGAAAAAACATTTTTTGAGAATTAGTTTAGTTTTGTATTTTGTATGTTTGAAAATGTTATAAATAAAAATATCCTCAATCTAGTCGTACTAGCAACGGTCGACTTTTCCAGTTGGATGGACGAATATTCCAATTGGAAGGAAAAAAAAACCCAATTCGCTCCTATTCACTTCGACGAAAGAAAACCCTCTTTTCTCTCTCTCTTCTTTCTCTCGCTCTCCTCTCTCTTATTAGCCCTTCTAAATCACACTTAAACTAATTAAACATGTTAGGACATTTTTTTCTCGGCATTCGTTCGCTCCAACATGTGATGGCTTCGGCTCATGCTAAATTGGTGTGGAGTGTGCTTATGGGTGAAAGTCTATGGGCTCGGTTTTGTAATCTCAAATACGGAAGTGTGGATGGACTGCATGGGCCTGTGTCTTCGTCTATGGCTTGGAAGGCAGTTCTCTCCCAGCTTGGCATTGTTCAAACGTGCAGTCGGTGGATCGTTGGGGAGGGAAATATTTCTTTTTGGAATGATAATTGGTGTGGTACGCGGCTCGAAAGTCCCCTTCCTCTGGACATTAGTCTTTCTATCAAGGATGCGCTTCCTATTTTTCATGAGCTTTGTCATCTTGTCCCAGTTGGGTTGCATGAGCATATTAGGAAAATTCGCTGCAACGAGTATACCAAAGATCGACATGTTTTTACCTTATCCACTTAGGGTAAATTCCAGTCCTCGACGTTTTGGAATTATATCCGCCCTCCTAGTCCTATTATCTCTTGGACTGTCAAGATCTGGCAGCTTTGGATCCTGACAACAGTTAGTATCTTTGTTTGGAGACTGATGCAAGGAGCTCAACCGGTGGATAATCGTCTTCAAGGTCGTTTCATTCATTTGGCTTCGAAATGCGTCTGTTGCTTTTCCCAGCCTGCTTGTGAATCTGTGGAGCACCTTTTTCTGTATTCTGCAGTGGCTAAGGAGATTTGGTCTCGGTTGGCCCGTCCGTTTCGTAAAATCAGTCATTATAGTGTTATTCTTCACCTGTTTAGTTCTTGGTCTGGGACCTCGATCCGTCAACAACTAGGGGCCTGTTACTTGGGTGTATTTGTGTTTGGTTGTTGGGAGATATGGAAGGCGAGATGTGCAGCCGTCTTTGAGAATGTGCCCATGCACACGGAGTCGATTTTTCGTAAAATTCTTTCACACCTTCAGGATTCTGCTAGGCTCTTCTGCCCTCGGTCAGCTTGTTGGTTTGGAGGAGTTGTAGCGCTCCAATCGTTGCATATCCCTATCCAGGTGGTGCGGGTTCGGGTAGGCCGCTGGCTGAAATGGTGTCCTTCGGGTGTCAATTACTTGAAACTCAATACTGATGGTTCTTGTGTGGCGGGTAATTGCTATGGGGGAGGAATCATTCGGAACTCTCAGGGGGAATTGGTGACTGCATTTTCAAACTTTTATGGTAACGGCTCGAATATGTATGCTGAAATCATTGCCCTGATGGTCTTCGTCTTTGTCGAGATCTAGCTTTGGATCATGTCTCGGTAGAATCTGACTCTTTGACTGCGGTTAATTTTATCGAAGGTCGTCATCTGATACGATCTTCTCGGAAGGCTTCGTTGAAGAACGCTTTACACACGCGGCGGAAGCTTAGGATCAAAGGATGTTTTGCGGGGGTGACACCTCGACCCAACAATTAGCACGAAAAGAACCTTGGCATGTACAACCGCAACCCGCAATCGTAGCAATTGAAGAACCTAAGTATTTTGAATAACGCCAAAATAGGTATGGAATTCCTATTGATAAGTTAGGATTCGAACACAACGGAATCACACCGAAGTATTCACAAGTTCATGAAAAACAAGGAGGTTTCGAAGAAAACACTCAAAACTATATTATCTCAAATCAACTAAAACTTAAACTGTTTTACAATGAAAGGAAGATGAATATTTATAACCCTACAAGTAAATCCTAATACTTAGAGAAAAAGAAACCCTAAAATTAACTAAAGTAATGAAAACCCTAATAATCCCGTTTTTCTACATTGGCCTATTTTCCAAAATTGCATTTTGGCCCAAAAAGTCTTCCAATAGTTATTAAAAGCTCCCCAAGTCATATCTGAACATGTGGGGACCCTTTTAAAGGCTTCCTTTTCCGTAATGAACTGTTTAATAGCTGATTCGGCACAACTGGGCAGGTTCGGGGACCCTTGCGGTCGCAAGCCTATGTTAACCTTGCGTCCGCAAGGTCTCCAGAATGTCAGCCTCTCGATCTTCTTGTTCCGAGTCACGTTCACCAGCCTCTTTTGATTCGTCGAGTATCCATTATAGTAACCCGAATCTCCAATGAACCCACGATTCAAGTTGGTGTAGAATTCTTGAATCTTCCAATCATATTCCACACATTTTAAAGAGTTAATCTGATTTCTTGGGCACTTGATCACGAACTCTCCATGCTTGATCAACATTTGACTTTGACTCAAACTTAGGCTTGACAGGATCTCATCATCTCCCCTTGAGTAATTCGTTCTTTCTTTTGAGTTGTTGACATTGTTGGGGATGTCCTCATCATCATCTTACTCCGTGGCTTTATGAGTATGAGTTACGGGAATGTCGCAGGGTGCTCTCGTCCTATAGTCTGACACACGTGTTCGAGAACAGAATTTTGTTGCAGATCGTCTGGCTGCGGAGGCTCATCGTCATCACACGAGACAGTTCTTCTACGTCATTCAGGATTTACCTAGAGATGTTCTTTTTGCTTATAAAAGTGATCTGTTTGGCTTCTTCAGCTTTCGTCGTTGACTTTAGTTTGCTATGTATTTCTTTTCGAGGTCAAGCCCTTTTGTCCCCCCTTTTTGGGTAAGGCTGGTTGTCCCCCTAAAGTTTGTTCTATATTTTTATTTTTTAATAAAACTTCCGTAGGTGTCGCCCTGCTTCCTCCAAAAAAAACAAAACTGATGTGGCATAAATATCAGTCATACCGAGGGTGCCGAAAGTCATCGAAATCCGTGAGTCGTTCGTTGACCAAATTGTTGATGAAATCGTCGTCTGGGTCGGATATCTGGCTGTATGTAGGTATCTCTGCAAAACAAACACCGTGAGTGGTGGGGGATGTCCCCCAAAACCCTCCGGCGTGAGAATCAGTATAGTATCAAAAATGTAGGAGGGCTCATAGCCCCCGTGTGTGGAGTGAGAACTGTAAAGGAGAAAGCGTATGAGAGTCTGCCCTACTATGAGATAGTAGGGTTTATTTATACCTGAGGGATTAGGGTTTACTTGTCATGCATGGGCTAGTGTAGTGGAAAGCCCCCTCGCCCAAGCCAGGCCCAAAAGCCTTTTTAGGCAAATTAAATATAGGCACTTCAGTAGCCCCGTGGTCCTTATTCCTTGGGATTTATCTCAAGGGTAAGGAGTATTATTTTTTGTCAAGCCTAACATCTACTCAACCGCGAGGTACTAGAGCGGGAAGATAAAATAAAGCTCAGCCGCGAGTAAACTCGAGTGAGGAGCGTAAGCGCATGTAGGTGCGATGTACTACTCAATCACGAGTAACACTCGAGCGGGAGGACAATGTCAAGCTCAGCCGCGAGTAGACTCGAGCGGCGAGCGTAAGCGCATGTAGGCAAGGTGTAATACTCAACCACGAGTAACAGTCGAGCGGGAGGACAATGTAAAGCTCAGCCGTGGGATGCCCAAATTGGGAGCCTAAGCGCAGGTAGGCATGGTGTACTACTCAACCGCGAGTAACACTCGAGCGGGAGGCAATGTAAAGCTCAGCCGTGGGATGCCCAAACAGAGAGCGTAAGCACAGGTAGGTGCAGTGTACTGCTCAACCACGAGTAACACTCGAGCGGGAGGACAATGTAAAGCTCAGCAACGAGTAGACTCGAGCGGGGAGCGTAAGATAAAGCTCGACCGCGAGATGCTCGAGCGGGAGGGTAATGTACCTCTTCAAGAATCCGAGCAACCTCACCATGGTGAGAGTCGTCTGGAAATCCGTATGCTCAAGCGAGAAGCTCAACCGTGGGCTGCCCAAACAGGGAGCGTAAGCGCATAAAGGAAATCCAGAAGTCTCACCATGGTGAGGATCTTCGAGCAATCCAGCAGCCTCAACATGGTGAGGGTCTTCAAAAATCCGAGCAACCTCACCAAGGTGAGAGCTGTCTAGAAATCCATATGCTCAAGCGAGAAGCTCAACCATGGGATGCCCAAATGGAGAGCGTAAGCGCATAAAGGAAATCCAGAAGCCTCACCATGGTGAGGGTCTTCGAACAATCCAGCAGCCTCAACATGGTGAGGGTCTTCAAAAATCCGAGCAGCCTTACTATGGTGAGAGTCCTCTAGAAATCCATATGCTCAATCGAGAAGCTCAACCTTGGGATGCCCAAACAGGGAGCGTAAGCGCGTAAAGGAAATCCAAAACCCTCACCATGGTAAGGGTCTTCAACAATCCGAGCAGCCTTACCGTGGTGAGAGTCCTCTAGAAATCCATATGCTCAATCGAGAAGCTCAACCGTGGGATGCCCAAACGGGGAGCGTAAGCGCGTAAAGGAAATCCAAAAGCCTCACCGTGGTAAGGGTCTTCAACAATCCGAGCAGTCTCACCGTGGTGAGGGTCTTCGGAGTGATAATAAGAAACTCGGGCTCTGGCGCGAGTGTAATCTGAAGCTCGAGCTATGGCACGAGTGTAATATGAAACTCGGGCTGTGGTACAAGCATAGGGTGCGCGAGCACAGAATAAAGACGTGAAGCTCAGATTACGGCATGAGCAAGACGTGCACGGGAACGTAGCAATGATGATCTGAGACTTAGGCTGTGGCGTGAGCATGACGTGCACGGGCACGAGAATAACAATCTGAAGCTCGGGTTGTGGCACGAGCGTAGCGTGCATGGGCACGATAACAATAACATGAAGCTTGGGCTGTGGAGCGAGCGTAGCGTGCACGGGCACGATAGTAATGATATGGAGCTCGGGTGTAGCACGAGTGTAGCGTGCACGGGCATGATAATGATAACATGAGGCTCGGGCTGTGGCTCGAGCATGGCGTGCACGGGCACGAGATAACAACATGGAGCTCGGGTTGTGGCTCGGGCATGGCGTCCACAGGCACGAGAATAATGGCATGAAAGTTCAGGCTGTAGCACGAGCGTAGCGTGCATGGGCACGATAATGATAACATGAGGCTCGGGAATGGCGTGCACGGGCATGAGAATAATGATCATGATGCTCGGGCTGTGGCTCGAGCATAGCGTGCACGGGCACAATAACAATAACATGAAACTCGGGCTGTGGCGCGAGCATGGCATGCACGAGCACGATAATGATAATCTGAAGCTCGGGCTGTGCCGCGAGCATAGCGTGCACGGGCACGATAATAATGACATGAGGCTCGGGTTGTGGCGCGAGCATAGCCTGAACGGGCACGATAGTAATGATCTGGAGCTCGGGTGTAGAACGAGCGTAGTGTGCACGTGCACGATAATGATAACATGAGGCTCGGGCTGTGGCGCGAGCATGGCGTGCACGGGCACGAGAATAATGATCATGAGGCTCGGGCTGTGGCTCGAGCATAGCGTGCACGGGCACGATAACAATAACATAAAGCTCGGGCTGTGGCGCGAGCATGGCGTGCACAGGCACGATAATGATAATTTGAAGCTCGGGTTGTGCCGCGAGCATAGTGTGTACGGGCACGATAATAATGACATGAGGCTCGGGCTGTGGCTCGAGCATAGTGTGCATGGGCACGATAATAATAATCTGAAGCTCAGGCTATAGCACGAGCGTAGCGTGCACGGGCACGATAATGATAACATGAGGCTCGGGCTGTGGCTCGAGCATGGCGTGCATGGGCACGAGATAACAACATGAAGCTCGGGCTGTGGCGCGAGCATAGTTTGCACGGGCACGATAGTAATAACATGAGGCTCGGGCTGCGACGCGAGCATGGCATGCACGGGTACGAGAATAATAACATGAGGCTCGGGCTGTGGCGCGAGCATAGCGTGAACGGGCACGATAGTAATAACATGAGGCTCGAGCTGCGGCGCGAGCATGGCGTGCACGGGCACGAGAATAATAACATGAGGCTCGGGCTGTAGCGCGAGCGTGGCGTGCTCAGGCATGAGATAACAACATGAGGCTCGGGCTGCAGCGCGAGCATAGCGTGCACGGGCACGATAATGGTAACATGAGGCTCGGGTTGTGGCTCGAGCTGGCGTGCACGGGCACGATAGTAATAACATGAGGCTCGGGCTGTGGCGCGACCATAGCGTGCACGGGCACAATAGTAATAATATGAGGCTCGGGCTGTGGCGCGAGCATAGCATGCACGGGTACGATAATGATAACATGAGGCTCGGGCTGTGGCTCGAATCTCTCTCTGACGCCCGCCAGCTCCTTTCAATCTCCATTAGTAATTCCTGAATTTTGTCATCAAAACCATGGTTTGACACCGCTATAAATGTGCCAAAATTCTTAATCCTGCTCTGCACCCACAATGATATGTCCTTTGACTCCCCGTTACACAATAATGGCTCAAATCCGCAACAGTCTCCTGGTTCTACCATGGCAATCGGAGTGCAGCAAATTGGGTCTGTAAGACCCTCATTCATAGAAGAGGTTATAATCATCTACCCCTGTACGGCCTGAGTGGGCCTCTTCTTCCCCATCGCTACTGTCATCACACCACACTCCTTATCATAACCCGACTCACCTAGGTCCTCCACCTTTCCCAATGGCGAACAACTCCGATCTGTAGAAGTCTACAACTTCATGAGGCTAATCTTTATTCTCACAACCAACACCTTTTACCCCTTTCTGAACAAGCTCCTCTTGCACCTGACCAATTTCCAAATCTGCAAAAACGTGATCATCATTCTGAAACGAAGCCCCTCCACTACTAATATTCCCACTAACTTTCCTCCCTTCATCAAAAATCCTCGAAGCCCCCTCCTGAGCCAAGTCAATATTCTGCTGCGATGCCTTCTCCAAAGTCCGATCAATGCTGTTCGAAAACATCCTACCCTTTTCCCTCTCCACATCCAAACGAAAAATGGGATTCCTCACTCTTGCTTGACATATCCCCAGAAAGCTCACCTCCTTTAACGCTACTAGCCCTCCACTCGTGCTCCAAGATAACCTTCGAACAGAACTTGTCTGAACCTAAATTCATCTTATCGCACACCTCTGTATCATCGTGAGCCAATGAAAACGACCTCAGTTCTCCTTCATCATGCTCGAACATAGCTGCGTCTCGCCATCTCAATTGTGAAGTAATCTTCTCCTCCAAAGCCCTGTCTTCAATAATAATCGGGTCCTCCTTTTGCCAAGACCCAAAGCCACCACTTTGACCGAAACTAGGGCCCACAGAAAAAAGGACTTGAACGGCCCACTTATTTTCCCCCCACTGTCTCCTTCTCTAAACCTCCTTTCAAATTGGCTCTAATAGGAGCCCAAACAGACTTTGGTCTCACCCTTCTTTCAAATGGGCCTCTACCATGCCCCTCACTATTGGAAGAAGGCCCATTTCTCTTGAGCCCAAACCTAATGGATGTACTCTCAGGCTTATCCACCCCCTTAGTGGATTGACTCTTAGCCGGTTCTTTAAATTCACCAAATTTAAAATTTGAATTCTGCTTCACCCACGTGCTCGACCCCACCCTTCCGTCAAAACCTCTGGACACTCCACCGTTCTTACTACTCTTCTCCTTCACTTGCTGAAAAAACGCGTGCACCTCACCTTCCTTCCCAGACAAGGGTGGATTGATAAAGCTCCTCTTTCTATCTTCTTCCACCACCCTACGCCTTTCATGGCAAAAAGGCGCAGATTCCGGCCTGATAGGAACGGCAAAACTTCTATCTCCAACCCCAATTCGCACCTCCGCCGGCATAGATTCCTTATGACGAACCAGAATACGAGCCCATCTAACATCAGCTTTATTCTCGGTAAATTCATCTACCTTCACGAAACCACCACATATCTTTCCTATCTCCGAAAAAACCTGATTACTCCACAGATGGAGAGGTAGCCGCAGCGCCCTAATCCACACTTCTTTAGGCTTACGATCAACGAGATGGCACAGACCCTCCTAGTCCCAGACCTCCAAAAGTAAAGGACTTCAATTCACCACCCACTTCTTGTAATTACGAATTCGAGATGCCTCCTTACTGGAAGGGAAGATGAACATAAAGTATCGGCCACTCAAATCAAGCACTTTGACTCCTCCAACAACTTTCCAATGTACATTCGCCCATCTCTGGATTTCCTCTTGAGGAGGAATGGGATCCTCCGGGTCCCCTATGCTACCCACCAAGCATCTACCGTGAAACTTCAGATTTCCAAAACAAGAACTCTCGTCCACCTCGAAATCAACTGTGGAATCATTTGAAACCTTCCCAATAACATGATTTAAGTTGGGCCAAGGGGGAATCTCCGCCACTTCTTTATAAGATTTCTCCTTACAAACCTTATCCGAATATAGAAATCTTTCCAGTTTACCAGCTGCCATATCCCAACCTGTTCCTGGAGATACCTCCGGGATGAATAACACACCAGACCTGCCTCTGCCTCGAAGGGAGATTCTTAGGAACGTACCTTGATGGTTTCTTTCTTTGGCGAACAACACTTCCCTCCACTTAGCAGATAACTTCTTCCAGAATAAACCTTGCTGGGCAGAAGCCTTCTTCATCCAGTCACTTATCCAAACAGTCTCTTCGACAGTGAAAATCAGCTCATGCACTCCTCCCTTGCTTCTCTCCTGAAATATGAAGCATACTCGACTTTCAGATTTCCAAAACAAGAACTCTCGTCCACCTCGAAATCAACTGTGGAATCATTTGAAACCTTCCCAATAACATGATTTAAGTTGGGCCAAGGGGGAATCTCCACCACTTCTTTATAAGATTTCTCCTTACAAACCTTATCCGCATATAGAAATCTTTCCAGTTTACCAGCTGCCATATCCCAACCTGTTCCTGGAGATACCTCCGGGATGAATAACACACCGCACTGCCGCCTCGAAGGGAGATTCTTAGGAACGTACCTTGATGGTTTCTTTCTTTGGCGAACAACACTTCCCTCCACATAGCGTATAACTTCTTCCGAAATAAACCTTCCAGGCGAAGCCTTCTTCATCTAGTCACTTATCCAAACAGTCTCTTCGACAGTGAAAATCAGCTCATGCACTCCTCCCTTGCTTCTCTCCTGAAATATGAAGCATACTCGACTTTCAGATTTCCAAAACAAGAACTCTCGTCCACCTCGAAATCAATTGTGGAATCATTTGAAACCTTCCCAATAACATGATTTAAGTTGGGCCAAGGGGGAATCTCCGCCACTTCTTTATAAGATTTCTCCTTACAAACCTTATCTGCATATAGAAATCTTTCCAGTTTACCAGCTGCCATATCCCAACCTTTTCCTGGAGATACCTCCGGGATGAATAACACACCAGACCTGCCTCTGCCTCGAAGGGAGATTCTTAGTTACATACCTTGACGGTTTCTTTCTTTGGTGAACAACACTTCCCGCCACTTAGCAGATAACTTCTTCCAGAATAAACCTTGCTCGGTAGAAGCCTTCTTCATCCAGTCACTTATCCAAACAGTCTCTTCGACAATGAAAATCAGCTCATGCACTCCTCCCTTGCTTCTCTCCTGAAACATGAAGCATACTCGACCCTGAACACCACTCTTGATAACATCGAACGTCTTCCTGACCGCCTGAAATATGATTTTCTCTTCCCCTTGAATCATATTGAACTTGACTGAGCCAACAGAAGTCAAAGATGTGGGTTTCAGCTGGATGAAGTTGATTACAGATTGGGGCTTCTTTAGCTTTTTCTCGATGAATTGACGAACCCCAGAATGAAAAACCTACTGTGAAGTATCTTGTCGAGAGCACAATTTCGGGCGGACTACCTCTTCTCCTCTCCACTACCTTGAACTCCACAAGGTCCAGAACCTACCGCACTGAAACACAGTTTAAACACCCATCACAACACCAAGGATTGGAAGCTTTGACCTAATCAGACAGGAAACCCAACCACCAAGCAATACTCAGAACCTCCAGGCGACCCAGTCTGTGACAGTCCGAGAGCAAACCAGCAAAAATTTTCTGGCTACGCGTCGGTGCGTGAAGCGTGTAAGAACTTTCCGGCGACTTTCTGACGACGGCGAAAGGACAGATCTGGTCGTCTGGTCTGGGTGAAGCTCTCTGCCTAGACAGTTACCCTCAAAACACAACGTACCTCTTACGGTAGCTCAAACCCTAGGTTGAACAGCTCGAACGTTTAGAAAACCATCTTCTTCTCATGCTCAGTTTAGACGCTGCAACCATGATGAAATTAGCCAAATCCTTCAACAAATCGTACACTACAAATTGACCCTTTGCGCAACGCAGAAGCAGCGGCAGATCATATTGCTGCCCCCTTTTGGATCTTAGCACCCAAAAAGTCTGTGGACAAAGTAATTTGAAAGGCCTGTATTCAGAGTTTCCTTGGGGGTTGGTAAGGTTTTCTTAGGTCACCATAGCCCATTGAGTGCTCTACCTCTGGCCATCAATCTCATATGCTCTACTAAAATAGATTTTGCGGAAAACCAGCTATATCCAATCTTGGTTGGCCTTTCACTCCCTTTTTTTTGATAAGTAAAAGTTGTATAAATATGCGTCAAAAGGAGACGCTGCCTATGTACACCAGAAATAATAAAAAATATTACAATGCATTAGAGATATTCTGCACAAAATTTACAAAAGGGTTAACCCCTTGCACAACTGACTTGTGGCACCAAAAGAACATAGTTTGCAGAATCAACCTTTTAATCTCTTCTGTCGTCCTCTCTATGTTATCAAAACATCTTCCATTTCTTTCCCTCCATATGCACCAGCTTACTGCCAAGGGAACCACACTCCAAAAAGAATTTTTCTTTTTCCTTTTATACAGAGACTAGCTTTCCATCAAATTCTTTACTGATCTCGGCATAACCCAAACGACCTTAAACAGAGTGAACACATAATTCCAGATCTTCCTAGCAACTTCCTAGCAACTGAACAAGAGATGATTAACATTCACCTCATCCTCCTTACATATAAAGCATATATTCACATAAATTTTATTTCTCTTTCGCAAGTTGTCGCCGGTAAGAAGGGCTTCAATCATAGTTTCCCACATAAAAAAGCTCACTCTGGCTGGAGCCTTTGATTTCCAAACATTCCTCCAAGGGAAAGAACCATCTTTGTTCATCAACTTCTCATTGAAGGATCGGACCATAAAAGTCTTGTTCTTCTCCCCTTCCCACACTGCCTTATTCTCCCCTATTCCGCTGAGCTTCTGGCTATACAGGAATTCAAAAAATTGCACTAAAGAATCCATCTCTCAGTCTTGAGGGTTCCTTCTAAAAGATGGATTCCAAATGATACCTTCACCTTCCCCCTGCAAAACCTCTTTAACCAACACATCTTCATTTCTTGAAATGTTGAATAACAAAGGAAAAGCTCGACATAATTCCATAACCCCACACCACATGTCCTTCGAAACCGAATCGTCTCACCATCCCCGATCTCAAAAGAAATCCATCTCTTCAGCATCTCCCATCTTTTCCTGATTCCTTTCCAAACATTTACCCCATAAGTCATTTTAACCTTGTTGGGATTCCACTTGGTTTCTCCTTGCCCATATTTGCCCACTATCACCTTCTTCCATAACGTATTTTCCTCGTTTACATATTTCCACAATCATTCCCCATAAGGCATTATTAAAGCTCTTAAGATTTTTGATTCCTAGACCATCCATTTTAATGCTGGTGAACACCAACTTCCACTTAACCAGATGATATTTCTTTTCTATGCATTTCCATCCCAAAGGAAATCTCTCTCCAACTTCTCGAGTCTTGCAACTACAGATGCCGGCATGCCAAAAACTGTCATATAGTACGTGGCCAGGTTAGATAGAGTACTCTTAATGTGAGTAAGTCTTCCACCTTTCGACAAATATTGCTTTTTTCATCCTGCCAGCCTCCGTTCAAATCTTTCTATAATCGGATTCCATGATTTCTTACTTCTTGAACTAGCCCTGAGAGGAAGACCTAAGTAAGATGTCAGAAACTTACCCACTTTGCACCCAAAAAAATTCTGCCAGGACTTCAAAATTAGTCACTTCCCCAACCGGATACACCTCACACTTGTGTATGTTGATGTTTAGACCTGATGCCACCTCGAAAAAGAGTAATATCAGACGAAGGTACCCCAACTGTGAGTGATCTGCCTCACAGAATACGAAGGTATCGTCCGCAAAAAGCAAGTGAGAGGTCTGCACCTCCTGAAATAATCTCTCATTCCTAATCTTGCATCTAAAACCTCGTTAGCAATAAGCGCAGCCTCTGTAATCTGACGCCCTCCCGCGAATGCATACTGATTTTCGGAAATAATCTTCCCCATGACTGATTTTAACCTTGCTGATAAAACCTTTGCAATAATTTTGTACACTCCTCCGACCAAACTGATTGGCCTAAATTTTTTTATATCTTCTTCCCCGTTTTGTTTTGGAATCAGTCCTATAAACGTGGCGTTCAATTTTTTCTCAAATCTCCTATTGGCATAGAAAAAATGGAAAACAGCCATAATATCATTTTTAATAATCTCCCAGAGCGCTGAAAAACTATACTTGGAAACCCATCCGGACCCGGAGCTTTATCTCCTTTCAACCCTTGAACTGCTGCTAACCTCTTCTACTGAAAACTGAGCTTCCAGGTATTCCTTCCAGCTTTATACCACTTCCTCTTTCCTCTGTGTATAAATCTCGGTAAAAATCTGCAATTCCATTTCTAATCATTGTGTTTTCCTCCAGCCACTCCTAAATTTTTACCCTCCGAATCTGATGAAATTCTTATGAGCAGATGCCATACGCTGAAGGAACCTGGTGTTATTGTCCCCCTCCTTTAACCATTGAATCCTTGATTTTTGACGCCAACTGATTTCTTCACTGCGCATCAACCTCTGTAATTTTGTTTTCAGATCTGCCCTTCGCAAAAACTCTGCATCAATAAGGCCATCCACTCCTTTCTCATCCAACTCTCTAACCTCCTCGAACAACTTATCCAGATTCAACTTCAGGTTACCAAACGTTACTTTGTTCTTCTCCTTCAAATCTGTTTTAAGAATCTTCAATTTCCTTGCCATACTGAAACAAGGATCCCCAACCACCTCATTGGCCTGCCATTTCTCTCTAAACGACTCCATGAACCCGGGGAATTCCAGCCACATCGTCTCAAACCGAAATGGGGTCCTTCCCCTTCAGGTCCCCCACACTTTAAACGCACAGGAACATGATAGAAACAATTCTAGGCAGGCAACTATGGTGCCATCCCTTCGAACTGCTCCTACCAACTTGACGACACCAAAAATCTATCAATCCGCGAACAGGACTTCCATTGACTATTTCTTGACCAAGTGAATTTACCACCCTCTAAGGGGAGATCCACCAACTCCATTGTATTAATAAAATCATTGAAATCTGTAATTGCCTGTGTAAAAAACCTACCCCCGAGCGTTCATGTGGAAATCTGACCACATTAAAATCGCCCCCTATGCACCAAGGTAGACTCCAATCTTGATAAACAGTACTTAGTTCCTCCCATAACCCTCTTCGCTCCATATCATCACACCGTCCATAAACTCCCGAGAAAATCCATTTGAAACCGTTTTCAGCTCCTTCAAAAACAATTGATATCGAATTCACTCCAGTTGAAGTCGCCAACTTGGAGAAAACTCTGCTATCCCACATCACTAGAATTCCTCCAGCGGTCCTTTCTGCCCCTAGATGTTCCCATTTAATCCATCTGCCACCTCCTACCTCCAAGACAACCCTATGATCAATTCTTTCTATCTTCGTTTCTCGTAAATAGATTAAATGCGGTTGTCACTTTCTAAGAGCTGCGTTTGCTACTAATCTCTTTGAACCTTCATTAATGCCCCTCACGTTCCAAGAAATAATCCGAGTATGCATAATTAAGATTTAAATTTTAAATTTTAAACTGAGAATTATTGTTCAGACTCTGTTTTCCCCTCTGTTGGGCGGTCATAATTCAGCACCTCGATTTTTAATTCCTGTTCATGACTTTTCCGCATATTTGACTTGCTAGGAGTGATGTTCCTTGCTGCTGATTGGCGTCCTTTTATCAATATCAAGAAGTAGGTCCAAGATTTTCTTTTCATATCCTGCACCAGCCGCTCCTAGTTCCCACACCTTTCAGCCTTGTCGTTGCCCATTGAGATATATCCTTATTCTCTTCATCACACACATCACACAACAAAGACTCAACCTCTGGGAGAGACTCGGGTCTGACCACAGATATCGGTGTGCACTGTATCGGTTCCTCCTGTCCATCTTCTATCATACCTTCAAAATTTGTAATGTCCTTTGAAAAAACCGACTCTGCCGGGTTGCCCGTCGGATGAGCTATCTTGACTGTAGTAGCTTCTTCTGCGCCTCTTGATTCCGAATCTTCTCTTTCCATCTCAACCGAGCCCTCCTTGGCCTGTCCTACTGCACTAAAAACCTCGCTCCCCTCCTCGCTATGCCCTGCACTGACCACCGACGATGGCGTGCTAAGAAAACTCCCTCCCTTACCACCGTCTTTGTCAAGCGTCTTCGACAGACCTTTATCTCCGTCGACTTGTTCCGACTCCTCTGGAAAGCTTTTGTCCGCTGTTCCGAAAAGATTCTCTCCCGAATCATTAATAAGCGTAGACCAAAACGGCCCACTCACAGTACCCACTCCGCCTACTTGGGTGTCTGGCCCATGTTCCGGACTGATGCTTGGGCCTGCTTCTTTGGGCTCCTCACCGTCTTTTGAAATCGAGCCCACTCCCCTTCTCTCTTCCCAACTTTCAAAAACGACCTCGTTTTCTTTTTCCTTATATTTGAAATTTGAAATCCTTGGCATCCATACTCCTTTGTCACAACGAGTACGCGTACTGTCCTTCCTTTTCTGAGTGTGCATGTGACCGAAACCTTCCCTTCTCACATCCCTTGACGACGCGTGGGGTACACCTGCTTCGTGTTCCCAACATTCAAGGTTCGTTTTATCATTTTGCTCTATAGACTTGAAAACCATCCCATCCATCTGAGGCCGAATGAAAGCAGGATCAGAATACAAATATTCGTAGAAACCCACAATACCCTCCCTAATAGCAGCTCTGTCTTCCAACAAATCCCCATCGATGGAGACATTGTGAAAATCCTGTTTGCCCTTTTATTTGAGTTCGCCATTCGGTGAAATTTTTTGTGTTCTTACCCCCTTCCTTAAGCCATTGCACCCTGGATTTTTGCCTCCAACAGATTTCTTCACACATCAACAATCTTTCCACTTCCTTTCTAAGCTCAATCCGACGATTCAAATCCTCGCTAGACAAAACTCCTTCACCTTCTAAAGCATCCAACCTTCTGATAACTTCCATTACTTCACGCAATCTAACTTCAATCCTGCCAAAAGAATCCCTATTCCATATAATCAGATCCTTCTTAAGAAGTTTCAGCTTCTTAGCCAGTTTAAAACTTGGGTCGCCGTATACACTGTATGAACTCCATTTTGAATGAACCAAATCTAAGAAACCTGGCTCTTTCAGCCACATATTCTCGAAACGGAATGGAGATACCTTTAATAAGAACACCACACTCAGGAAGCAAAGGGACGTGGTCTGAAGTAACTTTAGGCAAGCAAGATGGAATAGAGCTTTGAAAGCTCTCTTGCCACTACACAGAAATCAAAAACCTGTCAAGTCTAGAACACTAGGAACTGTTATTATCTCTGAACCACGTATACCCACCCCTTGCTAATGGAAGATCCACCAATTCCAAATCATCAATGAAGTCATTGAACTCCATCATAGCCTGCGAAAAACCACGTGATCCAGACTACTCATGTGGAAATCTAATAGCATTAAAATCACCTCCGATGCACCAAGGGAAATTCCACCTCTATTTCACCAATTTCAATTCCTCCCACAATTCCTTTCTAGCTGCATCTGCACATGGCCCATAGACCCCCGAGAAAACACAAACTCTATCATTATCCACCTTCTTTAAAAGACATGAAATAGAAAAGCGCCCTTTCTCCACTCCCATTTTAGAGAAAATCCTGTTATCCCACATCACAAACCTATGTCGCACGGATACGGATACGCGGACACGGGATACGGAGATACGTGATTTTCAAAAAATATATGACACGTGTATAGGGGTAATGTGTAAATATTCAAAAGATAAGGACAAAAATGTAAATATTCAAAAGATAAGGACAAAAATGTAAATATTCAAAATATAAGGACTAAATTTTAAATATTAAAACTATAAGCACAATAAATACTTTACCTTACGCTGATAGGGCTCGAAGGCAATAACAACACTCAGAAGGAAGAACGGAAGACTCGAAGGAAACGGTAGACTCGAAGGAAGAAGAAATCGAAGGGAAGGGAAGGAAGACTTACGTGACAGACTCGATTTCGAAGGTAGAAGGGGTTGGTAGATGCGCAGAGGTGGGTTTGACCTTCACTTCGTGGTAGAGGAGGGTAGCCTGGGTTTGACCGTCACTTCGGCAGTCGTAGGGCTTGGAGCCTTCGAGGCTTCTACTGTTCGAAATCCAAGCTAAGGTGGCTACGACTTGGAGAAACCTTCGACCGTTCAAAATCCAAAAAAAGAGTATGCCCAAATGTGTCCAAGTAAGAGATACGTATCCCAACCCCCAATTCCCGTACCCGTGTCCGTGTCAGAACTTTCGAAAATTCAAATTCGGCCCCGAGACGTATTTGAGCCGTATCTCGCGTATCCAACTCAATACCAACCTGTATTTGAACGTAGTCACAAACACCCCACCTGCTGCCCCTATAGCTTCTAAATACTCCCATTCTGCCCACCTTCCACCACCCACACTAGAAATAATGTCCCTATTTATATTCCCCAATTTGGGCTCCTGCAAACAGATCAAATGAGGGTGCCACCTCCTAATTGCTGCCTTTACTACCTTTTTTTTATCCAAGTCATTCAAACCCCACACATTCCATGAAATAATACGAGTATCCGTAATCAATTAAGTTTTCACCCCTAGCCACAAGTCATCCCCATATTTTGCCTCATACGTGAGTTCGGTCCTCCAAGGCCTGTTAGAGATCTCTTCAACCTGCTCATGTGGCTAGATTGATTGGTTTCAGGTCAAATAGGAAGAACTATTATTATCAAGCTCTGGAAAGCGTCTACTCCTAATGGCTGAAGCTGCTCTTCTCATTTACTCGCTGACCCATCATGCAAAAGGTAGGCTGGTAGATCAAATTCCTTCACTAAGAAAGGATTGCACCCTTCGACATTGTTCGCATCAGATTTCAAGCTTTCTATTGCACTTCCTTATCTAGGGTTCTTTTCACCTTTCCCTCACGGTACTTTTACGCAATCGGTCATTGAGGAATACTTAGGCTTAGAGGGTGGTTCCCCTTTCTCGCGTAAAAGCCATCATCATTCGAACAGGCCGTGTTTTACTAGGAAGGATCGAAGCTTGGTCACAAATCTACAGGGCTATCACCTTCTTTGGCCAGATCTTCCAATCTGTTCAATATGTATGTGGGTGCACAACGCACTTGACAAAGACAGGATCATAGTCAAGAGGCTCAATGAAATCTCCATCATCCAATCCATCTATCAGATATCAGAAATGAAGGATAGAAGGTCTCTTCGATATGAGATATTCACCCAAATCTGTTCTTGCTCGCCGCTGCTAACGGGGTTTCGGTTGATTTCGTCTCCTTTAGCTAGTCAAATGTTTCAGTTCGCTAAGTTCTCAAAGTCTAAAGAGATATGGTGGTTTTTGCCCCATATTTCTATTGTTTGGATACGGGAAACGATAGGAAATCCATGGATCACAAGCGATATCTCCCCATGGCCATTCACCTCTCAAGTGTCCTTCCTTCTCAATGCCCGGGCATCCATCCAATGCATTCTTTTTGAATTAAGAGAGACCGAACACCAATAAGGTGCTGGTTCTCATACTATATTTAGGATATTGCTTTGCTTTTTTCTTTGAGCTCGAAAGAAGGGCTTTTTGGGGAAGTGAAAATAAGCATCGATCAGAAAGAAAGAATATCAAACATAATCACAGAAAGATTAGCCGAGCTTTTTTTATAGCTTTGCCCTATATAAATTCTTCGATATGACCTTAACACTAACAAAGCACTATCGCCTTGCCTTCTCGAAGATCAATCTTTGACGGTAACTCTCATCACAGAGAGAGAAGGGTACAGGGCACAGCAAATATATATCAAATATATATATCTTAACTTATAGGAGATTATAAGATATTATCAGTCTTGAGTATTTCTATTTCACCCTTTCTTTCATGAAATAATCTTTCATTCCTAATTTCATGTTGAATCTCTATCTCATTATGGCACTTGCTCTCTTCTACGATTTTTTTTTTTGATAAAGGTAAATGTATATAAATCAAGGCGTCAAATCAGGTGACACGTCCTTTGTACACAAGAGGTGTATGCTACCAAAAAGACTAACTAAGATTAGGAAATTTATGCACAAAATCTACAAAAGAGGTTGTCAATGGAATATGTGATTGTTCAGCCCCAGCACACCACGAAAACAGGAGGTGAAGTAAGGCACTCTTCAAATCTGATATGGTCCCTTCGTCATTGTCAAAAGCCCTAGGGTTTCTTTCCTTCCATATTGTCCACCACACCCCCAAGGGAGCAACTTCCCAAATGGTGTTTTTGTTGTTCCTTCGCTAGAAATATCTCCAGCTCCATTATAGATCTTTGGGGGTCTCCGGAAGCACCCATTCGAAAAATGAAATTCCACAATTCCCCTACCATTGGGCAATGCATAACCAAGTGATTTACACTCTCCTCACACTCCTTGAACATAGAATCTGTTAACATATATAATCACTCTTTTCCTGTCACAAGTTAGAATAGCCTCGTTCGCCACTTCCCACGCAAAAAAGGCTACTCGCTTTGGAGCTACCGTCTTCCATACTGACTTTCATGGGAACAGAAGCCCTTGCTATCTAACAGCTTGGAATAGTAACCTTTGATTGAAAATTTGTTGTCCTTCGTCCCTACCCAAATCACCCTGTCACTCTCACAACCTACGTTTTGAGCGTAAAGAAGCTCAAAAAATCTCGATGTCGAATCCATCTCCCAATCCCGAAAGTTTCTTCTAAACGTTGGGTTCCAAATTACCCGACCACCCTCTAAAGATATCACACAGCTGATCAAGCTATCCTTATCCCTAGCCACAGAGAAAAGTTCAAGAAAGGATGTAAACAACTCCGCTTCTCCACATCATAAGTCTTTCCAAAACATCACCGTCGCCCCCGACCCGATCTCAAAAGATATGTTTCTACCAAAAGCATTCCATCCTTTTCTAATGCCTTTCCACACTCCTACCCTAAAAGCCTCGGCGTTCTCTGCCGGAAACCACAAATGATTCCCATACCGCACTTGCTCTCCACCACTCTCCTCCAAAAGGCCCCCTTATCCGACAAATACCTCCAAAGCCACTTCCCAAGCAAGGCTTCATTAAACAACTTGAGGTTCTTAATACCTAAACCTCCTTTCCCTAAACCTAAGCAGACTATATCCCATTTGACTCTTCCCACAAGAAATCCCTCTCCAACTTCTCGAGTCTTTTCATAACCGAAGCAGGAACTACAAACCGAGATAGGAAATATGTAGGCATGCTCGAGAAAGTGTTTTTTACCAAAACAAGTCTCTCTCCTTTTGACAGATACTGCTTCTTCCAACCCGCCAAGCATCGTTCAAATTTTTCAACCACTGTATTCCACATATTTTTACTCTTGAACAGAGCTCCGATTGGAAACCCAAGATACACAGCCGGAAGATAGGAAACCTTGCACCCAAAAAATAAGGCCAAAGCCCCTACATCCTGAACATCATCCCACTGGAATGATATCGCTTTTGGAAATGTTGATACGAAGACCTGAGGCCGCTTGAAAGAAAAACAGCACCATCCTTAGGTAACCCAATTGTGATCGATCCGCTCCACAAAAGACCAAGGTGTCATCTGCAAAAAGAAGATGAGACACCAAGACCTCCGAACTATCGCCCCCACCCACACTGAACCCACTGATGTAACCACCCAACACAGCTTTCTCCATGAGTTTGCTAAGAGCCTCCATAACTCTGATGAACAAAAACGGGGAAAGTGGATCTCTTGCCTCAAAGCCTTCGAGCTCGGGAAGAAACCTCAGCCTTCTCCGTTTACCAACACCGAGAACCTATCTGAAGAAATGCGAAAATGAATCCACCTCCTCCATTTATAGTCGAACCCCATTCTTTCCATAATATACAACAAAAAGCCCCAATTTACATGATCATATGCCTTCTCAATATCTAACTTGCGAAGAATTCCCAGAACTCTACTTTTAATCCCGGCGTCCAAAATTTCATTAGCGATCAATGACGCATCAAGGATTTGCCTCTCCTTAACAAAAGCGTTCCGAGTCTCGGAGATAATCTTTCCCAATGCCTTCCTCAACCTCAGCGACAACACCTTGGAGATGAGTTAATAAACCCCGCCAACTAGACTGATAGGTCTAAGATCCTTCACATCGCTGGCCCCCTTCTTTGGAATCAACGCAATGAACGCATCGTTGAGACTCTTCTCAAACCGCAAACTATCATGAAAGGAATTAAAGACCTTCAAAATGTCAACCTTCACCACTTCCCAGTAGTGCTGAAAAAAGGCCAAAGAAAAACCATCTGGCCCCGGGGCTTTGTCCCCACTCATACTCCGCAGCGCCGCCACCACTTCTTCCTCTGTAAACACCTGTTCCAAACATTCTGCATCATCAGCATCAAGGGTTTTGAAACTGAATCCACCCAGATCAGCTCTACACTCGCGAAGACTCAGGCTCTAATACCATGCTATCGAAGAAAAGTCATAAAACAATGTTGATGAAGCCGTAAAGTGTAAATCAGTTCGGCAACCAATATATATAAACACAAGTTACATCAAGGTCCCTACAAATATAATAATATACAATATAACCCTAAATATACATAAAACTATATTCTAACATGTAAAACCCTAATTTATTGCATGATTGTTTATTGCATGAGTTCATACATTCATAATCATCATTAGTATGTTAACTTAGCTCACTCATATGTTTAAAGTCGATAGCATGTTCGTTGACGTCGTTTGGGATGCTCGTATGCTCCTTTTCTTCACGAGTTGCCTTGAAACTCGGGTTTGTGTTTTATGTTGTAAACACTTGGATTAATGTTAGAGACCACTCATAACATCATTAACACGCTTTAGATGTTGGTTGAATGCTAGTTGCATCGTCGGTTTAATCGCTAGTTTAATTCAAGCGTTAACCCTTCTCCGTTTGACCTTTTCGGTTGTTGTTCGGGAGTGTTTTTCCTAAGTTCTTAGCCTTGTTTGAGTGAGGTTTGATCATTGATTTGCTTTGGTTATTGTTTAGAGGTGTTTAGGGTTGAATTCTAGACCATTTTGTGCATTGGAGGACTTAAGGATGCAACCGGGAGAGGCCTAGAACTTGCGAGGGGGCAAAGCGTAAGAATTGTGAAATCCAGAGTGATGCGGTCGCATCACTCTTATCCCATGCGACCGCAAGGTCCTTTTTCTAGCATCTCGGGATTTTCTGATTTCTCAACTTTTGACCCAACTAAACCCTACCCAAACCCAACCTAACCCACCCTAAACCATCCTAGTTAGTCCCACCTAGCCTCTCATGCATGCTTGACAAGTTTCAAGTGGTTTGGATGCATGTACAACACTTGGCAAGGAAAGACCTCCAACACACACACACATGCATTGGACACCCCATTTCAGCCATTGCATGTCCAATACCTCCACTAAACCCCCCATATTCAGTCATTCACTTCCAGATTCGTGGCTGAACATTTCTTGAGAGTTATAGAGAGTTCTTGGAGCTTCTTGAGTGATCAACAATGGTGGCCAACTATTGAAGAAGCCATTTCCAAAACCGTTCGGTAGAAGTGAAGAGGAGAGCAAGGAGAACACATACCCAACCTTGCATGGACGTTTTTGTACAACTTGTAGGACTTGTTTAAGGTAAGTTACAACATCTCTTCTTATTTATTTTAGCCTCATTGACCCTAGGGAAAACAATCTTGCTATATGAGGTCAATGAGAGCTCTTAGGACTTTGTAGAGATGCCATGTTCTAGAATATGTTATGTGATGAATTTGGGATGTATGAACAGATTATAGACCTATTATAGACCATGATTTTAATGTCATTTAGGGTAGTAATGTATGATAGATCATGCTACTTTGTTGTTTAAGTATTGAGGGCATATTGGATGAGATAGTTAGGCTTGTAGAGATGCCATGATCTCGTATGTGCTAAATGACGTATTTTGGGTTGTGTAAACAGATTGTAATCAGATTGTAAGTCATGATTTTAATGTTATTTAGGTGTGATAATGTATGACAAATCACTCCATCTTGTTGTTTAAGCATAGGAAGCATGTTTGGTGAAATAGTGAGACTTATAGAGGTGCTATGATCACGTATATGCTAAATGCTACATTTTTAGTTGTATGATCAGAATATAAACATGTTATAAACAGGTTGTAAACCATGTTTAGGATGCTATTTATGTGTGTTAAAGTATGCTAGATCACCCTACTTTGTTGTTTAAGCATTGGGAGCATGTTTGATGAAATAGTTAGACTTATTGAGATGCTATGTTCACGTGCATGCTAAATGCTATATTTTTAGTTGTATGATCAGAATATAAACATGTTATAAACAGGTTGTAAACCATGTTTAGGATGCTATTTATGTGTGTTAAAGTATGCTAGATCACCCTACTTTGTTGTTTAAGCATTGGGAGCATGTTTGATGAAATAGTTAGACTTATTGAGATGCTATGTTCACGTGCATGCTAAATGCTATATTTTTAGTCGTATGATCAGATTATAAACAGGTTCTAAACCATGTTTTCAATGTTATTTATGTGTGTTAAAGTATGCTAAATCACCCTACTTTGTTGTTTAAGTGTTGGGTGCATATTTGATGAAATGACATGAACGTATATGCCTAGTTTGTGACTTTGATGCTATGTTTCATACTTGATTGTTTGATTGGGGTTTTATGGGTTTAATGACCTTAGTAACCTATTTGATTACGTTAGTATGGACATAGGAGAGTATTGAGGCCAATGGCTTCTATACCTTAATTTTGAAAGATTGATTATAACTCAACGGAGTTGACTATTGGAGTTAGTATGACATTAAGGAGTAATAAGCCTAAGTCCTACAATTTTGGGGTAGTATTAATGGGGTTAAGCCTCCAAGCATTTTAAAGTGTATGAAGAACACTTGATGATTAGAGTCTTGATTTATCTCTAATGTGATTATGTGCTAGTTGTGAATTAAAAGCATGACTAGATGATTGTAGAGTACTTGCCTACTTATTTGAGCATATGAATATGAATTACGTGTGCTTGAAGTTTGAGTCCAGCTGGAGTCGGTTGTCGAGTCATTGGCGGGACGATGCATCATCTTCACGAATTGTGGGATTCGTGATTTTGATGGATCGCCGTGCCGGATTGCACACACCCCTCTATCGATGGCCACGGTAGGGAAGTAGTTGATCTTAGTTGTAGTATGGAAACATGACTTTGATAACTATCGGAACTCGGCGGGAAATGTCTCGGGGGCGTCGATATCCACGATAGGGATATCGAGGACACATAAGTTTGGCACATGTTTTTGCGGAGCGACATGCGCGGAAAAGATAACGATATCACCTCCCTTTTGTATGAATTGACTCACGAGTGCTTATATGTGAATAATGTGCTACGTGACTATGACATGATATGAAATGATGGTTGATTGAATTAATGAAATGTTATACTTGTTGATAACATGATATTCAAGATTGTTAAGTATGAGTACCTTGACATGATTATTTATGAAATGAATATTATGCAATAACATGAATTATTATTGTTAAGCATGATGCCATGACAAGAAGTTATTGTTTGTAACTTGCTAAGTCTTTATGACTTACTCCTATTTGTTTCGATTGTTTTCCCTAGATCCGAGCCGTGCAAGTGGATCGAAGTGATTATCGTTTACATTGAAGAAGCTTTGGCAAGGTTGCTACCTTGTAATATTAGTACCTTTTCTTTTGGCAAGGGCGACGGGGGACATAAAGTTATATAAACTTTATGTGGGGTAGCAAGACTTGATTTGTTTAATTATTAGTACTTATGTTTAATTAGTACTTATTGTTTTGAGAGCCGACATATGTTAGTCGTGCCTTACGTATTTATGATGCTTATGCTTTTGTTGTTTTAACCATATATTGGTTTGTTTACTATGTTTATTATGCGGCATGTTTTAGCCGTCAAGCATGTTAGACTAGAGTTGTAGACTTAGTTTAATATTGGGTTCAGTAGCGTCGCCGATGACTTGATATTTAATTGCCATAAATTGTTATATGTGCCTATTGTTGCGTCACATGATTTTATTTTTGGACCAAGAGATTCATTATCTCTAAGGTTGTATTAGTTTGAGCTTGTTAGCTCGGGCGCCACTGTTTTAATATATTACGTTTCCGCATGTGTTAAAGTTTTTGGCGTACCGCCGTTATGGCCTTACCCACTATTTGCTACTTGTTTTTGTTATGTGCCTTTTGGGCGGCACGACCTCGGGATCTCGTCTTGGGATCCGGGTCGGGTCGCCACAGTTGGTATCAGAGCTTATGTTATAAGTTAGCTATTCGCCGGGATAGGTTCCTTGGCTTAGGGGGTTGGTTTTGTGTGATAGTTATATCTTAACGAAGAGTGTGCTTGTAGGTTAAAATGGTTGAAACTAGAGCCAGTACTAGCACTAGAGGAAATGCTTGGTAGAGGTGCCGATAGAGGCACAAATGATGGTGGAGAGACTAATGAGAACCCCAGAGGTTCCTCCACTTCGCGCCGGAGGAGCGAAGCTATGTCTACCATGTATAGGGGTATGCTTGCGATGATGAACGAGATGAATGAGAGGGTCCTTGGTAGGGCTGAGCCACAGCCACGGCCACAGCCACAGCCGCAGCCAGCACCGCAGGTTGGAGTACCTGTACAGGATGCGAGACACCACGGGGATTCGATGCTAGAGAAGTTCGTAAAGCTGAAACCAAGACAGTTCGATGGTGAACCAGATGCTTCGAAGGCCGAGTTGTGGATCGAGCATCTAGAGAAGATATTTGCACCGTTGAGGTGTGATGATGAGCAGAAGGTGGTACTAGCAGTGTTCAAGCTAGAGGGAGCCGTGAACCTTGGTGGCAAGTCTTGAGAGAGAGTTGGGATATCTTGAGGATCCCCCACATGGCTAACTTTGTTAGGGAATTTCGCTTCGTATGGCCGAGGAGGTTGTTCGGGAGAGAAGGGAGAAAGAGTTTCTGGACCTAGTGCAGGGAGCTATGTCGATATCACAGTATTCGGCGAAGTTCACAGAGCTAGCACGCTATTGCACTCATTTGATTCCAGATGAGGCCAGGAGAACACAGAAATTTGTGAAGGGCTTGAAGACGGAGTATAGGAGACAGTTGTTGTCTCATCGGTTAAGTGGGAATCTGAGGAAGGCAGTGGATAGAGCCTACGTGATTGAGAGAGACATAGAGGAACATCGTATCATGGGTAATGCAGGTTTTTCTCCACAGCCTAGACAGTTTTCAGGAAGAGGTAATGGATCAGGTAATCGAGGTAATTATCATGGGCACAATGATCGTAGGAAAGGGAATGGAAAATTTAATCATGATGGGCGGGGCAATCGGTCGGTGGTAGAGGAGCTGCTTCTACACCAAGTCAGGGAGATCGTAGCTTGACAGTTGTATGCTCCCATTGTTCGAAGACGGGGCACACGGAGGACAAATGTTGGAAGAAGAATGGGACACAGGTAGAGTGCTATTATTGTGGAGCTGCAGGGCACGTGAAGAGGAATTGCCCTAAGATGAAGGGTAATCAGCAAGGAGGATCGAGCCAGCCTACTGTTGGGGCTAAGAGAGATAGCGATGGTAAGGCTAAGGTGCAGGGTCGCGTGTTTGCTCTAGACCAGAGGGGAGTACCTGAGTCGACCGCAGTCATTGGAGGTACTGTTTCTATCTTCGATAGTGAAGCCGCAGTACTTATAGATCGGGATCATCACATTCGTATGTTGCATCACATTTTGTTGACCGTTTGCGTGCATTGCCTCAGTCATTGCCTTACGTGCTTGAAGTTTCTACCCCACTTGGGGAATGTTTATTGGCTTCGGAAGTTTATAAAGCATGCGATGTACTTGTGGATGAACATGTTTTGCATGCGGATCTGGTAGTGTTGCCAATTTCTGATTTTGATGTGATACTCGGTATGGATTGGTTATGCACTTATCATGCTTTGGTAGATTGCTTTAGTAAGAGGGTTACTTTTGATATGCCGGGTGTTCCTAAATTCATGTTAGGTGGTGATACTTGGCGTCTAGTGGGTTCTGGCGTCATTTACGCTTTGAAGGCTAGGAAATTATTGTCACGTGGTTGCACGGGTACCTAGCTTGTGTGATTGATAAGCGAGGTTTCGACTTCTGATCTTGAGGATGTGCGGTTGTGAATGAGTTTCGGATGTCTTCTCTAAAGATTTTGGGATGCCAGGATAGGGAGATCGAGTTTTGTATCGAGTTGTTGCCGGGGGACTACAGATATCGAGGCGCCGTATAGAATGGCACCTATGGAGTTGAAGGAGTTGAAGGTTCGGTTGCGGGAGCTTCTTGATATTGGCTTTATCAAGCCAAGTGTATCGCAAGTGCGCCGGTATTGTTTGTCGGGAAGAAGGATGGAAGCCTAAGGTTGTGCATTGATTAGGGAGTTGAACAAGCGGCGATCAAGAACAAGTATCCGTTGCCGCATATTGATGACTTGTTTGATCGGTTGCAAGGATCGGTGGTGTATTCTAAACTTGATTTGAGGTTCGGGTATCATCGGTTGAAGGTGAGAGCGAGGATGTTCCAAAAGCGCTTTTAAATGCGAGAATGCGGGCATTATGAGTTCATGGTGATGCCATTTGGGTTGACTAATGCGTGGCGGTATTTATGGACTTGATGAATCGGGTGTTCCATAATTTTCTTGATTGTTTTGTGGTGGTCTTCATAGATGACATTCTTGTGTATTCTAAGTCTCGGGATGAGCATGCACAGCATTTGAGGATGGTCTTGTCGATTCTTCGGGAGAGGAAACTCTATGCCAAGTTTAGCAAGTGTGCTTTTTGGCTAGAGGAGGTCTCATTTTTGGGACATGTTGTTTCTAGTACCGGGATAGCGGTTGATCCTTCTAAGGTTGAAGCGGTGATGAATTGGAGGAGGCAGGCTACGATTCTGGAGATTAGGAGTTTCTTAGGGGTTAGCGGGTATTATCGGAGATTCATTGAGGATTTTCGAAGATTGCTACACCGATGACGAACTTGACCCAAAGAAACGGCGTTTGTTTGGAGCGATAAGTGTGAAGCAAGTTTTCAAGAATTGAAGAGAAGGTTGACTACGGCACCAGTTTTAGCGTTGCCTAGCGGAGATGAGAACTTTGTGGTTTATACCGATGCATCAAAAGAGGGATTGGGTTGTGTTCTTATGCAGAATGGTAAGGTGATCGCTTATGCGTCGAGGAAGTTGTCTCCGTATGAGCAGAATTATCCCACGCATGACCTTGAGTTGGCAGCGATCATATTTGCTTTGCACAAATGGAAGCATTATTTGTATGGGTCGAAGTTTGAAATTTTTACGGATCATAAGAGTTTGAAGTATTTGTTCTCACAGAAAGAGTTGAATATGAGACAAAGGAGATGGATGGAGAAGTTGAAAGACCATGATTATGCGATACTTTATCATCGGGGAAGGCGAGCGTGGTTGCCGGAAGCGCCTTGAGTAGGAAAGTCCATTTGTCGTGTTTGATGATACGGGAATGGAAGATGCTTGAGAGGATGTCCGTGATTGGAGTCTAGTGAGGTTAATAATGGAGTGTTGTTTGCTAATGTCCGGGCTATTCCAGTTTTGTTGGAAAGGATTAAGGAGACTCAAAGGAAGGATCCGGGATTAGTTAAGATTATTGATGGTTTGAGTAAGAATGAGACGCCGGAGTTTGCTATGAATAAAGAAGGGATTTTGACTTTCAAGGGGAGAGTTTGTGTACCTTCAGTTGAGGATGTGAAACGACTTGTGTTGGATGAAGCTCACAAGGCAAGGTATACTATCCATCCGGGGAGTACGAAGATGTATAGGGATTTGAAGAAGCAATTTTGGTGGAATGGCATGAAGCGCCAAATTGCGGATTATGTGTCGAAGTGTTTGACTTGTCAGCAGGGTGAAGGCGGAACATCAAAGGCCCGCGAGATTGTTGCGGCCGTTAGAAGATATTCGAGTGGAAGTGGGAGCACGTTACGATGGATTTTGTTTCGGGGGTTTCACGTGCAGCGTAGAGATTTGATGGCGTTTGGGTTGTTGTAGATCGGTTAACGACGGCTCATTTTATACCGATTGCGATGACTTATTCCTTGAGTCGGTTGGCTTTGTATGTGCGAGGAGATTGTTAGGCTGCATAGGGTTCGATTAGCATTGTTTGAGACGAGGGATCCGAGATTTACTTCGAGGTTTTGGCGGGCTTTGCGGAAGCTATGGGGACTAAGTGAATTTGAGTCTGACTTTTCACC
>CM028382.1:35228430-35262719 GCA_013146195.2 Codonopsis lanceolata
GTAAAACATGCATCATATAGCCCATTTGCATTTAGAACATAAATCATGCATAGTAAGGTCAAATAGTGACCACTATTTCAAATCATGCATGGCAAAAATAAATCACATAAATTATTACATTATCACTCAATTGCATCATTTAGGCATAAATAGGACATGCATATACATCACTAACAAGTCGAGGAGTGCTCCAAAAGTCCCAAACGGTCGCAGGAATTTGAATCACGATAAATATCAAAGAAAGTTGCTTGAAAAAATCTTACGGTGGTTAGGGAAGATTGGAGATATGGGTGTCAGATCTCGCACGAGGTTGCCCAATCATCCTTGGTATGTATAATTGAGCCGATTTCGAATCAAGCTAGGAGGTTCTCTACCGCCCAGTCGGACGCATCGGGTGGCTTTCCCTTCTGGATCGTGAAGAAGAAGTCATCCGCTAAGTAAAACAACGAGATTGACGAAGAAAATCGAAAAAGGAGCGAAAATGAAAAAATGAAAAGCGACAAAACAACGATAGGCGAAGAAACGAGCCGGAGAAAGAAAGAAAAAAGAAAGAAAGCGGTGGCTTCTCTCCTACATTCCGTCCATATTAGGAGGAAAAAGGGGAATTTTCCCTTTTCCCCTCCAAGTTCAGGCTGCGACACTAAGTCTCGAATTTCAAAAGTTCTCTGGTCCCGAGCCTTGAGAAGTTAACAAAAGTTAGTCTTGTTAACCAAAATTTGCGACCATTCACCAAAGGACAAAGGAAATAACTTCCCAGCGGATCAAAAAAAAAAAGAGAGAAAAAAAAGAAGAGAAAAAAAAAAGAAAGAAAAAATCAAAAAGAAAAAAAAGGCAACAAGTATAAAATTCTCATTCAGGGTCGAACTACGTTTGGTCGATTCCTGAAAAAAGGATCGTTAGGCGACCTACATCCGATGGAATCCGACCATCACAATCATAAAAGCAGGAAAAAAAAAAAAAAAGAAATTCACGGCAAAAGAGTTGATATCAAAATCGACCTAATCATGGCCGACCACCGAGTAGAAAGTCAGTCTGATATTCTTACCTAACTCTAGAATAATTTCATTTTAGGAAAATTTAATAAAATTTTTTTGTTTTTTTAAAAAGAGAATATTTCAAAAATACAAAAAGAGAATATTTCAAAAAAAACAAAAAAGAGAATATTTCAAAAATACAAAAAAAAGAGGAATATTTCAAACACAAAAAAAGAGGATATTTCAAAAACACAAAAAAAGAGAATATGTCAAAACACAAAAAAAAATAGGAATATTTGAAAAAAAAGAAAAAAAAGAGGAAGGAAAAAGAATATTTTCACTTCTACAATTTTGAAAATACTTGAAGAATGATCATTTCGAATTAACTCGGCGACGGATCTTCAGTCAAGCAATTTTTACGATATTTGAAAATTTCGGACTGTAATGCGGAAACAAGGCGGCGATCAAGGCCGGGCATACCTAGAAAATTTTTCTTAACACATTTCAACTACAAGGTATTGACCGGTTGAAATTGTGATAGCAATTCTGGTGCTCGACACGGATCTTTAGTCAAACACGGTTTTATGATATTTGAAAGTTTTCGGATTATGCGGAAACAGGCGGCGATCAAGGCCCAACATAATTAGAAATTTTTTCTTAACACGTTTCAACTAGTTGAAGGTGGTATGACAAAAAACATTCAAATCTTCATACCGTATTTGACAACGGTTTCGGACCGGAAGAATACGACTTTTTCGAAAACACAAAATCTTTTTCCATTGTAGTTTAAGGTTTTGGCTTTGAACTACGGCAGTGCGATTCCTTTAATAGGGAATCACGTAGGCAGCCTACATTAGTGAGTCGACCATTAGAGCACATTAAACTCACATGCAGCAAAAAGCCGATAATTTTTATAACCGACTAAAAATGTCTAGGTTATAGAGTTTGGATAACATGTCCTTTGCATTATAAGCGCCACCAATTGCATTCTCCTGTTCTTAATTGAACTAAATTGGAGAGTCTCTTGTTAATCAACGATGTTAGTCTACTTTCGATTAAGCCGAAAGGTTACAGTAAACTCCATAGTTGAGGGGCTGTAACCAGACACCCCAATTTAGTACCCTGGTATAACTCGAGCATAAAATATCAAGAACTTAAAAATTAACAAATGTCAAGTTGCGAAAGTCAAAAATGCGAAAGAAAAAGCGAGGATCGCTTGATGGCTGCAAGGGAAAGTGTCAAATTTTCAAAACTTCAAAAAGAAGTCTTGTAAAGCTTGACCCGTGCGCAAGCATATGCCGCAGCCGCTTAGCAGCTCGTCCATCTCTCTCACGATCAATTCGATTACAAGCTTTAAAGCGCATGGTACAAGTGGCCAATGCACGGAAACAAATTCAAGAATTCCAGCCGCGTCCCTCTCCTTATAAATAGAGGCCTTCGGCTCCCGGTTCTGAACACAATTCATCAGATTTTTAGATCGCAATGACTCTGCCTCATTTTCTCGGATACACTTAGTAATGAGGGTGCGAGATAGGTGAGTGGAAGCCCCTAAAATCTTCAAACCCCATCCAAACTACGCCAAATCAAAACCCATAGGTTATAAGTGATCCCTAGCCTAGTTGTTAGGTATCCACCTTAAAACCAGATCCAAAAATCCAAAATAAGCCGCATTACTCCGCCCGAGTAACGAGCTAAAAAGTCATAATCTTAAGTCTAGGTTCCGCCTAACCGAAAAGGCCAAAACCAACCCAAATAAAGTCGCCACTCTGCCGAGTTGAAAAGCCCAAACCTCAAAACATCAATCAAATCAAAAGAATCGGTTCAGCTTCAATTCAATCCAGCTCAATTCAAAACAAAAGACTCCCTCTCCGAAGAGGACGGAGCTTAGAAGCACACCACCGCTCTAAAAGGTAATACCTTTAAGAGCGTATTTTATTTCATTTGTATTTTTTTCCTTTTATTTATTTTCAAAAGTTGTATTTTAAATCCAAAGACAATGTAGCCAATATAAGTCGTGTGCTTCGGATTAGATTAGGAAATAGTATGTAAAAGAGCCGTTATAATGGCCAAATATTCTTAAATATGTTTGTAATTATTGGAAGGAGACGTCGCTGAGTCCGAATAATGTAGCCACGAATGTATCTGTTTAATTTTCCTTGTCAAAATAAGACCTTATTTATTTGCTAGATTAATATAACAATGAGCATACTTCACCAAAACGCTTTGAGATCGAAGGGCGAGTTGGGTGCCTAGCACCTTCCCAACTAAATAACTTAGCCCCCGAACCCGTTTTCTAAAATCTCTGGTTTTCTTTTTTCGGTTTTCCTTTATTTTTGCCTTAAAATAAAGGTGGCGACTCTAAAACTTTCGATCCAAGGTGGGGCCTCGCAACATTCCCCTTGCACTTTCCTCGTTCTCCCCTAAAAAAGGGAGATAATGGAATGGAGGGTGATGTATTCCCATATCCCGGTATCCCTAAACAATGGATAACTTGATGGAAACCCATAGCTCCCATAGCGATCCGATGCAGCCATAAGGCCATTTTAATAAATCCATAAGTGGGGGCGCCGCAATATCTTTTCTTGCACTTCTATTTTACCCCGAAAGATAAAAAGGGGAGAATGAGAATGAAAGGTAATGCATTCCCATATCCTCGTTATCCCCGAAATAAGGATAACCCATGAGGAAACCTTTAGTTCCCATTTTGGATACAAAATCCACTCAAGGCAACCGAGGCACATTCCAACGTGCTAACATAGACAAAGACTCCTCTCGCACTTTGGATTTCGCCTTCCCCTAAACAAGGGAGGGTGGAACGAGAGCGCTGGTGTCCCTCGCATCCACACGCACGCCGCACCCCCTAACCTAGGCTGCTGCGTCGCGGTCGCACCCCTGAACCTCACAATACCCTTTGTCCCAAATAGTCGTCTGGCATCCATATTTACAATCAATTATAAAGCCAGGATAAGTGATCACTATTAAGCCATGTTTAACCTTAGCCGAACTCTCCATGAGTTGTCATCCATCAAGGCATTAAAGTAGAGGGTAAAGTTGGAATTTATTACAAACTAATGTTCATTACCCAATCAAGTGCTTACCCTTATACCGTGCCCACCGAGAAGGGAGTACATTTCCAAGGTTGTCATCCATCAAGTTGAAATTTATTTCAAACTAGCGTTCATTACCCAATCAAGTTCTTAATGTTATACTGTGCCCAATGAGAAGGGAGTACTGTCAAGGTGTCGAGCGAGGCCTTCCTTCGTGAATTTCCCCACGAAGTGGTCAATAGGAAGGAGAGCCAGGGAAAGTATTTGGTGGCTAAGATTTCCCGGTAAGTAGACTACCTAGAGAGTCGAATGTGGGATAAAAGTGAGGCCTTTCTCAAGGAAGAAGCTGCGCGTGAAAGACTGGACTTTCTCAACCGGCAGTCACTCGATGAAAGTGAATCAGAAGGTGAAGGATCTGACTAGGATGGGGCTTAGCTTAGGTGGCTAATTCTTCCAGCTTGCTTGCTTGCTAAGGGCTAGTCCAGGTGGATTAGGTAGAGTCCATTGAATATAGGTCATAGTCTTGCTTCGTAAGAAGGTTAGCGAGATGAACCTTATTTAGATTATAGGTAGTAGAGGTTCTGGAAGTTTGTCAAATATCCTGAATCTTTCGTCATAAGGTAAGCATAGGGAAATGTATGCTTGGATTGAATCAAGGAAAATGGACTTTCTTTAGTGGTTTGTCAGCTATGCATAGTCTTGCTAAACTTTTGGATATTCTAGATCTGTCTCAAAGCGAAAATGGTCAAGTAAGACTTTACATATATATGGCGTTCAACTTTTCACTCAATCAAGATCCTTTCCGGAGCGAAAATGGACTTCAGTACTTTTGCATATATATAGACTCAAAAAATGATCTATTGAGATCTTTCTCTTAGCTAAAATTGATGTGAGTGCTTTCTCATCTATGCATATAGTTCTTGCTAAACTTTTTGATCTTGAATCTCAATCTATTAGGGAAAATGTCCTTCAGTGGTTTGTCAGCTATGTCTGATTCCACTTTGCACGATTGACATTTCAACTCATTAGCTAAAATATCAAAATGTGCTTTCTCACCCCATATATGTGATATGCTTTCTCATTCCTCTGTTTCTATTTCTATCCCTTTGTATACCTTCGCCCAAACCTTTGAAAAAAGATTCAAAACAATCACATCCCTGAAAATATTCCCTGAATAGGGCGACTTCCATAGCTTGTTCACCGGTCTTCTTCCTTCACTGATGAAAGGCATCCTGCACTTGTGAATAGGAAAAGAGGTCTCTTACTGCTGCTAAGCCAGTCTATCAGCATCCCATTACTTGGGGAATTTCTCATAGCTTTCTCGAGATATTATTATTTAAATAGGTTCTTTCTCTTTCTCTTCGTAAGGTGTTGAGAAAAAATATTCTCTTCACCTTCCTTGTTCTTATCCTATCTTGCTTTGCCGGGTAGAGTAAATAGCTTGCTTCTGACTTTCTTTTCGTGAGATTGGAATATAGAATTGCGTAGATAGACTCTTTCTTCTTGGTTGATTCCGTGATTCTAGCTTTCATGGGAAGTTTGAATAATGTGATTTTTCTTCAAGCTAATAGGTGTATTCGTCTTTATGCTTATGTCCATTAGCTTTTTAAGTGAGTGAGAGAGAGAGAGATCTTTTCTTTTCCTAACTCTAAGGAGCAAGAAGAGAAATATATTAGAAAGGTTGCTTCTTGTCCAAAAGTCTTTCGTGCATTCAATCATGATCATTCTCTCATTGACTGATAATATCGTAGAAGATGTTATTAATTTATGTTTGTGGTAATGTTCTCCCAACTGGGCGAAGAGAGGTATAATTGAGCAAATGTAATAGCTAGTGTTGGAATGGAGCTATCCCCAACATGCCATCAAGATCAGAGTCCAACAAGATCTTCTTTCAACCAGGATGGAAATCGTTTGATGTGATTTGCAATCAAAAGAAGGATGGAGTGCGTTTTCAGTGGTTAGAAAGAAGTAGAGGAAGAGTCCATGAAGCTGTGTTTTATTTTGATGAAGTTCTTTGGGTTTGCATATTGATAGAGAAAGCCTCTTTGGGAATAAATCTCTTCTGGAAGAAGCTGTCGGGAAAATGGCGCGAGGTGTTATTGGCGAAGGAAAGGAATGAGCATGGTTTTTACCTGTGTATCTCCGTCAAAGGTAAAGGAAGTCCTTCGAAGATTTTTATTCCAGCGGTGGCAAAGAAGGGTGACTGGGAATGATTGTAGGCAAAATTAGGTGGTTTGCTCAGTCAAAGAACGTTATCACGAGGCAAGCAAAATCCTATAAGGAGGCGGGGGATATCCCTCCTTGGCCAGATTTAAAATTGAACACTTTCGACTGTAATAGGGACTCTCAAATCGATTTCGAGGTAGAAGAAAACTCTTGTAGAGGCAATGTGGAGTTTCTGGAGAGATGCTTGGTAGGTAGAATGGGGGAGCTGGAGTGCTCCATCCCGACATGCCACGAGGTTCACAAATGGGTGAACTCAAAGTGAAGATCATCGGGAGGAGTTCAAGTGAGAGTCATGAGCGGGAAATATTTTCTCTTTATATTTCCCTCTAAGGAAGAAGTTATTCGTACTTTGAATGAAAAGGTATGTATGTTTAACCAACACCCTTGGTTCTTAGACAGATGGAACTCAACTGGGTGCAGCCATAGGAAGGATCGAGCAAGAAGCTTGGGTTAGGGTTGTGGGACTTCCTTTTCATTTGTGGGGAGAAGACGTTTTCAAGAGGATTGGACATGTTAGAATATAGTTTTATGTATATTTAGGGTTATATTGTATATTATTATATTTGTAGGGACCTTGATGTAACTTGTGTTTATATATATTGGTTGCCGAACTGATTTACAGTTTACGGCTTCATCAACATTGTTTTGTGACTTTTCTTCGATAACATGGTATCAGAGCCTGAGTCTTCGCGAGTGTAGAGCTGATCTGGGTGGAGTCAGTTTCAAAACCCTTGATGCTGATGATGCAGAATGTTTGGAACAGGTGTTTGCAGAGGAAGAAGTTGTGGCAGCGCTGCGGAGTATGAGTGGGGACAAAGCCACGGGGCCAGATGGTTTTTCTTTGGCCTTTTTTCAGCCAAGTGGTGAAGGTTGACTTTTGAAGGTCTTTAATTCCTTTCATGATAGTTTGCGGTTTGAGAAGAGTCTCAACGATGTGTTCATTGTGTTGATTCCAAAGAAGAAGGGGGCCAGCGATGTGAAGGATCTTAGACCTATCAATCTAGTTGGCGGGGTTTATTAACTCATCTCCAAGGTGTTATCGTTGAGGTTGAGGAAGGCATTGGGAAAGAATATCTCTGAGACTCAGCACGCTTTTGTTAAGGAGTGGCAAATCCTTGATACGTCATTGATCGCTAATGAAATTTTAGACGCCGGGATTAAAAATAGACTTCCGGGAATTCTTTGCAAGTTAGATATTGAGAAGGCGTATGATCATGTAAATTGGGGCATTTTGTTGTATCTTATGGAAAGAATGGGGTTCGGCTATAAGTGGAGGAGGTGGATTCATTTTTGCATTTCTTTAGCTAGGTTCTCGGTGTTGGTAAACGGAGAACGCTGAGGTTTCTTCCTGAGCTCGAAGGGTTTGAGACAAGAGATCCTCTTTCCCCGTTTTTGTTCATCATAGTTATGGAGGCTCTTAGCAAACTCATGGAGAAAGCTGTGTTGGGTGGTTACATCAGTGGGTTCAGTGTGGGTGGGGGCGATAGTTCGGAGGCCTTGGTGTCCCATCTTCTTTTTGCAGATGACACCTTGGTCTTTTGTGGAGTGGATCAATCACAATTGGGTTACCTAAGGATGGTGCTGCTTTTCTTTCAAGTGGCCTCAGGTCTTACATTTCCAAAAGTGATATCATTCCAGTGGGGTGATGTTCAGGATGTAGGGGCTTTGGCCTCATTTTTTGGGTGCAAGGTTTCCTATCTTTCGGCTATGTATCTTGGGTTGCCAATCGGAACTCCGTTCAAGAGTAAAAATATGTGGAATACAGCGGTTGAAAATTTTGAATGACGCTTGGCGGGTTGGAAGAAGCAGTATCTGTCAAAAGGAGAGAGACTTGTTTTGGTAAAAAAATATGCTCTCGAGCATGCCTACATATTTCCTATCTCGGTTTGTAGTTCCTGCTTCGGTTATGAAGAGACTCGAGAAGTTGGAGGGGGATTTCTTGTGGGAAGTCAAATGGGATACAGTATGCTTAGGTTTAGGGAAAGGAGGTTTAGGTATTAAGAACCTCAAGTTGTTTAATGAAGCCTTGCTTGGGAAGTGGCTTTGGAGGTATTTGTCGGATAAGGGGGGCATTTTGGAGGAGAGTGGTTAAAGAGGTTATGCAGGAATTCAACATTTCAAAAAATGAAGATGTGTTGGTTAAAGAGGTTATGCAGGGGGAAGTTGAAGGTATCATTTGGTATCCGTCTTTTAGAAGGAACCCTCAAGACTGGGAGATGGATTCTTTAGTGCAATTTTTTGAATTCCTGTATAGCCAGAAGCTCAGCGGAAGAGGGGAGAATAAGGCAGTGTGGGAAGGGGAGAAGAACAAGACTTTTATGGTCCGATCCTTCTATGAGAAGTTGATGAACAAAGATGGTTCTTTCCCTTGGAGGAATGTTTAGAAATCAAAGGCTCCAGCCAGAGTGAGCTTTTTTATGTGGGAAGCTGTGAATGAAGCCCTTCTTACCGGCGACAACTTGCAAAAGGGAAATAAAATTTATGTGAATATATGCTTTATATGTAAGGAGGATGAGGAGAATGTTAATCATCTCTTGTTCAGTTGCTAGGAAGTTGCTAGGAAGATCAGGAATTATGTGTTCACTCTCTTTAAGGTCCTTTGGGTTATGCCGAGATCAGTAAAGAATTTGATTGAAAGTTGGTCTCTGTATAAAAGGAAAAAGAAAAATTCTTTTTGGAGTGTGGTTCCCTTGGCAGTAAGCTGGTGCATATGTAGGGAAAGAAATGGAAGTTGTTTTGATAACATAAAGAGGACGACGGAAGAGATTAAAAGGTTGATTCTGCAAACTATGTTCTTCTGGTGCCACAAGTCAGTTGTGCAAGGGGTTATCCCTTTTGTAAATTTTGTGGAGAATATCTCTAATGCATTGTAATATTTTTTATTATTTCTGGTGTACATAGGCAGCGTCTGCTTTTGACGCATATTTATACAACTTTTACTTATCAAAAAAAACGGGGGTGAAAGGCCAACCAAGATTGGATATAGCTGGTTTTCCGCAAAATCTATTTTAGTAGAGCATATGAGATTGATGGCCCGAGGTAGAGCACTCAATGGGCTATGGTGGCCTAAGAAAACCTTACCAACCCCAAGGAAACTCTGAATACAGGCCTTTCAAATTACTTTGTACACAGACTTTTTGGGTGCTAAGATCCAAAAGGGGGCCAAAATGGGGCAGCAATATGATCTGCCGCTGCTTCTGCGTTTCGCAAAGGGTCAATTTGTTGAAGGATTGGCTAATTTCATCATGGTTGGCTGCGTCTAAACTGAGCATGAGAAGAAGATGGTTTTCTGAACGTTTGAGCTGCTCAACCTAGGGTTTGAGCTGCCGTAGGAGGTACGTTGTGTTTTGAGGGTAACTGCTAAGCAGAGAGCTTCGCCAGCACTGACCAGATCGTCCTTCGCCGTCGTCGAAAAGTCGCCGAAAGTTCTTACGCCACGCACGGCTGCAGCGTAAATTTTTTTTTGGTTTGCTCTCGGGTACCTGCGGGTCGCTGGAGGTTCCAGTATTGCTTGGTGGTTGGGTTTCCTATCTGATTAGGTCAAAGCTTCCAATCCTTGGTGTTGTGATGGGTGTTTAAACTGTGTTTCAGTGCAGTAAGTTCAGGACCTTGTGGAGTTCAAGGTAGTGGAGAGGAGTAGACGTAGTCCGCTCGAAATTGTGCTCTCGACAAGATACTTCACTGTAGTTTTTTCATTCTGGGGTTCGTCAATTCATCGAGAACAAGCTAAAGAAGCCCCAATCTGTTGTAATCAACTTCATCCAGCTAAAACCCACATCTTTGACTTCTGTTGGCTCAGTCAAGTTCGATATGATTCAAGGGGAAGAGAAAATCATATTTCAGGCGGGCAGGAAGATGTTCGATGTTATCAAGAGTGGTGTTCAGGGTTGAGTATGCTTCATATTTCAGGAGAGAAGTAAGGGACGAGTGCATGAGCTGATTTTCATTGTCGAAGAGACTGTTTGGATAAGTGAGTGGATGAAGAAGGCTTCTGCCCAGCAAGGTTTATTCTGGAAGAAGTTATATGCTAAGTGGAGGGAAGTGTTGTTCGCCAAAGAAAGAAACCGTTGAGGTACGTTCCTAAGAATCTCCCTTCGAGGCAGAGGCAGAGGCAGGTCTGGTGTGTTATTCATCCCGGAGGTATCTCCAGGAACAGGTTGGGTTATGGCAGCTGGTAAACTGGAAAGATTTCTATATGCGAATAAGGTTTGTAAGGAGAAATCTTATAAAGAAGTGGCGGAGATTCCCCCTTGGCCCAACTTAAATCATGTTATTGGGAACGTTTCAAATGATTCCACAGTTGATTACGAGGTGAACGAGAGTTCTTGTTTTGGAAATCTGGAGTTTCTCGGTAGATGCTTGGTGGGTAGCATAGGGGACCCGGAGGATCCCATTCCTCCTCAAGAGGAAATCCAGAGATGGGCGAATGTACATTGGAAAGTTGCTGGAAGAGTCAAAGTGCTTGATTTGAGTGGCCGATACTTTCTGTTCATCTTCCCTTCCAGTAAGGAGGCATCTCAAATTCGTAATTACAAGAAGTGGGTGGTGAATCGAAGTCCTTTACTTTTGGAGGTCTGGGACCAGGTGGGTCTGTGTCATCTCGTTGATCGTAAGCCTAAAGAAGTGTGGATTAGGGCGCTGGGGCTACCTCTCCATCTGTGGAGTAATCAGGTCTTTTCGGAGATAGGAAAGGTATGTGGTGGTTTCGTGAAGGTAGATGAATTTACCAAGAATAGAGCTGATGTTAGATGGGCTCGTATTTTGGTTCGTGATAAGGAATCTATGTCGGTAGAGGTGCAAATTGGGGTTGGAGATAGAAGCTTTGCCGTTCCTATCTGGCCGGAATCTGTGCCTTTTTGCCATGAAAGGCGTAGGGTGGTGGAATAAGATAGACAGAGGAGCTTTATCAATCCACACTTGTCTGGGAAGGAAGGTGAGGTGCACGCGTTTTTTCAGCAAGCGAAGGAGAAGAGTAGTAAGAACGGTGGAGTGTCCAGAGGTTTTGACAGAGGGGTGGGGTCAAGCACGTGGGTGAAGTAGAATTCAAATTTTAAATTTGGTGAATTTAAAGAACCGACTAAGAGGGTGGATAAGTCTGAGAGTTCATCAATTAGGTTTGGGCTCAAGAGAAATGGGCCTTCTTCCAATAGTGAGGGGCATGGTAGAGGCCCATTTGAAATAAGGGTGAGACCAAAGTCTATTTGGGCTCCTATTAGAGCCAATTTGAAAGGAGGTTTAGAGAAGGAGACAGTGGGGTAGTGGGCCATTCAAGTCCTTTTTTTCTGTGGCCCCTAGTTCGGTCAGAGTGGTGTCTTTGGGTCTGGGCAAAAGGAGGACTCGATTATTATTGAAGACAGGGCTCATGGGGCTTTGGAGGAGAAGATTACTTCACAATTGAGATGGCGAGACGCAGCTATGTTCGAGCATCATGAAGGAGAACTGGGGTCGTCTTCATTGGCTCGCGATGATAAAAAGGTGTGCGATAAGATGAATTTAGGTTCAGACAAGGTCTGTTCGAACTTCGAAGGTTATCTTGGAGCATGAGTGGATGGCTAGTAGCGTTAAAGGAGGTGAGCTTTCTGGGGATATGTCAAGCATGAGAGAGGAATCCCATTTTCGTTTGGATGTGGAGAGGGAAAAGGGTAGGATGTTTTCGAACAGCATTGATCGGATTTTGGAGAAGGCATCGCAACAGAATATGACTTGGCTCAGGAGGGGACTTCGAGGATTTTTGATGAAGGGAGGAAAGTTAGTGGGAATATTAGTAGTGGAGGGGCTTCGTTTCAGAATGATGACCACGTTTTTTGCAGATTTGGAATTTGGTCAGGTGCAAGAGGAGCTTGTTTAGAAAGGGGTAAAGGTGTTGGTTGTGAGAATAAATATTTGCCTCATGAAGTTGTAGACTCTACAGATCAGAGCTGTTCGCCATCGGGAAAGGTGGAGGACCTAGGTGAGTCGGGTTATGATAAGGAGTGGGATGACTGTAGCCATGGGGAAGAAGAGGCCCACTCAAAGCCGCAGGAGGTAGATGGTCAAATGAGTATAACCTCTTCTATGAATGAGGGTCTTATTGCACTCCAATTTGTCGCACTCAAACTGCGATGGTAGAACTGAGACTCTATGATCTATGATTTGAGCCATTATTGTGTAATCTGGGAGTCAAAGGACATATCATTGTGGGTGCAGAGCATGATTAAGAATTTTGGCACATTTATAGGGGTGTTTTTTTTTTTTTTTTTTTTTTTTTTTTTTTAGAGAAGCAGGACGGCACCTGCGCATTTATTAGAAAAACAATACCAAAACAAGCGAGGGGGCAACCAGCCTTACAAGAAACTGGGGGACGGAGGAGCGACTCTATACACTCCAAACCATAGAAAAGGGGCGCAGAAAATAGACAACAAATCACCCTTTCCGATAGTTATACAAACCAAGCAAATCATGCCTAAAAATCGAAATAATGCGCCTCGAATGCGCTCCAGCCGAGGAATAGCAGCGACTACTACGATGATGATAAGCTTCTGCAGCCAGAATATCCGCTACTTTATTCCTTTCCCTATAAACATGATGAACCTCCATCCCATGACTATACCTCTTGCAATCCTCCAGCTCATAACTATACCGCCAGGGAAAAGTATTATCCCCTCTAATACCCATTACTGCAACTTTAGAGTCCGTTTCCACAGATACCTGAGCAAAACCACGATCAACGCACATCTTAAGACCGAATCTAAGAGCCGCAATTTCAGCATATGTGTTTGAACCCGTACCGAGGAATATGGAAAAGGCAACAACCAAATTCCCCTCCCTATCCCTAATAATACCTCCCCCAGAACAATCTCCATGTTTTGACGACCCATCAGTGTTCAATTTATAACCAACAACAGGTCTCTCCCAACGAAACCAATTCCCCTTTTTAATCTTAACCTTGGAAATAGGAATATTCAAAGATATATCTAACCGAGACGACCTACAAACCCCATCGGCGCAGAAGACGGATGATACAAATAACTCATGTCATGAAGGTGAATCCGCACTTGATGAATTATGCGGGCTGCTGTCATACTCTGAGCATCAAAAATAGCATTACACCGGGCCTTCCATAACTCCCAACACCCAAAAACAAACACACCTAAACCGCAAGCTCCAAACTGCTTCCGAATACCATGAACTGTCCAGGCTTGAAACAATTGCAACAAGGATGTAGTAGTCACTTGAATTTGAAAATATCTTGAGAATGATCTCCATACCTCCTTAGCAACTTCAGACTGAAGAAACAGATGATTAATAGACTCACACGCCGACGAATTAACGCAACAAACACATTTTGAGACCATATTTACCCCTTTAATTTTCAAATTTTCATCAACCGGGATAGCGCCATAGAAAAGTTTCCAAACAAACCCGCTAATTTTCATGGGAATCCAAGGCTGCCATATCTTCACAGCCCAATTCAAATGAGGCCCTCTACCTCGAATCAGGTTATAAAAGGCCGAACTCTCAAAGTTGCCAGAAGTTGTATGTTTGAAGACCAACCTGTCCATAACCCCCGGCTGAATGGAGACTCTACGAATGTCATGATGATACTGATCAGGAATAAGCGGCAACAGATCTTCAATAATTGTCCAAGCATCGCTCACCTTCAATAACGCATCAGTAGGGGACGGACCATGAAGGATATCGCCGCACCAATTTTCAGTCCAGAAAGGGATATCTCCGGAACCTATAACCCATTGAACATTGTTCCTAAGAATTTCCATTTGATGCATTACTGCCTTCCAGCCCTTAGAAACAATGCTGCGATGTTCTCCTGCCACCATGTATTTAGCTCTAACAAAATTAGCCCATAGCCCGGTGCCTTGCAAAGCCGACCAAGCCAACTTCGCATGTAAGGCAGCCATAACATGATGTAATCTGCGAAGACCCAAACCCCTTCCATAACAGGCCGGCAAATGACTTCCCAGGCAACCCAATGAACCCGCCGCTCCCCATTAGAATTCCAAAGAAACGAGGCAAAAGCGCTTTCTAAACGGTTGAGAATAACTTTAGGCACTTTGATAGCAGCAAGAGTGTATACTGGCACACTACAAAGAACTGATTTTAAAAGTGTTAACTTTCCGCCAAAAGAAAGCAGCCTAGCTTTCCATCCATCAATCTTATGAAGAACCCGGTGCACCATATTCTCAAAGAAAACTCGTTTAGATCTGCCATGGAAAAGAGGGACTCCAAGATATTGAAACGGAAAGGATTTGTTTGGGCAACCCGCCCAAGTAGCTATGTCTCGCCGCCGACGCATGGAACATTTCGGAGCTACATAAAACCCGCTCTTTACCAAGTTAATAAGCTGCCCTGACGAAGCCTCATATTTGCTCACAATGTCTCGAAGAGTTTGAATGGATTTCTTCCCAGCATTAGAGAATAACAACATGTCATCTGCGTATAAAAGATGGGACACAACTACACCACCTCGACCATGATTATACGGGACAATCTTCCCTGAATCAACTGCCTTGTTAATATTACGGGACAAAATTTCTTGCACCAATACAAATAAAAGAGGAGACAAAGGGTCTCCTTGACGAACTCCTCTAGAGGAATGAAAAAAGCCAAAGCTATTTCCATTGATTCGCATGGAGTACCAATTATTATTGATAAGCCGATCAATAAGAGAGCAACTAGCATCAGAAAAACCAAAGGATCGAAGAGCACGAATAAGAAAGTCCCATTCCACACGATCATATGCCTTTGACATGTCTAATTTAAAAATAACATTGTCCCCTCTAGTTTTATAATGAATCCTGTGAACCATCTCATGAGCCAACATCACATTCTCCTGAATACTTCTACCTTTAACAAAACCCGCCTGTTCTTTAGAAATTAATTGAGGTAGAAACCTCGCAATTCTACTAGCCATAATCTTGGACAAAATTTTACCTGAGAAGTTACAGAGGCTGATAGGGCGATAATCTCCAAAATTATTCGGGACTTTAACCTTCGGAAGAAGAATTAAAGTAGTAGCCGTAAGACCCCTATGAAGATTGGCACCATGAAAAAATTCCTGAACCGCAGCAATAATATCCCTTTTAATAATGTCCCAGCACCCCCGATAAAACCAGCCTGTGAAACCATCATTACCCGGCGCACTATCAGGATTCAGCTCATTAATAGCCTGCCATATTTCCTCCTCCAAAGGAATTTTACAAAGATAATCATTATCTTCTGCTTGAAGCCCACCCGTAGAATTCACAAATAACTCCTCTCTAATAGTATGATCAGAACAACTTAGAAGGGAGGAGAAAAAATCAACGCTTGCATACCAATAGTATTGTCATCTTCACACCAAGAACCATCCGTATTTTTAATGCGAATTGTATTTGCCTTCTGCCGATCTTTAACACTAGCATGGAAGAAAGCCGTATTCCGGTCGCCATCTTTCAGCCAGTTTAACCGAGCTTTTTGCTGAAGCATATCCGCATCCCATTTAACACAACGAGCCAAAGCACCGCTCTCTACCCTCAATGCTTGAAAGAGACGCGGTAGCCACCATTTTGAAGCTCAAACTCCAACCTCAATACATTATCCTGATGGTGAGCTAACATACGTTGAACATGACCAAACACTGCCCAGTTCCATGTTTTAAGAGCCTGACGAAGATAATGCAACTTCTTATGCCAAATCTCCATAGGACCACCTGGCACATAACGATTCCATTGTTTCGCCACAAAATCCAAAAATTCTGGATGATCCATCCACATTTTCTGAAACCGAAACACTCCTTTGCCTTTATGAACAGAAGGAAAATCTAGAAGAAGCGGAGCATGATCAGAATGAGACCGGGCTAAATGAGTAACTCTAACCATTGGACACATAACTTTATATGCTCCGTTTATTAACACCCGGTCCAAACGTTGCCAGATTCTAGAATCCATCTGATGGTCATTGCACCAAGTAAAAATATTTCCTTCAAAGCCTGCATCTTCTAAACCAACCGCTTGAGTAAAATCCACAAAATCATTGATACTATTCAGGTCCCAACCATTCCCTCCAAGCTTTTCAGAAGTTTGCATAATTGTATTAAAATCCCCACCAACTAGCCATGGCTCTCCGTGACTATTCGCAAAATCAGAAAGATCGTGCCATAAATGCTGTCTGCCTTCACGAGTACACAACGCATAGACAATAGTGGTTAAAAAACCGACACCATTAATACAAACCCGACATGTTAAATGTTGAGCTGAACTACTAATAAAAGTGACATCAACCCTTTCTTCCCAAAAAAGCCAAATATGCATATTTGAAGGATTCCTATGCAAGTAATTAGGAAACCGAAGTCGACGAGCTACTCCTTGAATCCGATCACCTCCAATCTTAGGTTCCAAAATAGCACACAAAAGAGGCTTATGTTGAGTCTTTAACACCTTGAGATAATCCATGGTATCCTTGTTCCCGATTCCTCGGGCATTCCAAATAATTATCGACATAAAATTACTTGGAGGATTTTTGTTTTTTGGACCTCGTCCTACCCTTTCGAGCACTCGACTTTACAGCCTTGTTCTTCTGTATCTCCTGTTTCTTCAAACTACAAAAATTCTGGAACTCGGCAGAAATAGGAATCGCCCGGGTGTCATCAATAGAAAAGGAACGATGTAAAAATCAGTGTCATGTTCAAAATCGCCACCCGTCGAATGTGCTTTACCCATGTGGTGAGGTGTGGTGCGGAGAATAGCTTCCCATATCTTAGTTAGAGTATCTGCCCCAACACCTTTCTTATTGTCCGCCTGAATATCATTAGTGTGCCCAGAATCCCTTACTTCCATAACCTCGTCATCATCATCCCCCAAAACTGCAAAAGGATTAACTGTTTCCACCCCTCCGACATTCTGTGCCATATCATCCAAGGAGGCAACTTTCTGTTTGCCTTTCCCCTTCGGATCAGTCTGGGCATTAGCAATTGTATCCGATGTCCCAGCATCCTCCTTATCATTGTTCCTGTTATCGTTGCCATTGGCTTTAGAATCTGATGCCATAGTTGATGGTATATCAACATTATCCTTTGTTGCCCCGATATTGGTTGAAGCAGTGTGAACATTCGGACTAGAATTAGAATTAAGTTGCTCTCCCCTCTTTAATATCACTGGCGTCCAACGTGGTGCGCCCCGTCCCATATTATCTCGTTTAAGGTTTGTGTCTTTCCCTTCATTGATATCCCTCCCAAGCCCTTGATTGGGTATCTCTTTTGGGTCCTCCCCTACCGTCTGTGATTTGCCTTCCATGTGCACATGAGTGCTACGGGTCCCTTTCCGGCACTGAGCTTTGTAATGACCAAGTAACCCACAACCATCGCAAAAAGCGATATTTCCTTCGAACTCTAAAGCTTGCCAAAACCCGTCTTCTTTCGTTGTACCAATCCACATCCTAGAAGGTAACGGAAGAGAAACATCAACCTCCACACAGATTCGCGCAAACATTGGTCGCACCAAAGACAAAGTCTTTTCGTCCGCCCGAAGAAAAACACCCAAAGTATTGCCGAGACGCTGTAAATAAGACGGCGTGAATAAGTGTAAAGGGAGATGATGTAGGCGTACCCAAACTGCCAGTTTCGTGTTATCTTTCTTAAAAGCAAAATCAGAACTCCAACGGAAGGATCTATACATACATGTATTGATCATATGAGACTCTTTAGAGAGAGCTCGAACCATATCCTCATCCGACGATAAATGTACCATCACGTGTCTAGGATCCAACAAACCAACCACAAAAACACCTGTAAGCTTCCAAGAATTCGCAATATGCTCCTGAATAACCTTCAAAGATGGGCGTCCCATCGAGAATTTAAGGATTAAAGTATTGGCTAATTGTTTTTCTGCCTTCTCCAACTCCAAAGGCGTGAACAAACACCCGGGTTCATCCATTATAGTAACCGCTTGTCTAGGAGCCAACGGAATATCACGCAAAATCGGAGCCTGATTATTCATGACGCCCAGAACAGGAGCCGGTTGCCCAACCACATTAGCATAGGACTTCGGTATACCTCCTTCCTGGTGAACCGTGGAGGGACCAGGAATATTATCCACCGGAGTAGTTGCCTCCGGATTAGGTGTGTCCGGCGGCATAAGCCCAAACCGAGCGAAACCCTAAGAAACCCTAGACGCCAAAAATCGCACCTTGACTGTGTGTTTTAATGTGTGTTTTAACAGTAGTTATGTTTCACTTATAGGGGTGTCAAACCATGGTTTTGATGACAAAATTCAGGAATTACTAATGGAGATTGAAAGGAGCTGGCGGGCGTCAGAGAGAGATTCCAGCTCAAAAAAAGGTAAATCTCGAGAAAGGTGCACTAGAGAACTGAAGCAGTTATGTCTTTGCGATTTTAATTCAGCTCACACGAATTTAAGATGGGGAGAGTAGACGTAAAAAGAAATCGACTTGATTTTCCATGGATTTAAGAATCACTTCTTGGAATGTGTGGGGATTAAATAATTTGGAGAAAAGAATTGTGGTTAAGGAGGGGAGAGTAGACGTAAAAGAAATCTGACTTGATTTTCCATGGATTTAAGAATCACTTCTTGGAATGTGTGGGGATTAAATAAATTGGAGAAAAGAATTGTGGATAAGGCGTCATTGAGAAGATAGAACCCTCATGTGGTCTGCTTGCTAGAGACTAAAATGGATAAAGTGGATAGTGAGTTCATTTGCAGTGTTGGTGGAGGAAGATGGGCGGACTGGGAGCATCTTGGAGCTTCCGGGGCAGTGGGAGGAATCCTAGTTATGTGGGATGAAAGAGTTCTATCTAAATTGGATGCAATAAAAGGTCGCTTCTCGGTGTCCCGTCTACTTAGAATGGTGGATAATGATAAGATTTACGGTTTCTCGGGCGTGTATGGTCCTTGCTTGGATGTGTCCCGTAGAGAGCTGTGGGAAGAGTTAAAGGTGGTTAAGCAGAAGTGGAATCATCCGTGGTGTATAGGTGGTGACTTCAATGTGATCAGGTTCCCGCATGAACGTAGTGGGTTGTAGCAGATTCTCTCGGGCGATGTAGGAATTTAGTGACTTTATTTATTGTCCTACTTTGTTACTTAAGTTTTTACCAATGCGACCCAAAAACCCCGAACAAATTCCGGCAGACTCGCCGGCCGGTGATCGGAGCTCCGGTAACGGCGAGGTTTTCCTACGAGAGAGTTGTACCGCCGAGCTTCGCCTCAGTGGCGAAACCTTACAAGAAGGCGCATGTCTCTCGCAAAAGGCCTGAAGCTAACAGATCTTAAGAAATACCCCTCCCTGTCAGAGGTCGCCTCCCTTGTTGAAGCACAGAGACCCGAAGGCTGAAGATGCAACCTCCGTCAGAACCCTCCTTGGAATCGAAATCAAAAGATGAAGCCTAGGGCTCAAAAACTAGGTTTGAACCCGATAAGGGTGAGTTTAGTTATCCAAGGGGAAGTTAGGTTGGCCCTAAACAGCCCATTTTCGTTTTACAGGATAGTCAGCCTGTAAAGTCGAAGGTTGTGGCCAGATCGCCGAGTTTGGGTCAACGCAAAGAGTATGGAGCAGGTGAGTTTCTTAGGGAAGAAGCAATGAAGAACAAAAATAGGTTTGACGTCACTTATGAAGAGCATTCGGCGGCAGGGGAGGGACTAAAGGTAGGGTTACAGAATGATTTCGAAGAGGGAATGTCGACTAAGTTATTCGAAGAATTTCTACAATGGTGGTTAAGTAAAGATTTGGCTGTAGCAGTGCCCAAGCCAGAACGTGAGATTGGAGGGAAGGAGAGTTCTTTGGGGATTAGTGATGTGGACAGAGAAGAGATTTTTACGCAGACTGAAGAAGGGGTGGAAATTAGGGGTGAAGTGGGCGAAAACCAGAAGTGTGACGACCCGACCCGGACCCCGAGGAGGAATCACAAGTCAAGTCGTCCAAATAGGACAACAATACATGCAAAGACTCAATTAAAAGAAAAGCACGTGACGCAACATTTCGGATGAAGCGACTCGGCACCAAAGGCCGGAAATTTTAAAACTTTTAAACCGATATAACAATTAAAGACAAGTATATCAATTCATCGGCGACTTTACTACCGGAACCCAACACTACGCAGTTCATGCAAATATACCTCGACGGCTACTACATGCCGGAGAACAACATAATTAAATAAGAGCTAAAGTATTGCCCAGTGTAAGATTTAAAACAGATGAACCATACTACATCTATACAAGGCTCGGCGTACATGCGCCGGCGCTCAAAATAGAATACAACAAGTATAGACATAAATACAAATAAAACCAAGTTCCCAAGCAAAGTCTAAATGACTTGCTGATCCCAACGTCCTTACAAAAGAGTTTAACAGAAGGACATCTATAAACCACAACCTTGTCGCAAGTGATCACGGACAAGTAAGAATCCCGCAACGCCTCAACGAGCAGTACCTGATCGGCTCGGATCTAAAGCAGTAAAAGTGAGGGGGTAAGTCATAAAGACTTTGTGAGTTAACAATTATGCATGTCATGGCATTATGCGACATACATAGCAAGATATCATCTTTAATATCAAGTCACTCAAAGCATTCATTTAATAAACACTTAAAACACATATCCATGGTAGCACGTTGTTTCACATAGGTGCTATAAAGTAAATCACATATAAGGAGGATATGTTATGGAACCGGTGCCGCTACGTAGCTCCTGCAATACACAACGTTAATATTCGTGCCAATGATACCCGTGATTAGTGTATCAAAGTACCGAGCTCTCTACTCGGGTACCGAGCTCTCTACTCGGTTACCAAGCTCTCTACTTGGTAATTAGACTTGCCAATGTGCTCTCTTGGTTACAGCAAAGGGGCTACTTCCCCACTGTGGCCAACAGTGGAGGCGTGTGTGATAAAAACCCGGTATAACAACCCATCACTACCACGAGTCCCATAACTTTCAAAATACAAACAACATTCATGCTTTAATAAATTTCAAAATCATAACTTCATAGAGATTTCATAAAATCATACTCACATTTTATATGTTGAATTGGAAGTTTTGTCTTCACAAAAAGTGTTCATAATCAACCCTAGAACAACTATAATGAAGGGGTCATGCTATATTATTGAACATGAAAATTCTGGGAATTGTCACTCACCTTAGTCCTATGATTAATGGATGAAAGGTTGATTAAAGAGAGGATTGTTGTAGAGAAGATCGAGAGCTTCGATTTGGCTATCTCGGTTCGACGATCGGACCACCGGATCTCCGGGAAATGGTCCTTCAAGTTTGTGTGACCTCCATGGACGAATTTTGAAGCTTAGACTCTGAAGTTCAGCTTGTTTAATGATCAACAATGGCTGAAGACTAAAAAAAAGACTTATATACTTCCCAAGATGGCCCTAATCCAAGTGAAGCTTGATATATGGCTTCTCATTGGCCAAGGAATGTGAGCCATAGATAAGCAATGATCCAAGGGTCTTCAAGGGTCCTAGAAGAGTCAACAAAGGTGGCTGAGACTCACTTAAGTCGGCCAAGGGGCAAGGGGTTAAGGGTCAATAACCAAAACTATCAAAAAATCTCACAATCCATATTTCAGGAGGATGCGGTCGCATCCCCTTCTACCCATGCGACCGCAAGGGTCTATTCCCAGAATTCTGCACTTTTGAACATGCTCTCAGCACCTCATGCGAGCCACTGATCCAAGAGCCATGCGGCCGCGAGGTCCAACACTAAAACATGATCTTAAGTGACCCTAAATGATCTCAAACTTATTGGCAATAATCCTAAGGTCTAACCCAACTCAAAACAAGTCGGAAACACTCCCGAAACACGTCCGAAACAAGTTAAAACATGGCTCGAATCACGCGACGAATGGCTAACGAATCAAACACGAATCAATCCCAACTTAATCTAGGATAGAATGAACATGTATTAGGCTTGTTTAATCATGGTTATGGCTTGTATTCAAGACCTAGAACTCAACCCAACTTCTCCCGAGACGAAATGAAGGCAATACAAACAATGATGACAAACTACAAAACACAACCGAAGCAACGAAGCTTCTAAACTTCCAACCAAGCATGAAACAACTAAGATGAACATTCTAAGTCATAATGCAAGGTGATAAGACTCTCATGAGACTTATTAAGGTGCTAACACGTTAATACGAACACCCGAAACAACAACAACAAGGCATGCAACGCATGGAAAACCATTACTCTCTTATGGCCTTAAACAATTCAATGCAAGCAAGATATGAATGAAATGAAGTCTCAAATATGTCGAGACATATTGTAAACATGTTATAATGATGTCAAACAGGTTTGGGTTCTCACATCCTCCCCCACTTAAAGGAATTTAGTCCCTAAATGCATACCAGAATTCTCGAACAAGTAAGGGTATTTCTCCCTCATCTCAAGCTCAGTCTCCCATGTGGCTTCCTCAATATCGTGATTCTTCCACAAGACCTTCACTAAAGGAATACGCTTGGTCCTCAAAACTTGCTCCTTGGTATTAAGAATCCTCACTGGTTTCTCAACGTAAGAAAGATCGTGCTCAAAGGTAATCTCCTCATAAGTAAGGACATGTGACTCGTCCTTCAAGTACTTTCGAAGCATCGAAACATGAAACACATCATGAACACCCGATATAGACGGTGGTAACGCAAGTTTATAAGCCAAAGAACCAATCCGCTCTAAGATCTCGAACGGAGCAATAAACCTGGGAGAAAGCTTCCCTTTCTTCCCAAATCGCTTTGTACCGCGCCGGGACGATACCTTCAGGAACACAAAGTCACCAACCTAAAACTCAAGATCACGTCTCCAGTTGTCTGCGTAGCTTTTATGTCTACTCTGAGCCGTAAGCAATCTGTCTCTAATCAGCTTCACACTCTCAGCTGACTGTTGCACTGTAAGATCCCGATTCCCGGTTAGCTTGAATTGCGTGCAATGCTCGCATTTCTTCTTTGGTTGATTGCTCGTTTGGTTTGTGAGAGAGTCTAAATGTGTATGAGAGATCACATTAAGACCAAAACACTTTTAAGAGATGTCATATAGTTGTTGATTTGCTAAAGTCAAAAGTCGTAACCCGACGATAGTCGAAATGTGACGCGATTGAGAGTTTGTTCGGATTTTGTGTTCTTGACCTCAATTTGGTCCTAGATCTTTACATGATGATTTAATAACATGTTTAAATGTGTTAGACTTCTAATTGGATGCATTCCATAAGTCTCGTGAAGTTTTGACGCCTCGAGATTAGCAATTCTCCTTATCGCGTAGTTTGAGATTGAGCCGGGCGATCGTCTCGTCTTTCGGGAGCTTGTTTCCCCTATCTGTTGTTCATTAACTGAGAGGCATTCAGGCCTATTTTGTAGCCCTAATAGGTGTTTACAATCATGGGTTATTACCCGTCGGTTTGTGGTTTCATTCGACGTTTTGATAGCAAGTTGTTACGTCTTGCGTCGGTTTTGCCCCGGGTTGTTTCGGGTGTTGTTTATGGGAGTTTAGACTTACTTTAAAAGTGGTTTGAGACTTGGATGGATTATTTTAATATTTGAGGACTTTAAGGGTTCAATTTTGAGCCATTTCGAAGCTTTAAGGCTCGAGGATGCATGCGGGAGAGGCCAGGACCGAGCAAGGAAGCAACAAAAGTCGGGAAGGGGTAGTAAGGAAAGATGCGGTCGCATCACTCAAATACCAAGCGACCGCAAGGGTCCGTGGCAGCCTGTTACGGGATTTTTTGGGGAAAATTGAATTGTTGACCAATTATACCCACCCAAACCCAACCTAAACTAATCCTAAACCCTCATAACTAACCTAAGACATGTCCTAACCATCTATTGGTGTTTTAGAGGTGGATTAAGTTGGCTAATTAGAGAGAAACAACCCCACCCACCTAAACTAATCCCACTTACTTTCTATCATATATAAACCACCAACTCTTCATTAAACCTCTCATTTTCTGCCTACACTTCACAAAAACGTGGGAGAGCTTGAGAGAGGAGATTTCTAGGGTTCTTGAGTGCCCAATCTTGGAGGCCATAGCTTGGGACCTTCATTTCTCAAGCTACACCATAGTTTTGAAGAAGGGATTGAAGAGAACAACACCCAACACCAAGAATTTCGGGATTGTGACTTGAAGGGGGCTGATTTGAGGTAAGTTTCTACCCTATTTCTCCTTCTTTTGGGCTCCATTGACCCTAGGGAAACAATCATTTGTGTTATCTGAGGTCAATGGAAGCCATTGTTAGGGTTTGTAGAAGATGCCATGAACCCTAGGTTTTCAAATTTATGATAGAGTTGATTGAACCTATGTGAGACCATGATTTATGTGAAATTCATGTTCTAAATGGTCTATTGAACTTGGTTATGTTGGTTATCCATGAGTATTGAGGTTGATTTGGTAGAGATACTTGGAGGGTGTTTTGCCCAAATTTGGTTTAGCTTGCAAAATTATGGATGTGAGCTTGATTAGTATGTTTTATATGCTTAATAGAGTATATTAAACCATGTTGTATGATTTAATCATGAATTGGGAATTATGATTGGTAAGGTGACTTGAATGAATTTATGCACAAGATGGCCAATTTGTTCTAAGTTGCATTGCGAAGTAATTTGTGGGGTTTATGTGAGTTTAACGAACATGGGAAGATGGTTATTGATGTTGGTTATGAACATAGAGGATATTGAGACTCATGGCTTCTATGCCCTAAAATTTTAGAAAGGGTAGATTAGACTCAACGGAGTCATTATAAGCTCGATAATATGCTAAGCAAACTTGGGTTGAAATCCTACGACGATTGGATTTCGTTTGGTTAATGGAGTGAAAAACATAACTTCCAAACTTTAAATGGTTGGTGATTGTGATGTGTTTTGTGGATTTTAGTCTTGGGAATTAAGCCCGAATGACTATTGGGAATTGTTTGTAAACTTTAATGAATTATTTCGGTGTGGAGTTATAAAACACATAAAGAATGAAATGTGTTAGTAAGACTCAACGGAGTCGTTATAAGGCCAATAAAATGATAAAAAGCCTTGGGTTGAAACCCTACAATGTTTGGGTTTGTTTGGGTTATGATTATGCACACCGGGTTTTTTAGTTTGTGTCCAATGGAGACACTCATGGTATGAAGACTCATTAGAAATATGTTTTGAGCATGCTTGTTAGAGCATGGACATTTGAGACCAACGTATGGTCACGTGTATATGTAAGAGAAGATTAAGAAAGAATTCTCTCTTAAGGATTTTGGTTGCGTGCTTATAAAAGCACTAGTGAGAAGTGACTACGGAGTAGTCATGATGTTTTGAGTATGAGGTTGGTGTTATCGATCATGTGTGACGATTAGGACTATGATTGAGTCCGGTGTACTTTAAATAAAAGACTAAAATAATAAGTCTTGAATTGTGGATATTTTGAGACTAGCGTAGTAGTCTTTGGGTCGATTTGAGTTGAGGATTATGGAAGACCTCACATTATATAGTATTAAGCTTGTATACTATACTTGACTGGGTTGATGACTTGAGGCATAATGAATACCTCAATAAGTAGTTCTTGAACTAAACTTATAAGTTAGTTGAACACAATGGTTATATGCAAATATATGCATTATTCATGATGTATGGTAGAGCATTATGTCCTACTTGATTTTATGCAATTATATGCATGGTTTATGAGATTTAGAGAGCATTATGTCCTCACGTGGTTATATGCAAATATGTGCATGGATTATGGGATTTTGTGGAGCATTATGCCCTACTTGTTTATATGCAATTATGTGCATGGTTTATGAGATTGTTGTAGAGCATTATGTCCTACATGGTTTAATGAGTCCGATAATTATGAATTTGGTCTCATTGGTTTATACAAGTAAATATCTACTTGATCATTTGGTTTAAAGTCCAGCTGGCGGGTTTTGGTTGTTGTGTCGGCAATGGGACGATTCATAGTCTTTGGGAACAATCGCTATGAATCGTTGCATTGGGTCCTTTCTCCTCACTATTTGGCCAATAGTGGGATGTGGTCTCGAGAGAGCCATCTAGCCTACTTCGAGCTCCCATTTCTCATCCTGAGGAGGCGGATGAATGTAACGAGTACTCATTAAGGAAACCGATGAGTTGAGATTATTTGGGGAGGAAACCCCGGTATGATTGATTGGGAATCGAGCCGGATCATGGTTTGAGATTTGATCTCATGGTAAGTTGGTTGGGTTTTGAACCCGGATTTGATTGTAACGGTTCGAAATACGTTTACTGTTACGCATATTTATTTATGAGCATTTATATGAAAAATAATATGCTACTTTATTTATGTGAGTTTATGTGTTTTAAAAATTAAGTACATGTTTCATGATGGTATACTAGCATGATACCATGATTTTATATGATTGTGCATTTATGCCATGCCATGTCATAATATGCCACATGTTGCATTTAGAAACTTCTTGGGTCATTATGACTCACTCCGTGTGATTGTTTTCCCTAGTGTGTGCGTGATCCGTTAGTGCAGCAATGCTTGGATAACGACTTCTAACAGGTGGTCTTCAAGTCAAAAGCTTGGAGTTATTTATTATTATGTTGTTATTTATTTGTGAGGCTCGAATGTAAAGTTATGTAGACTTTACTTGGGTAGAATGTAGTAGTATGTTATGGTTGTGTATTTAGGAGCCGGTTGTATTGCCGAGCCGTTGTATCCTTAGAAATTATCCTCGTTGTCATTTCGAGCATGTGTGGCTCGTTTATTCTAGTTTTGGTATTATTATTGTTCCTACCTCCGACAGTTTTTTTTTTAGTCGTGAGTTTTGGTTGGTGGTTTAGAATTAATTATATTGCTATAGTTGAATTGTTCCTCCGGCATGTTATAGCCGTTGAGTGGTGTTTATCAGGTTGGGATTTTGTCTGTTGCCGGCCTTGGTTGCCGATGGTTTGTTGTGCGTGTCTAATGTTGCGTCACGCGCCGAATTTTTGGGCCGAGATTTACCATCTCTTTGGTTGTTTATATTTAGGAGCTTGTTAGCTCGAGTTCCATTATGGTTTTTGCTTCCATGAGTTTTGGTTATTATTTTCTGTATCGCCGTTATGGCTTTATATTCTGTCTTGAGCTTGTTGGCTCATCTTTTGACTCGCACCATTATGCTTAGCGAGGTGCTTATGCATCTCTTAGTTTGTCGATGGCACGACCTTGGGATCTCGTATTGAGATCCGGTCGGATAAATGCGATCACGATTGATATCGAGCTATTGGTTAGCTATTTCGCTAGGATAGGTTCCTTGGCCTAGTTGGGTTGGGTTTATTGTTGAGATTTTTAACGTCGAATGTTCCTTGTAGGTATATTATGTCGAGGCTTGGCGTGGAGCTAGTTCTAGCAGGACCTCGTTCGTACCGTTCGTGGTAGTGGTAATGAGAGAAGGGAGACGTTAATGATCCGCGTGTGACTCCTCAACAAATGTTTAGAGGGAAGATGATTCACTATACTTGGGAGATTTTTGAAGTTAGAACACGAGGGCCCGATGGAGAGCCCGATGCTTCTAAACCAGCATTGGTTAGAAAGCATGAAAGATCTTTGACTATGGGTTGTACTTCAAAAGAGATGGTGACCTAAGCGGATGTTTACATGATGAATGCGGTGACCATTGGTGGCATGTGTTAGAGATAATGGAGACACTTTGGGGTGCCCCAAGTGTGGGAAAAATTTCATAATGGAGTTTAGAGACACGAGTTTATTCAAATAGTTCGGGAAAGAAGAGAAATGGAATTTATTGCGCTAGAACAAGGAGATATGATTGTGGCTCGGTATTCGGCGAAGTTCACGAGAGTTGGCTCGTTCTTGTGGTTACTTAGTACCAGATGAGGCTAGAGAGGCCCACGGTTTGTAAAGGCCTAAAGATGAGTATCGTAAGGCGGCTTATTCCCTTACGACTCACGGATGCAGAGATCTTTGTGTGATGGGTGCTTTATGCGATGGAGTTGAACTTAGAGGAATATGCTCAAAATAGAACCTCGAGAGCTATTAAAAGTGATGATAATATTGGGAGGCAAATAGCACTCAGAGAACAATCAAGAATCACATGTCTTGGTAGACAAGTGATGTTCCTACCTCTAGTCGGAGCTGACGAGGCGGTGAGATTGATATGTAATTTTGTTTGAGGGCCGGACATGCAGAAACCGAGATGTTAGAGGCAAAGCGAGGAAAGTGCTTTGCTTGTGGCGGTGAATCATGTTCAGGATTGCCCGAATGAGGAGGTTAATCGATTTAGGAGTGCTAGTCGACAATCGGTGGCTCAAGAGATGGTGATGAATTAGGCCTAGAGTTTGAGAGGTGGGTAATGCCCGTGGCGGTGGGCCATTGCGGGAGTTTGAAACCTATCCGAATAGGAAGGTATGCTCTCGTATATATATATTATACGTCGCTACTAATATTGTTATTATGAGTACCGCGTCTTATCGGTAACTCATGTGCATTCATACATACATTACATGGTGTATTGCATATTGTTGGTTTATTATTTGATTGGGGATAAAGCTGATGTGATGATAGTTTGTGGTATTGTTTGATTTGTGAATTGCATGTAGGTAATCACACATGGTTTAATGGATTCTTGTGTAGTCTATATATTTATAGGACTATACTATATATAAAAGAGCATTGAGGATGAATTTGTGTTCACGATGATAGTAACCATGGTTTTTTATGGGGTTACGGTTTGTCGGCCTATATTAAGAGCCGAGGTATGAATATTCGTATATATATGTGTATATATATATATGAAGCATGGTGTATGATGATACTTATTGATTTGATTTGATACTTGTATATCTATGAGGATATGTTTAGTGTGAATAATATAATATTATATATATTGTTGATGGTCATTATGCAAATTAGGATACACTTTCGGTAAGTCATGAAAGTTAAGTGTCGCGATCTATGGGTTGATTTTAGTCTTGTCGGATGATCGATGTATTTTATCACGTCGATTTTATATCTTCTGTGACTTGAATTAGGCTATTTCATGAGTCTTTTGAGTACTAATATGTTTTTGGTGAGTTTTGTAAGTTTCGAGGATTGTTGTGTGAAAATACGAAACTCGAGGGGTTGTAAGTGCAAATTACAAAGAAAGAAAAAATTGAAGAAAAATAAAAGTCGTCAATACGGACACCTTGCGGGCCAAGGTGCCTCAGGCTGCTGCGACCGCAAGGTAGGCGTGCATCCCTCAAGCCCGACAATCGAAGAGCCAAAAACACACCTGCTGGAGACCTTGCGGACGCAGGTATCAAACTGCTTGCAAGGTAGGAATCTTGCAGAAGTCGGGTTTTCACACAGTCATTCGATTCAATCACAACTCCCAAGTATATATAGAAGTCAGATGCCGAGCCTAAGCATAAGGAGGACGGCTGGAAGCTCTCTCTACATAGATTTTAGGTAGTTTTAGATTGTATAACATAATTAGGTTTTGTAATTTCAAGTATTGAAGATCAAATCATGTCTTCCATCATCTTCATGTGCTGTTCATCGTCTATGATGAACTAAATCATCCCTAATCTAGGAGGTGGGAGGTAACTTGTATCGAATTTATGTTTTGATTCTCATATTTATGTCTATTCAATGCTTGTTGATTGTGTTGTTTATCAATCCCTTTATTATTTGCTTTGAACAAATGAATGTAATCGCAAATAATAAAGGCTTAGAGGTGCGGATAAGCACATGACCAAGTGCATATGTCGTACAACGGCTCACCAACACAATAAATTGGACCTATCGAGCACGAGTGATAAGTTAGGACAGGTTCTTACATGATCTAGGTGACAGATAGATCATAAATCTAGGTGACAACTAGATTACGGTTCTGTGCTTAGGATATGGAATGGGTGAATTTTGCGGGGAGGGAGGCGAACCAATTGTTCAACAGACCATATCTATTTTTAGTGAACGAACCCAAGACATTGAATGACATTATTATGAATTGAACATAAAGGAGATATAAGTGAAACCCAGAATCCTAGATTTCCACTCACCATAAGATCTTCATATCTGTTATTACTGTCTAATTAGTTAACATCTATAACTAGTAAATTAGAGTAGAATTAAACATAAAAACCCCTTAGGTTAATAATTTGCTATCTATAACCCATGCGTTCGTGATCACTTGTCTCGTGGGTTCGACCCTTGCTTCCGAGTCTATTCTATAATAGTCTTGTACACTTGCAAGGAAATAGATAAAATAAAACATCGATCAAGTTTTTTGGCGCGTGCGAGGGACAAGCTAGTTCACGTAGTTAGTTTGTAGGTAGCGTAGTTTTTAATTTAATTTAGTTTTTAGTTTAATTTTCTGTTTTTATAAAAAAAAATACAAAAAGATTTTATTTTATTTTGCCTTAATAGTTAGTTGTTTTTAAATTGCTTTTAATTTTTTTATGCAAGGTCGTAGATCTTTAAATCTGAATTGGTAGACTTAGATCAAGAGATAAATATTGTTAAAAGATACCAAAGATATTTTGAAAATCTAGCTTTCGAGCCGATAATCAAGATAATCTGAATCGAGAGATCCTCAGTTGATCCTACAATGGAAGATAATAACAATAATCGTAATCACGAAAACCTAGTTGACCGGTCAATAGGAATCAAAGACAAGAAGAGCACAAGAAGAAATATGGAAGTAGTTGTAAATCAAAGAACTATTAATGATTTTAGTAGACCTTCATTAAATGTGGTAACATCATGTTTAGTATTGCCGATCTTGTTAGGAATTTCGAACTAAAGGACATTATTTTAATGCCATACCATCTTTTCATGGGATGCCTAATGAAGATCTGTCGGTTTCTTAAGAGATTATGAATACATGATGAGTACTTTTCCTTTAGGAGGTTAGCGAAGATCAAATTAAAATGAAATTTTCCCTGCATTAAAAGAATTGGCAAAGAGATGGTTTATGAACCTAACACCGAATTGTTTTACTTGGGCACAATTATATGATTTGTTTATGAGCAAATTTTACAAACATGCATCTCTTTACAGTATAGAAAACAAATCATGTCATTCCAAAATGAACTGTGAAACATTCCATGAGTCATGGGATAGATTTAAAAATCGCTTATTATGTGTCCTCATCATAATTTGGCTCAACATGTGTTAGTGCTTCAATTCTATCATGGTCTTTCGCCAAGTTTACAAACTATGGTTGATAGTGCACTGGTGGTTCTATTAATAGAATGACTAAGCATTAGAAGAATTATTTGAGATGCTAAGTATTAATTCCCAAATGTAAAAGTGCTAGAGGTAAAAATAGGAGCCTATATCAATTGCAAGATAATTCAAATACACAAGCTCAATTTGAAAATTGGCAAATTCAAGAAGCATGTGCTCTATGTGGATTATATTCTCATGCTACTAATTTTTGTCCGTCAAGTGCTATGAATATTCCTGCCAAGGAATATAAGCCTTTGCTAACCCTCCTCAACAATTCCAACCTCCTAACTCAAAATCAAAATCAAAATCAATCGAGAATTGAAGAAGTTCCCAAGCAAGAAGTAAAGGTCAAAGATGTACATGCTTGAAGAAATCGAAAATCAAGAAATATATCGAAAAAGAAAAGAAGGGAAGTTCCTAGTCAAACCGAGCAAGCTAAGTCAATCACCGCCCCGCGAAGTGGTAAGGTGATAGGTGAAGAGGTAAGTGATTCCGATCCTCCTTCTAATATGCATGCTTCAGAGAAATTCAAAAAAGTAATCAAAAGAGATAGTGTTAGTGATAAAGTGATTGATGATTTAAGTAATCAAGAGGTAGAAAAAGAAAAAGAAGTAGAAGTAGAGTTAGAAGTTCCAAATAAGGAACAAGAAAAAAAAAAAGAAATTCAAAATAAAGACAACACAGCTTGAAGTAGATAAAGAATTAGATCAAGAAGAAGAGGAACCTTATGTGGCTCCACCACCTTACGTTCCTCCAATTCCGCTTCCAAGAAGACTTATGAAAACCGAATGGACAAACAATTCATGAAATTTATAATATGTTATTAAATATTTAAAGTTTTTCAGTTCAAAGATCTTCACTCAAAGAAACACAAGTTTGAAAACAACGAAAAGATTGTTGTTTCTGAAAACGTCAGTTCTGTTTTACAACCCGAATTACCACCTAAGTTGAAGGACCTTTGCAGCCATATTCAAGTTTCCTTTGGGAGACTCTAAAAGATGAAAGCAATGCTAGATTTAGGAGCAAGTATTAATTTGATTTCTGGCCTATAAACAATTAGGTCTAGGAGAACTAAAACCCACTAATATGCAATTACAATTAGCGATCGCTCAGCTAAATATCCCTTGGGTATAGTGGAAGATATCCTAGTTCAAAGTTGATAAATTGATCATACCAGTAGACTTTGTGGTTCTTGAGATGGAAAGGAAGATATGCACTAATAATGAAGTCCCAATATTGTTAGGCAGACCATTTATGGCAACTGCTAATACAATGATAAATGTGAAAAATGGTAAACTCACAATGTCACCCTAGGTGAAACAAATTTGAAATTTTGTTGATGCTATGAATAGACCTAGTGACATGAGTGCTTGTTTTTCAATTGATGAGATTGAGAAATTATCAACCGAAACTTTTGAAGAAGAGCAAGATTATGAGAGAGACAGATTTATTGTCTATGATGATAGCCCTATTCCTCCCATAAAAATTGACATTGAGGAAATTGAAAGAGAAATAGAGAAGAAGAAAGATTAGAAAAAGAGAAGCTAGAAGCTAGTAAAAAGAAAGATGAAAAAGAAATAAAGGTAGAATCAGAAATTAATTCTGATGAGTCAAAGAAAAGAGTTGAAGAAAGTTATGAAATTAAAGAAGATGAAGTAGAGATTCTAAAATCTCTCTTTGAGAAATTGAAATTGAAGATATTAAGGAAGAAAAACAAGAAGAGAATAATGAGGCTAAAATAAAAGAAACAATTCAAGTAAAATTCTGAATTTATGCCTTCATTAATTCTCCCAAAGTCAAGAATTAAAGCCATTACCATCCCACTTAAAATATGCATTTTAGGGGAAGGTAACACTTTGCCTCGTTATTATAGCAAACCGACTTATCGAAAAACAAGAAGAAAGTTTGTTAAAGTTTTATGGACACATAGAGAAGCCCTAGGGTGGTCTTTAGCTGACTTAAAAGGAATTAGTCCCTCTATGTGTATGCATAAAATTCATTTAGAGGAAGGTAGTAAACCTTCTAGAGAAAGACAGAGAAGACTCAACCCACATATGGAAGAAGTCGTTAGGAAAGAAGTTCTTAAGCTCTTAGATGGTGTATAATTTACCCTATCGAGTAAATGGGTTAGTCCAAGTAGTTCCTAAAAAGTCGAATTGTCAAAAATGATAAAGATGAATTAGTCCCTACAAGGACTATTACCGGTTATAGAATGTGTATCGATTTGCGTGAATTAAATGCGGCAACAAGGAAAGACCACTTCCTTTGCCATTTATTGACCAAATTTTGAAAGATTAGCAAAGCCATGAATACTATTGTTTTCTTTGATGGTTTTTCCGTATAATCGATCCTCGTTGCACCGAAGACCAAGAGAAAACAACATTTACATGTCCTTTGGTACTTTTGCCTTTAGGAGAATGCCTCTGTGTAATGCTACTACTTTTCAAAGATGCATGATTTCTATATTTTCGCATTCTTAGTTGAAAGATGCGTAGAAGTTTTCATGGATGATTTTTCGCTGGAAATTTTTGATCATTGTTTAGAAAACCTTACATCCGTCTCCGAAAAGATGATGCGAAACTAATTTAACGTTAAGTTGGGAGAAAAGTCACTTCATGGTAAAACATGGAATTGTCTTAGGGCATGTTGTTTCAAATAAAGGAATTGAAGTTGACAAAGCTAAAATTGAAGTTATTTCAACTACCCTCCACCGCTAAAGGAGTTCAAGTTTTCAGGTCATGCCTTGGTTTTATCGTAGATTTATAAAAAGACTTTTCCAAAATCAGAAACCTCTATGTAATTTGTTAGCAAAAGACACTGAGTTATTTTTGATAAAGAATGTTTGGAAGCTTTTAATTTATTAAAAGAAAAGTTGATCATCGCCTCAATCTTATCCGC
>CM028382.1:35262819-35318329 GCA_013146195.2 Codonopsis lanceolata
CCTAAAATACTATGTACATGATATTGATTTCCATGCCTAAGTGTAATTATATTATATGTGCATGAGACCTTCATAAAGGATGCTCTTATGTGATTTGTAACTCCTCCCGCATCCTAAACGACGGAAGCTTTGAAGTCACTTCGAGGGCGCCCCGACTTGATTATCAAGAGGTATTCGTCGTAGAACTAGAATGGTATAATATGATATAGGAATTGACTGAACCCATGACCAACTGAATGAAATTGAAAGTGTCATCTTGTTTTACTTTGTGCAAATATGTGCAACGTGTATATTGAAATCATGCTACGAATAAATTGAACCTCGTGTCATGATCGAATGAATTGCTCGGTATTGAATGCCTTCTTTGAAAGGCTTATGTGGTCCATGATGATTGACTAACTTGATTTTATTGTTAGGACGCTAGATCCTATAGATGCGTGTTGTGACCGAATAATTTAGTTAGTCCGAAAACCCTTTGTTGGAAAGTTGTTAGCTTGGTGCAACTATTGCACGTGCATTCGAGTCACCTGCTTAGTTGATAAAGAAGAATTTTCACCTCATTGTCCACGCTTGTTGGAACCTAGTAAACCTCGATAATGTCCTTGAACCCGCCAAGAGTCAAGATGACTCGACTTTGAAATCGATGGGAGATGATATTTAAGCATTTCTTTCCCTGCCGCCTCCGGCAGATTCGCTTTCTCCATGACCCGTATTTTTGTATACAACTTCTACCTTTATCGATCTCGTTAGTAACTATTCGACTCACACCACCGTTTTTGCAAATGCTTGTCCTCTCTTTCTTGTCCTCCTTAGAAACTTTGGGACTACACATTGCTTCCCGACCGAGAATTAGAGTTTTCGTTGAACTATTGCCGTGGACCTCGCTTATATCTAGAACACCTACGAATAACTCCAAATGAGTTGTGAGAATTGAAAGAGTAGTTGCAAGAACCTCAAGATAGAGAGTTCATTTAACCGAGGGTGTCCCATGGGTGCACCTCCGGTATTGTTGTGAAAATTGTAGTAGTTTACTTACTTTGCATAGACTATCGACATTGAACCGTAACTATCAAGAATATGTATCCCTTGCCACGCATTGACCTCTCTTTGATCCACTTCGGGTTCGCTTGTTTATTCCAAGATTGACATGAGGAGTAGCTATTACCTAGTTGAGAATTTGAAAGAGGATGTCCCAAGACGCCTCGACGCTGCTACGGCCACTATGAGTTGTTATGATGCCGTTGTTGTCCAACGCACCTCAGCTTGATGGACCTCGATGAATAGGGTTTTTCATGAATATCTCGATTGCTAGTGGTTGTGTTTTTTATTGATATTCTCGTGTACTCCAAGTCACGAGAGGAGGTTGACTACGGCTCCTATCCTAGCATTGCCTAGTGTTTCGAAGAACCTAGTGATTTTATTGATGCCTCGTTAGAAGGCTTGGGTTTACGTGTTTGTGCCATGGATTCTCAATTTGCCATTAACTCGAATTTGCTTATTATAACAGCTACCGCCTAGTATTGAAATGACGCCATATGAGGCTTATTAGAGATAGATTGCTTACAAATCCGTAGTAGACGTAAGAGCTACGCGACAACCTGAGACGCGACTTAGAATTTCAAAGTTGGTGACTCTATTCTCGAAGGTATCGCCTCGCAGCATTTTATTTGGGAAGAAATGTAAAATTCCACCTAGATTTATTGGACCATTCGAGATCCTAGAAAGGATTGGAGCTTTATCGCATCCGTTAGCATTGCCGCCTTCGTATCGAATGATCACGATGTATTCCATGTCTCGATCCTACGCGAGTATTTGATAGAGGAATCGCATGTCCTTGTTTACGATGAGATTTCATTCGAACCCGATCTTTCTTGTGATGAAGGACCAGTGAGGATTTTTGTTACTAAGGAACAAACGTTGAGAACGAAACGAATTCCGTTAGTAAGTCTTGTGGAAGAATCATGATATTGAGGAAGCCACGTGGAGACCGAGCTTGATATGCGAGAGAAATACCCTTTCCTACTCGACGACCCAGAAGAATTTAGGGACTAAATTCCTTTAAGTGGGGAGGATGTGAGAACCCAAACCCATTACTTGCGTTACTTGTTTTATGCCTTGATAACTTGTGTATATCATGTCTTAACATGATTATATATCTCTTTTAGTCCATGCCTGACTCGTATTATCATTATTGCATTCCTTATCGCTTGATTCCTTCCTATGCTTAGATACCTTCCCGTTACGCCTCGCGTGTTGCCTTAGCCTGATTTGCACTCAACCGAGACTTGTTAGGGTTCGATTGTCTCTCATAGACGACCTAGAACGCTCGCCTTGATCATAGTAAGCTTGTTGGGAAGTTTAGAAACCTTCTTGCCTTGTTTTGGCCTTAGCGATTTCACCTGTCTCCCGTTTTGCGCGTATTTCGACGTGCGAATTGTTCCTTGAGTTCCTGACTTGTATTCAAGTCATAACCATGATTTAACAAGCCTATTCCATGCCCATGTTACCCTAGTTATATTAACGTTTGTCCGGTTTGATCCGTCAACCAATCGCCGCTTGACTCGAGCCTTGTTCTACCTTGTTCCGGTGACGCTCGGTGTGTTTCTGACATGTTTTGAGTTGTGTTAGACCCTAGAATGGTTACCCATGAGCTTGGGACCATTTAGGACTTGTTTAGGTCTAGTTTTGGTGCTCCAGAAGTTCAGGCGGCCGCATGGCTCGAACGAGGCGCGCGCATCAGAAGCTGAGAGCAATTGAAAACTGGGGGGAAGCCCCAGTATCTGAGGCGGCCGCATGGCCATGACTGAGGCGCCCGCCTCAGCCTTCTTCCAGCTACGGGAAATTTTCTCCCTTTTCTCGCTTGTCCGACCTTTGACCCCTTAAACCCCTTCCTAATTGTCCCTAATCCAACTCATTAAACCCTAACTAAGCTAGATTAGTCCTAAGCTCAAGCCACCACCTGGACATGTGGATTCCACCTTCCCTCTCCCTTGACACTTGAATTCCACCAAGATCATGCATGATATAAAAGGCCACCTTGTTGACTTTGCCTTAATCTTCAATAATCGATTTCTCTCTCTCTCTGCCATGGTGTGTGTGTAGAGAATAGGTGAGATTGGTGTGTGTGATTCCCTAGAGTGAGCTCCCGACTCCGCTTGCCGAGCCGAGACCACCGGTGTGAAGCTACCGACGAGGAGATCGATTTCATCCGATTACCTTGTGCTTCAACTTTCCTTTTCCTTGGTGAAGTAAGCTATCGATTTCCTTAGGATACATGCTAGAATTGCCATGATCCCCTTGTCTATTGATCCCCATGCTTCTCCATGACCATGCCATGATCTAGGTTGAATTGGTCTCTTGAGATTGTGATTAGTATGTCCATCTTGTTGCTTGAGGCCTATACCTAGAACTAATTATGTTCTATGCTTCTTTAGGAGCAATTAATGTTCTTGAATTATTATATTTTGATGACTCTTGGGAATTTTGGATTCTAGGGTTTCATATGCCTTGTATTGATTTTCCTATTGAATTGAGTCCTAGGCCTAGAACAAATTGTGTTCCATATTCCCTACGAACAACTAATGTTCTTGGACCAATAACTTTTAATAACTCTTGGAGATAATGACTTCTGTGTCACATGCTACAACCGTCTATCCTATTGAGCGAGTCCTACGCCTCGAATTGAATACGCTCTATGCCTACTTAAGAATAACAAATGTTCTCTGACTTGCGACTCTTGATAACTCTTGGGAATTATGATTCTAGGTTTCCTATGTCTTGTATTGATCATCCTATCGATTGGGTCCTATGCCTAGTATAAATTGTGATCTAATGCTCCCCTACGAATAAGTAATGTTCTTGGACCCTTGCATTTTAATAGCCTTGAAAGAATGGTTCTAAGGCCCTTGAATTCGAATTATCGATAATACTTAACTACGGTTGTTAAATAGATTAATGAACTAGTCGATCATACACGAGAACTTAGAAAAGGATTTGGAAGCATCTAGCATCTTATCCCCTTTGATGAATTGAATTGTAGAAACGACTCAATGAGTCAAACTTAAGCGAGCCATTGAACAATACCGCTCAATGATCAATCCCTACGATGTCTTAAACACGCTCCTCTAAGAATGATGATTCTAGATTGTTGAAACTTGAATTGGTTACCCGGCTTGATTCTTGATGTCATAAAATAGAATGTCTATTTGACATATTGAGTTCGTCGAACTCCTTCCCGCTTGATTATTGATGAAAATTCTTAACTACTTGGTTGTTTAATAGATTAATGACCTAGCCGATCATATACGAGAACTTAGAAAAGGTTCATGATGCATTTAGCTGCCTTATCCATCTTGGATGAATTGTTATAGATGACTCAACTGAGTCAAGCTTAGAGAGCCATTGAACAATACCGGCCACCCGACTCCATCCCTACGACGCTCTAAACGCTGCTTCCTAAGAATAATAATTCTAGACTCTCGAACTTGACCTCGATTACCTTGCTTGATCTTGAATGTCATATTATAGCATGACTAATTGACATGTGAGTTACTCTTGACGAACTCTATCCCGCTTGGTTGTTGATGAGAATAATTTATTTGTCTTGAACGAGATCGCTCTTGTCGACCTCGCTCTATACTTGAGAATTTTTGTTAAGTAAACATTACTTGGCATTTGCATGAGTCCACCGGCATACTGCCTTTGTTCACACACGCCTCCACTGCGTGGCCACAAGGGGAAGTAGCTCCCTTGTTGTAATCATTAAGAGCACCATTGACTATCCCTGCATCTCCTGAAGATCGATGTACTACACACATTCGATACCCGCACTTTCCAGATAACGCCAGATGCAGTGAACTACGTAGCGCCCGGCCTCGATATATCCCCGATCCTATGTGATTTAATTACAAGCACCTATATGAAACAATGTGCATCTTGAATACATGACCTCTATGATATCTTGTCCTCGAATATGAAATCTTGCCCGAAAATGATATCCTCGCTTGAATGATGCATACCGCCATGACATGCATGATTGATAGCTTACAAGTCTTTATGACTTACCCTTTCCCCTTTTATGCTTTAGATCTTAGCAAGACAGTCCTCGCCGATGACTCGGTGTTCGTGGTTGTGCCCTTTTTGGTGCGCCGTTGTTATTTGAAGAGGTGGTTTAGATGCCCTCTTTCCCTTGTTTTATATTTTTGTAAGGACGGCGACGGGTTAAGCAAGTCAACTAGACTATGCTTGGGTATTTGTGTAGAACTTGCTTGTAAATCTTAACCGCTAGTAGTTTAATACTTGTAGTACTTGTAACCCTTGTTGTGTTTCCGAGCTTTGATTAATTTGTTAGTATTCCTCCACGATAGTCTTCCGCCGAGCATGTTTAGCTCCTTATTAATTCTTGTCTTTGAATCGTTAGCTTGGGTTCCTGCATGTAGTGTCGCCGAAGACTTGGTTATTTTGTTTAACTCGTTTATCGTTTAAAAGTTTTAAGAATATCCTACTGTTGGTGCCGAGGCGTGCTACGACTCCAATGTTAAGGCCACGTCCGTTTCATAAATTTAGTCCTTGCTTGTTTAATTGTCTTCTTGTTTCCCTCCTTATTTGGGCGATCCGACCTCGGTCCCACCTCGGCCACCTGTCGTCAAAGGTAAAGTCATGTAAGAGGATGAAGGGGGATGAGAAATTGATTGATTTCGGTGGTGGATGGGTTTCACCGCAGAAGGTGGTGTGGATCCAATTTCATACATGAAATTGAAGATGGAGACATGTAACTATGAGTAAGAGTTTTTTTTCATATCTTTCATTTACTTTGTTTTCATTATCAAGATAAGAAAATTGAAAATAAATAGAAAAATGCATATCTATCATCCGGGTTAAGAGAGAGCTCTGCTTAAGAGAAAATTTGGAGGAGTTGACAAAACCAAGATAGGGTTATGGGTTAATTTTTGTTGTGGAAAGTGAAGATCGGAAAAAATAGTTAGTCTTTTCTCTATATTTTCTTTCAAGAGGAAAAAAAAGGAATTGTGGACCCCATTCCATTTTAATTTTCTGGTCTTCCTTAGGGACCGATTCACTCTGAGATTGACCGAACGCAAAAACCTTCCATGGTAGGCGATCCCTTTTTCACAGATTTCTCGCTACTCATGTCAAGATTCTCACTCGATATCTCCAGCTCTTGTCACCAAAAGCCTTCAGATTGACGTAACGCCCGCCATCGACACTTGAGTAGATCAAGGTCTCGCCGCTCGGTGAAGAACTTGAGCCCCGATACATTTCGTGTAAATAAGCTAGACCAAGGAGCTATTACGCTTTCTTCAAAGGATGGTCGCTTCCAAGCCCACCTCCCGGTTGTCATCGCCGATCACTTCCTTTTCCACTAAGTTCTTGCTTAGGGACCTTAGCGCACGATCTGGCTGTTTCCTCTCGACTTTGGATCTTAGCACCCAAAAAGTCTGCCTCAGAGAAAGTAATTTGAAAGGCCTCAGTATTCGAGTTTCCTTGGGGTTGGTAAGGTTTTCTTAGGCCACCCTAGCCCATTGAGTGCTCTACCTCGGCCATCAATCTCATACGCCATCGAAATAGATTTCATGAAAACCAATATATCCGATCTTGGTTGGCCTTTCACCCCTAGCCACAAGTCATCCCCGTATTTTGCCACATACGTGGGTTCGGTCCTCCAAGGCCTGTTAGAGCTCTCTTCAACCTGCTCATGGCTAGATCGATCGGTTTTGGGTCAAATAGGAAGAACTCTTATTATCAAGCTCTGGAAAGCGCCTACACCTAATGGCTTAAGCTGCTCTTCCCATTTACTTGCTGACCCATTTAGAAAGGAGATGAAGGAAGGCCAAAAAGACAAGAGTCCAGCCAACCCAATTCCATCTCCTTCACCAACCCATCCCTCACCAGCCCAGCCATCCTCTCAAACTCATCCCACCTCTTCTTCACAGCCCTCTACTCAAGCCAAAAGACCACCCTCACCTTCTCCTAAACCCATTCCTAAACCTAAACGTCGAAGGCTTCGAAAAACCTTAGAAGACCAGCCTCCACCAGACATTCCTGCCCCTACCAATGACGCAGCTGAATCTCCTATTCAGCCGCTAAGGAAGAAAAGGAGGTCTGTCGGTACCAAGCCAACTACCGCCAGCCAAGCCTCTTCCGACGCCCAACCAACTACCGACGCCCAACCCTCTACCGCTAGCCAACCAACTACCGCCACACCTACCCAATAACCTATTCCTCCTGAGTCATCTACTTAGAGGAATTCACCTCCTCCGGAGGAGTCTATCCCTCAGGAGGAGCCTCATACACAGGAGGAGCCAACCCGAACCCCCACTCCTCCTCCTTCACCCTTCAACTACTCACCTGACCCATCTACCCCTTCATCACCTCACCAATCCCAACCAACTTCATCAACCACACCTCAACCAACTCCAAACCCTCCCACAAAGCCAATAGACTCTGTTGCTGCCAAGTTCCTTTTTGAACTCTCTTCAGTAGTAGAGCTCTTCTCTCCTGACCAACAACCACCTCAACCTACCCTTCGTAAACCCAAAAGCCTTTTCTACCATGCCCCCTCTTATTGGTTCTCTACCGACCCCTTACCCGAATCATCCCTTATCAGTGAAAATTCTGACACTGACGTTGAGATTGATTCCCCACCTCCCCCTCCAATTCAAACCATCTCATCCTCTACCGACACCATACCAACCCAGGACTCTTCCTCTTCCGACTCCATCACTCCTCCACTACAACCCTTACTACCGACGCCTCTACCTCGCGCTACCATTCACATTGGCCAGGAAACTTCTTTCTCTCAGCCGGCCAATGCTGAAATTTTCTCTCAGCCATCTACCAACGGCTAGGCGAACTTACCAGTATCACTACCGCTACCGCCGAAATAGCCACTGCCGCCTCCCAAGCCAACGACCGAACTGCCGCTCTTCTCAAACAGTTTTAAGAAGATGTCTGGACCCGCTTTGGACAGATGAAGCACGAGTTCACGGACGTAAAAATCAATGTCGAAGCACAACGCCAAGAATGTGTCCGAATCTGCTCATCTCTCTTCTACGAGCTGTTCCATGCCATCACACTTCATCTCGACAGCGGTCGCCCTCCTGTTCTAGAGCTCAACAACCTAGCTCGAGACTCTGCTCACAACATTATGAATGCCCATCGTGCTCGTGATCTGGCCATCACGGAGGAGAAGCAAATGAGATCAATCAACCGAATGCTGATGGAAGAGAACAATCGTCTTCGTGAAGAACTCGACTACCGCTCTCATTCCACCAGACCTCCTACTGATGCCAATGACGAGTACGTACGTAGAATGGAAGAGCTAGAGAGAGAACGAAGGGAAAAGGAAGCTGCAGACAAAGGCAAAGGGAAAAGACCTTGGTAGATCTGTATCTTTTCTTCCCTTTAACTTTGTATCTATCTTATATTTTGAAAACTCTGTAAGATGTAAACATCTTGTTTATAATACAGAAGATTATCTGTTTTTCAAAATTATCTTGTTTAAATTCTTGTTATGTCATTTTTTATATCTGTTTAGAATTTAAACACTCAGTTTAAATTTAAATTTGAATTGTTTTTGCTACTGATCTGTGTGCTATTCTATGATTTCCTTATCTTTGTATGCACTTAGATTAGTCTTTACATATGAGGTGCTCTTCTGTTTGATAGAGGCATGTCTTCCGCTACTATATATATAAATCTCTTAGACATGCTATTATCTATCACATAGTCGGTTATAGCCCTCATTTGTAGTAATGATGACCAGATATAAATAGGAGGAGATTGTTGATTCTTATGTTAGATTTATATATGTTCAGTTCATTACCCTAGTTTTATACTTCAGTGGCTAATCGGGCTGCGTATCGATTAGCGTGGCAACTGTATAGAACTTTGCCAAATATAGTTTTTAATAGGACTTTACAGGTTCAGCGGAAGACCTCTTCACAAGCTTCACCGGAAGACCTGCTTAACACACAACGGCAGACCTCGTGTCCACCTGGTCATTCATGACGTGTCCTATCCAACAATGATTAAATGGATCAGTTTAAATTTATCTCATCACTATTTGAATTTAAACTGAGACATTCCCTGACACATCAAGACCCGCCGAAAGCAGCTTTCCGAAAAGCAGGAAGACTTTTCGCCTCGAGCGATGAAAGCAGAAAAAGATCGTCACCTATGCGTAACAACTCTCATATTTGACATCCAGATTGCCCCACTTTTTGAAGATCTCAGAAATCATTCCCTGCTCTAGATATCTGTGAAGACGAATTTCTTGACTGACAGCCCCATGCATTTAATGCATTCATTTTAGAGCTGTTAAAGTCTTCGTCTTCTCCAACGGATCTTTTTGAAGTGCACCTGCTATAAATGCTGCCATTGAAGACTGGAGACATAGAGAGATATCATCGAACACTTGAAGAATTGCTCTGAAACTCTATAACTTCAAGTCTTACAACTCAGTGCATTCAAGAGATCCTCAACAGATCTAGAAGTCCTCGTCAACAACAAGAAGCCGTGCATCAACATTTATTTATTTACTTCTTGTTGTTATTCATTCTATAACTATACTTCTGCACAAATTAAATATCATGTATTTACAGATATTTAATTTCCTAGACCCCAAACACAAGTCAATATTTTGTACACGATCCATTAGGAATATTCTTTGTAATAGATCTAGTGGAAAACATAATGCACTATTTAAATCCAAGGTTGACTGCCTTGGTGGTGGACGTAGCACTCTTTATAGTGTGAACCATCCCAAATTACTTGTGTTATTTCCTTACTGTTTGTCTCTGTTTGAACTGTTTATTGCTTTAATCATCTTTATCCTTTATACAACAGAACTTAAGTAAACTGTCAAAGGTCTACCAGTAGTTCTTATCGGCAGACTTGAAACAGCTACTTTGAAAGTCTTCCGCTACTTCAATCTTTTCCATAGATTGTAAGTATCTTTCAAAGAACTTAAACAAAAGTTTTTAAGTGTACAATAAGCTATTCAACCCCCTCTTCTAGCTTATTATTGTACCCGTTGGGACCCACATACAGTCTATAAGATGAAAACTTATCAGGACAATATCTCTCCAACTGATACAAGATCAAGACGAAGATAGTCACAACGGATCTATTGATCTTCATCTATAAAAGAAACCCATTCATCCCTCTTTAAACGTGAGACCGTGTGGCATGTGTTAGCTTCTGAACAAGAAAGTTCAAGGTCTTCGATCAAGCTTTCATATAGATCATTGTGGATAAACCAGACCTTTGCAGAACACCTTCTGTGTGATGCAAAGATGAATTGAAAGAAGAGAAAAAGAGTGATCTCAAGAAGCTATAAAGATGAAGAACAGTGTCTTGGTCCCTTTTCTTGATTTGAGTCATTTGAATCCCTTCAGATCAACTTAGGTAGAGATCAAGCGCTGGAGATTTAGTTGAAGATAAATCTCCAAAGATGTCCAAAGAAGAGGAAGAACTACCTGTCTGCATTGCATTCATATCATCAAACTTGTATTCCATTGCAAGGGCTGGTGATTGTGCAATTAATGGTCATTATAAAGAGTCGAGTGCCTTGCACTCAACTGCTCAGATATTTTGTATCTGAGCGACCCTAAAGATTGTCTTCTCATATTTAATCCACCTGACTCCATTTGAGTTTTACCTTGTAAATGAAACTATGACAAGAGTTTTTGACTCGGAAAGAACTCATGGGAAGAAAGATGATTAATAGGTTAGAGAGTTCTAGTTGATGTAATAAACATATTTACCTTCAAGTAAACCACGGTTGAGTTTTTTATTACATACTCTTCAAACTCAGTTTTGCTCTTTCTTTCCTGTTTACAAAAGGTTTTATAGTATTAATAATAAAAAATAACAAAAACAAATAACAAATAACTTACTATTAATAATAACAATAACATAAATTTTTTGCTATTAATATGATTATTTTTATTAATATTTTAATTAATTAATAATAATATTTTATTAATTAATTAATAATAATAATTATTATTATTATTATTATATTTAATAATAATACTATTATTAATTAAAATAATACTCCCTCCGTCCCTAAATTATTGTCTTGGTGGACTTGACGCACAGTTTAAGAAAAACACATTTGACTAGATTATTAATATTAGTTTGATATGTAGTTTACTTTAAAGCATGTTTGTATGTGGCCCATAATTAAAATATGATGAAAAAATAAGGGTAAAGTGGTCAAAGTGTTATCCTAAAAAAAAGTTTCAAACAAGACAATTATTTTAGGACAGACGAAAAAGGAAAGCATGACAATAATTTGGGGACGGAGAGAGTAATAATATAATATTTTTATTATTATTATCATTACTAATACTACTAATATTCCTACAACAATTTTATAAAAGTGTAAATGTTAACCTTTTGAATTTTTAGTATGAAAAGATTACTTTTAGATTATATGGATTGAATAATTGTTTTGGAATCATTGAGAAATAAATTTTTTAAATAGACTTTTGGTATTTAATACTAATAATGTTAATGCAGATAATAATATTACTATAATAATAATAGTATTATAGTTATAATAAAAATAAAAAAAATGCAATACTATTCTTATTATAATTGTCATAAATGAAAAAAATTCGTCCAAATTAAAGCTTTTAAGATAACGACGTTTGTAGACACGTTAAATTTTGAACTTTTGAGTATAAAAATTATGATTTTGTGACGTTTTGAATACACGAATTATTTTTGAGACTTTTAGGGTATGTGAATTTTTTGGTGGGACTTTTTTGATTTTTCCCCTTATTATTAAGTAATCGCTAAGAAAACAAAAGGCACATGTACATGCTTAACAATGAAGATTTATAAAAAAAAAAAAAAAAAAGTGAGGTGACACAAGAATAATGGTTGTCACCAACTTAATATATTTGACGGGGTGGGAAGAGAGACTTTTATTTTGACATAGACTTTCAAACTTGCGCTCAGATTAACCGAAAAATACACGATTAAGAAAAGTGTAACTCTCCTATAAAATCGTAGAGTCAAATTGCTAATTACTCCCTATGTTTTTAAATTATCGTTCTACTTTCTTTTTTTGTCCGTTGTAAAATAATTGTCTTCTTTCAAAACTTTCTCTTAAAAAAAAACTTCTATAACTTTATATTTACTTTTTTTTTTATCTATTTTAATTATGACCATATAATCAAATGCATTAAAAGGAATCACATATTTCACCAATATTTATAATACATAAAATTATTTTTTTAATAATGTGCCAAATTAAAATAGACAATAATTTAAAAACAGATAGTGTAATATTTTTAATCAGTGTGACTAATGTGTGCTCGATCAAACACGTTGATCTTTTTAAGAAGGAATAGAGTGATAAATTTCTAGGACAAGTTGGAGAAATGATCGGCTAATACTACTTTCGTCTTAAAATTATAGTTTTGCTTTCTTTTTTTTATTTGTTTCCAAATAATTATTTTGTTTAAATTTTTTTAAGACAATATTTTTACTATTTTATCCTTACGTTTTCATCTTACATAAGTTTAAAGTAAATAACACATTAAACTAGTATTAATAACTCAGTAAAATGTATTTTTTTTAATTATACATAAAATCAACCAAAACGATAATTTTGAAATGGATAAAGTATTATTTTTCCCTTAAAAAGTAGGATTATACTTCCTTCGACTTTAAATTATCGTCCTTATTTATTTTTTCATCTATCCCAAAATAATTATCCAGTTTGAAATTTATCTTTTTAAAACATCACTTTTACTATTTTATCCTTATTTTTTTACCATACCTTAATTATGGACCATATACACATAAATTTTTAAAAAATCAAATATAAATAATTAAGTTAATTATTTTTGTTAATCTATTTGTCGAGTCAACTAAAACGATAATTTATGATCGGAACGAGTAACTTTTTAAGATTTTAGCAATGTTTGGTGGAACCGTTGGAGTAAACTTGTTTATAAAGTTTAGCCATTTTAACATCATTCTCTTTATTTTATTGTTGATTTGTTGGTAGGGACCGTAGGGGTGAGTGGGAATGTGGGCGAGGTTGGTGGGTTGATCATTGTAATGAGTTGTTTGACTTTTTTTGTTGAAGTTGGTGAGCCAATAGGATAAGATTATATGTATACACTTTCTCACTTCTTATAAATTTTTGGGTAAATTTTAAAAACAACCCTTGAACTATGTACAAACAGTTTTTTTACCCTTAACTTTGAACCCGGGTGAGTTTTTTTCTTAATCATGTGAATTTATTTTTCAATGTGCGCAATAAAATTTGGAATAAATTTCAAGTCTAGTACGGATTTTTGTGATAAATTAAAGTTTTCACAATTATATTGATAATTTTTATTTTTATTTTTCGTACTCATGCGATTTTTGAAGGAAATTTTTTAACATATTATACTCGCACGCCATTTAATATTATCATAAAGGAAGCCCCTAAGGGGGTGGTCCAGTGGTAGACATGAGGATTCACAAAGTGTGAGGTTTCAGGTTCGATCCATTCTCATGCCCCTTTTAGGAGAAAAAAAATTATCGTAAAGGAATAAAAAAGTCATTGGGACAATGGACATTGTAGTCTAAAAAGTAGATTTTAGAAGGCATGTGCCAAGCACATGCTTTATTCTGTTACTTTGACTAACAGCTAGTTAAAGATTGGGTTTAATTCTTCCAGTTTCATATTGCAAGCAATCAACTTGACAAATACAATAAATTAAGGTGGTGAGTCGATTCTAAGTCATCGTTTAGGGTTACTTTTTGAAGTTTACCCTAAATTTTTTATGAGTATAAGTGGTTCGGTTTGGTTTGGTTTATTCCAAAACCACAAATCGAACCGTCCCTTATTGATTCCAAAAATCTCAAACAAAACCGAACCAAACCGAGTAAAACTTAGAACCGAATCGAATTGAACCACTCGATTTGGTTCGGTTCGGTTCGATTTTGTGGTTTATATAAATTATTTTTAATGAAATTAACTAACATTAAAAATAAGATTTTAATTTGGAATTAACATCAAAATTAGGAAATAACCTACTAACAACAAATTATCATAAAGAAAACAATTCAAATTCTAAAATAAACACAGACAATGGAAGAAATAATAGTTTTCCAACAATCAAGATTTTTTGTTGTTTAGTATGTGTGTGTGTGTGTGTATATATATATATATATATATATATATATATATATATATATTATGAATAAATCAAAGGGTTAAATTATATATATAAGATGATCCAAATGTTCAAAATAGTTAATAAATGTAATTTAATATATAAAAAAATATATAGGTTGGTTTGGTTCGATACAAAAAACCGTGAACCGAACCGGGTGAATTTTCTATTTTTGAAACTGAAACCAAACTGTTTTCGACCAAAACCGAACAAAACCGACTGGTTTGATTTGGTTCCGTGGTTCCAATTTACACCCCTAAATTTTTTTATATACCACGTCCGTTCATGAGTTTATAAATGGGTCCAAAAATATTTTATACAATTACAAAAGTTTTAAAGATGATTTTAAAACAATAAAAAAATTAAACAAAAAATGTTTTTGAAAAATATAAATTTTTTTAAATAACAGTTTTGAACTGTGAACTGACTCAACGGTTCAAAACCGGAACATTCATAGATGGTTAAGCGATGCTGTTCAGGTTTACCATTTCAAGATTTTTGAACCGACAATGAATCGGAACCCCTGGATCACAAGGGATATGCATCACTAACTCTCGTCACCAAATAGGGTTATGTGAAATGAAATTCAACCCGGATTACCTAATTAAGACAAATTTCAATTGAGTGCAAATAGAATTTGTGAATAGATTAGGAAATAAACATATTTTAAGCAAATATAATTGTTAAGTAGACAATATGGCAAACATTTTCAAAGAACAAAGTTATTCAGTTAAAAAATTCCATATTCATTACTCCTTCTTCACTAAATTATAGTCTTGGTGGACTTAAAGCACGATTTAAGAAAACATTTTTGACTGAATTATTAATATTAGTTTGATGTGTATTTATTTTAAAGATTATGTGTAGGAGTGACAATTAAATTATCGTCCTTCTTTCCTTTTTCGTCCATCCCAAAATAATTGTCCAGTTTGAAATTAACATTTTTAGAACATCATTTTTACCACTTTACCTTTACTTTTTCACCCTACTTTAATTATGAGTCACATACACATGAGCTCTAAAGGAAACTACACATTAAACCAATATAAATAATCAAGTCAATTATTTTTTTTAAACTATGCACCAAATCAACTAAGATAATTATTTAAAAACAGAGAAAATAATAAATAACTTTGAGTTAGATTATTATCTATTAATTTAATAAAAAATTTCAAATAACACAGTTATTTTGTGACCGAAGGAAAATGAAATCAGACATAGTTTGAGAACCGAGGGAGTAGTTTTTTCCACACTGAACTTATTTCAACTTAGATTCCCATTATTTTATTGTACCAAATTGCCCTTCACCTACTCTCCCTCTCCACTGTCAATAAACGTATCCTCACACCTCCCCTTCTTACCACCACCAACCACACCATTTCTCAATCATGGCGCTTCTCCTTCTCCCTCTCGCATTCTCTCTCATCTTCATAGCATATTACCTCTACCAGACACTAAGATTCAACCTCCCACCAGGTCCACGTCCATGGCCCATCGTCGGAAACCTCTACGACATAAAGCCTGTCAGGTTCCGATGCTTCGCCGAGTGGGCTGAAACTTACGGCCCAATAATCTCCGTCTGGTTCGGCTCGACACTAAACGTCGTCGTCAGCAACACGGAGTTGGCAAAAGAAGTGTTGAAAGAGAAAGATCAACAGTTGGCCGATCGGCACCGGAGCAGATCGGCGGCGAAATTTAGCAGAGATGGGCAAGATCTTATATGGGCCGATTATGGGCCTCATTATGTTAAAGTGAGAAAAGTGTGTACGCTTGAGCTTTTTAGTCCGAAACGGCTTGAAGCTCTTAGGCCGATTAGGGAAGATGAGATCACTGCTATGGTGGAATCCATTTTTAAAGATTGCACCAATCCTGGTATGTTTTTTTTTTTCTTTGTCTTTTCTTATAATTTTACTATATTTTGTTACATGTAATTTATTTTCTATTATGCTGTTCGTAGGACTGATAATTACAATAAAATACTCATTAACGTACCTAATCCGACTTGAATTACATGACTCAACCTAACCTGATCCATTAATTTTTTTAGGTCGAAACGGGTTATTCATTTTGATCTAAAAAATTTAATGGGTCGATTTGAGTCGGTTGAAGCGGGGAGACTCGTTACCCCGACCAAAGTGGGGAGACCCGTTACCTCGACCAGTGAACCGGAAGAAACTACTAAAATAGTTTGAACATGTTGTGGAAATGGGGTGGGACATTGTCAATTTGGTATTGAAAGAGGTAAGAGAGGAGTTTAGCAGAATTAAATATAAATATAGTTTTTTTTTAATGAAAAATATGAGTTAAAACTAGGGGTGGAATCGGGACGGGATCCGTCTCGATACCCCTCATCCCGATCCCGTCCCGATAGAATTTTTTTAATTTTCTTCCCGATCCACTTTTCGATAAGTGTTGGGACCCGACGAATCGGGATCCCGACAGTTTGGGAGATAAAAATCATGTAATCTCGATTATAATATTTATGAACAATATTTTTTGATTTTAAAATATTTTTAAAATATCTTCATCATAATTAAGATTTTAGATTATATATTTACAAATATACTTGAATATTTATATAATAGTGGGTGTTGCTGAATCTGTCATTATGAATACAATGCACCATTCACTTGCAGGAGAAGAGCTACACTAAGTGCAGAAACGTGATGAACAAAAAAAATCCACAACAATGTAAAAATAAATTTAACAAACATTATTAAGTAATTATACCAAACACATAATAGATAATGTTTAACACTCACAATATTTATAAAAAAAATTAAAATTTAAAATTTAAAAATTTTCAAAAATAGTCGGGACAGGTCGGAATTCGGGAATCCCAACTAGATTGATAGTTGGGATGGGTCGGGAATCGATGGGATTGATAATTATCCCGAATTCGTCCCGAAATAAGTTGGGACGGGAAAAATCCCGACAAAATCGGGATCGGGAATTGTCGGGACGGGATCGGGTCGGGCGTCTGAACGGGTCGGGAAAAACGTTACTTTTCCGGCCCTAGTTAAAACGGAGTGATCCGTTTCGACCGGTTTAATTTTAGTTTATAACTGATCACGACCGGTTTGGACCCAATTCAACCCATCGAATCGTCATACCGTGCTTACGTGGAATTAGATTAGGCGGGGGTTGGTGAGATTGTTGAAAGTGACACAGAAACAATCATAAAAATCACAGGATTGGCTATTATTTTAATATTTTTTTGGCAAGATATACTTTTCCTGAATATTGCGTTAAAAAAATAGGATTTTGTTTTTTTATAAGTGAAAGAGTATTTAAAAGAGAAAGTTGTTTATAAAGTTTGGCCATTTTAACGTCTTTCTCTTTATTTTACTATTATTTTATTGTTGATTTGTTGGTAGGGGTGAGTGGGAAGTTGGTGGGTTGGTAATTGCAATGAGGGAACAGTGGGATATGACCCACTTAAGTTATTGTTGTACTTCTTTCACTTATAAATTTTTTATGGATAGGATTTAGTGGTACTTTATGGATGAATTAATAATGGTCTAACCCAAAACTATTTATTAATATTTAAATGTCATCTCTAGTGGGATTGTTGTAAAAATATCTTAGAGATTTTAATTTGTAAGATTAAACTTTTTTTTCATAGCTCAGCCTATTAACACATGGTTGGTCGGATAAAAAAGATCCGTGTTACAAAAAATATTCGTAAGATCGTCTTACACAAGTTTATCTTATTTTTTTTATATACTCGGTCCGATTTGGTAGAGAATTCACTATTTAATTTGAGGTATTCCATTTAAAGTGTTTACTTTTAAAATAATATAGTGACATTTTCATAAAAAAATTTATTTATCTTGTATTGTAAGCCTATTAGTTGTGATTAAGTATTTTTATAATTATGATCAATTTTATTAACATTAATATATCATTCAATTATTGCACAGTTTGAGTGAAACAAAGAAAGTATTTAACATGCAGATTAAGAAAATATTAATTAAATTTATTATATTCATAGAATGTTACGTGTTTTTTTAAGATTTGGCCATACAAGAGTTGATCGTATTGGTTAAATTAAAAATTAAAAATTAAATACTCCATCCGTTGTACTAAAATAGTCCTTATTTGAAAAGTTTAATAATTGTTGGGATATATTAATGTTATTGGATTTAATTATAATTTTAAAAATACTTGAGCACAAGCAATGTACTTACGATATAAGTGGAGTTTAAAGATGAAATGTTATACAAATTGTAAACATAATTTTTGAAGTGGAATTTTTTTCCTGAAACAGAGGGAATATAAAAGAGTAAACGTAACTTTCAAAAATGAAATGTTATATAAATTGTAAGTATAATTTTTTCAAAACAGACTCTTAAAGTGAAACATAATAAAATAGAATAATAGTGAATTTTTTACATAAAACGTAAGGTATAAAATAGTAAAAGTAACTTCCGAAAAAGTCCATGTGAGAGTAATTATTTTTTTAATACGGCCTAAAAATGGTTAATTACTCTTTAGAACCTTGGGGTTTGACCAGAATTGCACCTAAGAACCTAGGATCTCAATTTTTGTCCTTGTGGGTCTGAGGTTTCATTTTCAATGCAATCGAATACCAAAATGAAATATATATATATATACTCCCCCTGTTTCGGGTAAAGAGTCTCCGTTTGAAAGTCAATTTTTTTAATGAAATGATATTTTTAGTAGCTCATTAGTAATAAAAAAATAAATTTTGTTTTGACAAAAAAAAAAGGAAATTACAAATCTTATGTGAAAAATTGCCTTCCTAAAAAGAAAGTGTGTTTCTTCTTTTGTGCTACTTACTAGCAGATAACGAGGGAAAGAGTTTGTTAGTGAAGAAGTACCTAGGGGCCGTGGCATTCAACAACATAACGAGGCTTGCGTTTGGGAAGCGGTTTGTGAACTCCGAGGGTTTGATGGATGAGCAAGGGCAGGAGTTCAAGGCAATCGTAGCGAATGGATTGAAGCTCGGTGCATCTCTCGCTACGGCCGAGCACATCCCGTGGCTCAGATGGTTATTCCCCCTCGAGGAAGAGGCATTTGCAAAGCACGGTGCACGTCGTGACAAGCTCACCCGATCTATCATGGAAGAGCATACCCTAGCTCGTCAAAAGAGCGGTGGTGCCAAACAACATTTTGTTGATGCGTTGCTCACCCTTCAACAACAGTATGACCTTAGTGAGGACACCATCATCGGCCTACTCTGGGTAAGTATATGCATTACTGTTTTTATTCTTTTTGTTATTGGGATCGAAATTATGATGGGTCGTTTGTTATGAACATTGGTCGATTTTGATGTGTGCAGGACATGATCACAGCAGGAATGGACACAACTGCAATCTCCGTAGAGTGGGCAATGGCCGAGCTTATTAAAAATCCTAGGGTGCAGCAAAAGGCTCAAGAGGAGCTAGACCGTGTGATCGGCTACGAGCGTGTGGTTACTGAACACGACTTCTCCAACCTCCCTTACCTTCAATCTGTGGCAAAGGAGGCATTACGGTTGCACCCTCCAACCCCACTCATGCTGCCTCACCGCTCCAACAGCCATGTCAAGGTTGGCGGTTACGACATCCCGAAGGGCTCCAACGTGCACGTAAACGTTTGGGCCGTAGCTCGAGACCCAGCAGTATGGAAGAACCCATTAGAGTTCCGGCCCGAACGATACCTAGAGGAGGATGTGGACATGAAAGGGCATGACTTTCGCCTACTACCATTTGGTGCTGGAAGAAGAGTGTGTCCAGGGGCACAGTTGGGTATAAATCTGGTGACATCTATGTTGGGCCACCTGTTGCACCATTTTACATGGGCCCCGGCCAACGGTCTTAGCCCAGAGGAGATTGACATGTCAGAAAACCCTGGGCTGGTCACTTATATGAGGACTCCACTTGAGGCTATCCCAAAGCCCAGGTTGCCAGCTGTGTTATATAAGCGTGTGGTTGTGGACATGTAAATTGGAGCTGTTGGATGTTTAATTGGGCTGTTTTGTTCACTTTATAGACCAGCGTATTAATATGTTTTGGGCTGGCTTTACATTTTTTAATTTCTTTGACCAATCGAAACATGAGTTCCTTGTCACAGTTTACAGCCCAAGAAAATTCTCCTTTTTTTTTTACTTCTACATGGATGCCCCTCAATTATTGTAGTTATCCTGTCCTTGATTTTACCATATTCGATCCTACTCTTGATTTATCATATATTATGCTGTTTAGTAATCAGGATTAAGGAAATAAGATTAATAAGTCAAATTATTTGATGTTTGGACATAAGATTAATAAGTCAAATTGTTTGATGTCGGGACTAATAGCATGAATTACTTGGATAAAGTCTATATCTCTTTATTAATACTACAAAGGGAGAGGGTGGTATTATTAGCAGTGTTCTAAAACTCTCCATTTAGCTCCACCTAGTCGCTAGGTGCCTCTCCACTGCCACGAGTTTCTTAGTCACTGTCTAATTGACCAAGTAAGCGCCTACGTCAAATCCCGTAGAACTTAATTTATATTTGTAGCTTTGATTTTGTGTCGTGCGGCGGATAAGAAAGGGAGCCAAACTGGAGAAGGAAGGAGGAGTGGTAATGGTGAGGAAGAAAGGGAGGTAGAAAGAAAAGAGGTTTTATTTTGTGGATATTCGATAGGCTGAGAGAGGAGATAGATTAAATGGTTAGATCTATGAGGAAAGAGATTGAATGATGCAAAATGAGGAGAGTCAGTCTGTCGGAAAGAGAGAAGAAAAAAAAGAAAGAAGGAAAAAAGGGGTTGCCGGTCTGCCAAATAGAGAGAAGAAAGAAGAAAAAAAAATTTGAAGAAGGAGGCTGTCTCGGGACTCGGAATTTAGAATGAGGAGAGAATATGGATGATAGGTTAGACTATAGGTTGTAGGGGCAGTAGGTAGGTGGAGTAATTTTTTTTTTTTTGTTTTTTGTTTTAAACTTGACTAGTTTATTACTTTGGGGTTGTTGGGAATTGAGATTAGTAGTATGTTTGTATATTTTTGTTCATTTTATAAATATAGACAAGTGTTTGACAAAATGACAAATAAAAAAAATTGTCGTCAATGTGTTTGATTTTTGATGTAAATTATCAAAAATAATGGTAATTATGCCCGATTACATCCCGACTAATCCCCTAGGCTCTAGGCGCTAAGGTGCCGCTTAGCGGCCGCCTAAGGATTTTTAGAACCTTGATTATTAGCGCCATCACTATATAAAATTAGGACTAATATTTTTTTATCTCAAAATAATCTGTGATATACAAGTGATGAATAATAGCGAGAGCACTAATAGTACTGAGATTAATAATACTGTTTATCCTTGCCCGATTATCAAACAAACATATTGATGCGTCCAAAATATTCCGGATGCACTGTAGAAGCCCAATCTGAACACCTGGCTTTCAACGTGTCCTTAAATCCTCAAGGCCCAACTCTGCAATAAGAATGAGCGACCGTGAGCTAGGCAGGGGCACTCCCTGCAAAGGCCCTCCGGCGTAAGAATCAATACAAGATTCAGCAAATGGGAAAACAATTGAGCAGAGTTACTAGAGAATATGATTGCGCGTACCTTTTCCTTTATTTTTTGAGGTTTATATAATTGCCGGAGAGCATAACGGTTCAAAACTGCTTATAACTGCCCATCATAGATCATGGGCTTTATGGCGGGCACATTATTGCCCCATTAACTTCCCCATTAATTACAACGGTTTAAATGAAGAATTTCCTGGACTTAACCGTTAAGTGGAACTCCTGCTCGGACACAATCGTCCTCGACTGGTAATTTGATCTTTTCCGGACATGACTGTCCTCAACTGATGGCAGCTCATATTGACGAGCATAAGTATTCATGCTCGCATACCGTTTTTGCTCGCTGGTCGAGCCCCCAGCTCGCTAATCACTTACTTGGTTAAAGTTGACACCATGCTCGCTTGTTCGGATAATGTTCGTCTGCCTGGCACGTGACCCCTGACTTGGGCAGTTCAGTAGCCCCTTACTCCTTGTTCACCGAGTATTCATGCTCGTGACGAGGAGGAATTCAAAGATCCAAAAGATATCTTCCAGAATAATTAAAATTTTCAAATGCATGATTCAAATAGTTTTGGAGCCAAAATCTGAATGAATGGTTACCCAAAAGACTTTTTAAAGAAGCGTCTCCTGAAAGTTAAGCCGCCAGCCGCCAGCCCTGAAAAGACAGGCCCAATTTTCCACGCCACATTAAATGATGCTTCGTTCACAATGCCCCGTTATTCGAGCCCAATGATGGCGTCTTCCAAACGCCGGCTTTATGAAGTATAAAAGAGTAGAATCCGTTTCTTTTAGAACTTTTATCATCCACAAACTCCTCAAAAAACCCTAAAAGAACTGTTGTCGAGTTTGCAAATTGCAATCGAAGGCGAAGAACAGGCTTCAATCCTTAATAACGTTTTCAAGGACGAAATCAAGACCCAGCACTAATATCAGGTACTTCCACACTTTCCTTTTCGTTATCCGCATCACATTTCTTTCTTTCCACCCCTGAATTAGGGTTCTTACTGTGTCTAAAAACCCCTTTCAACGATTTAACCCGATTTGTGGTATAAAAAACCCCTTCTTTGACTTATTTCGCCTCCTCTATCTATTAATTAGCACCAGACCAAGGGAATCGAGAAATTTGTGATCAGTGCCCCGTTCACTGATCTCACAACCTGCTTGCCATAAATTTTCATTTTCACTTGTCACCATGTCTATCCCAATCAATGATTAACACACACTTCTCGATTCCTCTTCCTGTAGGATGTCTAGCGAGGATACTGTGTCTGAAATCGAAGGCCAAGGCTATGATCACGGAGCCCTACCAGAAACTCCACCACCCTCAAGTTCAAGCTTCGAGGAATCGAGCAAGAGGAAACCACATTAATTCCTCGCCGTCGAAGGCGTGCACAACCAGGCGAGCAAGAAACGGACGACGGTTCTCGCAATCCCTCTGAAACTGTCCGAGCAGAGAATCCTCCTTGCCAAAACAATCAACTACCTTGGCCAAGCCAAACTTCCTTTATTCCTAGCACCCCATACTCCCCCCCCCCCTCAATCAGATGGGAGGATTTGCATTCCGAAGAAGAAGTGAGCACTTGGTTCTATTCTTTAGGAATTGACCCCAAGCATTACCGAGTTCGTGCCTTCGATTTAGATATCGACACTAAAGGCCACAACTTCCAAGGAGATAACATGGTATTCTATTTTGATTTCTTTCTTGTCGGACTTCGTCTCCCTCTTGACCCGTTTATCGTAGAATTGCTTAACGCCTCCAATACTCTCCCCTGTGACTTGACCCTAACTACCGTTAGATTTCTAGTATCCTTCACCGTTGCTTGCAGGTCGCTCGGGTTTGAGCCCGATATGACCTTGTTTCGAAAGTTCTTCCTTCTCTCCCTCGACAAAAAGTCTGGTCGCATCAGCAGTCGATCGAACCACAACTACTTCAAACTTCTTAATGAAGGACCCAACAAATTTGACGGTTGGGACTCAAAAGCTTTGCTCGTTGAATCGAGCATTGGCTGGCCCTTTGCTCCCTACCTCAGCGACTATGGACTCCCCGACCATGATAAGAATGTCTATCGAAATGGTGAACCCAGAATAGCTAAAGCTTTCAGAGCTTTACTTGGAGCGAAAGAAGGACGAGCTGGACAAGATTTCGTACTTGACTGGCGAACTCTTACCTCCGACCTCTCCCTTCTTCGACTGGTTGGAATCTCATATCTGCCCATAGAAGGAATCGAACCACGAGTTGCCATTGATCCCAAGATTCCTCATCCTTACTAGGGCCCATGTCATGGGAAAAAATTCCCTAATGAGTGCGAGGAATGTGCTCGCACTGGAATTCTCTGCAGACCCTCCTTCTCTCTCACTGGTTAATACTGCCACCGCATTCTTTTTTTTTTTTGATATCTTTGTAAACTCTTGCCTTCCTCATCTTTTTAATGCTCATTTTAACTTGTGCAGATATGAAGCAATTGACCGACGTCAATAAGTTCCTGCAGGCTGCTAAGAAAAGCTCAAACAAAAGAGCCAAACACCTTTCAACCCAACCTGCTGCCAACCTACCAACTGTCCCCGCCAATACTTCCAGCCGTGGAACCAAGCGCAACCAACCGGAGCCCAGCCAACCCACAACAACAACTATCCCGGCTCCTGCCGTGCGAGAAGCTGTAAACGCTCCCCCGCCTGTCATTAATGTCGAGCCGAGTGAAAGCCCGAGAAGGACAAGACGCCGGGCAGATAAAGCTGTAATCGAGGAGGATACTCCCTATATCCCCTCTTGGCAAAAAGAAAACTTCCTTATGCCCGACGATCAACCGAAAGCTGCTGCTCTCATTAGGGAGCTTGCCAACATACCTGACCTCAACAATGTCAACATAAACAAGCGAAGTGGATTTCAGGCCACTGCTGGCCTTGGATTGATGAAACGACTCCATCACAGTGGAATCCAAAAGAAGTATGCTGATCAAGCGAGCTCTGTCCTGATCGGCGAAATGGGAATGTGTATGACCTAGGTAATTCTTTCTTCTTACAGCCTTATTTTCCTTGCATTATCTCTCTCTTAATCAACATCTTTTCTTACAGATTGCCAACAAATCGATTCTGATGTATGAACGCCTAGTAACCAACCTCACCAGCAATGCCACTCTCACCTCTGAGAAGAATCAACTGGAGGAGAAAATCAACTCCATCCGAGCCGAACTCAAGAGTACCGAGGAATCCCTTACGAGCAAGGTGACCGAGCTCTCCCAACTAGAGGCCGAGAAGAAAACTCTAGAGTCCCAGCTAAACCTCTCCAAAAAATCCGAAGAAACAGCCCTAAACAACATAACATGGGTACGTAAGGAACTGCGATCATGCCAAGCTGACCTGGAAGCTGCCCATGTCCTAATCACCGAGCTGGACGACAAATTGCGAGCAGTGGATTCTCATTCAGGCGAGGAACAAAAACGAGCTGCCATTGAAGAGTTCAAAGATTCCCCCAAATTTGCCAATTTAGTATAAGCTGAAGCATACCCATTCTATCTTCAGGGTATCAATCATGTCCTACGACAACTTGCATGCAGCGGGTTGGAGATTCGTTCTGAACAGCTTGCTGAGTGGGGCACCAACCCCATATTTAGCTCTCCTGCGCGACCCGGCCATGCTCTTGTGCCCTACAACGAAGACGAGCTCGACTCTTTGGCCGAAGCTGATGCTGAGAAGAATCTTCCACCGTGGGTTCCCCCTCCCGTTGTTGAGAATAATGTGAGTGGGCTCATGACCCAGATCTGGAAATCTCATGCGCCCCCCGCAACAGATGAGGCTACCTCTACTCAGGCCGAAGACGATGAAGTGACCATTCTCGAGGCCACCACCGAGGAAACCAACGAGCCAGACCCGACAACCCAAAACAACAATGCTGCTCCCAGTGCTTGAGATTATTATTTTGGCCTGCGTGCGTTTCTGGCCTCCGTGCCTTGATCCCACAAACAATTTATTTTAAGTCTGTAATATTCTATTACTTGCTTCACTTGTTAATTGACCACTTCCATTTCCTTGTTTTAACTTTGACCTGTTTAACTCTTCTCTCGAGCAAAACTTCTTTTGCCAATAAAAATCACTACAATATCCCTATTCGAACACCAACTATTTTCACGTGCATAAAGCCCTTTATGCCCAGAAAAGAGAATAATCGAATACACGGGGAAAACCATTATCTCGAAGACCAACTCTTCACGCGAGCATAGACAATTTATGCTCGCAAGAGAGAATAATCGAGATAGAAAAGTCAACTCGAACATCAACCCTTTAGGCGAGCAAGAACAATCCCATGCTCGTCAAAGGGAATAATAGAGAAATCAACAAAAACAACTCGAAGACCAACTTCCAAACATAAAGTTGAAAGGACAATCGAGTTTCACCATTACTATTTGCTATAAGAAAGGATCAAAGAATTACATATTGCAAGTCAATTACCAATAGTATTTCTTCAAATGATCCGCATGCCATGGATGTTTCAGCTCGTCACCATCCTCTGTTCGCAACATGTAAGTGTCTTCCTTAATGATCCTAGAAATCTGAAAAGGCCCTTCCCAATTTGGTGAAAGCTTTCCCCACTCAGCTCGATGACCTGTTGCCTCAATCTTACGGAGGACCCAATCCCCCGCAGCAAACGACCTACCACGAACCCTTTTATCATGGTGGGTTTTTGCTCGCTGCTTATAATTAGCCATTCTCATTTTAGCTTTCAACCGTTTTTCCTCCAACAAATCCAGATCGGCTAACCGAGCTGCGCTATTAGACCCAACTTCGTAATTTAAAACCCTATGAGTAGGCAGATACATCTCCACCGGAGCCATAGCATCAGACCCATAAGCCAAGGAGAAAGTTGTCTCTCCTGTTGGGCCCCTGACTGTCGTTCTAACTGCCCACAAGGCTGAAGGCAACTCATCTACCCATCTTCCCGCCTTATCTTCCAAATTTCGCTTTAATACATGCAAAATTTGTTTGTTTGCAGCTTCAACCTGCCCATTGCCTTGAGGGTATGCTACCGACGATTGCCAATGCCTCACACGCATTTGCTCGCATGCTTTAGAAAAATTTTCGAAGAATTGAGTCCCATGATCAGACACAATTCCTCGCGGTACCCTAAAGCGACACCATATATGCTCATGAACAAAATCGATGACATTAACTTCACTGATGGTCGCCAGGGGCTTTGCCTCTACCCATTTAGTGAAGTAATCAACAGCAACCATTGCATACTTGAATTTCGAGCGGGCCACAGGAAATGGACCAATTAAGTCTATCCCCCACATATCAAATGGCCACGAAGCTACAACATGAGTTTGCTCGGTAGATGGCAAGCGTGGTATATCTGCGTAACGTTGACATTTGTCACATCGGCGAACGTACATCTTGGCATCTCGCCTCAGTGTTATCCAGTAGAATCCAGCTGCCAATACTTTTTCGGCCAATGACCTCTGACCAGGGTGACCTCCACATTTGCCTTCATGCACCTCTCCCAAGATTCCTTCCGTCATTTCTGGTCGCACACATCTCAACAAAGGTCGAGTGTAGTATCTCTGATAAAGAACATTATCCAAAATAACATAGCGACATGATCGCTTCTGGATGGTTCTAGCCTCCTTTTTGTCTTCAGGCAACACCCCTTGCTCGATGTAAGCCTTGAGATCATCAATCCAACACTTTGGAGCCGGCTCGATGTCCATGATCGTCTCCTTTTCAATAACGGGTACGTCCAGATGCTCGATCATGACTCTAGGGTGCAAGGATTGAATTTCATCCTCTGCCATCTTTGACAAATAATCAGCTCGCATGTTATCTTCCCGAGCAATTCTCACCAGCTCCCAGTAATCAAAGTCCTTTAAAATTTCCTTCACCATCGCACAATAACGAACCAAGATCGGATGGTGAACCGCATAATCGCCCCTGACTTGATTCACCACCAACTGGGAATCACAATACACAACCAGTGCTCGCACCCCTATATCCTACGCGAGCTCAAGCTCATTGATCAACGCCTCATACTCGGCTTGATTGTTAGAAGCTGGAAACTTGAAATGCAATGCTTTCTCAAATTCCACGTCTTGCTCGGGTGGGACTAATACCAACCCGGCACCACTTCCAAATCTGCTAGCTGAACCATCAACATGAAGCTCCCAACAATATTCCGGACGTGGTTTTGGGTCTGGAACACCCATTGATGTCGTTTTATCTGGTATTTCTTCCTCGCCAGAATCCTTGAAACTTGTTTCAGCCACAAAGTCCGCTAAGGCTTGAGCCTTGATTGCTCGCCGAGGTTGATAATCAATATCAAACTCGGTCAGCTCGATCGACCAGGTGAGTAGATGACCAAAAGTGTCCGGCTTGTGTAAAAGCTTTCTCAAAGTCATATCAGTGTACACAACAATAGAGTGTGCAGAAAAATAAGCTCGAAGTTTTCGAGCAGCAACAACAAGCGAATAAGCTAACTTTTCTGCATTAAAATATCTGCCTTCTACATCAGTAAGGGCTTTTGAGACATAATAGACAGGTTTTTGGACATGGCACTCCTCCCTAACCAAGACAGCGGCTACCGCCTGCTCGGTAGCCGCTAGATAAACAAGCAATTGTTCCCCGAAGACCGGGCTGCTCAACAAAGGAGGACTTCCTAAATATTTCACCAGGTCTTCGAAAGCCTTCTGGCACTCAGGCGTCCATTCAAACCCTTTATTACCTCGAAGAACTTTGAAAAAAGGCAAGCACCTTTCTGCCGATCTCGAGATAAACCGACCAAGGGCAATCACCCTGCCATTAAGCCTCTGTACATCCTTTATGCAGCGAGGAAGCTTCATAGTGACCAACGCCTTGATTTTCTCAGGATTAGCTTCGATGCCCCTCTCAGTCACCATAAAACCGAGGAACTTGCCTGCCTTTACCCCGAACACACACTTGCTCGGGTTTAACTTCATATTATTCTTCCTAAGATTAGCAAAGGTCTCGCCCAGATCCATTGTATGCTCACGTCCTTTAGTTTTGACCACCATATCATCGATATAAGCTTCCACGTTCCTCCCGAGCTGCAAGCTAAACACCTTATTCACCATCCTCTGATAAGTGGCTCCCGCATTTTTCAAGCCAAAAGGCATCATCTTGTAACAGTATAACCCCCCGCCGCTCTAAGGTCACCATAGCTTTATCCCTCTCATCCATCTTCACTTGATGATATCCAGAATAAGCATCTATAAAACTGAGAAGCTCGAAACCAGCTATGGCATCTACCAACTTGTCAATCCGTGGCAAAGAATAGCAATCCTTTGGACAAGCTTTATTTAGATCCGTGAAATCCACACACATTCGCCACTTACCGTTGTACTTCTTCACCATGACTACATTAGCCAACCAAGTTGGGTAATGTATCTCTTCAATTATATCAACATTCAATAACTTCTTGACCTCCTCCCTGATAGCTTGGTCTTTCTCTACGGAGTAGACTCTAGGTCGCTGCTGGATTGGTCAAAAAGTTGGATCGACATTTAGCTGGTACAAAGCCACAGTCTCGCTTACCCCCTGCATATCCTCTGGCCGCCAAGCAAAAACATCCAAGCTGTCTTGTAATTGCTTGATCAAACTTGCACGAGCCTCCGCTGTCAAGGCCCTGCCAATTTTTATTTTCTGCTAGGGGTAGGCAGAATTGATGATCACTTCCTCTAGCTCGTCCTGAGCCGTGAACTCTGGCTCATCTCGCATTTGGAGTGTGCCGCACTCCACCTTCTCATCTTTCTCAGCCCGATCCTCGACCTTATCAAGTTGTTCTACTTCCATGGCCTCGGCCTGTTCTACTGATCCCCCCGACTTCAATGTCGGCAAAGAGGAACTGGCCTCACTATCAATCTGACTTGTGGCTATACCCATAGCCACCTCGTTTTCACCTTGCTCCCCCAACTTCAATGTCGGCATAGAGCTCGCATCCACCTCTCGGATCTTCATGCACCATAGCAATCACAGACGGCCCTACAGTTACTTGAGTTGTATCCTTAGTACTGACGGTTATCTTCTGCTCGCCGTCCTCCAATGTCAATTTCTGATTCTTCTTCTGGCTATCCCGCACATATTCAAGCACTGATCTGGGCTGGCTCCTTAGCACTCCTATTCCCCCTTCTGTATAAAACTTAGCTCGTTGATGCGGGATTGATGCTACCATCTGAAATTTGGCCATACTTGGTACACCCAAGATTATATTGTAAGGAGACTTCAAATCAATTACCATGAAGGTAATCTTCTCAGCTCGGGTCATGCTTCCTTCACCGATGAACACTTCTAACTCGACTGTACCTTTGACAGGGACCTTATGATTTGTAAAACCTTCTAATGCCCCTGCATATGGCTTTAACCGATCATCGCTCAACTCGAGCCCTTGAAAGCATGAATAATACATTACATCTCGGCACGCTCCAGTATCCACCATAATTCTATGCACGACCCAGCCATCCACTAGTCTTTGAAACTATCAAAGCGTTACTTTGCTACATTACTCGCCCATTTCATTGCGAGTAAATAGGATAGCTTGCTCTCCATCCTGCAAGGCAGTAGGCTGATCCACAACCTTGGATAAAGAATATATTTGCTTTCCGAGTTGAGTCGGAGTAGGCTCTTCATCCATGATAACATTAATCACTCCCCTGATCGGCGGGGCTTCCCGCCTGGGAACATTTCCCCCATTGCCTCCATCTCGCTTGAAACGGTCCAGCCGCCCCTCGTTAATCAGCTTCTGAATGGCCTTTTTCAACGGCCAACACTCCTCCGTGGTATGCCCATAATCATCATGATAGGCACACCGCTTAGTCTGATCTCGTTCGCTGGCTGTCGCCGGGTTCATACGAGGTGGATTAGGAAGTTCATTCCTTATCTCATACATGATGTCTTCCCGTAGCGTGTTAAGCGGTGTTAAATCTGATTCGCAAAGAAATTCCTTGGGCCGGTCATACCTGGACTTGCTTTTATTATAGCCTCCACTTCCTGCCTGGCCATTCCCCTTAGAATTTCCCACAGCTTCACCACTCTCTTTCTTCTTCTCCTTTTTTGCCGTCTCCCCGGCACACCACTTCTGTGCTCGCATGAGCATTTTCGCTTGCGTCTTTGGTTCACGTATGCTTAACTCTGATCGCAAGCCACCTTCGCCTTCAAGTAAACCAGTTTCAAAACATAGGGTCACCTCCTGCTCGGTCAACCCTGGAACTTGCTCTAGCACCTTAGTGAATCGCTTGAGATAGCTCGTTGTAGACTCATGCGCCCCTTGCTTAACCTTCGACAAATCAGCCCTTGTTTTAGCCAAAGTACCTACCGTTCCAAAGTCTGCCAAAAACTTTGCTCGCAGATCAGCCCAATTGTTAATTGATCGCCGTGGCAGTGCCCCCATCCAGGCTAAAGCTTTCCCTTGTAACGCACCAACAAAAGCTCTAATTTTCAAAGCCTCATCCGAAGTTACCAGGCCGATCTGTGACTCAAATGACATCAACCAATCCCTGGCCTTGGTCTTGCCTGTATACTCCTTAATATTCGGAAATATAAGCCCCTGTGCCGGCGGAGCATTCTCAATCCAAGGAGCTAACGGGCTGGCTGACGTGCCCAAGAAATTTCCATCTAGAGCCTTGCCTTGTTCCCAGGCTTCCATTCGGCTCTTTAATTCCTCGAAATCCCGCATATTTATGGTTGTAGGCAAACCACCCCCGAGCTGAGGCTGTACCACAGGCAGAGGAGGGGCCTGTGGGGGACCCATCACTCCAGCAGCTTGAGTAACCCCCACGGCCTGCGCCACCTGGGCCTGTGGCACCCCAGCGAGCTGCGCAGCTGGTATAGCTGGTTGATGCAGGTCCCTTCTTCCTTGAGAATTATGAGATTGTCTAGGAGAGGGAGTTCTACGTCGATGAACATAAGATCCCCTCGGTGACCGCGAGCGACAACTACGAGCATGAGATCGTCGCGGTGAAGGTGAACGGAGCCTGCGAGCATGTGACCTTGACGGTGAAGGCGAACGTCGACGACGACGACGAGATTGGGCCGAATCCTCTCCAACTCGTGGTCCCAACCTCGAATGAACACTAGGTACAACTCTGTGGCTAGCTTTACTACCCTCTGGTTGCTCGCGCCCCCTAGATCCCCGCCGTGGTGAGAGTGAACGACTGGGATTCATCGATTACCGCCGGTCGAGATACACTGCCGCGACTCGGGCGACAAAGGCTGGTAAAGGTTCCAGCTCGATGGGCAATGGTGACTTTCCCATTGCGATCAATTGTAAGTTAAGCTGATGCATCTGACCCAAATAAATGGCTCGTTGACGCAGAGCCTCCTCTCGAAATTCATTTGCTAACCCGACTGCTGCTTCAGCACTCCTAGCCAACGAATCAACTCCGCGCCTCTGATTAAGTTGGTGGCGTGCATCATGAGGCGGAGGAACATTATTCCCAGCTACTTGATTAAGACTAGGATTCGGATGCACCTCCTTCCTACAACTACCACTGTCGCCGTTAATTCCATTTTCCGCCATCGACGAAGCTTCAAAGAGAACGATTATCAAGTTTACCAAATCTATTACCGTAAAAACTTTAACGGAACCAACTGATGCGTCCAAAATATTCCGGATGCACTGTAGAAGCCCAATCTGAACACCTAGCTTTCAACGTGTCCTTAAATCCTCAAGGCCCAACTCTGCAATAAGAATGAGCGACCATGAGCTAGGCAGGGGCACTCCCTGCAAAGGCCCTCCGGCGTAAGAATCAGTACAAGATTCAGCAAATGGGAAAACAATTGAATAGAGTTACAGCTAGAGAATATGATTGCGCGTACCTTTTTCCTTTATTTTTTGAGGTTTATATAATTGCCGGAGAGCATAACGGTTCAAAACTGCTCATAACTGCCCATCATAGATCATGGGCTTAATGGCAGGCACATTATTTTCCATTAACTTCTCCATTAATTACAACGGTTTAAATGAAGAATTTCCTGGACTTAACCGTTAAATGGAACTCCTGCTCGGACACAATCGTCCTCGACTGGTAATTTGATCTTTTCCAGACATGACTGTCCTCAACTGATGGCAACTCATATTGACGAGCATAAGTATTCATGCTCGCATACCGTTTTTGCTCGCTGGTCGAGCCCCCAGCTTGCTAATCACTTACTTGGTTAAAGTTGACACCATGCTCGCTTGTTCGGATAATGTTCGTCTGCCTGGCACGTGACCCCTGACTTGGGCCTATTGGGCCGGGCAGTTCACATATTATTAATCTCAGTACTATTAATGCCCTTGCTATCAATCTTCACTTGTATATCAGGGGTAGTTTTAATACAAAAAATGTTAGTCACAATTTTTTTTAGTAAGGGCGCTAATAATACCACACTCTCCTTTGGTATTAATAGTGAAGAGATAATGACTTTATCCGAGTACCTCTTGTTATTAGTCCCGACCACCTATTGTATATCAAACATCAGACGACAACTTGACTTATTAATCATATCTAGTCTTAATCCTGGCTACCAAACGACATCATAGAGTCTATTTTTGAGACTTTATCCAAGTAAAATTATTACACAAAAAAGAAATTCATTTTAAATAACGTTTAATTTTTTACCACTTAAATGTCAAATGAGTCCGAATAAAAATAAAATACTTAACACTTGGGTTTAGAAACTTGACGATACATGTAAAAAGTAAGAAAAATTGCGGAGCGGTCTATTTTAAAGTATTTAATCGTTACATTACATTTTTTTTATTTTCAACCAGAAAAAATCAAATTTAATGGAAAAATGACTACGATACCCTTAATGAACTGTATGTGCGTTACAATTAAACTTTATGAATCGCGGTACAATAATTTTAAATGAACCAAACTTTTGAACCGCGGTACAACTTTTGAAAATGTTGTTAAAATACAAAAAATTAATTAATTTTTAATAAATTACATTATAAAGTGCAAATATATTGCGGTGTAACAATTTTAAGAAAAGAATCGCAGTGAAAAACTATGTTAGCTTTTTGAATTTGTAAATCGTGGTACAAAATTATGCTAGCTTTTGAATTTGTGAATCGCGATGCAAAGATTTCTGAATTGCGGTACAACTTTTGAAAAGGTCGTTAAAGTGTAAAAAATTAATTAATTTTCAATAAATTACAGTATAAAGTGCAAATATATCACGGTGCAACAATTTTTTAAAAAAGAATCACAGTGCAAAACTATGCTAGCCTTTTGAATTTGTGAACCGCGGTACAAAACTATGTTAGCTTTTGAATTTGTGAATCGCGGTGTAAAGATTTCTGAATCACAGTTTGAAAAGGTTGTTAAAGTGCAAAAAAAAAAAAAAACAGTATAAAGTGCAAATATATCGCGGTGCAACAATTTTGCATAAATCAAAATTTTGAACTGCAGTACAAAAATAATGCAATGAAATTTATGAATCTCGATTCAAACGCATAAATAACCAGTTTATGTCCTCCACCTTCTTTTTTAATCTCCCCCATTTCGTTGCGCACAATCGTGATTTTCGAATCTAAAGTGTGTTGCCGCCTGCCGGAGCTATTGAAGAAGACAATGAAATTTTTGGAACAATATTTTCAAAAGTAGTCTTTTGCAGTTGAAAAAAAAAAAGGACTTTTAGGGTTAGAAACTTTAAAAAAAGGATTGGCCAGAATTTTCTCTCTTACTATAAAAGTCAAGCTTGTTTCTTACAATTTAATTGATAGACAAAAATAACTCTTCACCAAATAAACTACCCACCATTTAATTAAGGACAAAACAAGTAAATTTACCATGACAAAAAGTAATGTTTGGACAAAAATAGCCCTAACTATAATAAATCACTCACTATTAATTAAGGTTGAATAAGTAAATTTGTCATAGACTAATTAATTCCATAAATAATTAAATAATAATTTGATCACTTGACTTGTACCTATTTTAAAGTTAGGTTCTACATTATTGAATTATATTCATTTCGTCTTGTATTTTGATTTTGTTATCATTTTCTCCCTCCTACCATTATCGTTATAAATTTCGTCCAATATATTCTAAAATGACAAAAATACATTTACTCAAGAGACTAAAACTTTATTTGAAACTAAAAAAATATTTGAAACTAAAAAATAATATAGTTTTATTTCTTTATTTCTTAAATATATATATGTTCGGGAAAGACATTATTAGATGTATATAGAAAATTGTAACTATAATGATAGATTTGTTAGTGAGTATCAAACTATTAAGCAAATATGTAGCGTGTTTAGTTATTACCCATGAATAAGTTAAAAGAAACGGGTTAAGAAAATGTGTTATAATGTCAAGAAGATGAAGAAAATGAAGACCAATTGATGAATCTATGCGTTTTATTAGAAAAGAATGCTAAAATCTACTATTTACTTCTTTAAATTTTCATACTACTACAACAACTTTTAAAACTATCAATGATCCTTAACTTATAGATATTACAAACAAAACCAATGTTAGTAATCGCAAATAATTGGATTCAAAATATTTTACTCATTTTCATAACTGGGTTCCAAACCTCTAACATCTTTTGGTTTTAATTTGCTTGCTCCTCTTCATCGGACTCGAGGTAGTTACATGTGAGAATCTCTATATTCCCTCCTCTGGCTGTCGACTTTCTTTCTTCTACCGCAACTCTCCTTTTATTGAAATATGTTGTCACCAACCGACATCTTTTTAAGTAGTCTCATCCTAAAATTAGATTTTATTCTTACTTAGTAATTTTCACAAAAAGTGTATTGGAACTAATAAATGAGAGATGTTTAAAGAAAGAAGTTCGACTAAACGAAAGTTAAAGAGATTTTATGTCTCAATTTGAGCAAGGCGAGGTGAGTGCGTTTCTTGATGATGGTGATAATAGTGTTGACGACTGCAAAGATAGTGGTGTTAGGGGCGGTGATGACGGTGATTGTAGGGATGACAGTGGTGGTTTAGATGAAATACAACATTGTGAGATTTCCAAATCATCAAATTTTCAAAGATCCATATGAGTTTCAGTTTCAATTTGAATATTTGAAAAATTAAAAAATTGAATTTGAGTTTGTAAAAAGTGAAATTTAAGGTTGTGGTGGTGGTGTGTCCATAAATGATGACTTTTGCAAATGAGTTACTTTGAAGGTAGGAGTAAGGAATTAGAAAATGAAATAAAATCAAATCAAAAATTACCTTTTGTGCTAATGGTGAAATTTGAGGTGGTAGTGGTGGTGAGTCTGTGAATAATGAGGTTGACGGAAGAAAGTGAAGGATGAAATAATAAATTGAATAGAATCTAAATTTCATTTTTTTGGAGTAATGCATTTTTTTGCCTTTGAATTTAAAATGAGACAAAGTATAACTATTGAAATAATTATTTATTATTTTAATTAAAATATATTTTAAATATCAAATGACAAACTAAATTATGAAAATATAATCAAACCTCACTTTGCGTTTCAAGTAAAATATGACCAAAATAATCCTAACATGTATAATTTTCCATTACTGTTTTTAACACCCATGAACAGGAGAGGACAAAGTCGGAAAAATACAAAAATTATGTATGAAAGTGAGACATCATAGGTTGTGAAAACATTATTAGAGGTATATGAAAAAATGCAACTATAATAATATATTTTTTGGTGAATATCAAGATATTATACACTTATGTAGCATGTTTAATAATTACTTGTGAATAATCTAAGAAAATCCGTTATGGCAAGGTGATATAATGTCAAGAAGATTAAAAAAAATGGAGAACTTCGTTGACAAATCTTTGCGTTTTGTTAGAGAAGAACACTATAATCTATAGGAGATACGTTTGAAGAAAACAGTTCGATTTAATGGAAGCTAAATATATTTTATTGTTCCATTTTAGCAAGGCAAGGTGAACGTATTTCTTGGTGGTGGTGGTAGTTGCAGGGATGCTGGTGGTGGTGGTTAGGGGTAGTGGTGAGGGCTATTGTAGCAATGGCAGTGGTGGTTTAGGTGTGGAATACGATATTGTTAGATTTCCAAATCATCAATTTTTCAAATCTTCATATGAGTTTAGGTTTCAATCATCAAATTTAAAAATTCAAAAAATTGAATTTAGATTTGTGAATAGTGAAATTTAAGGTTCTGGTGGTGGTGGGTCTATAAATGATGGGTTTTGCATATGTGTTAATTTGAACAAAGGAGTAAGAAATTAAACAAAGAAATAAAATTAAAAAAAAAATTGATTTTTAGGTTAATGATGTTATTTGAGGTGGTAGTGGTGGTAATAGTGGTGGGTCTATGAGAGATGAGGTTGATGGAAGAAAATGAAGGATAACAAAATAAATTAAATAACTTCTAAATTTCATTTTTTGTGAGTAATGTGTTTTTTTAACTTTAAATTTAAATATGATACAAATTATAATTACAACATTGCTAGTCTTACAACTAATTTTATAACTTTCCTTACAACTACTAAGTCTTGTAAGGATAGTATTTTCCTTATAATTATACCAAATTACAATCCCTCCCCCCAAAGTATCCACCAAATCACATAGTGCACCCCAACCTAAGGTTTGTCCCATAATGATATATGACGTTATATTTTTTCATATTTTCCACCATAGCCGCGACAACGGTTAGAAAAGTCACGTTAAATAACATGTGTTCTTCCACGATGTTAACTCGATGGAAATATTAGGAATTCGATGTAAACTTTGGGGTGCTTAAAGTTCAAATGTTAAAATGGAGTGGGGTCCACAATTCCTTTTTTTTTCCTACTGAAAGAAAATATAGAGAAAAGACTAACTATTTTTTCCGATCTTCACTTTCCACAACAAAAATTAACCCATAACCCGATCTTGGTTTTGTCAACTCCCTCCAAATTTTATCTTAAACAGAGCTCTCTCTTAACCCAGATGATAGATATGCATTTTTCTATTTCATTGTCAATTTTCTTATCTTGATAATGAAAACAAAGTAAATGAAAGATATGAAAAAAAAAAAAAAAACTCTTACCCATAGTTACACGTCTCCATCTTCAATTTCATGTATGAAATTGGATCCACGTACCCACCTTCTCTGGTGAAACCCATCCACCACCGAAATCAATCAATTTCTCATCCCCCTTCATCCTCTTACATGACTTTACCTTTACTTTGTCTCTCCTAATTCTTTAAATAAACCAACCTGACTGTCATGGCAGCTTCTATGAGGTCAAAATCATCTAAAGTCATAGCTTCTTCAACATCTTCTCAATTTTGATACTTTGTTTTAAACCATATGCATATCGGCTGTATGCCCAATTTTCTCCCGCAAAATTGAAGAGTATTTCAATAAAACCCATAACTATTTTTCTTTATTCAAGCCCGTCTCTTTCTCTCTTTGATGAACTTGTCAATAAGGTTTATGGGTTTTCTGTCAATTGCATGTTTTTTCAAGTGTTTTTAGTAAGTATACTCTATAGCCTTCGATTTCTACTTTAAGCACGACTTTTGCAGGAGAGAGAATGAGGGAGATCAGAGATGAAGCTTGACTAGAATCGAATGAGGACGACGCTAGAGTTATGATAGGCGTGACCAGAGTGGGAAGGGTTTGGGCCGGATATGAGAACGCGGTGGCTATGGTGGGGCTAACTGGAGATTGCGGCTATTACGGTGGACCCGGAGATGGGAGCTTACACAGGGAGAAGAGAGAAGGAGAAGGTGTGAGATTAGGGTTTGTACTTTTAATACATTTACTCCTTAACCAAATAAGAGAAATGACATTTTTGCCCCGTACGTGGAAGACCATGTGCTATTTAACGTGAATTTTTTACCGTCCGTCAGTGGTAGGGTGGAAAATGGGGGGGGGGGCAGTAAAGTCAGATATCATTATGGGACAAATTTTACATAGGGGTAAACTATACGATTTTGTGGATACTTTGGGGGAAATTGTAATTTGGCCCTATAATTATTTTTGAATTATTAAAATAATTATTTTTATTTTTATTTAAAAACATATTCTAAATACTAAATGGTTAATTAAATACTGAATTTATAGCCAATTCCTACTATTTTGTGCGCCAAGCAAAATGACCAAAATAATCTTCATGTGACATGACATGCACATACCATTTTCCGTTACTATTTTTAACGCCCATAGACGGGAGGGGGCAAAGTTGGACAAATAGCTAAATAAGTTATAAAAGTGAGACACTTCGTAGGTTGGGGTGAAATGTGAGATTTGATGTGTAATTTTTGGAGCTAATCATATTTTGGCCCCATCAAAATTAGTCCAAAATACAAATTTCCTCCTAAAGTATCCACCAAATCCACTTTGGCCCACAATGTAATTTTTTAGCATTTCCATATTTCATGTCAAATTTGGTGATGAGATGTCATATCTGGTAATCGTAGTGATAAACATGGTGTGGCGAATAATGTTTAAAATCGAGAATTTGCTCCAATCAAACCATAAACAATATCAACGGTGTCGATGAGAAATTTGTTGGAGTTGAAGCTATGGACGATGAAAACGGATTGAACTATGGTTTGTCTCTTCATTGTCGTATACGTATGTAATGGATTCAAATATGAAAATTGAAATTCTTGGTGTATGTTTGTTTATTATGTTGTACGAGGGAGAAAAGGAGAAATTTTTGGGGTATGCTTGTGTGTTATGTTGTATGTTTTTAATTTTTTGGTGGGTTATTATTCGTGGCGACCTTGACACCTAAGTGTGATTATCTGATCTTGAATTCAATATCTCTGATATGATTCCGCTCTATTTTTATTTATTTTTCTATATAATAATTTGAATAAAACATTAATACACTTTTGAGTTTTATCTCACTTAAAATTTACATACGAGGTCATTGCTGGAGAAGATGTAGAGAAAGCGTTGCCGGAGAAGAAGAAAATGAAGTTTCTCTTTGGGTAATAAAAGCAGAGAAAGCATTGCAAAAAATGACTACAATGTCATACACGTGAAATACCATGTGCACATTAACGTCAGATTAGTAACCTTCGTCGTCGCTAGGGGGAAAACTAGAAAAAAATTATAAAATGAGACATGAAAATGATACAAAACTTAGGTTGAGTGGTAAAGTGTGGCTTTATATATACTTTGAGGGAATTTCATATTTTTAGTATAAGTATATATACTTTGGGGTTGAAAGTTTGATTTCTCTAAAATAATATATTATTTTCTATAGGGAGTCATAAATTTCAGAAACGACATAAACAAAGTCTCCAACAACAATGAGTTTATCTAAGATAGTAAGTTTGAATTATTTTCAATTCACACACTCATAAAAGTGAATGAATTCATGTTTGGTAATAAGAAAAGATAATGAAAATAACCAACAAAAAAAACAAATTTGTAAGATAAGTTGATATACAATGACTAAAAGTATACATTATAAATGACCGGAAAACAAAGTATCATAAAAGCTAAAAGCACAACAGCACAATTTATAAGTTTCAAAAATTGTAATGATTAAAATACAAAAAAAAATCCAATAATTAAAAGTATACAGAAAAATGAAGAAACTAGCAAATCATTTTTAAAAAATCATTAACACCAAGTGCAACGCACGTGAACCTTACTAGTCCCCTAAAATGTAATAAGAAAATAAGAGGAATTTATCAAGTATGGGCTTTTGACCCATACAATATTCTTTCATAGCTTTTGACCAACCAAAAAATCGGAACAAATGTAACGGACAAAAATATTTTCGGACATTAAGGTCGATCAATGGTTGATCACAAGTCGAGTAACTCGACCTTGGGGTCGATCACCGGTCGAGTAACTCGACCTTACTCGACCTTTGGTGTGTGTGTACGAGCTGTTAAATGAGCTATTATAGATACGATATAAAATACGATCGAGAACCATTCAAGTAACTCGACCTTTGGTGTGTGTACGAAGTGCTATACGAGCTACTATACATACGATATAAAATACAGTCGAGTAACTCGACCTTTGGTGTATGTACGGTATAAAATACGGTCGAGAACTAGTCGAGTAATGGTTGATTAACTCGACCTTTGGATCGACCATTTACGTCAACCTTTGGGTCGATCATTTAAGTCGACCTTTGATAGACCTTAAAATCTAAATGGTTCCCGCCAGTCTTCATTACGTACATTCAACAACTCAACCAATTCGACCTTGGCAGCAGATGACTTTTGTGATAACTCGAACTTGGTAATCCACTGCAACTGATTCGTATTTTCAGAGGCAAACTCAACCCTAAGTTTTTCATCATTAAGGTAAAGCTTACATTTTTTTTCCTTACGTTTTAGGGTTTAAACTAATTTTCATCATTCTTACTAAACATTCATCAATTTATGATCAACCATGGTTAAATTTAGTCACAACCATGTATACTTTGAGTCAAACAAAGTCATTTGTGATGAATTTGACTCAACTAACAGTCAATTTAGTATAGGAGTGATGAACATTGTTTAAACTAAATTATGAAATAATTTTTGGTCCAGGTAACCAAACAATTCTTTAATTGTTTGGTTATCCTGCCCGAACTGAATTCTTTAGACATTTTTTCCTGGTTGTTTGTTTGTGTTTTAATTCATCTGTGATGTTTTTTGTTTCTAATATAGACAAAATGACATTATATTTGACAAAAAAAAAAGATGAATTGTACAATGCAAAGATGACTTGCAGAGAAGATTTGAAAGTAGTCGATGAAGTTTATTCTAAATTATATGACGTACACAAAGAACTATTTATGAATTCTTCATTTGGAAAATTATTTAACATCAATAGAAATGTGAAGAGGAGCAATGTTTTGTTTCATGTCTTGGCTATGTTTCTGATTCAGTCACCCACCGGTTGTGGTTTTATATAGGTGGGAAAGATGTTAGGTTTTCGTTATCTGATTACACTTTAATAACCGGTTTATCTTGTGGATCGGAAGAAGAGTGCAGGGATCAAATTACCACTACGAAGAGGTTGGTTGGGGAACATATAATGGTACGGAATGTTGTGAAGCAAGGTGACTTGAAGATCATTTTTGAATGCAAATAATGTTGATGGTAAATATAAATTGGGCTTAGCCCTTGTATATGAGTGTGTATTGAGAGCTAAGGAAGGGGATACATCAATTGACCATAGTGTTTTGGAAATTGTGGATAATTTGTATTTGTTTAAGTTATATCCATGGGCGATAAGGTCATATCCTTACCTTATGAATTCAATTAAGAATATTGCTGAGAAAAAATCTCATACATCTACGAATGTACGCTATGGTTTCTGTTCTGCATACAGGTAAACAATTGTAATTTGAACTATTCTGAAATTTATATAGATTGATTAGCTAATTATTTGATGTTTCTAACATGTAACTTATTTTTAGGTTTGGGCATTTGAGATTTTGGTGAATTTCAAAGATTTAGAGATTTATTTGAACACTCAACAATTACATCTGATAATGATGTGACCATTCTTCCAAGAATGTGCAAATGGAAGTCGACCAAAACTCCAAACTTCTTTGAAATAATCGAAAAATTGGATATAAATTGGGTAAATGTCTTCAATTCTTGTGATAGTTGATTAAAAATTAATTTTGTTTTTTGTATAGTTGTTGATTAATGAAGTTGCTGTTGATTAATTGACAGAATGGTGTTCGAACATTGACCCCGACGGTAGCCGAACAAAAGCAGCCTTACGTTGTTGCATTTCAGCAGCGTTTTGGTGAAGTTTGGGCAACATCATTTAATGTTGAGGTTGAGGCTGCCGAACGGTCTCCACCACGCCACTCCTCACCATTCCGGTCCACACGAGAACACTCATTGTCAGACCACTCCCCACCACGATGTAGTGAAGGACAAGTCCCCCCGTTCTTCTAATGACATGCTTATTGGCATTTTTGATCAGTTGAGGGAGATGAACCAAAAGCTCGATGCTCAAAGCACTGAAATCAATGGTTTGAGGATTGAGGTCTCGACCTTGAATCAAAAAGTGGTAAAATATTTACATCATGGATTTGAGTAATTAATTGTGATATTTATTCATTTTTACCAACGTACTTAATTTTTTTTCAAATGACAGAGTAATGCAATGACAATGATTGAGGCATTGAGGGAACATGCACCATTCTCACGCGACACACTGATGATGTCGACTCCTACTCATACTCTGAGCACCACTCTTAACACAGCCTTCACTATTTCCCCTCCTCCTTTCACTGGCACTACCACACATCTCACTACCTGGATGCACGATATCCCACCCAGAGTTTGTTGTTAAGTTGTTGGCATGAGCCAAACTACGTTTGGTCTGATTCCTGAAAAGGATATGTAGACAACCTACTCAGTAGGCACGACCATCATAGCACTTTCATATGCATCATATCACCTTTATTCCCATCCATCCATTGCAGCGTAAAAGCATGAGATTAAATGTTGCATCATAAATGATGTGCGCAAAAACGTAACTCGGGCAAGAATACCCGACCATATCAAGTAATAAAGTGTACCTAATCACGAGTTATCGATCCCACATGGAATGCACGTAATTCTCACTTCGACTAAGTACCAAAATTAAGCTAACTAATTATATTTGAGCGAAAATAAAATGAATTAAAATCTAAAAATATAAACAACCTAGAAAGCAATTAAATCTACACTACTGCGAATGTGGGTTGGCAACAACAAATCAAGATAAAAAGATAAGAGTGCAATATTTCTAGTCTAACCGGTGTTTAATTTAATCATCTTTCTGCTTTCCTTTAACTCAAGTCTTGGTAGTCGGGCATACTATAGTATTCGCTTTGGGCTCTCGCAACGCATAGCAAATCTAGCTACAACTCCTAGCTACGGGCTCTCGCTTCTTATAACATAGTAGAAAATAGTCGCATGTCAAACCAAGCACCCAATGACTATCTACGCACGATCTCCTCTCGGTCTCACATAACGCACACAATTATTGTGATTTTCGGAATTAATAGGACGGGCTCTCGCATCCTATCCTACAATTCTAGTGATCATGATGCGTATGCGGAAGCTTGAAATCAACAATCTGTTCCAGCAATTCGAACAGTCCCGAAATTGCTCCAAAACCCTCTTCAAAACAGTTCTAAACTCCCCCAAAACTCTCGCCTAAGCATAAACAAGGTCCCTTACAAGTATGCCCAAGAACCTAGCCTTGTTTTGTAAGTTTAAACAGCCTATAATCTGCCCAAAACCTACCTTGGCCGAGATTTCAAGGCAACAATTCAAACAGTCCGAATTCTTCTTGAATAACAAGGCTGCCCGAAATTCACAAAAAATAAAAACGAAAATAACATAAATAAAAGGATAGGCGGACTCACCGGTTAGACTTCACTCGTCTAACGTAAAGAATTCCGACGTCACAACTAATCTAGGCTTCACTCACCTTTGATTGAATTGAAACGATTTAAAGAAAGAACAAAACTAGTTCTTCACAAAGTTTTCACTCCAAAATTTGATCTGCCTTATTTCATGAATTAAAGTGAAGATCTTATAAAGGCTTACAAAAACATCCTAATTCTATAAGAAAAGTAAAACAACTTCTAAGTCCTTAAGGGACTCTAATTAACAATTAAAATAGGAAACTACCTAATTTAAATCATAGTCCTTAAAGGACTTATTCCCAAAAAACGGGATTTCCTTTAGTTACCTAATAAAGAACTAAAAAAAAGGAAACTAATTTATTTAGGAAATAACACAACTAATAACTTATGGCAGATTTGACTCCTAATCTACCAATCCTTGTCACTTTAGGACTCATGGTGGCCGTCCCCCCTTCCAGGCCAAGCCGTGTCCACCTCCTTGCATGCAATGCCATGCAAGGCCTTCCATGCCCGTGCACCCTTCCAAGCATCCACGCGAAACCACTCTTCCATTCTCCTTGAGTCGTGCCCCATGATACTCTTGCCTTCCAAGAAATACACCCATTTCACTTGCGGGTTGAACCCCCTTGTTGTATCCTTGGTCCTTTGGCCCTTTAACCCTTTTGCATCATTTGTTTCATCCTCAAAACATGGCTGTATTGTCCTCCAAATATTGACATCATGCATTTCTCCATAACCTCTTTGGGCGATGGTGTCTTGGACCCTTGCTCAGATCATCTAATGGTTCGCTATGCCATTAAAAGCATGAAGAACACACAATAATAACCAAGCACATGAGTAATACTTCGCAAAAAGAAATTCTCTAATTTTTTCTACAAGTCATGTTGGTTGCCGAGACAAATAAAATTGGTTACCTACGGGCTTTCGCATCTTATAGTCAACTCTAACCTCCCCGACCTCGCGAATGGCTAAGGTGGTTCGATCGCATGTCAAACCTAGTCTCATAATGGGTATCGGCGTGTGTCACAAAACACCAACTATTAAATTGATTGATCCGAAATATAAAGGTAGCTCTCGCGGATCCTAAATATTTCTAAAATCATTTAATTATTGGCAAAATAATTAAAAGCATTAAGTTCACAAAATAATAACCAACATGAATGTGTACTAAATAAATATATAAATTAAATTAAAACATTACATTGGACATAGAAAAATAATTGTATTCCATAAATAATTTAAGCATAAACCAATTCAACATTTACAAAATTAATCAACCCTAGAAATCATAACACATATCTCAAAATATAAGTTGGAAGAATTAAACCGAAGAATCGCGAATCCGAGGTTGAAATCTTTTGTAGATGAATCATTGGCACTTGATTTGAAGCTCCAAACCTTCAATGGTGATCAATCAATGGAGGAATGGAGGAATTTTTGGTAAAAATGGGGCTTGTGCCTTTTTGGGAGCAATGTCCCGAAATGGGGACTTGTTTTTTGAAAAATGAGGGTTGTTGTGATTAAATGGACATGGTAGCAAAGGGGGAACAAGGCTAAGGGGTGAAATAGGCAGCACAAGGGAAGATTGGGGGTAGAATAGGGAAGAAAGAGAGCTTGGGTCACGACATGGAGCAGGGTCAAACCAAGCTGGGGCTCGCGGGTCGCCCAGGGAAGAAACGGGTTAGTGGGTGAGGGGAAGTGGGCTGGATGTGGATGCGGGTTACCCGACCCATGAAGAAGCCACGCGGTTGGGGATGAGGATAAGGCGGGTGACGTGGCTAGGGATGTGGCCGACAACGCATAGGAGAGAATCTAGCAAATGCGCTGGCCTCCCCTTCTCTTTCAATACTTACCCCGGTGCCCTTAGCTTCTAGAATTAGCGCGTCGTGGCCCTTCCCTTCCCAAACCTCTCATTTAGGTCCTTTGTTAGCGCTGTTAGCCTCCGTTAGCCTCTGTTTGCCCTTCTTTGCCCAGAATTGCCTCGAACTTCGTGCTAAACATCATATAAAAGCTCGATTATGCATGAAAACCTACATTAAGCACAAATACACAAATAATAATATTTCCAAGACATAATTAACTCAAAAATAGCACAAAATAGAAGGAAATTCATAGGAAAATTAGTGGAAATCTTGGGCTCATCAATAAACTGTTGAACATTACATTTTCCCTGTTATAATTTCCTCGAAATTTAGGAGTCTATTCTTATCAATGATGTTCGTTTACTGGTAAATTTCAATTTACCCATAAACTCCATCGTTGAGGGGCTCTGTAGACACCCCAATTTCGTACCCCTACTTATGACATGCCATAAAATATCAAGACCTGTCAAAAAGGATTAATAGATGTCAAGTTACAAGGTTAAAAGTGCAAAATGACGGAAGAATTAACAAACAGTGAATTGCAGGGGGTGAAAGTGCCAAAAATAGAAGAGAAAACAAAAGTGGGAGCAACCGTAATCCAACTTGGGTGCTGCGCCCACAACAACTATAGGCGGCGCCCATAATGCCAATAGGCAACGCCCAGATTTCTCTATTTCACTGCTGCAAATGGCTTTTGCTGCAATTCCTTCAGCGCATGGTACAAACATTTGAAGCACGGAAGATAATATCCGATGATCCTTCGCTGTTAAGGAAGCCCAACTCTCCGCCTATAAATACAGGGGTCGGCCAGTGCCTAAACAACGAAGAAATTTACGGAGAGAAAAGTTACGAGCAGTTACGCTGTGAATTTTCATATAACCTCGAAGCTGTGTTAGGCTGCTAAAATTTCCCCTAAACACATAAACACTCCGACCAAAGTAAACCTTAGTTACCCAGCTAGGTTTTTGCTCGATTTCACCGGTTCCAAAATCTCAAAAAGAGCAGTTGTCCTGCCCGAATCCAGACATCAAATCCAGCAAAAGCAAGCAATTACTCTACCCGATTTCAGACTCGACAACAATGATAAGCAAGCAAAAGCAAACAGTTACACCGCCCGAATCCCGAGGTGAAAAGCAAACAAAAGTCACGCTGCCCGAAATCCAACAACAACAACAACAAGACTACCTCTCCCTAATGAACAGAGCAAGCATACCCTAAAGCCTACCCAAAATAGAAGTTGGTCCAGGGATAAAACTCACACGCTTCAAGAGGTAGGTACCCTAAAGTATTTATTATTTTGTCCTTTTAATAGTGCTATTTAAATAGTTAAAATACTACGAAAATAAGTCGTTATAATGCTAAAATTTCGGGTATAAATAGCACTAAAATAAGTTGTTATTATGGTCTAATTTTATAAAGTTTATATGCAACTCTAAAATGAGGCTGTTGTAATTTTCTTTATTTCTTATATATATATATATATATATATATATATATATATATATATATTTATATTTATATTTATATTTATATTTATATTTATATTTTAAATGCTTTATTTAAGTTTGTTAAATTTATAAAAGGATTATATTCTCAAAATTATTTTGATTTGGGTGCTAAACCACTTAGCCTCCGAACTTTTTAGTGATCCTTAAAATAAAGCGACTATGTTATTTATATTTTGAGTCCAATTGAGGTCAAACGTAAAAAAGTTTCTAAACCACCTCGACTTTTAGTGCATCTCACAGGTCGCAAGGTCTGAGGGGCATGCGACCGCAACAAAAGTTTCTACCATTAGTTGATAAATTCTCAAATTCAGCTCTATTTTGGTCCTTCGAGTGATGTTTGAACCCCCAAGCTTGATTTTTGAGTAGCCTGTTACCTATTTAACTAAAACAAAGTATACAAAAACTAAAAAATAAAACTATTAAGTGTTAGTACATTAAAAAAAACATAAAATCAAATAAAATCTTTTTGTGAGGGTGACACTATTAACACTCCTCAATAAACCCACAAACTCAAGGAGACTCTAACGAGTGACTCAATATATAACAACAAAATAAATACAAAGAGATAAGGGTAAGAAGTTTTTCTAAGTTATATATCCTTGTTTTGAAACTAAGGAGGCATCACGGGATCACCTAAGAAAGCACACATTTTTAGTCCATAAAATCCACCACTCATATAGTGTCTTAAATTTTGCCCAATGAACCCAAACACTTCCTATGCACAAATTTCTTTACACGATGACCATCTAATTGATTTAGGGACAGGAAAAATCACTCCTAATTCTTCCAATGTAAACCCATTCGAAGTGTCCACCACTTTTTTATCAACCCTACATTGCTCATACATCTCTAAAGTAGGCTCATGATTCCTTTCAAGAAAATATGAAGAAGGTGTCCCTTACTCCACAAAAATTGTGTCTAACAGAGAATCAATTTGAGAGCAACTTTTTTATGTCAATCTCTGAAATTTCCTTGGGTTTTTGTGAACAATGAAGTGATAAATCAATTTATGGAAAATCTTGGGATTCTATGATCAATTCCTCCTTTTCAATTGACTCTTCTTTCTCAATGATGTTTATCTTTTCTTCATCCCATGGTGTTGGATCATTTAGTTGATGCCAATCACGCAATTCCTTTACCTCTTCTTGAAGATATGTCACTTGTCCAAGCATTCGCTCTAGTGTTTGACTTATTCTATCATTGCGTTTTTCTAAACTATCAAGTTTTCTTAAACGCTCTTCTTCGTGCGCATCTATAAAAGGCTCATTATGGTAGGACGAATAAGAAGAAGACGACTCATTATAATAGGACGAATAAGAAGAAGGTTCACTTCAATTATTATGCGAAGGAAAAGAGAATTTATTGTAATAAGAAGGTGGCTCATTAAAGTAGGACGAATAAGAAGAAAGTGTTATGAAAAGTCATAAAGTAAATAGTAGTGAACAGTAGATTGTCATACCTTCTTCTGTTTTCGCAACAGTGATTCTCATTATTGTATGTGAATGCTCGGTTATAAATGTCGAGCATTCTGTGGTTATTCCAACGAAGAAAAAACACATCAGCTTCAGCTTCCGAAAAGGATTTCTCTCTCTCTCTCTCTCTCTCTAATACACTTTTGTCATAAGTTTGTGTGTGAGTGCCCCGGATTATCCCGCGCCCCGCGCTCCCTTGGTTAGGAGAATGCGGCATGCGGATGCAGACACCACACTTTCCATTCCATCCTCCCTTGTCTAGGGGAAGACGAAATTAAAAATGCGGAAAGAGTGCTGTCAAAAAGCGCGTTGAATACGCCTCGGTCACTTCAGTGATTTTTGGTCCGTTATGGGAGCTATGGGTTTTCTGTATCATATTATCCGTTTTTTAGGGGATAACAGGATGCAGAAATACATCACCCTTTCATTCGCATCTTCCCTTGTATAGGGGAAAATAGAAAGTGTAAGAAATGATATTACGGGCCCCACTACAGACTTTATAAAATTGTCTTATGGCCTATTTCGGATCACTATGAGTGTTTTGGGTTTTCTATATCTAGTTATCTATTTTTTAGGGGATACCAGGATATAGGAATACATCACCCTTTCATTCTCACTCTTCCTTTTTTAGGGGAAAACAGAAAAGTGCAAGAAAGGATGTTGCGATGCCTCACTGCGATCCAAAATGTTTTAATAGAGACGCCATCTTTATTTTAAGGAAGAAATAAAGAAAAACCAAAAATAAAACCAAAGATTGCAAAAACAGGTTCGGAGGCTAAGTTACGATTTGGGAAGGTGCTAGACACCCAACTCGCCCTTTCGGTCTCAAAAGCAGTTTTTGGCTAAAATATGTTTTTTGTTATATTTTTCTAGAAAATAAATAAAAGCATTAAAAGACTGAAAAGAAAACAAATACATCCATATTTACATTATTTACGGACTTACAGCCGCCTCCTTCCAATAATTACAAATACATTAAAAATATTAGGCCATAATAATGGCTCTTTTTAATGTTATTTTCTAAATAAATCCGGGCAACACAACGGCTTATATTTTTACATTGGGCCGAATGGAAAATAGCTTTTTTATAGATTAACGCTCTTAAAGGCTCACCTTTTAGAGTGTGGTGTACTCGCTATGTCCTTCTCGGGAGAAGGAGTCTTTTTTTTTTTGCTTTGTCGTGCCGCGTTCTGGCAGTGATCGCCTCCGAAAGTTGCTTTTGGGCACCGTGAAACGAGCGGAGCAACTACTTGCTTTTTTGTTGATGCGTGCTTGCTGCTGGCGGAAATCGGGCAAAACAACGGCTTGTTTATGACGGATTTGGCCTTTTTACTCGAGCAGAGCAACTGTTCTTTCCGAGATTTTTGGACTGAGGAAATAGGGTGGATACCTAGCTGAGGGGCTAAGGATCACTTTGACCGGTTGGTTTTGCGTTTTGAGGAGTTTTGGCAGGGCTTCGAGGCTTTATAGGAAGGGGGGCTCACTATCGTTCGATCGCTCACTATTCTAACAGCGTAACAACAACCCTGAAAAGCTTTGGGGATTTTCAGTGTGTCCTGAAAGCGAACCCCGGGGCCTCTATTTATAGGCTGAGTGAGGGACATCGAGGGAATTTCTTTTCCTCTCTTCGTGCTTCTTTTGTTGCACCGCGTGCTCGATAAATTGCACAATGCGTTAACTGTAGCACTCTCTGTAGCAACTTTAGGCTCCACTGTAACAAAAATGGGTGCCGGTGTAAGGCCTTTTGGGAGCCGCACTAAGCCTGCCTTATGGCAGCGCCAAGCTTCAATTTTAAGTCTATTTTTGGACACGTAGGCCCCTGCATTTTACTATTTTGCGCATCCTGCTTTATCTTTTGCATTTTTAAACAATGTAACTTGACATTTGTTAAGTTTTAACAGGTCTTGATATCGCATGACAGAGTTACATACTAGGGGTACGAAATTGGGTGTCTACATTGTGGTTATTTTATAACACGTTATCAGCACGATCGTTCTACTCTTAACATTCCAACCGGTAAAACTTTCTACCGGTATATTTTATTTTATGTTACTGTCTTATCTTAATTTATATCGTATATCACCATTATTAAAAAAAGATTGGCTGAGCCACCGTCGATAATATATGGTGAGATGACGAAATAATAATTTATTATTTTACGCATAATATATATGTTCATTGATGCTTGAGTGGATATAACCTCAAGCTATAAAGTGAATATTTAAAAATATACATATATATACACACACACACACATATATCTTATAAATTATTATGCTTTCAATTCGTTATATGGATAATTTTATTACTGATTTTTAAACACCCACCCGAAACGCTTGCCGAGTAACGTGGTGTGGATAAGTCTGCATGAAAAATAATAGTAATCATGTGTAGAACGGTAATAATAATATACAAAGTTACTTTATTTGTAATCCACTTATTACCTATGATAAGATTTATATTTACACATCATATAAATTCAATTCTATCAAATCAGATTTTTTTACATTTTTTCTCTCTCCTCTAACGGCTATTAATGACCATAAATGGTCATTCTTACTCCATAAATATACCATCATCTCAATTCTTCACTCACGTTTTTACTACATCTTTACGAACTCTCAATACCATATCCACATCTATAATATGTTTAACTCAATGTTGATGATTATTATCATACTAGTTATTGCGTGCGCCATATTGATTTTCGTTGATGAATACTCTCCAAACGATTTTCATATTTTTGTTTGTTATCTCTGTATTATGTATTTTCTGTTAGCAGTAGCAATAGCTTTTGACTTTTACTCCACCATGTAATAATTATTATGTTTTAAATAAATTTTTGTATTAGAATTTTATTAATATATATGTTTCTTCTTTTTAGTCCATCAAAAAATATCGAATCTCGTCAAACTTGAATTTGAAGCGCTAGATATCACTGGAAAAAACTATGTGATGTGGCAAAATCCTCAGCTTGGGCCGTCTGTTCTGTGGGTAGGATATCTGGGCTTGAATCTGCTTCCTTGAACCTGGCTGAGAGCAAAGAAAACCTGAGTGGAAGTGCAAGGCAGGGCCTCGCGAAACCCCTCCGGCGTGAGAGTAAGTATCGTGTATGAGAACAAAATACCAGAACTCAAGGAAGAGGCAGAGTGTATGAGAGCATGTACCTTTATGATGTTTGGTGGAGGGGTATTTATTGGCCCTTGTGTGGTTGAATCCGGGTAGGATTTGGTTTCTTTAGTCATCTTGTTCCACAAGGAGTGAAACTCTGGATTTCATGGTGATATACGACTTGCCGCGCGATATCAGGAATAGATAAGGCAAGTGTCCTCGCCTACATATGGTAACTTTGGCGGCAAGTCACCGTGTCTTTCGCCGATGGCTGAGGCGGGCGGGGCCGCCGCCTGCGATGGGTGATGTGTTGGACCGGTTATAGTCCCCGGGCAAGGCCCCTGGTCGGACAGGCCAGGCCTATGCCCGGGCAGGTTGGATCGGGAACATCATGCTCGTAATGGCCACTGATTGTATCAATTCCCATGCTCGCTGTTAGATGTGGTTCTTCTCATACTTGCTGGGACTGTGGGCCCTTCAAGGCTTATGCTCGTGATCGGCACGTGATGGTAGCTCGTGCTCCGCTCGTGACCAGATTTGGGCTAGGCACATCAGTGGCCCCTAGCTTCGTGCCTGACAAGTATTCATGCTCGAGGCGGGGAGCGTGCAGAACGTTATGAGGTTGCTCATACCCGGGCTTGGACACTTATGAATTTTGATGATGCCAATGATCGGGCTGAGCTTCGTTGTGGAAGGTTCTAGAATTTTGTGTAATCAGCTAACCGAGGCGCACTCAAAGAAACCTTTCACCGAGTGGCTCGCGCGAGGATGGGACGAGCGCGTGAGCCGCCGGAGGTGACCGAAAAGACGGGGTGCTAGTCCTGACGGCGCATTTAATCTTGCGCGTGCACGTGGCTCTGAAGAGTGCTTGTCTTTTCTTTTCCAAATAGCTTGTCTTTTCACTTCAGATCTCCGAGGTTTCCTTTCCTATTTAAACCGGGCGCTTCGTCCATTTGAAACTTTACGCTGCTCAGAGATTTTTAGAGAGAGAAAAGAATAGAGAGAGAAGCTCTGCAATTTTTGGCTGCCGGTTTCCTGAAGTCGTCCCAGTCGCCGGTGCCGTTGCCGTTTGCATACTTTGACTTCACGAAGCAGACTTCCTTCAGAATTTTAACAGTAAGTTGCTTCTTCTCAGCCTCTATTTTCATGTTTGTTTGTTTCTGTGTTGTTCATGTTTCTGGGTTCAATTTTTCTTCATCTCTCTGTCTTCTACATTTTCTGGGTAGCCCTTCCAAGATTAGGAGAGACCCTAGGTCGAGATCGAGGAAAGTCCCAATTGTGCCCTGTCTGCTAGGCGGGCAAGGCCCTTTGGATCTACCTAGACTTAGGGTTTTTCCTCTTTCTTAGTGACTGTTCTTTTTCCCGAGTAGGATCTGACCGTGCTTTTCCTCGATCTCTGTAGATGTCTGACGGAGACTTTTCTGAGAACGACCGGGAAGAGTTCAGCTATGGCGGGCAGAACGACCCATTGAGCAGTGAGAAATCCCCGTCTATCGATGTAGTGTTCGAGCAGGGTGATGAGTCCGTGGCTGGTGAGGTTGTAGCTGCGCGACCTCGTGTGTTCGTGGATCCAGAGGCCCATGTGCCCGTGATTACTTTATCCGCTTCCAGCTTGTCCGAGGGGGAAGTGGAACAAGGTCGCTTGGCTTCCGGTGGGCAGGGCCACACCCATTTGTCCGGGCCAGCTTCGGGCAGGCAAGGCCGTGCCCAATTGGCCGAACGAGGAGATTTTCTGCCCGAAGCGAGGGTAGGTGATGTTGTGTTGCCCGAGGCAAGGGAGCGTCTGGTGGTCGATGATGCTGCCGTCGGTGAGGAGGATTCGGAGATAACATCCCTATCGCTGCGGCGGCGACGAGAGCTGCTCGCCACGAGGAGGCGAGGGCTACAACCCCTTGCTCACTTTGGGCATCGAATGCCGACGAGGCGTTGTGCAGCGGCTCATTGAGCCTCATTTGGATACCCGACCAAAGCCCATGGTTTACTTCGATGGGCATAGAGCACGAAGATTATCGAGTGGAGAAGGCTCTGTTGGTAGATGGTGAGTATCCCATGAAGCAGAGCAGGGAAAACTGGCATTCTTTGCCGACTTCTTCCGCGTGGGGCTACGCCTGCCCCTAGATCCTTTCATCCTCTGTTTCTCCAAAATTACAGATGCCGGTGACGATCAACACGGTGAGGGCCTTAATGGCGTATATTGTGGCATGTCGTTTGTTGCGGATAGAACCCACGAGCAAGATCTTAAAATCGTCTTTTCATTCTTAGTGTTGATGCCTATGGCAGTGAATGCTCTTGGTCCAACTCCGGCTTTCTCGGGATCTGTCCGATGTTAGGGGAAAGTCGAGGGCTTGGGATAGGAGGAGTGATCGATCGAGTCGGTTGGTTGGCTATAATGCCTATGGGCCGGATTGCATAAGTGTTCTAAACTCCAGAGTGGCGGCTTCACCTTGGTGACACTCGTCGCTGACCAGTTATCCCAGGGATGCACTGCAGGCGTCGTGATGGAAGGGGAGAAAGAGTGAGCCGAGGCGCTTGTTCGATTGGAAGGAACTAGTGTGCAACCCTCGGAATCTCGGCAGGGGTGCTCAGAGGCCGTCCGGTGGAGTCATTGTGTTCTTTTGACGAAGAGGCCATGAATCTTGGGTGATTATCATGAAGCGAGAATTTAGTGAAGATTGTCAAGTGTGTCGTAGGCTCGGGCATGGTATGCCATGCTGCCTATCTTGATGCTCTGGTCGGTTTGGGTTTTACTTTTCCCCTTTAAGCTGTTTCACTTAGTTATTTCCATTCTAGCTATGATACTGAGTTGTCTTTTCTTTTTGCAGCTATGTTGTCCAGAGATTCGAGCTAGAAGCGAGGAGAAGCCGGCGGTGGCCGCCAACAGCCACCCCCAAAACATCCAGCTGTCCCTTCATTCCGCGAGCAAGAGGCCCGCGACCAAAAAGTAGTTGAAGTACCACCTCCACCACCTCTCGGGGAAGTTGCTAGAGTCCACGATCACGAGGCTTGCTGCGGCTACTAAGAGCGGCGGGTAAAAGAAAGGCATCATCCCTTCCCGCGGTGACGATCGCTCCCTCGTCGGCGGAGTTACGGGCTCGGAAGCGAGGCTGTCGCGATTCCTCCGGAGCCATAGGCCTTCCGACCGAGATGCCAACAACCGTACCCAGACTTGGCATTTGCTTGACTGTCAGGGGCCCCAATATCGGACACATCGATTTGCTACGCCGGGCGATCTAGAGGCTGGTGGGGAAAGGTATAGTGAAGTGGTTGCTTCAGAGAATGTGCTTGGCCAAGGAGGCGGTAGGACATGTTTGCTCGGACATATCGGGCTTAACTTGGCCGGTATGCCGTACTTGTTTTGAGCCGATTCTTTTTTGTTGAATTTTTGACTATTTGTTGCAGATGGCCTCATACTGCAACATATACAACTTAAAAGCTTTGAAATTGATGCTGTAGAAAAGTTGGGCGGCGGGAAGAGATCGAAGTTGGTAAGAGCAAAGGTGATCGAGGTGGCCTTGACTGACAAATCCTTGAAAGAAGGCGTTCTTTGCGGGCAAGAA
>CM028382.1:35318429-35353907 GCA_013146195.2 Codonopsis lanceolata
TCTCAAACCCGTCTCGACTACGGTGCCATCATCTTCAACAGCCGAAGCGGCGGGTGGAAAAAGTGAAGAACAACCCCACTGTGGCGCCCATTTGTCGATCAACGCTCTTCGAGAGACATAGGAAGTCAACTCTTCCTTAAAAAGGATGAGCTTATAGTGGTGGTGGCCAAGGAGAAGCACTAACAGCCTCGTTCTTTGACAAATACTCTAAGTATGAGAACAATCGAAGACTCTGAAAGGTCTTAAGCGTCTCCATTGATAAGGTTGCTAAGCAGGTGTCGATCATAGAGACTTCGACTTCAATATGGAAGCTTATGGCCTTGACTAGCCAAACCCTCAAAAGGCTTACGCTAAATTCAACGAACAAGTTGTCAAATCTCTTCACCAAAAGCCAAAGATGGGATGAGGCGAGAAACCGCTCTTCGACAGCAAGAAAGGGCAAAGGCAGGAAGAAGAAATACCAGCGCGGCGAAGTGGATTCGGAAGGAGATGAAGGAAGGCCGAGGACAAGACTCGGCCAAACCAATTCCATCACGCTTCCCAGTCCAACCTTAAGCGGCCAGCCATCCTCTCGAAACCTGACCACCTCTTCCTCGGCCTTAGCTACCGACCAAAAGACCACCCTCGCTCACTGCTGCGTGACTCCTAAACCAAAGCGAAGACTTAAAAAGACCTTTGCGAGACCAGCCACCGAGACATTCCCACCTCTAGATGAAGCGGTAGGTCCTGTGTGCTAAGGAAGAAAAAGTGCTTAGGTGCCAAACCTCCGACCCCGACCCTACTTAGGCCGGACCTACAGATGCCCAACCGTCACATCACTCCAAACCAACCTATTCCTCTGAGTCATCACTCATAGAATTCACCACCTCGGGAGGTCTATCCTCGGGAGGAGCCTCGAAGCGGGAGCTTACAGGGCAATCCCCTCATCTCCTTCACCATTGACTACTCTCTAACCCATCTACCCCTACCTCACCTCGCCAAGCCGACCCACTTCATCCATGACTCCTGACCAACTCAAGCCCTCACTGCAAGCCAATAGACTCTGCTTGTTGCCAAATTTCTTTTTGAGCTTTCCTCGGTCGCGGATCTATTCTCTTCGATCCACATGACCTACACCTCTTTCATAAACCCAAATCCCTCTTCTATCTTGCCCCATCTTTACGGTTCTCCACCGAACCTTTGCGAATCTTCAATTGTCGGTGAAAATTACGAGCGACATTGAGCTTGATTCTGACCCTCCTCCCTCGCTCAGGCTATCTCTTCTACTGACACCATACCAGACCCAGACTCTTCCTCAGATTCCATCACCCTCTCTCCAACGGCCCTTAGGCCGTGTCTCTGAAGCCACTACCTCTGGGCCAGCTCCTATTAACATTGGTGCAGCATCATCATCTTCTCGGCCGGTCCAATCTTTGAATTTTGTCAAGGCTGGGCGCCATCTATGAGCAGCTGGCGCTCGCTACTTAATAACTACCGTTGAGATTGCCCTTCTGCGCGTCAAGGCAAATGATCGCCTTCTTTGCTCTTACTGCGCAATTTCAAGAAGATGTATGGACTCGTTTTGGACGGATGCGACATGATTTCACTGGCGTCAAAATCAATATCGGCTGCGACGAATGTCGTATCTGCTCCTCCCTCTTACGAGCTATTCCATGCCATCACTGCTGCATCTCCGGCAATGGCCGCGCCCTCACGTCCTGAGCTCAGCAACCTAGCTCATTTCTCTGCTACATACATTATGAGCATTTCATCGTGATCGTGATCTCGCCATCACGGAGGAGAAGCAAATGAGATCTATCAACCGAATCTTCGATGGAAGAGAACAGTCGTCACCGTCTTCGATGAAGAGAAACGATCGTCTAAGTGAAGAACTTTCGTTCCACCGGACCTCCACGGATGCAGATGGCAGTCGAGCGAAGAATGGAAGAGCTAGAGAGCAGTAGGGAGAAGAGCGGCAGAATGAGGAAAAGGGAAAGCGACCTTGGTAAAATTATATGTTTTCCACTTAACCTTTGTATTCATTTTATCTTTTTGAAAACTACGTACACATTAAACATCTTGTTTATATCTGAGAAGATTATCTGCTTTTCAAAAATTGTCTCTTGTTTAAATTCTTGTCCTTTCATTTTCTATATACGCTTAGAATTTAAACACTTGGTTTAAATTTATTTGAACTTTTTTGCTACTAATACGTGTTGTGCTCATGATTTCCTTATCTTTGTGTGCACGTAGAATAGTCACACTTGAGGTGCTCTTACGTTTTGATAGAGGCATGTCTTGGTTATTAAATGAATAAATCTCTTAGACATGCTATTATCATCACATGGTCGGTTTATAGCCCTCATTTGTAGTAATGATGACCAGATATAAATAGGAGGAGATTGTTGATTCTTATTTGTATTAGATTTATATATGTTCACACATTACACTAGTTTTATACTTCGATTGGCTAATCGGTATCGATTAGCGTAAGCTTGGTAATGTATAGAACTTTGCCAAAGTATAGTTTTTATAGGATTTCACGGGTTCACGAAGACCTATTCAAAGCTTCACCGAGAGACTCTGACATACAAATCGGCGGACCTTGTATACATGGTCAATCATGGCGTGTCATCCGGTGATGATTAATGGGTCAATTTAAGTTTATCCTCATCTACGTTTGAATTTAAATTGAGACATTCCACGACATCTTAAACCGGCGACTTTCAGCGGGGAAGACTTTTGAGGTAGGTGAAAGCGGAAAGTAGACTATCACCTACTGTCTGCAACAACTCTCTCAGATCTGAGATCAAGATTGCCCAACTTCCAGAAGATCTCAGTAATCATTCCCTGCTTTATATCTGTGAAGATGAAATTCCTAATTGACAACCCCATGCATTTAATGCATTCAACCTAATAGAGCTGTTAAGTCTTCGTCTTCTCCAACGGGTCTCAGAATGCACTGTATAAATGCGCCAAGGCCGAAGAAACATCCAACAATCGAACACTTGAAGAATTGCTCGAAATTCATTAACTCTAAATCTTACAACTCGATTGCATTCAAGAGATCTTCAGATCCGAGAAGTCCTTGTCAACAACAAGACCGAAGTGCATCAACATTTATTGTTTAACTTCTTGTTGTTATTCATTCTATAATATACACTAATTAAATATCCTGTTTTCACGATATTTAATTCCTTAACCCCAAACACAAGTCAATATTTTGTACACGATCCATTGGGAATATTCTTTGTAATAGATCTAGTGCAAAACATAGTGCACTATTTAAATCCAAGGTTGACTGCCTTGGTGGTGGACGTAGCACTCTTTATAGTGTGAACCATCCCAAAATACTTGTGTTTATTCCTTTACTGATTGTCGGCTCTTTGATTTGTTTATTACTTCGTTGGTCCCAAAATAGGCTCAATCTAGGCTAGAAGGGGGGGATTTGAATAGCCTAGATATGTTTTTATAAAAAACTTTTTGTAAACACTTAGTGATTTCTTAAAATGATTTAGCTAGAGGCGTTAAGGCAGCGGAAACAGAAGAGTTTCTGAACTATCAAGAGTTCTGTTAAGGTAGTACAAATTTCGAATAGATTCTAAAGCAGTATGAGCGAGTTAACGAAGTTATGAAAACAACAGATCAAAAGCAGAACTCGGCGTTTTGAAGTGGTTCGTGCGTGAATAGTACTAAATCCCTACCAAAGTGGTTAGCTTTGGATTTTAAAAGTGCACTTGTTTATCCACTAGGTTTTGAGTAAGATCTCTAATGGATCGTGTACAAAATGGGTTTTTAACCAAGTGTATGATGGTGAGAGAAACAATCAAGGATTAATTGTTCTCACACGTGCTAAAAGTAAAGAAACAGTTTAAAAGAAACAAACTAAATGAAGTGAAACAAATTTAAGGCTGGCGGATCTGCGGCTTCGAGGAAGTTTGGTGAAGTGTTAGTTCTTGTCCTTTGATCTCTTGAATGCTTGTGTGTTGAAGATGAAGCTTGAGAGTTTAATGCTTAAGAGTTGTTTCTTGGATCTTCAAAACTTGAATAAATACGAGAGATCTTTTGGACCGTTGGGTGAGGCGGAAGGCTGTGTCCAACGTTCTGCACATACATGAATGCAATTCGGCGCTTTAAGAGATGTAAGAGCCATAGTCATCGAGAGATGCGGTGTGTGCGAGAGAGGACATTCTCAAACAGAGTAAGCTTTCAGTTGCGGGCGTTGCGGCTTAGAAAGTCTTCTTAGCCAAAAGGGTAATGTCTTGGACTTCAGGTTTCGGGGAGAGCAGATGCGACGCGGTTGTCGGCATGTAGAGTTGACTTCTTTAAAGTGTAATCGATGAAGACATTATGACCGGATACTTTCAAAAATATCTAGATAGGTCTATACGTGTCATAATTTCATGATCTGGCTAATCTTGATTTTTTCGCACTTTGAGCGGAGACTTCAAAGTCTCGCTGTTCTTCCAATCTTCTTTGTAGAAGCTTGCAAAACGCGCTGAACTAACACTAAACGGTTCTAAACTACTATGATTCTAAGGCGGTTGCCACACTAATCGATCCCGGTGAGCGGACCTTTTAGCCAATGCAATAGAATCGAAGAAGATGACTCAACCAAATCTAGAACTATAGGAATCAACAATCTCCTTATTTGGTTGATGTCATCATCTCACTACTGGAGACTTTGAATCATGCTTTGTGAGATAATAACATGTCTTAAAGATTTTTTATTAAGAAGAGCGAGACATGCCTCTCGAGCGAAGTCTTAGTAGAGATAACTAGACTAAGTACTTACAGATAGAAGCATTAATATCAAGTACTAAGTAGAGCGAGTTTAAATCTTGAGATAAGCACACATGAAAATATAAAGATTTAAACACGAAGTTTAAATAGAGCAAATCATAGCAAGATAAAGCAATTTAAACTTTGAAAGAAGAAGTCATACGTGATTAAACAAGGCGTTTAACGCGAAGTTTTTGCAAAAGCGAGTTTAAAATATACGAGAACAAAATACCAACATATTGAGCAGTTAGGTGAGAGTGCGTCGGCGTTCTAAGTAATCTCCAACCAGATCTGATTACGTCATTAAAGGCGTTCTCGAGTGCATTACGTTCTGATGAGAGCTTGATTCAAAAATCGTAGCTCTCTCCTCACGATGGCCCAACCTACATTTGTTCGGCGGACTCTGGCATTCTTTTCAACAAGGCGAACATCGGTGAAATCGGCAACTTCACGCTTTGTGGATGATGGCTCGTGCCATTGCGGTCTTGAGCTCGTCGAAGGTGTCACAGAATGTTGATCTGGCGAGAGTGCGGCATGCCTATCGAGGCTGCTGTTGGTCTTGAACCGAGCAGGTGAGTAGTGAAGGCTGGCGATTAATGGTTTACCGGTGATCAACAATCTTACCAATGTCGAAGCGGTGGCATGAGTAGCGATTGAGACCATAGCTAAGCACGTCGATTCTTGTGCCATAGAAGAGGCCGTCTTGTTGAGTGGGCTAGGCGAGCATTGTTGGTTCGGAGAAGATCAAGAAGAGCGAGGATCAGAGGTGTTGGATGGAAGGGAAGAAGGATTGAGGTTGAGCGAGATATGAGTATCATCGGTATGGGAAGCGAAGCAGGAGAAGGAAGATGAAGCGAGGTTGATGGCGTGGCGAGGTTGAAGGTGGAGGAGAAGAGGTTTGGAATCAATTTCAATGTCGGTGGCGGAGCTCTTGACATATGAAGAAATAGAAGAGGAAAGAAGGAGCTTAAAGGTAAGAGGAAAAGGGTAGTCGGGTAGGAGAATGAAGTTAGAAGGGGAGTGAGAAGGGTAGAAGATCGGAAATGGAAGAAAGATGAAAGAAAGGAATGGGTAGCGAGAAGAGATAGAAGGAAAGAGAATTTGGTATAGGTCGGCGAGAGATGGAGAGGGGTGATATCTTGAGAGATAGGAGGAAAGATTTCGGGAAGGAAGGGCTGTTTGGTATAGTAGAGTAGATATGTGAGGGTCGAAATGTTCGGGCATAGAGAATGAGAGAAAAGAGTTTGTGTGAGCGGTATGATGATGGCTAGGGAGGATTCGGAGGAATGGAGGAGATAGGTTCGAGGAGAAGAAGGTGGAGAAGGATAGTGTCTATGGTAGGAGCGGATGGAGAAGAGGTGTAGGAACCACAGACTTCTTGCGGCCTAACGTTTCTTCTTCTTTGGGACAGGGAAGTAGGCTCCTCCTCAACAACGGCGAGGGTTGAAGAGGAAGTAGGAGAAAGAAGGATGGGTAGCAGAGGCTCCTCCCAGCAGCAGTGAAGAAGTGAAGAATGGGAGGAGAGAAGAGATAGGAGATGAAGGGGAATGAATGGAATGAAGGGTTCGAATCGGTGCGTTTGGACTTACGCTTACGAGGCCGAAGAGGAGGCGGTGCAGTTCGGCCTCAGCGGAATAGGAGGCTGGAAGCGGCCAGGCTTTTCGTCTTTTGGCTTGGGGCAGCGGGGTTAGCGGTGCGGCACTTGAGGAAGCGAGTTTTCCTTTTTCTTGGGGGCCAGGCTCCTCCTCAGCAGGAGAATCTTCTTCTTCTTAGATGGAGTAAAGTCGAGCGGCTTTGTTTCTAATCCAAACTTTTGGCAAGATCTTTAGCATACTTGGATTGGGCGATGAATATTCCTTTGTTCGATTGTTGAATTTGAAGACCAAGAAGAATGTGAGTTCTCCCATCATGCTCATTTGGAATTTGCAGGTCATGAGAGTCTCGAATCGCTTACCTGACTTCTTATTGGTGGATCAGAAGATAATATCATCGACATAGATTTGTACTAGCGAGAGAGTGTCCTTTGTGCTGAGAATGAAAAAGTGGTGTCGATCTTTCCTCACATGAATCCTTGTTCTACTAAGAATTTGGATAGAGTTTTATACCGAGGCAGGAGCTTGCTTAAGACCATAGAGGGCCTTCTTAAGCTTGTAGACATGAGTCTCTTTTCCTTTTTCCACGAAGCCTGGAGGTTGAGCAACATAAACCGTTCCTTGATGATCGCCATTTAGAAATGCGTTCTTGCGTCCATTTGATATAGCCAAAGCCCTTGTATGTAGCATAGGCTAAGAAGATTACGATAGCTTCGGTGCCTCTTTGGAGCAAACGTTTTCATCGTGGTCGATTCTTGGCGATATCCTTGTGCGACAAGTCTTGCTTTGTTTCTAATGATGTTCCCGTCCTCATCCTTCTTGTTTACGAACACCCATTTTGTGCCAATGACGTATGATCGGCGGGTTTAGGAACTAGTTTCCATACTTGGCATCGTTCAAATTCTTTGAAGTTCTTCTTGCATGGCTTCAGGCCAACTTGGATCTTGAAGAGCTTCATCTTCTTTGGCTCATCTTACGAAAGCGAATCTTTTGAGAACATACATTCATTTTTTAGAAGATCTTAGAATAGGTACTCCAACATGAATGTCACCAATGATTTGAGAGATTGGATGGTCTTTACATGTTCTTGTGGCCAGGCGGGGAATGTGATGATTGATTTGTTGTTTCTTCATGACAAGAGTTCGAGAAGAAGGACTAGAAGGAAGATCGGTTGTGTCTTGATGAGTATTTTAGAATTTGATTGAGGTAGAGTTGAGGGAAGAGGATTTTCGAGGTTCGAAACAAAGGGTTGGGTTTGAGTTTTTCTTGAGAGGGGTTGAAGTCTTGGTGACCCATTTGATAGAAATAATGGTCGAGGATGTTTGATTGAGTTCTTGGTGATGGATTAGGTATATGAGAAGATGATGGTTGGGAGGTACTTGTCTCAACATTAACAAAATCATAAACATTTGGAGCCACGTGTGGCTCCCAATAAATCAAATTCATCAAAAGACATGCAATTCAACTATTTTTAATGATCTTTTGTTGAAAACCACAGCAAGCCTTGGAGTGTAAAGCATAGCCCGAAATACACCTTCATCGGCTTTGTTATCAAATTTGTTGTAGTCATTACCATTGTAGACTATGAAACATTCTGTGGAAGATTTTAAAAATCCGATGTTTGGGGCTTTACCTCTCCAAAGTTCATAGGGTGTTTCAAGAGTGAAATTTGTTGATCAAGGATCGGTTTGAGTGAAGCAAGGCTGTGTTGGCTTACGCTTGAAATGTTTGGGTAGCTTTGCTTGACAAGCATAGTTTTAACGACTTCGATAAGTGTTGTTTTCCTTTACGCTACGCCATTAACGTGGTGTTCTTACAGAGAGAAGTTGAACCAATACCATGATCATCGCGGTACTTTCTATTCCATTGTTGGTAAACTTCGTGCCATTATCGATCGAACATCGCTGATTTCATCTAGTTTTTTTCGTTTGCGGTCTTACGAACAAAGGCGTGAGAAGATCGTATGTATGGTCTTTAGAAGACATCATCATGTCCAGTGTATCTTGTATAATCATCCACTACTACTAGCGTATATACGTGACCACCATAGCTAATAGTAGTGGTAGTCAAAAGAGATCCATGTAGATAGTTGAGAGGTCTTGATGTGGAGAGTCTGGTTTGCTTTTGAATGGCGTTTTTGAGAGCTTTCAGTTGACAAGCTTTGCAAACGATCATGATCGGTAGAGACCTTTGGCAATCCTTTAACTAGACCTTCTTTGATAGCTTAGATAGATATTTGAAGTTCAAATGGTGAGTCTTTTATGCCATAACCACTTCTTGTCTTGGCGAGTTTGCCACAAGACATAGACTAGCGGCCTTGCCATAAGCGTTCAAATCTATCACATAGACATTCCTTGTCTATGTCCAGTAACAAGGTTGAGCGAGGAGGCGGATCCTTAATATCACATCTGTTTGAGGAGAATTGACGGATAAGTCCTTTATCACGGGGTGAGAAATACTCGGAAGATTATGTTTCAAGCCTTCTAGAGACTTTTTTCAATGGAGAGATTTCCTCGAATGATGGATCCAGTAATTGTTCTTCCTTTAGCATTGTCTCCAAAGATGATTTGGAGGGCCTTACGCTTGGAGATGTTAGAGAGAAGGCAAGACTCAGGTCATGTGAGCAACCTGTAGATACCATACATCTTTCTTTTACGAACTTGAAGCGACCACGAAGCACACGAGATGTAAAGGTAAGAAAATCATGGTCCCCTTTTATTTTTCTTATGGGTCCAAATGGTTAGCGTATTTTGGAACCCATACTTGCGATTTTTGGAATAGGGGATCCAGCGAGGCTTTATGATGGATTTCGGACATTCATGGACCAAGTGGCCAAAACATTTGCAAAAGGTACAATGATGGAAATTACAATCTATTTGATCATCTTTGGGTATTGGAAGGTTTTTGAACATTTTCCTTAAGGCGACTTTTGATTTAAGTCTTGTTAACGACAAGCTTAGGGACATCGTGTGAGGCTTCTAGTGCAGTACACGGCCGATCTTTGCTTTAGCAGAAGAGTATTCTTTGGTAGTAGATTCGATACCTCATACATTTTGCCTTTAAGCTTGGTATCAACATTGTGTAGGCGGCACCATCGTAATCTTGTTGATGAATCGAATAGGTTTGACGGACTTTTTGTAGGCCTGAAGCAGGCGCCTTTGCTTTCACGAAGTCTTTGGTGGAGGCCGTTGAGAGTCACACCACCTTTAGCAGGTTTCTCCAGCGGATGATTGTTTTGCTTTCAAAGCTTCACTGTTTTTGATAACTTGAACCTTAGGGTATTTATAAGGAGTAGCAGTATAACCAATTCCTTCTTTACCCTTGTTAGGTTTCGATATTGTGCGGGAACATTACTATTCTTGTAAAATGTTCATTTTCTGTTCAGAGGTTGCACCTCGAGAGTGTTTTCAGAGAATCTAGCCCATTTATCCGTTGAGGGCTTCGATCTCCAGAATTTGATCAAAGAAGCTGCCGTTGAGTTATTCCATGAGTTGATGGTCTTTTGCAACTCATCTTTCTCAGCAGATATCTCTTTGGCATGATCAATAAGGCAGGCAACCTTTTCATTGAGAAATTTGTTCTCTTCTTTTAACTTGATATTTTCCTGCTGGACTCCATGGAGAGTTTTAACTCGGCTTCGGCCATGGATTTCTCGATTCGACTTCTCATGACTTTTAGCTAACTTAACATAGGCCTTTCTAAATTCATTGAATTCCTCTAGCATGTCTTGAGCATCCTTGAGGATTTCTTCTTTTGAAGGCTCTTCAGAAGATTGTTCAATGTTAGCTTGGAAAGGAGAGTATTTAACTTCACTATCTGAATCATAGGTGGGAGGTGACTCTAGAGCAACAAGGCAAATGTGTGCCTGCTCGGGTGAGTCATCACTATCATCCTCATCAGAATCAGTTTCAAACCAAGTAGATACATGGTTTTCTTCTAAGTCCTCAGCCAGTAGACCTCTATGTTTAGAAAATGATTTAGATGGTCTTCGTTTATAGGCTTCATATTTTGGCTTAGGACATTTAGAAGCAAAGTGACCAGGCTTCCTGCAATTGTAGCAAACTAACTCATTGTTGTGTGAGTTTTCAGCAGACTTTTTGAAAGTTTGCTGGTTTGCTTCCTTCCTTTTGTTAAATTTTGAGAATTTTTGAAACTTCTTAACGAACATAGCAAATTGCTCGTCAAAGAGAATTTCATTCTCACTTTAAGAAGTAGACGGTTTATTTTCTTGGGCAGGAATTTCCTGAGAGATAGCAGAAAAAGAAGGAAGTTTAAAATGTTTGTCATGTTCTTGAGCTTGAAGCAATTCTTGCTCATAGACTGTGAAACTCGCATACAAACTTCTGAGGTGCATGGAGTTCAAGTCTTTGGACTCTTTTATAGCAGTGGTTTTAACGTGCCACAAACTTCCTAGAGAAGCTAAAAATCTCATATTCACTTCCTTAACACTATATTCTTTTCCTAAGGAATAACAACTGTTTACTACCTCACAAAATCTGTCGTAGGCTTGTCGTAGAGTCTTCTTAGGATCTTTTCTGAAGGAATCGAATTGTTGAATGTAGTTATATTTTCTGTTGTCTCTGGTGGGCAGATCTCCTTCAAGATATTCCACCATGGCTTCCCACATTTCCTTGACAGTTTTGCATCTGATAATCTGTTGATATGTGCTTGTGTCGGCCAATTGGATATGATATGAATAGCTTTCTTTGTCGAGTTCAACAAGCCTCCTTTCTTCGTCTGTCCATTCGTTCATGGATTTAGGTATCTCGGGAGGTCCACTGGCTACTTCGGCAAGTAGGTTGGGTTTCATTGGAATATAAGGACCTGTTAGAACACATTGCCACAACCGATTGTCAATAGAGTTCATATATCTCATAACTTTATCTTTCCATACTTGAAGTGGCCTTCGTCCAATATTGGGGCGTGGTGGTATTCGAAGTAGGCAGCATATAGTGAGCCATAGGATCTATTCACAAGAGATTAAGCTTGGAAAAATGAATTTTCAAAGAATTAAGCTCTGATACCAATTGTTGGTCCCAAAATAGGCTCAATCTAAGCTAGAAAGGGGAGGGGGTTTGAATAGCCTAGATATGTTTTTATAAAAAACTTTTCGTAAACACTTCTTAGTGATTTCTTAAAATGATTTAGCTAGAGGCGTTAAGGCAGCGAAACGAAGAGTTTACGAACTATCAAAAGTTACATTAGGTAGTACAAATTACGAATAGATTCTCTAAAACAGTATGGCGAGTTAACGAAGTTATGAAAACAAGCGAGATCAAAGCGAACTCAGCGTTTTGAAGTGGTTAAATGTGCGTGAATAGTACTACGTCCACTACCAAAGTGGTTAGCTTTGGATTTTAAAAGTGCACTTGTTTATCCACTAGGTTTTTGAGTAAGATCTCTAATGGATCGTGTACAAAATGGGTTTTTAACCAAGTGTATGATGGTGAGAGAAACAATCAAGGATTAATTGTTCTCACACGTGCTAAAGTAAAGAAACGTTTAAAAGAAACAAACTAAATAAAGTTTGAAACAAATTTAAGGCGGCGGATCTGCAGGCTTGGAAGTTTGGTGAAGTGTTAGTTCTTGTCCTTTGATCTCTTGAATGCTTGTGTGTTGAAGATGAAGCTTGAGAGTTTAATGCGCAAGAGTTGTTTCTTCAGATCTTCAAAACTTGAATAAATACCAGAGAGATCTTTTGGACCGTTGGACTGAGGCGGAGAGGGTTGTGTCCAACGTTCTATTGCATTGAATGCAATTCGGGGCTTTGGGAGATGTAAGAGCCATAGTCATCAGAGATGCAGTGTGTACAGAGAGGACATTCCCAAATAGAGTAAGCTTTCAGATTGCAGGCGTTGCAGCTTAGAAATTCTTCTTAGCCAAAAAAGGTAATGTCTTCAGACTTCAAGTTTCAGGAGACAGTCTGGACAGTTGTCAGCATGTAGAGTTGACTTCTTTAAAGTGAAATCTGATGAAGACATTATGACTGGATATTTTCAAAAATATCTAGATAGGTCTATACGTTTCATAATTTCATGATCTGGCTAATCTTGATTTTTCGCACTTTGAGCAGACTTCAAAGTCTGCTTTGTTCTTTGCTTGTAGAAGCTTGCAAAACCGCGCTGAACTAACACTAAGCGGTTCTAAACTACTATGATTCTAAGGCGGTTGCCACACTAATCGTGCAGACCTTTTAGCCCTTGACAATAGAATCGAGGAAGATGACTCAACCAAATCTAGAACTATAGGAATCAACAACTTCAGTTATCATTACCCTTTACAACATATTTAAGTAAACTGTTAAGGTCTACCGGTAGTCCTTATCGGCAGACTTGATTCAGCCTTATTGAAAGACTTTCGCTGCTTCAATCTTTTCAATAGATTGAGAGTACCTTTCAAAGAACTTACTTAAAAGTTTTTAAGTGTATAATAAGCTATTCAACCCCCCTTCTAGCTTATTATTGTGCCCGTTGGGACCCACAACCTGTAACCTGAGAAGCAAGGAAAGACACCATTAAGGGAGCTGCTAAAGCCCTCCGGCGTGAGAGTCAGTGATGGGATAACGAAGGTGAGCACAGGCGTTCCCTGAGATCACCGTGTATGTATTTGTGTAAGATGATAGCTTCGTGTGAACAGTGTCATGCCTTATGAAGGTGGTCATGCTCTCTATTTATAATCTCCATCAGGCTTGGCTTGCAAGACAATGCAGGACATCACGATGGGGACCAACTCTGTTGGTCGGCCGAGTTGGCTAGTTCTTATTGGTTCTTACTTTTGTCAGGCGTGTCCAGAGTATCAGAAAAGAGGTCAACGGTAAGTGGTGCGGTTGGGGCAGAGCACGTTGATGTATTCCCAATTAGATGAAGCCATCTGGCACATCTCGTACCGTGATGACGTCTCCTCGTTCAGGTTGGTCTGATCATGGGGCCGACCATGAGTTCCCATGGTTGCCTGTTCAGTCAAGTTCGTATCTTCGCATATTTTGATGGTCGGACTTGATCCTGGTCGGTCTGATGATGCTCGGACTGATGATACTCGGACTGATGATGTTCGGTCTGATCTTGCTCGGACTGATCTTGGTCGGCCTGGTGGTGCTCGGTTTGTTCGGATTAAGGGAAATCCTTTGTCCGGCTAAGTCGTTCTAACTGCCACGTGTCGTCCACGTGGGAAGTGCTCGGTCGAGTCCTTTCAGTAGGAAGTGCTCGGTTGAGTCCTTTCAAGAGGCCTCTCAATTCAATGGAAATTAGTTCTCTCTTCAAGTAGACTTCATAATTTTCATAGACAATCTCCAATCGGTACCCCTTTCCCCATTTTGGTGTGATTTTCTCATCAGTTCTCTCCTACCCATAAACCATAATCAACACAAATTTGGTGTAACACTATCCAAGAACACCAAATTGGTGGGATCAATTAGTTTTTTGATTAAATATTAATTATTAAATACATAAATTTATTAATAAATATTAATAATATGATATTATTAATTAATAATTTTTTATTATTTTATGGCTAATAAATAAATATTTTAAAGTTTCACTTCTAACCTTAAAATGGGTCGCTTTTGCCCTTAAATGTATCACTTTTGACCATAAAGTTACTTTGCATTAATATGAAAAAGGGTCAGCACGATGGAACTCTTTCTCACAAGTGATCAAAAGAGGGAGCCTATTTTCCACCTAGAATTCATTGGCATCGAGCAAAAAGAGACCTTCCACTGGTAGGCTATCCTGTTTTTCACATGATTTCTCGTTACTCATGTCAGCATTCTCACTTCTGATATCTCCAATTCATGTCACCAAAAGCCTTCGTAGATTGACAGAACGCTCCGCTACTAACACTTGAGTAGATCAAGGTCTCGTCGCTTCGGTGAAGAACTTGAGCCCTGATATATTTTCGGTGAAAATAAGCTATAGACCAGTGAGCTATTACGCTTTCTTCAAACTAATTGGAAATCTCCCATCCCCTTTTTGACTTGGCTTGCTTAAGGACTAAAATGCAAAGTATGGAAAGAAAAGGACTTCAACAGCCATGATCGAAAAGAGAGACGACACTAGAGCACAATTTGGAAGAAGGAGGGCACCTGAGCAATTAAAAGTCCAACTTCATTAATGCGATGACATGTTCACAATGCCACCTCGCCTTCCACGTGCCTCCATATTCAAATCCAGCTCATTTGTCCGGTTTCAACCCTTTTCTCTCTCTCTCTCTCTCTCTCTCTCTCTCTCTCTCTCTCATTTTGATATGTTTTCTTGCGGGATAACCCGCGATCTTCTTCGATAGATTGCCTGCTCCAGCATTTTCTCTTCTTTTTTTTGACTTCATCTTACGGATTGAGGATCTGTGACACAGGTTTTTGCCATAATTATATTATATATAATATGTAATATGTGTGGGTGTATGTGTGTGAAATGTAAAATGAAGTATAAATAAAGTGGGACCTATAAAAAGTTGTTGAGAGGTTTTTGATAGTATAGAAGTTTTAGGATTTTTGTTTTTAAAGTAAATATTGTGTGGCGTGTGAAGCCACAATAAAACCTAAAGAAAAGAGCTCCACTCTTGTGGATGCTCTAACTTGGTGTTTGGTAGACAAGATCTATTTAATATATAGAGTATGTCTCCTTTAAAATGGTTTTACACATTTTATTCTATAAGACGAAGTTATTCATGTTAAATGTGTCAAAAATTCAGATATTGCAGCATCAGCCCTCAACTTTTGGAAATTGTAGCGCCACTCCTTAGATTTATAAATGAAAATCGTCATTCTTGTGATTAAAAGTATCACTTTTGGCCATAAAATATTTCTTTTTAGCATTAAAAGTGTCAGTTTTGCTTTTAAAAGTCACTTTTAGGATTAACAGTGTAGTATTTAAACAAAATGTGTCACTTTTTAGTTTTGAATGTGTCACTTTTACCTTTAAATGTATTACTGTTGCCTATAAACGTGTCACATTTGCATTTAAATGCGTCACTTTCAGCCTCTCAATGTGTAGCAATCATTATGAATGGAAATATGTCATTTTTTGGCCAAAAATGTGTACATTTTGTTTTTAAATGTGTCACTTTTTTGCTTTTAAATATGTTACTTTTTCATTTAAATGTGTCATGTTTAGTCCATAAATATTGAAGTCATTGTGTATGAACGTGTAATTCTTTTTTTGACTTAAATGTCACTTTTCCACGTAAATGTGTCACTTTTGCATTTATATGCGTCACTTTTAGAATCTTAATGTGTAAGTCATCCACGTCTGTCAACTCCTATTAAGTTTTGTAAGACATTTTAATTAAGCTATCAGAGATTAATAGAGGCTGACATAGGACTAAATCGCAAAGTCTGGATGCACATGGGCTGCGGGTCAAATTCTCAAAACAAAAGGGGCACCGGAGCAATTTTAGAGACTTTTCATTAATGTGGTGGCACACTCACAACGTGTCACGTCGCCTCTTGCTCAATAGGTGATCAGCATCCGCCTTGATGAAGTTGCCTGTTTTCGTTGCTCCTCTCCCAATGCCGCTCATTTTCATGCGGATAATCCACGTGTTTTTAAGTTTTTGGTGCCCATCAACTGCCGCAATCTGAACCCGTTTCTCCTCACATTTCAGTCCATTGAATGACATATTGGGGCTCCCAATATTTAATATTCCCTCAGTTTCTAAATAATTGTAATGTTTTTTCTTTTTCGTCTATTAAAAAATATTTCATATTTCCAAACTTTTCTTTTTATAATTTTTTTTTTATCATTTTATTATTACATTTTCATCATATTTTAATGATGAGCCACATGTGCATAGACTTTATTGGAAATCACATATTATATAAACCAATAGTTATATTACAATCAATTTTTTTTTTAAATTTGCATGTTCAATCAAACATGACAATTATTTAGAAACTGTAAGAGTATTACTTACGAAAAGGACCGAAAACTACCCAACCATTTTTTATGTTTTTTTTTCTTCGTAATTTTGTAACGACTAAAAGAAAAAGTAATCGAGATATTTAAAAAAAAAAAAAAGAAATGGAAACAAATGACAGAAAAAAAAAACGAAGACAAACAAAGCCTAAAGGCTAAAGCAGTCTAACCCAAAGGCCAAAAATATATCCGAAGTAGCACTAAAAAGGGGCAATTTGGTCCACTTTTTACATGTACTTAACTATGTTTTGGACGTCCCAATTAGGGCGTTAACTAATTGGAGTCTCTTCCTCTTAATACATTTCCAATGTTAAGGTTTTTAGATGATTTCTTGGAGAGTGATGGAATTAAAAAATTGGAAGAAAGTAATTTTATGAATCGTGACGTATATATAATGCATCACGATACATTTTGTGCATCGCAATGTGAAAAGTACACTTTTTCGATTAAAAAAAAACATAGTTAAAAACTTTGAAAAAAAGTATCCACCTACAATTTTTCATAAAATATCTTATTGCTGTACGAGAGAAAAAGTGGTTTACTGGGAAAAATAATACTTCCCCTATCCCTAAATTATCGTCATCATTTCCTTTTTTATCCGTCTCAAAATAATTATCCAGTTTGAAACTTACCTTTTTAAAACATCACTTTTACCACTTTACCCTTACTTTTTCACTATATTTTAATTATGGGCCGCATACACGTGAGCTTTAAAAAAAACTACATATTAAACCAATATAAATAATCAAGTCAATTGTTTTTTCTTAAATTGTGCACCGGGTCAACTAGAACGATTATGCCCCTAAGGGGGTGGCCCAGTGGTAGACATGAGGCTTCACAGAGTGTGAAGTCTCAGATTCGATCCCTTCCCATGTCCCCCTTAAAGTTTTAATTAAAAAAAAAAACTAAAACGATTATTTAGGAACGAATGGAATAATAATTATGGGGCCCATCATTAACTTCTTCAAAACAAATAGGTTTAAGCATAAGTCTTTTGCTTTTGATATCATCTGTGTGACACAAAATATTGTGAAAAAATATTTTAAAAATTAAGTAGGTCTTGTATGACATCGTTTTATAAATCTTAATTGATAAGATCGAGTATCATTATTTAACAATTTAATTCATCAACATATGATAAATCATGTTAAAATGATCCTTTTTATAAAAAACACCGGTACCATTTTCCCTTATTTTTTGCGAAAAAAATTAAAGTGGCTATTTACTAGAATTTTTGCCAATTGTTTGCATAATTCCCAATAAACCTAACGCAGCCGGCAGCCCTACCAAAAAAAGTGGTCTCCAGTCTCCACTTACAAAAGTAGGGTTGCTAAATAGATTGAAAAGTATATATAACTTTCTCTTTAGTCCCATATATTTTCAAAATGTATGGGCCCATGATTTAGATATTTGACGGCTTGTGATCATCAACTTCTGCCAGCCTGTTTCTCATTTCTAATTCTCCCCCATCTTTAGATCTGATTCCAATCAGAAGACAGAAAACTATTCACTTAAGACTTTTGCACTAATATCATCTCCCTAATCTATAATCTAATCCAAATAAACAGACCTCCCAAATATAATCTACAACATATGAGCATCTTCATGTGTATATTCTTAATGCACTTTTTTAATTGGACCTACTGTCAGCTACATATTTTTATTTTTTTATTTACTTAAGAATATATCTTCTTATTATATATCATTCTTACACAACTTATTACATAAAAAATATTAAATTTAACAGTATTTAATATAAACAAAACCCCCACCCCCCCCCCTACACACCCGGTTGATGTCCCCTTACTCTCTCTCCACTTGCAGGTTCCTAATTAAGAAGTTGGGTCACCCCCTCTTTCCTAGTTGGCCAAAAAAAATTCTTATGTGGTCATTTTGCACAATTTCCTATACTCTAAGAAGTTGGCAAAGCCAACAATAGTGATGCTCTAACACCATTTGCCTATCATTAGAATTAGGCTCGGCAGTTGTGTGAGATGGGTCGGGTTGTAATGTATAACTGGTCGAAACCGATTAAAATTCATTAGAATCTAAATATCAAACGTAGTCGGAATAGTTTGATTAAATTGGGTCGGGTTATAGCTGGTAACTGTTTGAAACGGGTCGATTCGTATTTTCCCCAAAAATCATATATTTAGAGAGTAAAAACTATTGGGTCAAAATGACTAACGAGTTCAACTAGCTTTAACCCGACCCAAGCTGTTAATATTTTGGGTCAAAATGGGTTACCCATTTTGACTAAAAAATGTTAACAGTTTGAGTTGGGTCGGATTGGTTTACGAGTTCTGGGTTATATTTATCATGTTTAATTCGAATTAATAAAGTTAATTTTTAGGTCATGAACTATCTGGCCCAAAAGGCCCAAACATTGGTCATGTGTCTAGCACGCCGTCATCAGGGCCACGAACAAATCATGTGCATTCAATAAGGTTCTGGCTCAACTTATAAGCAAGCACGTACAGATCACTAGTCGCTCAGGCGTACCGAGCAAGCAAACTCATGTCTGTCATCTGGGGCCAAAAGTGTAGCGAACAGGCAGATGATTCAGCGAGCCCAACCAGCCCATTCAATTATACGATAATTGTCGTCTTGAACGTGGGGGAGTTAATGCTGGGAGATCCGCCCCCACGTTTCGGACGTGGCCATGAACGTGCTCGCCTTTCACGCTCGTCCACTTAATGTTTAGTTTCCAGCCTTCAAGGCTGGCTATATAAACCCCTCTAACGGAAGAAGAAAGGTATGCTCATTTTTTATAGGCTAAAACTTTGTCAAATTGATATTGCATATGTGTGTTAGCTAATTTTTACACCGAGGTGCATTTGCAGGAAAGCCCTTACCTAGTTCATGTTTATTGTTGGTTATTTTGATAGGTTTGGGCCTCAAGATAAGAATAGTTTGAAAGCCAGATATCCATTTACTTCAAGCCCAGTGTATCCGCTTAATTTGGATACATCAGGTCATTTTACGAGTATGTAAGGGTAAAATAGGCATGGCCTATTTTAGTTTTTGTTTCTTCTTTCTTGGTCATTGTGTTTAGGCAAGTTTGGCAATTTTGGAAACAAAATTTTCCTGAAGATTTTTTGGTTCCTTGGTCCTAAGTCTTAGGAGTTATTTTGGAAACAAAATCTATGTAAAAATCCTTTATAATGTCGTGCCTTCAAGTCCTTGACAATATGGTAAGTGAATCTAGTAGTTAAGGAAATTGATTTAATTACTAATTCTAATCCTTTTCCAAATTGGAGTTTGTTTTCTTCTTTATGTGTAGGCCTCCTTCACATTATAAATAGAGGACATGGGGCAGCGGCTGAATATATGCATACAGGCAGAAAAAGAGAGAGCTGAGAGCATAATATTCAGAGTTTCAAAAGCAGTTTTAGGATTACAGGATTGTGCAGAATTTGGATGTAGCTTCGAATGTTACAACATTTGGAACTACATTGAAGAGCTGAAGCTATTTTTGTCTTCCTAGTTGTTTTTAGGAAGCTGTTTGTTTCTTCCCACGTTTTCTTTATCTGTTTTTCAGTGGGATTTTGCTCTCCAAGACTTGTTGTCCTGTGAGAGTATTTTGTTTGGTGATTTCACTAAGTTTTTGTAAAACAATTCATATTATTTAGTGAAATATTTTTGGCCATAAGGCTAGATCTACAAGCATAGGCTTGTAGGTTGTTTGGTAAACGTTTGTGCTAAAATTCCTGCTTTATAATTAAGTCTTCCACTGTTTTACTTTTTATGACCATTGTGACTTCCATTGTAGCTTCATTAGAAGCTACATTGAAAACTGCATTGGATGTTTGGAGAATCCTAGCTACTATTGTTCTTACAATTGGTATCAGAGCATTCTCTTGATATCACTAAGAGTTGATTCTGGTTGTAGCTGTGATGGATTCTCAATATGAGAATGTTGTTCGTCCTCCAACTTTAACTAATGCAAATTATTCTATTTGTAAAGTGAAGATGCGTATCTTCATCAAATCAATTGATGAAAGAGTGTGGCTTGCTGTTCTAAATGGTTGGAGTCCTCCAAAAAAGACTGATAGTGATGGTGATGTAAAGATCACTAAAGAAGCTGATTGGTCTAATGAAGATAGAAATACTGCTTCATTCAATTCTAAAGCCTTGTCTGCCATATACAAAGCCTTAGATGCCAACACCTTTAGGGTTATAGCCAATTATGAGTCTGCTAAAGATGTATGGGAGGCCCTTCAAACCCTGTATGAAGGACCTGCCAGTGTTCGTGCTTCTAAATTAAGATTGCTGACCACACAATTTGAAAACACAAGAATGAATGAATATGAGGATATCATGTCTTATTATGGTAGGCTTCTTGATATGTCTAACTCTGCTCTTGCTTTGGGTGATCCTATCACCAATGATCGTCTTGTTAGCAAGATGATGTGAACTTTGCCTGAAAGGTTTAATGTGAAAATTTGTGCTATTGAGGAAGCACATGATATTGAAAAAAATGGGTTTTGAAAGATTGACTGGTATCCTTCAAAATTTTGAATTAAACCTAAATGATCAAATCAAGCAAAAGGGCAAAGGTGCATCATCTTCTACTCCTCCTGTGAAAAACATTGATTTGCCTTCTGCTGTTGATGTCTCTTCTGGTCTACTTGCTTTACAAAAAGAAATTGATGAGTCTGATTTTGGAGAAGATTCCATGACTCTTTTGACTACTAAATTTAAAAAAAATTGAAAGCCAAGAGCCAAAACAGAACTCCATCATCAAGCTCCAAAACCTCTTTTAAGCCTGATTCTGGTAAATTTGCTCCTAAGGAAAATTCTTTTCAAACACCAGAAAACCCCTTTACCAATCATTTTGCTTCAAAACCTTCTTACAATGGAAAGAATATTGAATCCATTCAGTGTAGTCAAGGATTTGGTCACTATGCAAATCAATGTGCAAATACCTTAAGAAAGAAAGGTTTGAATTTTTCTACAACGTTGAGTGATAGTGATGAGGAAAATCTAGGAGATCTCACCACTCTCACTGATGTATACGATTCTGAATCAGATTGTGCAGGTCCTTCGGCCAATGTACCTTCGAATATAGCTTCTTCAGAAACTACATCAGAAGCTACATTGGACAGAAGCTGGGAAGATCTTTGCTGTTTTAACTCCTCTGTCACAGAAGATGGTGGAAAATCAGAATTAGACCTGCTGGAAGGTTACAAGGAGTTGGATAAGGATTGGGAAAAGAGGGCTCTTCAAGTTACATTGCTGGGAAAGACAAATGATATGCTAAAGAAGGTAAATGAAGAGCAAAAGGAGTGTATCACAAGGCTGGAATGTTTGCTAAGTAAAAAAGATGTGGAGATTGAAGAACTGAAAGAAGAACTCATCCAAGCCAATGAAACCACAGCTAAATGGAACTCTAGCCAACAAAAAATGGATGATATGTTGAAATCTGGGAATTATGGTAAGTCTGGAATTGGATTCAGGCCAAAGATGTTTGTTAAAGAAGGTGAAGGTACGCCTGAACCAAAACAGCCCACACAAAATTTTCAAAATCCAAACTTCTTTGAAAAACCCAAAACAAGAAAGAAAAATGTTGCGTGTCACTATTGTCACAAGCCTGGTCATATTCAACAATTCTGTTTTCTTAAAAAAGGTTGTCTATGAGGAAGAGGTAAGGCAAGCTTACTTGGTACGTAATCAGATGCAGCATCCAATACAGCAACATTGAAAGCTATATTCGAAGCTACATCAGAAAGTACATTCTAAGAAACATCAGCCAAAAACTTTCAAAAAGATGTGGGTTCCCAACGAGAGTTACAGGAATGATAAAGCCAAATACTGTGATCCCTTTGACATATGTCCCCGTGCAAAGTGGTCTGATGATGAACAGTGCAATGTAACCTTCACATCATTAAAGTCACACATAGCTGGTTCATGGTACTTTGAGAATGGGTGTTCTAGACACATGACATGTACAATTGAGAACTTGAAGGACTATGTGAGTTAGGTTGTAAGTTTGTGATCAATAGTTAGAGATATCATCATGACATAGCATGTGATCTCACCTTTAATCCATCGCATGCTTTTTTTTTTTTTAAGGAAGCAGGGGCGGTACCACGCTAAATATTATTGATAAAAAAATAATATGAGAGGGACAACCAAGCGACCAGGAGAGGGGGGACTAAGGAGCCTAACCTCGAGCAAAAAAGAAAGGCTTACAAGAAAACTCCCAAGAATAAAAAAATACAGACTAAGAGATTCTAATTGACGGAGTTCCATGCTTATCTAGATAAATTAGCCCTCGAATGCGGTGCGGGATAGAAAGTAAAGATACTGAGTCAAAGTCACACGCCTTGATCACAACTAAAGTTCGCTAAAGCATCGACTCTTGAATTGGCTTCCGAAAACAATCTTTGAAAGCGAGAAATGCATAGGCGTCGAATAGATTGAATAGCACGGATCATGTAGGAGCTAGCCCATGGGGGTTTTGAGAGCACACGTAGTCGAAAAGGACTTTAGAGTCCATCTCGATTCTGCTCAACCATATTGTGATGGTGAAGCCATTTGACACCACGAAAAAGAGCTCAACATTACGCAATAAAGCTGGATGAGTGACCAAAAATGATGAGTAAGCGTGATAAGCTGAACCATTAGAGTCGTGAATAATTCCTCCTCCGCTCAAAACAGGGTTGCCCCAGGCACCATCGAATTAAGCTTGTAAAGGCCATCGGGAGGTTTCGTCCGTTAACGGCCACGAATTTGTTTACGAGAATTCTGCCAAAAAGCGTGAGCGAGGGAGCTGACGGAATATGGCGGTGAATACCCAAAAGCGACCATTATGTTGGATAGGGCATGTTTAACACGATGATGATCCGGGAGGGCAACGAATACCTTCATAAAGCGCCTTATTTCTAGACTTCCAAATCTCCCATAAGATAATTGAAGGGAGAATAGCATCTTTGTAACGAATGATTTTGGTGGACCACCAATGCATGCGGATCAGGTCAATAGACCGCATAGGGGAGCGAGATTAACTAGATGTTGGAGCGACATCCAAACCTTGACGATAACACTATTTAAGAATACATGAAGGTAAGTTTACGAATATCACAGTCGCAATAGCATTTAGAAGCTAGCGAAAAACCCTTTTTAAAAGGCTTTCATCAATAGGGAGGCTACGGAATAATCTCCATAGAAAAATCTTGATCTGACGAGGCGGATGTTTATACCAAATAAACTTTCTTTGAAAAAATAGTAGGAAGAGAGCTGCTGCGAACTAAGTGCCGGTGAGGTTAAAGAAAACTTGCCATTAGAAGAATCACTCCAACAAGCCAAGTCGGGTTGATCTGAAAGACTAATTCCATTCTTTTCAATTGTCGATACAATGGAGGAACCCGGCATCGGCGAGCAACATTGGATAGGTGTTAGAGGTTTCAAAAATATCTCGACACGGATATTAGAGTTTTGGCGGTGGAAACCGAGGAAGAATCGAGGCGGCCGGTTGTCAAGCCATAAGAGGCGATCGCCTTTACCTATAATCCATTTAATGTGAGGCTCCGTGATACCTCGGATTGAACACATACGCTTCCAGATGTGCGAACCCGAAGTAAAAGCAACATAGGGGTGAACTTCACCACAATATTTAGCCCTCATGAAACGAGACCAGAGATTGTTAGATGATCGAAATCTCCACCAAATTTTCATCGAATAAGCTTTAACAATGTCTGGGATTTTTCGAATTCCTAGCCCTCCTTCCAAGACTGGACAGCAACATTGGTCCCAAGCAATCCATCGCATGCTTGACACCTAGAACTGTGTGAGAAATTTGTACAAAAATATTTGTATCCCCATCATTTTCCTTTTTCCTTTTTAATCACTTCCACCACATTGTCATCTTGCTCACGTGAGTCCTCGTATTGGAAGGGGATGCCACTGACTCAGTGACGTGACCATCTACATTTTTGCTTTGGAGAGGACATATGTCTTCCCCACCCTAAGCTTTTCCCTATTCCTCACTAACCTTTGGTTATGTATGCTTTTGCTAGGAGGAAGATTAGGAGCTTTATCCTTAAGAGTCACCTAGGAAGGTGGCCCTTAAGTGCATTTCCTCGTACTGGAGGTGAAGAAGGAGGTATGTCTTTCATTTTGCTTACGTCTCAAATGAGATGACAAAATGAACAAAGACTTCGATTCTGGCAACAAAACCAAACTGATCATACCAAAATAGTGAGCTTGTCAAAATGCCACATGGGAGGTGGTGAATGATAGTGCTGAGTGGTGGATATCTAACTCGAGTTGTAAACCTTAGGCAAAACAAAGAAAAACATGTGAGCCAAAACTAGGAAGTTGTCCTGACTAAAATCCTCTGCTGTGAGAATCACTAATCAACCGACAAGCACTCTCTAAGAATATATGACCGCAAAGCCCCAACCCGAAGGCCTTATTGGAAGCATTAGTGATTGACAAAGTGTGAAAAAAAACCAAACAACTCTAACTCAATTGGTATTGCTAAATTCTCTTAATGGAGAGGTCAAGTGTTCAAATCTCGCTAGAGACATTGTTGCTCAAGCCTCACCAGAGGCATCATTGTTCTAGCTGCGTGACACTTGCGCAAGCGTCATTAGAGGCACAATTGTTCTAGTTGAATGACAATATTAATAAAGTCTAATCAGAGGTAACATTGTTTAAGTCGAATGACACTATCTAAATATTTGTAGCCTTTCAAGTCATTCATAATAATATTAAGGATTGACGTAAGGTCAATTGTCCCTTCTAACATTTTAAAAAATAAGTGAGAAAAAGAAAATGGAGTAGAAGGAAACTTAGAAAGGAAAATAAAGAGTAAATAACACCTAGAGAGGGTAGGGAACTCTCTAGGTATTTATAGCCCAAGGTGGATTGGAACAATCAGGAGGACATGGATTAGGTTGGCATAAGTGGGTGCAACGCAGCGTTGACTAACATCGTCTCCCATGAGCCGGTTATCATATCATGACCATGAATGCATGAATGAGCTCAACATGTCCCGACCACTACTGACATAAAGGACGGACTTGTCTTCATTTGGATTGTCCTTGACATATGGTCCTTGGTAGCTCAGCCCTTCCTACGTTGACCTTGGAATGGTCGACGTCTATGGTTGACCTAAAGGTTTGATGATGTTGTTTTTATTTGTAAAATTAGATTTGATTATGGTCATTCATTAACTTAGTTCTTTGCCTAAATGGCTAAATGGGCTGCGTACCCGTTAGCATCGCAACTTAGCATAGAACTTAGCCTTAGAACAGTTTAGCTAGTCCTTGTTATACAGGGTCACCAGCAGTCTTTGGCAGACCTTCAACAACAAACTTCACTAGTAGACCTTGTCTACTTATGAAGATCAATGATGCCCTATTTTAAAGCAAATATTTAGGATTATGAAGTCCTACTTAACATTATTTAAAGGATTAACTTTACAGATATTCATTTTTGAATATCTGTCAAAGGGTTTTTCTCAGTTGACTTCTTGATGACTCATGATTTGTGTTTCATGGGTAAAGTCCTAAGACTTTCCTCTTTGGTGATAGCTACACAGAGAGACATTGTGGTGACACATTCGGACACACTACAAGTCTGAATCTTTTGGATACATCTATTCCTGCACAGTACCTACTCCATCTCCATGATCTCTCCGACATGTTTCAAAGGTAACTCAGACCGACAACTCGATGCATTAAATGTGTTCAACCTAATGTAGTCGTTGTTCTCTTTCTTCTCTGATAGTCAAAAGGATCCTGTAAATCATGTAGGCAACAAAATAAGGCTAGAGGGAGTGAATAGCCTTTTTAAAAACTTTACGGGTTATTTTGAAAACCTACAAAATTGGTAGCGGAAAGAATAAGTTATCAGCAGATAGACAAATTGTTCTATCAGCTAATGAACAAAATACTCTGTGTCATCTTGTTGACACGAGTTTAAGTAGTAAAGGTTTTAAGCAAATCACTTAATATAAGAAAGGAACTGAAAGACAATATATAAAACAATTAAGTAAATGATTTAAGAATGTAACCGACTGACACTTAAGTAAATTGAAGTTGCTTAAGTGTGAGAAACAGTTCTATCAGCGGAAAGATAGTTGACACAGTATTTAGGAATGATTCACAGTGTAAAAACTGTTATGTCCACTACCAAGTTGGTCAAACTTGGATTTTTTAAGTGCACTAAGATTATATATACTCTAAGTGATCACTAAAGGATTAGTGTACAACAAAAACCCGTGTTTGAGGAGTATGATTGAGAAGCAATCAAACTCTTGAAACAATCAAAGATTCCTTAAAGGTTCGGAAGAATAAAGGAACAAACTGAATAGTGATTGTTTTAAAACAAGAACTAGAAAAGAATAATATATGAAATACTATCTAGTTGTTGTTTGAGAGAATAAGCATTTCAAAGAAAGATTGAAGTTCTAAATCGAATGAAGGCTTCAACATATTGTCTCTGTTAGTGTGCATTGAAGATTTGTAAGATTTATGAATTCTGTTTACGTAATTCTGCAAAGGTAATTTCTTCGATCATTGCTTCAGACGTTTTATAGAGATCTTCAAGTTTGGAGCCGTTTGAGAGAGCAAAGTTGAAACTTGAATTTCTTGAAGAAATGATTGTGTGTCCCAATGGGCACAATAATAAGCTAGAAGGGGGGGTTGAATAGCTTATTAAACACTTAATACTTTTAAGTAAATTCTTTGAAGGGTACTTGCAATCTATTGAAAAGATAGAAGTAGCGGAAGACCTTCAAGGTAGTTGTTCCAGGTCTGCCGATAAGGACTACCGGTAGACCTTTTACAAGTTACTTAAGTTCTGCTGTAAACGGATAAAGATAATCAAAGTAATAAACAGTTCAATTAGCAGACGAACAGTAAGAAATAACACAAGTATTTTGGGATGGTTCACACTATAAAAAGTGATACGTCCACCACCAAGGCAGTCAACCTTGGATTTAAATAGTGCACTATGTTTTCCACTACATCAATTACAAAGAATATCCCTAATGGATCGTGTACAAAATATTGACTTGTGTTTGGGGTCTAGGGAATTAAATATCTGTAAATACAAGATATTTAATTAGATGCGCGAAAATATAGTTAATGAATGTAAACAACAAGAAGTTAAAACAATAAGTGTTGATGAGCAGCTTCTTGTTGTTGACGAGGACTTCTAGATCTGTTGAGGATCTCTTGATTGCACTGAGCTGTAAGACTTGGAGTTATGGAGTTTCAAAGCAATCCTTTAAGTGTTCGATCGATTCTGTACAGTTGTCCTTTTCTCCAGTCTTTAATGGCAGTATTTATAGCAGGTGCACTTCAAAAGAAGTTGGAGAAGACGATGCATTAACCACATCACATTTGATAATGTCCCAACATGAGCGAAAAAACCAACTTTCTTTCAGGGAGCAGATTTACATAGAGGTCTGGCTTCTTCGACTATAATCCTAATTCCAAAAATTGATGAGCCAACAAATTTGGGGGACTTCAGACCGATAAGTCTTTGTCCGTTTGCCGGGAAAATTATTTCTAAGATTTTAGCCACCCGTTTGGCTAGTCTCCTGCCGCGAATCATTTCTTTGGAACAAACTGGCTTTGTTAAGGGTCAGGGCATTCATGAAAATGTGTTTTTGGCCCATGAAATGGTTCATAGGATAAACAATCGCTCGAGGGGTGGAAATGTGGTTTTTAAGTTAGATATGTCCAAAGCGTACGATCGCCTTGAATGGGATTTTTTGTTGAGAGCTATGAAAGCTTGTGGTTTCAGTATGGGGGTTTGTGATTTGGTTTTCCGTCTCCTTTGTAATGTGTGGTACACGATTAGACTGAATGGGGGTAATCATGGATATTTCAAATCCACTCGAGGAGTCAGACAGGGTGACCCTTTATCGCCGTTGCTATTTATTATAGCGCAAGAGGTCCTTTCTTATAATATGAAAGCTAGCATAGAAAGGGGTACAATTCTGCCGTATGCTCACGGTCGAGGTGGTTTGCTAATCTCTCATCTACTATATGCCGATGACATGCTCATCTTCAGTCGGGCCACTAAAGGATCTATTCAGGCGCTCCGTAAATTGCTAAGTGCTTATGAAAAGGCTTCGGGACAGCAGATTAATTTGAGTAAAAATGGTTTTTATGTGTCCAAGCACTGTTCGAGTAGAAAAATTCGGCAGATTACGGAGTGGTCTGGCTGTGTGCATAAAATGTTCCCTATGCTGTATCTTGGTCTTCCCTTATTTACAGGAAGAATTAAGGCTGCCTATTTTGAAGACTTGGTTTCGAAAGTGCTTCGTCGGATTGAAGGATGGAAATCACATCTCCTCTCTTTTGGAGGTAAGATTACTTTACTGCGATCGGTGCTTAGTAGTATCCCCTTATATACTTTAGCAATTATCCCAGTCCCCAAAAAGATTATAAATCGCATAGAAGCTGCTATGGCTGCGTTTTTATGGAGCAATCAAGGGGAGTCTCGTACTCATTGGGTGGCGTGGGCGAAGGTTTGTAGGCCGGTAGAGGAGGGTGGTTTGGGTCTTCGATCGCTCAAGCAAATCATGGCTTCCTTGCAAGCGAAATTAGCGTGGATTGTCCTTCAAGGTAAGAGCTTATGGGCTCGGTTTGCAGGCTCCAAGTATGGATTATCGGGCAATGTTAATTCTGCGGTTATGTCTCCGATTGTTCGCGCCATTTATAAACACATGCAAGAGGTACAAGATAGCAGTGAGTGGATCGTGGGGCGAGGGGATATATCTTTTTGGAGTGCCAACTGGTGCGGTGTGATTCTGGAAGGGCCTCGCCCGATCGACAATACTCTTTCAGTAAAAAAAATGCTCTCCTGCATCTGGATCAGTTCGCTTCCTTGATATCTGATGTCAATCTTGCAAGAATTAAAAGAATTAAACTACAAGATAGTGTAGAGGATACTCTAGTCTACAATCGGACTAACTCTGGCGAGTTCTCGGTGGCAGCTCATTGGAATATAATCAGACAACATTGGCCGAAGCAATGGTGGGCAGGAAAAATCTGGAAAAAGTGGGTTCCCCTTAAAATAAGCGGCTTCTTTTGGAAGCTGATCAATGGTGCTCTTCCAGTCGATTTAAGTTTGCAATCCAAAAGTATAACCATAGTTTCGAAGTGTGTGTGCTGCTCCAAGAAACATGATCAGGAGTCAATACAGCATTTGTTCTTGCATTCAGAAGTAGCGGCTTGGGTTTGGGATTCTTTGGCTCGCAACTTTCATACAGTAACAAGGTACACGAGTCTCAATCATTTACTGTCGTTTTGGTTGTTCAAGACATCGTCGAAAACTCAGTTCGGGGCTTGTAAGATTGGGGCTGTTTTATTAGGGTGCTGGGAGATATGGAAAGCAAGATGCCGAGCAGTTTTCGATAACGTCCCAATGCAAGGGGAATCGATTTTGGCTGAGGTTAGAAGGGGTTTACAGGAAGTTATGACAGTTTATAAGCCTAAGGCTGAAGTTGGTTCATTGGCAAGAGTGAGGGTTCCCATCAAACATGTAGTGGTTCGTCAAGGTAAATGGGTGAGATGGGAACCACCCCCTCAGGATTACTATAAGTTAAACACTGATGGCTCTGCGAGGAACAGTCTTGGTACAGGGGGTGGTATAATACGAGATTATCATGGAAGATTGGTGAGTGCTTTCTCCAATTTTTATGGCACGGGATCTAACACATTAGCGGAGGTTTCAGCTTTACGCGATGGTATAGCTTTATGCAGAATTTTGGAGTTAAAGAATGTTGTCATTGAAACTGATTCGTTAGTAGCAGCCAGAGGTTTATTGGGCATCGATAGTTTTCCTTGGCAGTATGAATACGAGCTTAGGGAGTGTAAGGATTTATTGGGTTCCTATACTATCCCACATGTGTATAGGGAGGTTAACAGTGTGGCTGACAAATTGGCAGAAGTGGCTCATTCAGTGGTGGTATATACTCGTTATGAAGAAGTGCAGCAGCTTCCGTGGTTGGTTAGACTAGCTTATAGAATAGATAGATGGGGTATTTATAGCTTTCGTAGCTAAGTGTTTGTTTTTGAGGTTAGGCTCCTTTGTCTTCCCGTTTGTGGGATTGGCAGGTTGTCCCCCTCGTTGTATATTGTCCTTATTTTTTTAATAAAATTCCGCAGGGTTCTGCCCCTGCTTACTTAAAAAAAAACAGCTCTTTTATGAATGCATTAAATGCATGGGGCTGTCAGTCAAGGATTTTCGTCTTCACAGATATCTAGAGCAGGGAATGATTTCTGAGATCTTCAAAAAGTGGGCGATTTAGGTGTCGATTCGAGAGTTGTTGCGCGCATGTAGAGAGGCACTCGCTTTTCCCTCGCATCGCTCAGACGAAAAGTCTTCCTGCTTTTCGGAAAGTTGCTTTCAGTGGCTTGATATGTCAGGGAATGCCTTAGATTAATTCAAACAATGATTAGGATAAGCTTGAATTAACCCAATGAGTCATTGTTGGATAGGACACGTCATGAGAGACCAGGTGGACACAAGGTCTGCCGTTTGTAGGCTTTGAGCAGGTCTTCCGGTGAAGCTTGAAGAGGTCTTCCGCTGAACCTATAAAGTCCTATAAAAACTATACTAGGCAAAGTTCTATACACAGTTGCCACGCTAATCGATACGCAGCCCGATTAGCCACTGAAGTATAAAACTAATGTAATGAACTGAACAGATATAAATCTAACATAAGAATCAACAATCTCCTCCTATTTATATCTGGTCATCATTACTACAAATGAGGGCTATAACAGACTATGTGATAGATAATAACATGTCTGAGATATTTATATATATTGTAGCAGAAGACATGCCTCTATCAAACAGAAGAGCACCTCAAGTGTAAGGAACTAATCTAAGTGCATACAAGGGTATAAAAATCATAGAACATCACATAGATTAGTAGCAGTTCAAATAAATTTAAACTGATTGTTTAAATTCTAAACAGATATAGAAAATAAAGTAACAAGAATTTAAACAAGACAATTTTGAAAAACAAGTAATCTTCTGAATTTATAAACAAGATGTTTACATATCACAGAGTTTTTCAAAATGTAAAATAAATACAAAGGTGTGGAAGGAAAGATACAAAAACTACCAAGGTCTTTTCCTCGCTTTGCTCTTTCAGCCTTCCTTTTCCCCGTTTCTCTCTTTAGCTATTCCATTCTACGAACGTACTCGTCATCTGCATCGGTAGGAGGTCTGGTGGAACGAGAACGGTAGTCAAGTTCTTCACGAAGACGGCTGTTCTCTTCCATCAGCATTCTGTTAATTGACCTCATTTGCTTCTCCTCCGTGATGGCCAGATCACGATCACGATGGGGATTCATAATGTTGTGAGCAGAGTCGCGAGCTATGTTGTTGAGCTCTAGAACAGGAGGGCGACCGCTGCCGAGATGGAGAGTAATGGCATGGAAAAGCTCGTAGAAAAGGGAGGAGCAGATACGTACACACTCATCTCGTTGAGCTTCAACGTTGATCTTGACATCAGTGAAGTCGTGTCGTCGTATCTGCCCAAAGCGAGTCCGCATATCCTCTTGAAATTGTCGAAGAAGAGCGGCAGTTCGGTCATTTGCCTTGGAAGCGGCAGTGGCTATTTCGGCGGTAGCGGTAGTGATGCTGGTAAGCGCGCCTAGCCGTTCGTAAATGGCGTCCAGCCTTGACAAAATTTCATCATTGGCCGGCTGAGTTGACGCTGATGCCTGGCCAATATGAATAACTTCTTCCGGAGACGCTGGCCGGAAGGGTTGTTGGGGTCGAGGAGGATAGGAGTCGGAAGAGGAAGAGTTGGATGAGGAGGTAGAGGAAGAGATGGTCTGAGGTGGAGGGGTAGGAGGTTTTGGAGGGGAATCAATCTCAATCTCGTCGAATTGTCACCGACATGGGATGATTCTGTAAGGGGGTCGGTAGAGAACCAATAAGATGGGGCAGGGTAGAAGAGGGATTTTGGTTTGCGAAGGGTAGGTTGAGGAGGTTGTTGGTAGGGGTGAATAGGTTCACATCGAAGAAAGTTCGAAAAGGAACTTGGCAAAGCAAAGATGAGTCTATTGGCTTTCAAGGGAGGGATTGGAGTTGGTTGTGGTGTGGTTGATGAAGTTGGTTGGGATTGGTGAGGTGAGGAAGGGGTAGATGGGTCAGGTGAGTAGTTGAAAGGTGAAGGAGGAGGAGGAGTGGGGGTTCTGGTTGGCTCCTCCTGAGGGATAGGCTACTCCGGAGGTGGTGAATTCCTCCGGAGTAGATGACTCGTGAGGAATGGGTTGTTGGTTGGGTGAGGCGGTAGAGGGTTGGCTAGAGGTAGTGGGTTGGACGTCGGTAGATGGTTGGCTGGCATCGGTAGTTGGTTGGGCGGCGGTAGAGGGCTTGGTACCGGCAGATCTCCTTTTCTTCCTTAGCGGCTGAATAGGAGACTCAGCTGCTTCATCGGTAGTGGCAGGAGTGTCTGCTGGTGGCTGGTCTTCAAAGGTTTTACGAAGTTTCCTTCGTTTTGGTTTAGGGGTAGGTGCAGGAAAGGGTGAGGGTGGTCTTTTGGATTGAGAAGAAGGTTGGGAAGAAGAGGTTGGTTGAGATTGAGAGGAAGGCTGGGCTTGGACTGTGGAAGGTGAAGGAGTTGGTCCGGAGGTCGGTCCTTTTGGCCTTCCTTCATCTCTTTCTCCCCGATCCATTTGGCTCTCTCTCTTCAAGAGGTGAGCGGCACTTTATCTTCCTCCGGCCTTGTCTTCTTCTTGCCCTTGGCTTTCATCTTGGCTCTTAGCAAATGCCTCGCTCATCGGCCAAGTCTTTGGCTTTTTGATGGAGGACGTGGCCACTTGATCATCAAACTTGCGAGGCCTTTTGAAGGTTACTCGGTCGCCATGTGCTTCCATGTTGAAGCGAGTTACCAAGATCGACAAAGCTTGGCCACTTTGTCTATGGAGGCAGGCGCAGACCCTCAGCTTTTGCGGTCTTTGTTTGTTCTCATATTCGAGTATTTGCCTGCAAAGAGCAGCGGTTAGGCTAGCCTCTTTGGCCACTACAATCGCTTTGTCTTCCTTCAAGGAAGAGTTGACATTCGCGTCGTCTCTGAGAAGGGCATTGATCAGCCTTACGAAGGGGTGCTTGCAAGTGGGGTTGTTCTTTGCTTTCTCCACCCACTGCTTTAATTCATTGAAAATAGCATGACCCCCAGTTGAGGCTGATTGAAGGAATCACAGGCTGGTTAAGTTGATACATTGGAGTAAACATGTCACGTGTTCCACTTCTTGAATAGAAGCCCCTTGTCGATAAGGTGGCCTGGAGCGTGAAGATCCGTCGGAGGAGCGATTTCGGAGCATTTTCCCTTGTGGTTCTCACGTAGTATCTACTCTTCTCATTGCTTCCCAGCGTGTACGCCTCGGCCAATGGTTGCTTCCAAGAAGGTCCGCCAGTGAAATTAATACGAGATGGTGGTAGAAATTTTCTTGGCGGTGATGGAGATTGGTCGGCCCCTAATCCATCCTCGAGAGCATTAGGGCTCATGAGTTCCATTCTACGATAAAATTATTACGCGCCGAAAGATGTTGTAACTCTTGTCGTTGAGGCGAAGAGAAAGAAGTATGCCGTAGGCGTTCATGTCATCGCATGCTTTGGCCTTAGGAGGCTATTGGAGCCGAGGCTAGCCAAGGTCAATGCACATCCACAGAATATACGAGTTTTGGGTCGAGCCACTATTATGTCATGAGAGGCGGGAAAGGTTGGATATCCCCGGAAGGTTGACATCCGTACTTGGAGGAATGTCGGTTTCTTGGTTCAGTTTATTTCCGCTATCACGCTTAGATTTTGAGGTTTTTGCCTGAAACAAATGCAAACAAAAATTAGGGCTTTTCATCTCAAGAACTAAACAAGCGAGAAATTTCAAGGTTTTTAGAAATTATTGAAATTTTCGAAATGAAAACTTGAAACCCTAGAATGTTTAGAGTAACCACACTAGAAATGTATATGAGAAGTTTTTCATAACAATAAACAATGAAAGTACATAAGCATTTGTTAGTTTTCTAGGTTTTTAAGAACAACAATTGCGAATCTTGTAGAAACTTCGAAAATGACTGTTTGTATTCCAAAACAATTTTAGGTTATGAAATGAAATCTGAAAGAAAACAATAAGTTTCAAGTAGAGTAGAGAAGAACATACCATTCTTTGTTGATGAGAAGAAGAAGAAACACGAAGGATTTGGGAATCTGAGGAAGCAGTTATCTGAGGAGAGAGTATGAATAGAGAGAGAAAATTTTGTCAAAGGGTTTCGTAAAGTTCTCGCAAAGGCGGTTCAAGGTCTATTTAAAGGCGAGAAAATTTTAGCAAAAGCTAAAAGCGGGAACTTAAGATATTTTCTTAAGTACCATTATTATCCTTGACCCCTTTATTGCTTTAGAAACCTCTTTAAAATAGACTAAGTAAGAAAACTAACTTTTAAGTCTTCTGTAAAAGAGAGACTTACGTCTTCCAGTCGGTCTAAAAGCGAGTCTACCTGAAAGTATGAAAGAAACATTTAACAAAAACTTTGAAATTAAGCAAGGTAGGATCAATCATACCAAGATTTCTCTCGCAAGTAAACCCGGTGGCATCCAAGTGGTTTTGAGAATGTCGCTAATTGATGCTCGCTTGGAACATATTCCAAACCGATGTTACCTTTCTCCACATGATTCTTTGGAAGTGATAACGGATATCAATGTGTTTTGTCTTGGAGTGCATTATCGATTTTTGAGACTGAATTGCCGATGTGTTGTCACACATGATTGGACAATTTGAAAATATGATGTGTAGTCCACTAGTTGTTGCTTCATCCATAGTAGTTGAGAGCAAATGGCATAAAGAATGTATTCAAATTCTCCGCGGGGTGAGTTTGCAACCGATCCTTGTTTTCTTTCAGAAGACCATGAGACAAGCCTATTTCAAGGAATTGACAAGTCCCACTGTGCTTCTTCTCGCCACTTTTGCAAGTCGCATAATCCGCATCCGAGTATCCAACTAGATTGAAATTGTTGTTTTTGGAATACCTGATGCCTAGATTTGTTGTTCTTTGAAACATATCTCGATGATACGCTTGGCCAGCAAATGTGATTCCTTTGATCCGCCTCGAAATCTAGCACAAACACAAACAAAGAAACATAATGTGTCGTCAGAAAGTAGGTAAAAGAAGTGAACCTATGATTCCTCTGACTTGGTGATGTTCTCTTTTGCTTTCCCTTTTCATCTTTTG
>CM028382.1:35354007-35373689 GCA_013146195.2 Codonopsis lanceolata
TAGGCTAGTAGACATGCTATGTTCGTATATGCTAGATGTTACATTTTTTGATGGTATGATCAGATTATAAACATGTTAGAAACAGGTTGTAAACCATGTTTAATATGTTATTTATGTGTGATAAAGTATGATAGATCACCCTACCTTGTTGTTTAAGCATTGGGAGCATGTTTGATGAAGTAGTTAGACTTGTTGAGATGCTATGATCACGTACATGCTAAATGCTACATTTTAAGACGTATGATCAGATTATAAACAGGTTGTAAACCATGTTTAAATGTTATTTATGTGTGGTAAAGTATGCTAAATCACCCTACTTTGTTGTTTAAGTGTTGGGTGCATATTTGATGAAATGACAAATGTATATGCCTAGTTTGTGACTTTGATTCTATGTTTCATACTTGATTGTTTGATTGGGGTTTTATGGGTTTAATGACCTTAGTAACCTATTTAATTACGTTAGTATGGACATAGGAGAGTATTGAGGCCGATGGCTTCTATACCTTAATTTTGAAAGATTGATTATGACTCAACGGAGTTGACCATTGGGTTAGTATGACATTAAGGAGTAATAAGCCTAAGTCCACGAATTTTGGGGTAGTATTAATGGGGTTAAGCCTCCAAGCATTTTAAAGTGTATGAAGAACACTTGATGATTAGAGTCTTGATTTATCTCTAATGTGATTATGTGCTAGTTGTGAATTAAAAGCATGACTAGATGATTGTAGAGTACTTGCCTACTTATTTGAGCATATGAATATGAATTACGTGTGCTTGAAGTTTGAGTCCACCGAGTCGGTTGTCGAGTCATGGCGGGACGATGCATCATCTTCACGAATTGTGGGATTCGTGATTTTGATGGATCGCCGCGTCGATTACACACCCCTCTATCGATGGCCACGGTAGGGAAGTAGTTGATCTTAGTTGTAGTATGGAAACATGACTTGATAACTATCGAACTCGAGCGGGAAATGTCTCGGGACGCCGATATCCACGATAGGGATATCGAGGACACATAAGTTTGGCACATGTTTTTGCAGGAGCAACATGCGCGGAAAAAGGGTAACGATATCACTTCCCTTTTGTATGAATTGACTCACGAGTGCTTATATGTGAATAATGTGCTACGTGACTATGACATAATATGAAATGATGGTTGATTGAATTAATGAAATGTTATACTTGTTGATAACATGATATTCAAGATTGTTAAGTATGAGTACCTTGACATGATTATTTATGAAATGAATATTATGCAATAACATGAATTATTATTGTTAAGCATGATGCCATGACAAGAAGTTATTGTTTGTAACTTGCTAAGTCTTCATGACTTACTCCTATTTGTTTCGATTGTTTTCCCTAGATCCGAGCCGCAAGTGGATCAAGTGATTATCGCTACATTGAAGAAGCTTTGGCAAGGTTGCTACCTTGTAATATTAGTACCTTTTCTTTTGGCAAGGACGACGGGGACATAAAGTTATATAAACTTTATGTGGGGTAGCAAGACTTGATTTGTTTAATTATTAGTACTTATGTTTAATTAGTACTTATTGTTTTGAGAGCCGACATATGTTAGTCGTGCCTTACGTATTTATGATGCTTATGCTTTTGTTGTTTTAACCATATATTGGTTTGTTTACTATGTTTATCATGCGGCATGTTTTAGCCGTCAAGCATGTTAGACTAGAGTTGTAGACTTAGTTTAATATTGGGTTCCGGCCGTAGCGTCGCCGATGACTTGATATTTAATTGCCATAAATTGTTATATGTGCCTATTGTTGCGTCACATGATTTTATTTTTGGACCAAGAGATTCATTATCTCTAAGGTTGTATTAGTTTGAGCTTGTTAGCTCGGGCGCCACTGTTTTAATATATTACGTTTCCGCATGTGTTAAAGTTTTTGGCGTACCGCCGTTAAGGCCTTACCCACTATTTGCTACTTGATTATGTTACGTGCCTCTTTCTAGGCGGCACGACCTCGGGGTCTCGTATTGGGACTCGGGTCGGGTCGCCACAGCATCTCCAGGATCCAGAGGGAAGAAGGTATCCATAGGGTAGGCTGGAACTTGGGGTTCAGGTTCTGGTTCATGAACATGCATAACATCAGGAAAGACAATTTTTGTGCCTGTTGGGTGACGCAGAGCTTTAGAGTTGATTTGTCTCTGCTTTCTTGCCTTTCTGCATGCTAGTTGAGAAGGGCTGAGGAAAGACCCATATTCAGAAGTGGACTTGGAAGAGTCAGAAGAGGAGCCTATAAAAGAGTCTTCCACAGATTCCTCAGTGGAGTGATGAGTAGAGTCATCTGCTGAAGAATCATCAGCTTGGGTAGGTTTGTGAACATTGAGAGGGCTGACAGACAGAGGGATAGAGGAGTGAAGAGACAAGTCAGGCATGATGATGAAGGGGGAAGCTTGATTTGGGTAAGATGGTATGTCAGTATCAAGAGGAGTAGGAGAAGCAGCCACAGTGTCAGCTGAAGAAAGAATTATTGCAGCTGAAGGATCGGCTGGATGGATAGGAGCAGCTGACACAGTAGGGATAGGTGGATGAACAATATCAGTCAAGGGGGGAATTAGAATGAGAGGAGTGACTGACACAACCGGGGTTGAAATAGGTGTGGCTGACATTGCTGGAGTGACTGACATAGCAATGGCTGACACTAGGATGGATATTGGTGTGACTGACACTGGGATTGATGCAGGAAGAGGAACAGTGACTGGTAGAATTGATGGGGAGGCTGTAACAATAGGAGTAAATGAAGGAAGGGATATGGGTTGAAGAGTGCAGGTAAATGTGGGTGTTGGTTCAGCTGAGGTAGAGACTGGTAAAACTGTGGATGAGACAGCAAATGGGACTGAAGATGGAATTACATGAGGAATAGTGGGAATGGATTCTGAGATTAAAGGGGCAGGATTACTAGTAAAGGCATCTGGAAAAGCAATACTCATAGAAGCTCCTCCTGGCATGGAGGCCATCTGTCTGTGTAACTCTATGTAGGCTTGGTTTGCAGCATTGACTGTATCTTGTACATATTTGTTGACTGCCCTTTGGATTCTAGCTAGTTTGGCTGGCTCAATAGAGGGTTGTTCCCAATCTTGGTTAATTTCCTCATCTTCAGGCAAGGCAGACGCCTACAAGGAATGGATCATTGTGGGGAAGGGCTGGCAGGTCATGCACTTTGTTGTATATAGTCCAGGCTAAGAAAATGAGCTCATCTTGAACAAATCTATCATTAGAGAGATAGAATCTATTCCAAAGCAGGGGTAGAGGGTCAACGTATTTCCCATAATTAGCCACTAGGTCTTCTTGGCTCAGATTTGGAGTGACTGGATAAAGTACATAAGGTCTTATTTTAAGGTTATGGTCAATGTACTTTATGGGGTTAACAGGTGGTTTTTCAGTTTTCTTCTCCTCATGAAAAGAGAGGAGAAACTGAACAAAATATGGAAGATGGTCAATTGGGAATACCCAATTAGGTGGGATAGGAACAGGATTTGCCTGATAGTATGAGTGTCTAGGATGGAAAGTGGGATTCCTGATAGGGGGAAGAACTTGATTGGGGTAGTGTTGGGAGACCTAGGATTGGAGGCTGGAGAAACTGGTACATGATCAGTTATGGGAGCAGCAGGTGTTGGGGAGAAAGGAACGAAGTTACCTGGGTTTAACTCAGGATTTCGTCTATGTCTTTTAGGAGCAAGATCAGCTGCCAAAGTCAGTCTCCTCTTTCTTGTTTGCCTTCTTTGAGAGACATCAGCTGCTTCCTCATCAGCTAGCTGATCAACATCAGTTGGTTGAACATCTTCAGCTGGCTGACCAGTTCTTGGCTGACCTCATGCTGGCTGACCACTTGGCTGACCTCTTGCTAGCTGACCACTTGGCTGATCAATTTCAGTTCTTGAGCAACGTCGGTGGCGACTAGATAAACAAATTGTAAGAGCTTGGGTCCTTGTTCTCCTTGGTCTTCTGCCTGTTTGGGCTGTGGAAATTTCCTGACCAAAGCGGCTTGAAACATTTGCCCGCTTGATGTCAGCTGCTACATACTTCTTTACCTTAACCGGTTCTAGGTCACCAATTTTGAAGAGTTGATCTTTGAAGAAATTTGGGGAGTGAATGAAGAAGCGATTGATGATCAGATGATGGGTAAGCCGTGGGTTCCCTGTAGCCATATTCTCCTTGTACTTGGCTATATTGATCTTCACACATTCAACCAGAACTGCTCCCCAGTTCATTTCACAGTTTTCCACAATAGCTTCCATAAGAAATAGCTGGGCTTCCGTAATCTTGTCATGCCCTCCAGATTTGATAATGAGGCACTTGTCCAGAACAGTAGCCAGGGCGTAGTGAAGGGGGGTAAATCTGTGCTTGTGCCTATCAAAAGCAAGTTCAATGGGTACTTCACCTCTCATAGTGATCCATCCTGCTCGTTGAGTTTCGTCTGGAATGGTGTAAGTGGTTGAGCCATCATCGTACAGATCCGGAAAGGCAACTGTTATAGATTCAGAGTCAAAAACTATGGGGACTCCTCTGATGGTGCCGGTGAGAGAGAAGGGATCAGCTGGGTTTTCTTCCATAGCCATGAAGAACTCCTCAGTCAGCTGGCAACTATAAGTGCATATGTTGAAGGATAATAGAGGCATTAACCCAGAAGCTGTAATAAGGTGAATAAGCTCGAGCCCTATTGGTTCTTCATTTAGCAAGACAACATCCAAGAGACATCCGACTGCAGTGTTAGAAGCCATTTTCCAGAAGAGTTTTTAGGGTTTGAAAAAGAGAGGGTTTGAAAGAGAAGAGGTTTTAGAGAGAGAGAGAGAGTGAGGAATGAAAATGAAGAGAATGTGTTTTTAAATATAAAAGGGATAAGTACGGATGCTTATAAGAGTGAGTGAGTTTTAAAAGTGAAGATATGGAGTGTAGTGATAAAGTACACAGAATTTTGGTTTTTGTGATAAAAAGGGTGATTTATGACAGGGAGTTATTATCACAATGATGAGCCGTTTTTGTGTATACACGTCACTTCAACTGCCAGAGTTGGTGGGATAGTGGAAAGGTCAATTTGGCTTTTCAAAGAAGCTTTGCGAGTTCCAAGGAGGAATAACAAGGCGGGAAATAAATAAGGGAATTTATAAATATTTTTAGAGTAAATCTTAACTGAGATACGATCAGCTTTGACTTAAGGCTCAGAGGCTACCTGGACAGTGACTATAATGTCAGTCACTGTGTAGAGAGTAGAGATTTTTCTGCGGATCATGTTTTGTTAACTTATGAGATGTCAGCTGTGAATATGTGTCAGCTACTGGCTGACCAATCTTTGTAATGTCAGTCAAGAATTTTGAATCTCAGCACGGTTCCAACCAGAAGTGAAGATTCATTTTTGTCAGCTGGACAAGACTTGGCTGATCAAGCAAAATTTCAATGCTGAAGAACTTCATGCGTCAGCCGCTGGCTGACCAATTTTGACTATCTTCATAATGTTAGTCATCACTTAGAAGAGTAAAGTTAGGAGACTGGAGAGTGTCAGCTGATGTAATTTTTGACAGCTAGTGGGGTATCAACTGACAAACTGAAGAATGCTAATATCCTGCAAGGATTAGAAATTCAAAGTACCTTTCTATGACATTATAAGCATTCCTAATTCTCCTCTTAGAAATTCAAATCTATCAGATTTTAGAGCTTTTGTAAAAATGTCAGCTAATTGAAATTCAGTAGGAACATATTCTAGCTGAACATTACCTTTTTCAACATGATCTTTTAAGAAGTGATATCTAATGTCTATATGTTTGGTTTTAGAATGCATAACAGGATTTTTAGAGACAGAAATAGCAGAAGTATTATCACAATAAATAGGACATGTTCCCATTGGCATTTCATAGTCCAATAATTGTTGTTTCATGCAAAGGATTTGAGAGCAATAGCTTCCAGCAGCAATATATTCAGCTTCTGTAGTTGAGGTGGAAACTGAGGTTTGCTTTTTTGCATGCCCAAGATATCAGTCTGTTTCCAAGGAACAAACATGTTCCACTGGTGCTTTTTCTGTTCACTCTACAAGCTGCAAGGTCAGCATCTGAATATCCAATCAAATTAAAAGAAGAGTCTCTGGGATACCAAATGCCAAATTTTTCAGTGTCAATCAAATATCTAATAATTCTTTTTGCAGCAATCATATGAGATTCCTTTGGATTAGCTTGAAAACGAGCACATATACACACAACAAACATGATGTCTGGCCTACTAGCAGTTAAATAGAGAAGAGATCCAACTATACCTCTGTACTCAGTTGTATTTTTTTTAAAGAAGCATGGGCGGCACCCTGCGGAATTTTATTAAAATAAAATAAGACATACAAACTTGAGGGGGCAACCAGCCTTGCCCTTATAAATGGGAGGACGGAGGAGCCTGACCTCGAAAAGGAAATACAGACAAACACACTAAGATATCCAAAATAAAGCTATCCATGAAATTAACTTTGACGAAATGTAAATAAACCCAAAGCATCTTGTTGAAGCGCACGGCGAACCTCGCCTGAAAGCTGAATCACTGATGTAAAAAGCTGATCACTCCTAGAGCATGTGCAAGATCTGCTAATCTATCGGCCACTGCATTCCCCTCCTGATAAATGTGGTGTACCTCATAATTTTCCAAAAGACTAAGGCACCGGCGTAGATCATAAATAAAGAGCCAGGGACAGCCTGTCGTACCCTTAATGGCTGAAGCAACCACTAAAGAATCCACTTCCACTATAACCTTCTCATAGTTCATATCACGACATAAAGTCAAACCATCATAAAGAGCCCGAAATTCCGCATTCGTATTAGTCCCATGCCCATAAAATCTAAAGTAACCACAAAGTAAGAAACCACTAGAGTCTCGAATAACACCTCCTCCAGTTGTATTAACTGGTTTACCTTTTTCATCAGTGACCAAGTGACATTCAACTCCCATTGGAGTGTTTGCTGAATTTGTTTATTGAAGATTGTATTTCTTGATTAGCTCTCTTGTGTATTTTGATTGATGGATAAAAATTCCTTCTTCAGTTTGCTTAATTTGCAAACCTAGAAAGTAAGTGAGTTCTCCCATCATGCTCATCTCAAATTTTCCTTTCATGAGATTCTCAAATCTTTTACACAAAACTTCATTAGTAGATCCAAAAATAATATCATCAACATAAATTTGAACTAGTAAGATATTACCTTTATGCTTTAAAGAGAAAAGAGTAGTATCGATTTTACCTCTTTGAAACCCTTTTTCCACGAGGAATTTGGATAAAGTTTCATACCATGCTCTTGGAGCTTGTTTTAGACCATAAAGAGTTTTTCTTAGCTTGTAAACATGGTCCTTCTTTTTGAGATCAAGAAAACCAGGAGGTTGCTCAAGAAATATTTGTTCTTGTAGATCTCCATTCAGAAATGCACTTTTTACATCCATTTGATATACCTTGAAGTCCTTGAAGGTTGCATAAGCAAGAAATAGTCTGATGGCTTCCAGTCTGGCCACAGGAGCAAATGTTTGATCATAGCCAATACCCTCCTCCTGTCTATAGCCTTGGGCTACTAATCTTGCTTTGTTCCTTGTAACATTTCCATCTTCATCCAACTTGTTTTTGAACACCCATTTAGTTCCAATGACTTGTTGATCTGAGGGTCTAGGCACAAGTTCCCAAACTTTACACCTTTCGTGTAAGACCCCGAACCTTCGTGTATTTGACTTTCTCGTTTTGCTTGTCGTTTAACCGTGACCTCACTTACTAAAATTGAGGAAAGAACCTTGATTTGTGTGAGAACCCAAATCCCTTTACATGTATAACATCATTATAACATGTTTATTGTATGTCTTAACATGTTAGAGACTTCATTTTATTTATATCATGCTTGCATTAAGTTGATTAAGAACATAGTAGAGTGATTGCCTTCCATGCAATGCATGCTTTGTTGTTAATGCTTTGAGTGTTCATCTTAGCATGTTAGCACTTAACTAAGTCCTATTGGAGTCTTAGCACCTTGCATATATGACTTATAATGTTCATCTTGATCATAGTATGCTTGGTTGAACGTTTAGAAGCTTTGTTGCTTCGTTTGAGTCTTAGGGTTTCTCGTGTTTGCCTTCGTTGCTTATATTGTTTGTGCTTTCAACTTGTGAGAAGTTCATTTAAGTTCTAGACCAAGTGTACTAGTATTTCTCATGCTTGCACAACCAATGTTCATAGATTTGTTGCATTTGGAAATAAGATGACCAACATATCACTTCACAGATTCAGTCCTGTTTTTGGGCGAACTTCGGGAAAATTATGGTATCAATATACTAAAGATAATTTTCTAAAAATTTATTATGTTTTACCTTAATATGTTAGGTTACTCCCTGTAAAATTTGGTAATTTTCCAAGGTGTCTAAGTACCTCATTTAGGTCTTGACTTACGGCTGTGCCAGAATTCTATTTTCAGGAAATCAGCTTATGTACTTGATTTTGTTGTAACTTTATTTTGATGAATATAAGTCCAAATTGAGTAATTTAAAATGGTAAAATATATTGTAATGAGTCTACGTTCAGAAAAATAAAAAATAACCTCATTTGGAGTTGTGAGCTATTTATGGTCGATTTTACAAGTTCGACTGTCCAGTAACAACAATCTGGAAATTGGTCTATTTTTCACACATACGGGATTTTTGCATAGTTTTGGCTTATGAACACAAAGACCTTGGCCCTTGGACGTCTTAAGTGACTTGAGCCTCCTTTGTTGACCCTAGTCCAACCTCTCTAAACCCTTGGATGAGTCCTTATCAAGGGCTTGCATCCCTTGGCCGATAGGAAGCCATATAACCTCCATCACTTGGATTATGGTTTTCTTGGGAAGTATATAAACCATTTTTCAGCCTTGGCAGCCATTTGTGATCACCAAGATTCAGATTTTCAGAGAGTAAACCTCCATTTTCGTCCATAGGAAGAACCCTAACTTGAGTGACCATTTGCCGGAGTTCCGGTGATCCGATCGGCGATCCGAGACAGCCGAATCAAAGGCCTTGCCCTCCTCTTCAACAATCCTTGGTTTGTTCTTCCTTCTAACCTTTATTCATAGGCTAAAGGTGAGTTCTCAATTCCCAGAAATTTCATGTCAAATATTATGACATGCCCCCTTCATTAATGTTGTTCTAATCATGCTTAGGATGATTTCTAGTGAAGTATAATCCTCCAATTTAACTTATGAAATGTGTGTAGGATTTTATGATTTCTATATGAAGTTATGATTTTGACTTTGTGAAAAACATGAATGTTGTTCCATATGTGCCTAGGATCAACTCTTGTGAAAGAATATGTTTCAATTGTAGGTTTAGCAAAATCGACAATTATAGGGTTTGAAACTCGGGATTTGGTTTATGGCTAGTCTAAGGTCATGAACGGCTTAGTTATTAAGTTCTAAATGAACGGAGAACATATAATTGAGCAATGGGATGCATTTAGTATCTATGCTCCACTTGGTTGAATTTTAGAAATGACTCACCGGAGTTGAGATGAGGGAGTTATTGAACAATACTGACTCCACATTCGATCCCTACGACGTTTGTAGTTCGTTAGACTAATGTATTAGTTTACGTTACTTTGGGATGAATTGAAATGCATGTTTGATATGTGTGCTTATAAGACTCAATCGAGTTCTTATGCTGTTTATATGATTGTGTGAAAGAAATGCATAATTGAGAGGATTTGGATTGGGGCTATCTTTAGTACTCTATACATGGAGTCTACTTGTATAAGTCGCTAGGATGACCATGTTGTTATCTAAGACTCAACGGTATGGTTTGACCTTACGGGTTATTATCGCTCTAGTGTTGCTTAAGTCTTTGACTACTATCGACTTTTGCGTTATTAAATGAGTTACTACTCTAGGAAGAGTTTAGTAAATGGCTTCATGATCCTAGACTAACGGAGTAGTCTTGGATAGTACATAATGGACTGATGGTTAAGTTGTGACTCTGCTGAATTTCATAAGTGAATATGGAATACTGTATATATTTTATATTATGACTAAATGCATGATTTCCTATATTGTCAAGAATTGATTATTCTACGTGTTTCTATGATATGACTTATGAGCATATTGAATGTATTTGCCTTCGTGCGATGCTCTACGCTAATGAATTGTGGTAAACTTGGATTCTACTATTAAGTGGAATTATGAATCAAAATTGAACTAAACTTGATTTCACAATAATCAACTTAGGCTTCCCTTATATAATTGACTTGGGACTTTAAACTAAGATTCCTAAATGGAACGAGAACCTTGCTATGCCTCGAACGAGAACATAGAAAAGAGTCTTAGAACACATATAGTGTTCAAACTCTATTTGGTTGGAATTGTAGTAAAGACTCAACGGAGTCGAGTTAAGGAACAATTGAACCTAACGAGGATCGTGGTGAGATCCTATGATAATTATATTCTATTTGACTAGATTACAAGCTTTTGGGACTTGAATCGAATAGAGTGAACAACTTGACACTTATGATTTAGAGACTTAAATGAGCTCCTATTGTGGTTTTGTGATTATTGTAACAATGTGCATAATCGTATGAGTTTAGTAGATCATTATATCTACTTGAGAATTAGAAAGTAAACATCTACTTGTGCATTGCATATAAATCCAGCTGGCATTACTTGAGTTTTCATGTTGAAGGTGGGACGATGCATTGTCTTCACGAATTATGGGATTCGTGGTTGCAATGTATCGCCGCATCGATTCGGTTTTCACACACCCTCCACCGCTAGCTACGGGGGAAGTAGCCCCTTTGTCGTAACCAATTGAGCACATTGGCTAGTGCTATTTTCCTCGAGTAGAGCTCGCACTTGAGAAGAGAGCTTCGCACTTTGATACCCGAACACGGTATCACCGGCACGATATGATTAATCAGCTTGTGATTGCAGGAGCAATACGAAAAAGTGATTTGGTATCTTCTCTATCCTTTATGTGGCTTACTATGGGCAGTTATGTGATAACAAAGTGTTAGTGAACATGAGATCTTATTGACCATGTTTGTGTTGGTAGATGTTATATGGAAGACTTGAAATGTGTATATAGATATGCACACTTATGCATGATGATTATATGGGAGATTTGATATGTATATATAGAGATATACATACTGATATAGGTGTATATATAAATATGCACCCTTACACGTGGTAATAATGTGAATAGCTTGATTTGTATATATAATGATATGTATACTTGCATATGATGTTTTGTGGGAACTACCTTCTAATTCATTTGATTTGTGTTTGAACAGGAATTACACCCCGGTTCATTTGGACGGTTTAGTAAGTAAGAAGAAATGGATATCTTGTGGAGTATCGAAACGATACGACGCCTTCACGGGTTTTTTCTCTCATTTATAAAATGACACCATGGTTATGTTTATGTTACATAATTATATGTTGCATATATATTGTAGTATCGCATCGGGTCATTATGACTCATCCCGCACTTGTTTCTAGTTGCAAGAATCGATAGCCGCACCGAGGTCGAGTAGATCGTGATCGTAGCGCTGGGCGCAAATGGTCGATAGATCGAGATTAGATCGTGTGGTTCGTGTTTGTAGCAAGCTAACTTTCCCGAGTAGCGCCTTGTGAGTCCTGTTTTATAGCATTATCATTGATGTCATGTACTTTGTTATTCTTGTGAGGTCGACTTTTGTAAAGTTATTTAGACTTTACTGGGTAGAATACTTGAGTATTCGTATTGGTTCTTTCTTGGGCCGGCGATTTATTTTGTCGTGCCTAGTTCGTGGTTTTCGTATTTATTTCCGCTTGTCTCCTGCACGCACCGTAGCTTTGGGGAATTTCCTTATTCTAATTTTTATAGTTGTTGGTTGACCTTTCCTATGCTTTAGCCGTTAGGGTATTTGTTATTTCAGTTGGTTCTTTGTTGAAACGCCGGCACTGAGTGCCGATGGTTTGTTCGGGCGTCTCGCAATGTTATGTTGCTGACGCGAGTTTTGTTTCTCATCCTTTGAGAGATAATGTCTCACTTGGTTTCATTGGCGTTGGTTTCGAGCTTCATGCTTGGGACTTCTTTCCTTATTGCTTCCGCTGATTCGATTTTTGAAATACCGTATTTTAGTGCGGCTTTATGTTCATGTTTAGAGCGTGTTAGCTCGACTGTTCGACTTGCACTACTGTTTAACAAGTGCTTGTCCTTTTCTTATGTTAGTTCCAGCGGCACGACCTTGGGATTTCGTGTTGGAATCCGGGTCGGGTCATTACATTTCGAACTGATTTAGCTCTTCTTGCATGGCCTCAATTCATTGAGGGTCTTCTAAAGCTTCATCAACCTTTTTGGGTTCAATGGAAGAGACAAAACCATGTGAATTAAGAGTTTCATTTCTGGAGCTGCTTCTAGTTCTTAGGCCAGCAAATGGATCTCCAATGATGTTTGAAACTGGATGATGTCTGGCTTCCCTAATTTCTTTAGGAAGATTTGAAGGAGGTTCAGTTTGTAAAGGTGGAGAAGGAGGAATGTCAACTGACTGAATAGTTTCAGAACCAAGTATGTCACCGACCGATCAATCCGTGACAGATTTGGATTGTCACCGGTAAAAGTTGTCACTTTGTCAAGCTCATTTTGAATATCTAAGGTTATAGTTGGAGGATCAGAAGATGAGGGATTATTTTGAGTTGAACCAGCATTGTTTCCTGTCTCAAAAATCTCAAAATGATTAGTAACATCAGGAGCCTTAGAAGACTCAAATAAATTGGATTCATCAAAAGTAGCATGCATAGATTCAACAATTACTTGAGTTTTTCTATTATAAATTCTGTAAGCTTTACTATGCTTAGCATAACCAACAAAAATACCTTCATCAGTTTTTTCATCAAATTTACCTCTGTAATCACCACCATTGTAGTGAATGAAGCATTTGCACCCAAATTTTTTTAAAGAAAGCAATGTTAGGTGTTCTACCTCTCCATATTTCATAGGGAGTCTTACCATGAAACTTGTTTATAAGAGATATGTTTTGAGTAAAACATGTTGTGTTGACAGCTTCTGCCCAAAAATATTTTGGCAATTTTGCTTCAGCTAACATTGTTTTACCTGCTTCAATCAGTGTCCTGTTTTTCCTTTCAGCTATCCCATTTTGTTGAGGTGTTCTAACTGCTGAAAAATTATGATCAATTCCATGATCATCACAGTATGTATCCATGCCAAGGTTCTTGAATTCTGTACCATTATTAGATCTCACACTCATAATCTCACATCCCTTCTGAGTTTGAAGATTTCTGAATAGGGAAGTGAGAATGCTATAAGTTTCATCCTTGGATTGCATCATTTCAACCCATGTATACCTGGAGTAATCATCCACAACAACCATAGTATACATGTTTCCTCCCAAACTTGCAGTTGTAATGGGACCAAATAAATCCATATGAAGAAGTTCAAGAATTCTTTTGGTTGAAAGACATGGTTTTGGTTTGAAAGAAGCTTTTGTTATTTTTCCTAAAATGCAATCATCACATTTTTTGTCAGTAGGAAAATTTATGGATGGCAAACCTTTCACCAAATCTCCTTTTGAAAGTTTTGAAAGATATTTAAAGTTTAAATGTGAAAGTCTTTTGTGCCAAAGCCAAGAAGTTTTTGAAGTATTATTTGCTACTAAACAAATTTGAGTACTGATTTCTAAGGAGAGTAAATCAATAGCAAAAACCTTTCTTTTTCTAGAACCAGTGAGTAAGACTTCATTTGTGATGTTGTTTTTGATAAAACAATGTGTAGAAGAGAAAGAGCAGCTCATACCTTTATCACAGAATTGTGAGATACTTAAGAGATTGTGTTTCAAACCTTGTACCAATGAGATATTTACAATTTTTACAGATCATCTGATAATGGATCCATAACCTATTGTCTTCCCTTTTGAGTTGTCTCCAAAAATGACAGAAGGTCCTTTTGCTGCAATAATGTCAGTAAGAAGTTCAGCTGACCCAGTGATGTGTCTGGAGCATCCACTGTCTAATATCAATATGTCAATTGATTGATCATCTGCCATTAAACATACCTAAAATATGAATATTTAAATCATGGTACCCTCTATACTTTTGGGTCCAAAAGGTTAGTTTTCTTAGGTAGCTGATCGATGTATTTTATACATCGATTTTATATACTTCTATGACTTAAATTATGCTATTTCACGAGGCTTTTGGTTACTAATATATGTTTTCGGTGAGTTTTATAAGTTTCAGGTTAATTGTGAAAATACGCGAAACTCCAGGGTTTTAAGTGCAAATTTCAAGAAGGGCCAAAAGGAAAATTGAAGAAACAATGAAAGTCGACATGGACACCTTGCGGGCGCAAGGTGCCTCGCACTCGACCGCAAGGTAGGCGACGGTCCTCGAGCCAGAACCAAGAAATCAAAGCCACCTATCGAGACCTTGCGGACGCAGTAAAGACCTTGCGATCGCAAGGTGGTCGAAATGCGCAAAGTCGGATTTTCACACAGTCATTCGATCCAATTACAACTCCCGAGTATATATAGAAGCCAGATGCCGAGCCAAAGCATAAGGAGGACGGCTGGAAGCTCTCTTTTCATAGTTTTTAGGTAGTTTTAGATTGTATAACATAGTTAGATCCTGTAATTCCAAGTATTGAAGATCAAATCATGTATCCGATCATCTCCATGTGCTGTTCATTGTCTATGATGAACTAAATCATCCATAATCTAGGAGGTGGGAGGTAACTTGTATCGAATTTATGTTTTGATTCTTATATATATGTCTATTCAATGCTTGTTGATTGTGTTGTTTATCAACCCCTATATTATTTTGCTTTGAACAAATGAATGTAATCGCAAATAATAAAGGCTTAGAGGTGCGGATAACTGCATGACCAAGTGCATATGTCGTACACTGGCTCACCAACACAATAAATTGGACCTATCGATGCACGAGAGTGATAAGTTAGGACCAGGTTCTTACATGATCTAGGTGACAGATAGATCATAAATCTAGGTGACAACTAGATTAATGCCTTCTGTGCTTAGGATATAGAATGGATGAATTTTATGGGGATGGAGGCTGAACCAATTGTTCAACAGACTATATCTATTTTTAGTGAACGAACCCAAGACATTGAATGACATTATTATGAATTGAACATAAAGGAGATATAAGTGAAACTCAGAATCCTAGATTGCCACCCACCATAAGATCTTCATATCTGGTATTACTGTCTAATTAGTAAAACATCTATAAATAGTAGTTTAGAGTAGAATTAAACATAAAACCCCCCTTAGGTTAATAATTTGCTATCAATAATTGCACTGTTCGTGATCACTTGTCTTTGTGGGTTCGACCCTTGCTTCCAATACTATTCTATAATAGTCTTGTTCACTTGCAAGGAAAAAGATTAATTAAAACATCGATCAGTAGCCAAACCTGCCTGAAATTAGGCATCTTGACTCTGTCAGTAGGTTTAAATCTAAACAGACATTCATGAGACTGATGACCAAAAGTAGAACAAATATTACACTTGTGATAACCAGGTTTATCAGTCATTTGAGGTGAATTTTTTTGTTCCTTTTGACTCAGCTTAGAAGTCTTAGCAGCAACAAAATTTATTGGCTTGAACTTGTCAGTTGTCTTTCGTCTGAAACCTCCTCTTTTGTCAGCTGTTGCACTGGCTGACAAATTTTGAGGCTTGTAACTAGAAGACTGACAACTGCCATTGTTCAGCTTATCCCTTTTGTTATTGGACTTCTTAAGCTGATTCATGTTTTTTGGATATTTGAATGGCACAGCATTATAGACTAATCCCTTGTCCTTTTTGAGCAGAATCTTAGGTCCACCATTTGATTGTCTGATCTCACAGTTTCCATCATCCATTGAATATCCAAGACCATGTTGGTCTTCATGACTTTTCTGTTGACTGATGATGGTTTCAACAACAGCTTTTGACTTTGAGTAAGTATCAACAACATTTGTCAGTCGAAGATTTCTTTCTACGAGGTCAGCAATCTGGGAATTCGAGATTTTTGCTTGAATTTCATGTTTTTCATTGATGCTTTTAAGTTGCAGCAATTCTTTTTGCTGAACTTTGTAAAGCTCATTGATCTTTTGAAGCTTACAGTTTTCTTCAGAAATTCTTTTAAAATCACCAGATAAAGAAACATGGATTCTTTTAAGTGTTTCAAACTTGGAATACATTTCTTGCATTTATTCCAGTAAATCATCAACACTTGAGTCAGTAACCTTCTCATCCTGCCTTTTTGACATATTGCTTATTTTGATGTCAGCAGTCCTTAAAGAAGTTGACTTGACTTTTCTTTCTGGCTGACTTATGATTCCTTGTCCATAAAAACCAATTCCTATTTTCTTAACCACAAACTGATCAGGTTTGATGACCTTTGTCAGCTTGCGGTTTTCAATAGGTGAGCTTGGCAGCTCATTATCAGACTCATTTGAATATTTTGGACTAGGAAACTCATTCTCTGAATCATATATAGCTGGTTCTGCAACAAGACACATATTTGCTTCTTGCTCAAAATCAGTAGATTCATCTTCAGAATCTGTCTCAATCCATGTTGCAAGATTTTGATCTTCATCAACCAAACCCTTTTGTTTTTCAAAATTTCTAGGAGCTCTTTTATAATACTCATTTTTTGTAAAAGGACAGTTTTAAGCAAAATGACTAGGTTTTCTACAATTGAAGCACAACAATTTTTCTTTCTCAACCTTATCTTCATTTGTTTTGAAGAAGTTTGAAGTAGAAGGTCTTTGGAAGCTTGAGGAAGGTTTTTGAGGATTTGAGGAAGACTTTTGAAAATTTGCAGAAGATTTTTGAAAGTTCTTTTTAAAAGATTTATACTTTCTAAATTGTCTAGCAAAAGCAGAAAATTCATCTTCATCAAAGTCATCATCCGACAGAGATGTAGAAGTTTTGAGTGTCTCTTCTTCAGCTTGAAGAGATATACCTTTAAAGTTTTTCTCAATTTCTTGAGCTTTGAGAACTTCCTTTTCATAGATTTTTAGACTTGCAACAAGACTACGTATATGAGTTTTGTTCAAGTCTCTTGCTTCCTTTATGGCAGTGACATTAGCATGCCATTTACTTCCCAAGCTACTAAGAAAACGCATATTCAAATCTTTCATACTATAGACTTTACCAAGAGAGGAACATCTATTACTTACCTCGAGAAATTTATCGTAGGCACTCTTTAATGATTCTTTTGGGTCCTTCTTGAAGGCATCAAACTCTTGTATACAGTCATAGAGTTTGTTGTCCTTGGTGTTTTGGTCTCCTTCCACATATTCAACAAGAGCATCCCAAATTTCTTTAGGCTGAGCTACATCATCGTGAAGTTTTCAACAGGAGCTTGATAGAATATGTACAACCACTAGCATCCAATCCATCGATAATTTTATCTTCCTCGATCCATTCACGATTGAGGCTTGAGGACATATTCTTCATCTACAGGAGCAAGAGGGTTTATGGTGTCATCATCTGCAGTAGAAGATTAACCAACTTTAGTATTAATTTTCATAGGTTGCATATGACCACCTCTTACACATTCCATTAATCGTTTATTTATATTGTTCATATATCTTGTAATTCTTCCCTTCCAAATATCAAAGTGATCTTCATCAAAAATGGGTAGTTGAGTAACATTGTTTGATTGAAAAGCTTTTAGAGTTGCCATGATCGAGCTTTCAAGCTGTTAGGCTTGGAAAAAATAATAATATTTCAAAAAGAAGGCTTTGATACCATTTGTAAGTCCAGTTGGCAACAAACAAGGCTAGAGGGGGGGGGGTGAATAGCATTTTAAAAACTTTGAGGGTTGACTTGTAAAACTTTATAAGTTGGCAGCAGAAAATTGGTTTTTGTCAGTCAACTGATATTGGTCAGCTGGCTGAAGCTTTTAAAATAACTCAAGCTGATGAAAGTTGGTCAGCTGGCTGACACAACTGTTTTCAAAGAAATTTGCTTTTAAGGTAGATCACTGAATACAAGAAAGAAACTAAAAAACAATTTACCAGAACAACTAAGTAAACAATTATGTAAGTAACTGGCTGACACTTAAGCAGTTGAAAGCTTCTTAAGTGTTAGGTCAGTTTGCAAGAGTAGAGATAATAACTGACAAATCAATTGAGGTGGTTCACGTAAAAGCGCTACGTCCACTACCAAGTTGGTCAGACTTGGATTTTTGAAGTGCACTAATTTTATTAAAATCTAGTTGATCTTTAATGGATCGTTGTACAACAAAAGACCGGTGTTTATGGAGAATGATTGAGTAACAATCAAACTCGTGAGACAAAGACGATTTCAAAATTTTGTAGAAATGGATCACTTTGTTTAAACAATAACTAGAAAGAAAATATTCAAGAGAGAGATTATCTAGCTAAAGTTTAAAGAAGACTAAGGCACAGAGAGATTTCTTTTTAGGTTAGAATGCTTCAGACTTCTATGTCTTCAAAAATGCTTCCAGTGGGTATTTATAGATGAACTTGAAGAGTAACCCGTTAGGAACACATTTGAATTTGAAAATGTGTTTGGCGAGTATATGTATCTTCACAAGGGGACAGACTGTTGGAAGATTATCTTACTGAGCATCTACCAAAGGCACAAAATGAGAATGTGTCGATTATCCGGTAAATGTTCAAGCAAATGAGGAAAACTAAACGACACTAAAAGCGTTATGGTCAGTTGAACAAATGCCGACAAAAAGAATTTTGAGCTGACGAAATATTTTAAAGCTTTGGTGACAAAGTGGAATGATTTTAAGCAAATTTTACTTGTAGATTGAACACAATTTATTAGTATAGAACTTTGCCTTAGAATAGTTTTTAGACTTCTGTGTTCAATGAAGATTTCAAATGAAGGCTTCACCTGAAGACTTCATACAACATCCATCCAGCAGCATCTTGTCTGCACTTATTTAAGCATGACGTGTCAAATATCAAGCTTTTAGTGGATTAATTAAATTCAACCTTTATCGCTTGAATTTGATTTAAATCAATCTTCTATCAACACTTGACTTCTCGTGACACGCCTGTCTGCCTTTTCTCCGAAAAGCATGAAGACTTTCGCCTCCCGAAAAGTGATGCAGCAGTGAATAAACCGACACAATGCATCGTACCAACTATTGCAAGTCTACAACTCTGATCAAGCCACCGCTAGTTGTCTGCAAGAATCCTCTTCCATTCCCGCAAGTATCGCTGAAGATCGAAATCTAAAATCAGCCTCCATGCATTTAATGCATTCAACCTAATAGAGATGTTACTATCTTCGCCTTTCTCCAACGATCTCAAGAATGCCCGCTATAAATATCGGCCATTAAAGTCCGAAGGAAACAATGCTCAATCTTCCCAACAACATCAAGCTTTATACATTCGCATTCAAGAGATCATAAACCCGATCAACGAAGTCCCAACAACAACAAGAAGATCTGCATCAACATTTAATCTTTTGCTTCTTATTGTTGTTTATTCCGCACATCAATATTCTGCTTTTGTCCGTATATTCACTCCCAACCCCCAAACACAAGTCAAATATTTTGTACACGATCCATTGACTTCTTTGTAATAAACTAGTGGAAAACATAAGGCACATTTAAATCCAAGGTTGACCGCCTTGGTGGTGGACGTAGCACCTTTATAGTGTAACCATCTCAAAATACTTGTGTTCTTTCCTTACTCGTTGCTTACCG
>CM028382.1:35373789-35395916 GCA_013146195.2 Codonopsis lanceolata
TTCCCAACCAGCATCTTTCCCATTCTGGTCTATCCAGGTCTGAAACATAAGATAGGTTTCAATCTCCTTACGCACAAAATAACCATTTAAGGTTTTTCGATAGGGCGGAGAGGGGATATTCATATGAAAGCTGTTTCATTTTCTTTTCTTACGTTGCTTCATGATCGCTGCTACCAAAGTAGGCGTGTATCCTAGACCGAAAGAGGGATATTCCTTTAAGTTCATCTTGACTAAATTAACTAGCCCTTGCTTGATTTACTTGCCAAGACCTAGACCGAGCATATAATTCATTTTCGGAACATGTTTAAAGGGACCATGTTTCCTAGGGAGGTAACTTTCTTACCAATGATGTCGGTTTCGGCCAAATTCAATGGCGTTGACCACGCTTGGGGGATAACCTCAAAGCCAGGAAAATACCGGTGTCTTCATGTTCTATCTCGAGGATTGGGACATCCTCGCTTTCCTTATTTTCCACGATCTTGTCGGAGGAATGATTACTATATGATCATCGTGGATGAATTTGACACGCCGGTGTAATGAAGAGGCTACCCCTTTACCCCATGAATCCAGGCGTCCCCAACAACAAGCTAAAGGTGGCCGGTATATCTGGGACTTGGAACTCAAGCGGCATGTTTAAGGGCCCAATGACAGTTAACATTAAAGTGACTACCCCAAGACACGTCGACCGTGTTGTCGTATGCCTTAACTGCTCATGAGGAAGGAGTGAGTTCTCGATATTTTTATCCCCGCTTGGCTAGTGTAATCTTTGCAGGACATACATTCGGTGAAGACCCGTTATCTATCAAAACTCGGGGAACCCGTTTCTCCAAAATTCCCAGGTGATGTGAAGAGCATCAATGTGGTTAGTTCCTTCCTTTGGCGAGGTCTAGATCGGTAAACATTATCACGTTCCCAAAATGAATGTTCCAGATCATCGAGTAAAGCTTCGTTGGGGGAGGTTTCAATGGACCGCGGCCGCGGCTTAGACTTAGCCAACAGACTGCGGTGTATCACGGTGGGTCTTGGAAGCACTGATAAGCCCCGGATGGAAATGTTGGCTTTGACAAGTTTTCTTCATCGAGCTAATAAGGAATCTTCCACCGTTTTAGCGATATACTGTTATTTGATCCTTTCGGAATGGTCACCTTTTTCGAGTGGTGGTAGGCTCGGCCAGATCGGGTAAGGTGGCTAACATCTCCACCAACCCAGTGGCTTTCTCAATGTTGGTGTTTTGGCTACCAAGGATGGTGTCCCAAGAGAGCATATTACGCTAAGCTCTTTTATGGATAAGGGTGGAGGAATAGGAATGAGGATATATGGAAGTGGGTGTTTATTTATTTCAAACTTGGGCACGGAAGGATTTTCATCTACCTCAATCATATTGATTTGAGGTAGAGGGTTATTGACTACATTTGAGGTGCAGGGTGGAGGCTTTTCAATAACCTTGTCATCTATTAGGTCTGGATAGCATGTTTGAGGGTGTAACATCGTCGGTGAGGTGACCATTGGAGCGATGATATTCACGATCGGGCATGGTTCCAAGTTACGGCGAGGATCGGTGGCTTATAATTTTCTAATGGCTTCAACACTCCTTGTGCCATTAGCCCCAAGTAGTATCCGCAGGCTGGGGAGCTTGCGGTTCATCAAAATCGGTTTTCACATTCGATTTACAAGTTTCGGCCGGGCCATTATTTGCTCCCATTGTATTGTGAGACCGTCGACCCATAATACCATGGAGCGAGCTATAATTTTGGGTAGAAAATGGGGTTGAGGCATTCCCTACCATATTAATTTGGGCTGAGTGCGGTTGTCTTTCCTTTGGAGTACGGAAAGAAGCTGGAAGGCGTATTGGTTTTTAGTTGGCGGTCAGTATATCGTCATCAATACGGGCTCCTATCTCCACTATTTCTTTGAAATTAGTGCAGAGGAGGTACCGCATGTGTTCGAGGTAAATGGGTTGAAGGTTTTTGATGAACATCAGGCATGACTTCGGTAGGATCGTCTGCATCAAGGTGCATGCCAACTTTCTCTTCCACATTGCAAACTTCGGCGCGAGGTTTCTTTTTCGTTGGGTGCACGATTCAAGGTCCCTCTATTTTCGGGGTTGGTATTATCTTTGTATCTTTCGAGGAATGCTTCGGCTATCTGGTCCCAAGTGTTCATGGTACTGCTATCAGACAGCATTAACCATTGTTTGGCAGCTCCTACCAGGGTGAGGTGAAAATTGGAAGCCATAGCTTCAAAGCTAGCTCCAGTATTTGCATCTTAGGTGGAATAAGATCTTAAATGGGATATGGGGCATCCAGTCCCGTCAAACTTTTCTATGTCGGGCATTTTGAATTTTGAGGGAAGTATTGCTGATGGTTGCAATGTTAGGGCCCGAGTAGAAAATTCCCCTTTATTGAGGAGTTTAAGCATCATGGCCTTCATATTTTCCATGTCGGCCTCCATTTTGGTGGCTGGGGGAGTTGGTTTTTGGTATATCTTGTTTGGATTTGGGAAGAATTTGGTTATTTTAAGTTGAAGGTAGGGATTTTGGGTGGTGGGTTTTGGGCCGGTGTATGGGATGGGTTAATGGAATTTGGGCATTATAAGGATTAAATTTGGATATGGGTATTGGGTTGGATAAAGGTCTTGGGTTATTGGGTTTTGGATGATATAGGGATTTTGGATTGGTGGGTTTTGGGTAGTATATGGATTCTGGATTGGTGGGTTTTGGGTGGCTTCAGCCGGGCGACCAGGATCATTAGGAGGTAAACATGTGGTAACTTGGCCTGGCGGGTTAAAGCTTTTTGGGTCCATGTGTGGGCTATTTAGGAGTGGGTTAGTCATAGGAAAAGGAAGGTCATTTGGGTTCTGGGTGTTTGGGAGAATATATTGTGGATAAGGCGGATAAGGGTAGATATTTGGGTAATAGGGACTTGGTGGAGGATTGGGATTTGGGATAATGGTAGTATTTGGTGGGTTGGTGTTTGGCTGGGGAGTTGGGTTAGGAAGCACCTGAGATGTGGATGCTTCTTGGGGAATAGTAGGAGAAGAATTCACCTCACCACTGGACTTTAGACTCTGTACCAGACTAGCCATCTGACTCATCGCTGCACCCAACCTTTGGTCAAACCATTCTTGCATTCTTGGGAGGCGGAGCATATCTGGAGCCCACGAACTGTACCCATGGCATTGTTCACTTTCTTACGCCATCTTTGCTCGGATCTATTTCAGAAGCGATTACGCCCTCGTCGATCTGGCCCGATACCCTACGATCGATTTACGTACTATCTTCCCGAATCAACCGGCCAGTGCTATCTCTGCGTTTCCAAATTCGGGCCAGGTCTCTGAGGAAAATGGGGGTTTGGTAGGTATCAGAAGGTTGAATGGAGGCTATATGGGCTTGAAGTACAGCGTGCCTTTTTATTAGTATTTTATTATTAATTTATTATTTGCATTCCCTACAATTGACCGGATAAGCACCTGCTTTATTTTGACGGTCTCAGGACTTTTCCTGGAATAGTGGATTCTTTCTCCAGAGTATAGGACCAACGTATTCCACACGCTTCGACTCCCAGGAATTTGGGTGGTCCCAGGCGAAGGGCCTATACTCTTTCCAGGATCCACCATTCGAAATGGTCTAGGTCGAGCATTTGAGAATTATAAGTCAGCCCCTGTTTGTTATTTATTGTCTATATTTTTTTTTTTGTGCGCACTTACTATGTATTTTTTTTTTGAACTTGCGCATTTTTTTTTGACATATATATTTATATTTTTTTGATTGATTTTTTTTTTTGACAGGGGCTGACCCACAATTCAAAAATGCAAAAACCGGTCGATGCGTGAAGTGTCTGAAAAACTATATGCATTCTAACGTTGGCTTATGCGGGGGTAGAGTGGCCATGGTGTAGGAGTATGATTCGGAATATATTTACATGCGTGCACGTGTGTGCGGTATCTAAAAGCGATAAAATCTTTATTTATTTTACGATATGTAGAAAAAATAAAACAAATTTGGCTTTGTCTTCTTTGTTTGTGTGGATTTTCTCGGCTTTTTAGTTTGGCGCGAGCAATAAGCACATCACATTAAGAAATAGAAAGAAAAGTGGGGAAACTATCTATCCTATTAATTACAAATTTTGGTCCTATGCCCCCAAAATAAAATGACATAATGAATCTTGAGATGTACAAATATCTGATTCTGAGAATAAAGTGAAAAAGAAAAAATGTCTTGAAAGAAATAAATGAAAGAAAATAGAGCGGAAGTAAAGCCCGACTCTTTTGTTGTCTTTGCCGGAATTTATTTGTAAAATATATAATATATATATATTTTTTTTTGATTTTTCGAATTTTTTTTTATGTATATATATATAATAGTGTTTGAAGGCTTTTGATCGGCCAAATGCGTGGCGTTGTGTGCTCGGCGATACCGGACCACACTCTATTGAGAATGCTTTAAGGGTATCAATGGAGTTTCCAGCCAATATACTTAGACCGCCTTATATATATATATATATATATATATTTTTTTTTGAATTTTTTTTATTTGATTGATTTTTTTAATACTCTCGAACATGCACATAACGGATATCGGAGCGAGGCTGGCCGGATGGAGGATCATATCCACAAATATAGCCACGGTAGTAATGGGAACACTTTATTGAAATCGTAAATTAATATAACGAGCATATTGCGGCCAAAAACAAAGAAAAGCCAAAAAAGGTTTTATTTTATGAGTCTAGCCCTCCATTTTATTTAAAATAAAACAACTCCCAGCGAGTCGCCCTTTGTGAGGTTCAGGGTGCGAGCGCAGCGCCCTTGGATAGGGGTGCGGCGTGCGTGCGGATCGCGGGACACCTGCTCTCGTTCCACCCTCCCTTGTTTAGGGGAAGGCGAAATCCAAAGTGCGAGAGGAGTGCTTTGTCTATATTAGCACGTTGGAATGTGCCTCGGTTGCCTTGAGTGGATTTTGTATCCAAAATGGGAACTAAAGGTTTCCTCATGTCAGGTTATCCCTTATTTCGTGGATAACAGGATATGGGAATGCATTACCTTTCCATTCTCATTCTCCCTTTTTACGTCGGGGATAATAGAGAGTGCAAGAAAAGATATTGCGGCCCCCACTTATGGATTTATTAAAATGGCCTTATGGCCCAATCAGATCGCTATGGGAGCTATGGGTTTCCCGCATCAAGTTATCCCTTGTTTAGGGGATACCAGGATATGGGAATACATCACCCCTCCATTCCCGTATCTCCCTTTTTTAGGGGAGAACAGGAAAGTGCAAAGAGGGAATGTTGCGTGGCCCCACTGGATCTGAAAGTTTTTAGAGTCGCCACCTTTATTTTAAGGCAAAAATAAAGGAAAACCAGAAGAGAAAACCAGAGATTTTAGAAAGCGGGTTCGGGGGCTAAGTTACGAGTTGGGAAGGTGCTAGGCACCCAACTCGCCCTTCGATCTCAAAGCGTTTTTGGGTGAAATATGCTCATTGTTATATTAATCTAGCAAATAAATAAGGTCTTATTTTGACAAGGGAAAATTAAACAGAGATACATTCGTGGCTACATTATTTACTGGACTCGCGTAGCCTCCTTCCAATAATTACAAACACATTTAAGAATATTTGGCCATTATAACGGCTCTTTTACATAATTTTTCCTAATCTAATCCGGGCAGCACAACGGCTTATATTGGCTACATTGTGCCGGATTTAAAATACAACTTTTTGAAAATAAATAAAAAGAAAAAAATATAAATGAAATAAAAATACGCCCTTAAAGGTATTACCTTTTAGAGCGGTGGTGTGCTCGCTCTGTCCTCTGCGGGAGAGGGAGTCTTTTTTTGTTTTGAATTGAACTGGACTGGAATTGAACTGGATTTGAACTGGATTTGAGGCTGGGGCTAGTCAACTCGGGCAGAGTGACAGCTTTATTTTGGTTGGTTTTGGCCTTTTCGATTGGGCGGAACCTAGACTTAAGTTTTGACTTTTTTAGCTCGTTACTCGGGCGGAATAGGGTATATATTTATGTGTATTTTTGTGTGTGCGTGTTTGTATTTATTGTGTGTGTGTGTGCGTGTGTGTGAGTGGAGCCTGGGTTTGAGGGAGTGTATGTGAGTGTGTGCGAGTGAGTGGGGTGGAGAGAGTATATGTGCGAGAGAGGGGAGTAGATCGTGGGTGTGGGCCGTGGAAAGAAATTGAGAGAGAGGGCGGGTGAGGGAAAATGAGGGAGAGGGATTCGGGAACTAAGAGTGAGAGATTGATTGTGAGGGGATATATATAGTGGGGATTTAATTAGTGGGTAAGGAAATGGGGGGAGGGGGAACCGGCGGCTGCATTTACTTTCTTTTCTTTTTCTTTTTCTTTTTTTTTTTCGTTCTTTGTTTTCTTTTGGTTTTGGTTTTCGTTTCTTTTGGTTTTTTTTTTTTTTTGTTTTTCTTTTGTTTCTCTTCTTTTTGTTTTTCTTTTGTTTCTTTTTTGTTTCTTTTTTTTGTTTTTCTTTTCTTTTTCTTTTCTTTTGTTTCTTTTTTTGATTTTCTTTTGTTTTTTGATTTGTTTTTTTTTTTTTTCATTTTTGTTTTATTCTTTTCTTTTCTTTTTTTTTTGCTTTTTCGTTTTTTTTTTTCTTTATTCCTGAAACATACAAAAGATAATTAGTAGTCTATTTTGCAACATTTATTAGACAGTATAAAACAGGGGTACGAATTTGGGGTGTCTACACTACCAAGTTGGTTAGACTTGGTTTTTGAAGTGCACTAATTTTATTAAAAATCTAAGTGATCTCTAATGGATCAGTGTACAACAAAAAGACTAGTGTTTATGGAGAATGATTGAGTAACAATCAAACTCGTGAGACAAACTGACTGATTTCAAGATTATATGAAATGGATCACTCAGTGTTTGCCTAAACAATAACTAGAAAGAAATATTCAAGGGAGATTATCTAGCTAAAGTTTTAAGAAGACTAAGGCACAGAGAGAATTTCTTTTTGGATTAGAATGCTTCAGACTTCTGCGTTTTTTTCAAAAATGCTTCCAGTGGGTATTTATAGATGAACTTCAAGAGTAACCCGTTAGGAACACATTTGAATTTGAAAATGTGTTTGGCAGAGCATACGTATCTTCACAAGATCACAAGGATCCTGTTGGAAAGATTATCTAACAGAATATCTACCAAAAGCACAAAATGAGAAAGTGTCAGTACCAGTAAATGTTCAAGCAAATGAGGAAAACAAGCTGACACTTAAAACGTTATGGTCAATTGAACAAGTAACTGACAAAGAATTTTAAGCTGACCAAAATATCTTAAAGCTTTTGGCTGACAATAAGTGGAATGATTTTAAGCAAATTTTAACTTAATGCAAGATTCAACAATCTCCTCCTATTTGCTTAAAACCATTCACTTGAAAGCAGAAAGCCAAAAGTGCTTAAGTTCCTGCAAGAAAGATGTTAGAAAGACAAGCAGATAACATATAAAGGAAAGTAGCTGGAAATTAAAAGTAGACAATTGTTTTCTACAAGTAAAATGGATGTTCTAAAAGTTTAAAGTTTAGAAGAGAGAGTGATTCAGTTTGCTGATGTGGATCCTTAAGTTGGCTTTTCACTTTGAGCTGCAACTGATGGACCAACTTCAGTTTCTGGTGCTTTGTCAACAACAGTTTCATTTCCAGCATTCTGTTCAGCTTCCTTGTCAATGTTCTGTGCTCCATCATCAATACTCTTGTCTTCTTATTGATCTGCTTCTGCTTTAGTTACTTTCTCTGCCTCAGTTTCTGCTTCAGTTACTGGCTGATCAGGCATAAGTTTCAATTGTTGCCTAAGGATTCTATTCTCAGCCAGATAAGTATCAGCCCTTGCTTTCTGCTTCCTCTCCTCCTGAATGGTTTGAAGCAGTGGTGCTTCAGCATTAAAAGCTTTGTTGGCCCACTCTTGCTGGTAAAGCAGTATAGTCCTCCAATCATCCATGTGGGCCTCTCGAGGAGCACCAGCAGCAATGGCAGCTTGCACCTCAGTTGTGATGATCTGGGTAAGGTTGGGAAGCAGAGATGCAACTTGCTGTTGAAGGGTGGAAAGCTGATGAGTGTGATGAGTGAAGGCTGACTTCATTTGGAGATGATGAACATAGAGCAGGTCCAGCTTGGCTGAAATAGACAGAGTGCCTAGAGAAGTATCAGGGGATTCAGGGGCAGAAGGCTGAGAAGGACCTGGTTCACTGGAGAAGAGTTAGAAGGTGTGTAGGTCTGCATCTTCAGGATCCGGAGGGAAGAAGGTATCCATAGGGTATGCTGGAACTTGGGGTTCAGGTTTGGTTCATGAACAGGCATAACATCAGGAAAGACAATTTTTGTGCATGTTGGGTGATATAGAGCTTTAGAGATGATTTGTCTCTGTTTTCTTGCCTTTCTGCAGGCTAGTTGAGAAGGGTTGAGGAGAGACTCATCTTCAGAAGTGGACTTGGAAGAGTCAGAAGAGGAGCCTATAGAAGAGTCTTCCACATATTCCTCAGTGGAGTGATGAGTAGAGTCATCTGGTGAAGAATCATCAGCTTGGGTAGGTTTGTGAACATTGAGAGGGCTGATAGATAGAGGGAGAGAGGAGTGAAGATACAAATCAGGCATGATGATGAAGGGGGAAGCCTGATTTGGGTGAGATGGTATGTCAGTATCAAAAGGAGTAGGAGAAGCAGCCATAGTGTCAGCTGAAGAAAGAATGATTGCAGCTGGAGGAATAGGAACAGTTGACACAGTGGGGATAAGTGGAGGAACAGTATCAGTCAAGGGAGGAATTGGAATGAGAGGAGTGACTATCACAACTGGGCTGAAATGGGTGAGGCTGACACTGCTGAAGCTGATACTGGAGTGACTGACACAGGAATGGCTGTCACTGGGACTGATGCAGGAAGAGGAGCAGAGACTGGAAGGATTGATGAGGAGGCTGCAACAGTAGGAGTAAATGAAGGTAGGGAGATGGGTTGGAGAGTGCAAGTAAATGTGGGTGTTGGTTCAGCTGAGGTAGAAACTGGTAAGACTGTGGATGAGACAACAAATGGGACTGAAGATGGAATGACATGAGGAATAGTGGGAATGGATTCAGAGATTAAGGGAGCAGGATTACTAGTAAAGGAATCTGGAAAGGCAATACTCATAGAAGCTCCTCCTGGCATGGAGGCCATATGTCTGTGTAACTCTATGTAGGCTTGGTTTGCAGCATTGACTGCATCTTATACATACTTGTTGGCTGCCCTTTGGATTCTAGCTAGTTTGGCTGGCTCAACAGAGGGTTGTTCCCAATCTTGGTTAATTTCCTCATCTTCAGGCAAGACAAGTCTGCCTACAAGGAATGGATCATTGTGGGGAAGGGCTGGCAAGTCATGCACTTTGTTGTATATAGTCCAGGCTAAGAAAATGAGCTCATCTTGAACAAATCTATCATTAGAGAGATATAATCTATTACAAATCAGGGGTAGAGGGTCAAAGTATTTCCCATAATTTTCCACTAGGTCTTCTTGGCTCAGGTTTGGAGTGACTGGATAAAGTACATAAGGTCTTCTTTTGAGATTATGGGCAATGTACTTGATGGGATTGACAGGTGGTTTCTCAGTTTTCTTCTCCTCATGAAAAGAGAGGAGAAACTGAACAAAATATGGAAGATGGTCAATTGGGAATACCCAGTTAGGAGGAATGGGAACAGGATTGGCCTGATAGTAGGAGTGTCTAGGATGGAAAGTGGGATTTCTGATAGGGGAAGAACTTGATTAGGGCAGTGTTGGGAGACCTAGGATTGGAAGCAGGAGAGACTGGTACAGGATCAGTTATGGGAGCAGCAGGAGTTGGGGAGAAAGGAACGAAGTTACCTGGGTTTAACTCAGGATTTCATCTTTGCCTTTTAGGAGCAAGATCAGCTGCCAAAGTTAGTCTCCTCCTTCTTGTTTACCTTCTTTGAGAGACATCAGCTGCTTCCTCATCAGCTGGCTGACCAACATTGGTTGGTTGAACATCTTCAGCTGGCTGACCAGTTCTTGGCTGACCACTTCCTGGTTGTTGAGCAACTTCAGCTGGTTGACTAGCTAAGACAGCCGTAAGAGCTTGAGTTCTTGTTCTCCTTGATCTTCTGCCTGTCTGGGCTGTGGAAATTTCCTGACCAAAGCGACTTGAAACATTGGCCCGCTTGATGTTAGCTGCTACATACTTCTTTATCTTAACCGGTTCTAGGTCACCAATTTTGAAGAGTTGATGCTGAAGAGCTGGGAGTGAACGAAGAAACTGATTGATGATCAGATGATGGGTAAGCCGTGGGTTCCCTATAGCCATATTCTCCTTGTACTTGGCTATATTGATCTTCACACATTCAACCAGAATTGCTCCCCAGTTCATTTCACAGTTTTCCACAATAGCTTCCATAAGAAATAGCTGAGCTTCCGTAATCTTGTCATGCCCTCCAGATTTGATAATGAGGCACTTGTCCATAACAGTGGCTAGGGCATAGTGCAGAGGGGCAAACCTGTACTTGTGTCTGTCAAAAGCAAGTTCAACAGGTACTTCACCTCTCATAGTGATCCATCTTGCTCGTTGAGTTTCGTCTGGAATGGTGTAAGTGGTTGAGCCATCATCGTACAGATCTGGAAAGGCAGTTGTTATAGATTCAGAGTCAAAAACTATTGGGACTCCTCTGATGGTACCGGTGAGAGAGAAGGGATCAACAGGGTTTTCTTCCATAGCCATGAAAAACTCCTCAGTCAGCTGGCAACTGTAAGAGCGTATGTTGAAAGATAATAAAGGCATTAACCCAGAAGTTGTAATAAGGTGAATAAGCTCGAGCCTTATTGGTTCTTCATTTAGCGCGACAACATCCAAGAGACATCCGACTGCAGTGTTCGAAGCCATTTTCCTGCACACACAAAATAGTTAGAGAAGAAATAGAACAAAAGAAGAAGAGAAAGAAGAAAGAAGATTGCCGTTACCAGAAGAGTTTTTAGGGTTTGAAGAAGAGAGGGTTTGAAAGATAAGAGGTTTTAGAGAGAGAGAGTGAGGAATGAAAATGAAGAGAGTGTGTTTTTAAATATAGAAGGGATAAGTACAGATGCTTATAAGTGTTAGTGGGTTTTAAAAGTGAAGATATGGAGTGTAGTGATAAAGTACACAGAATTTTGGTTTTTGTGATAAAAAGAGTGATTTATGACAGAGAGTTATTATCACAATGATGAGCCGTTTTTGTGTATACACGTCACTTCAACCGCCAGAGTTGGTGGGATAGTGGAAAGGTCAATTTGGATTTTCAAAGAAGCTTCGCGAGTTCCAAGGGGGAATAAAAAGGCGGGAAATAAATAAAGGGATGTATAAATATTTTTAGAGCAAATCTTAGCTGAGATATGATCAGCTTTGACATAAGGCTCAGAGGCTACCTGGACAGTGACTATAATGTCAGTCACTGTGGTGTCAGCTAATGAATAGAGAGTAGAGATTTTTCTGCTGATCATATTTTGTTAACTTATGAAATGTCAGCTGTTGGCTGAACAATCTTTGCATTGTCAGTCAAGAATTTGATTCTCATCACGGTTCCAACCAGAAGTGAAGATTCATTTTTGTCAGCTGATGGCTGTCAATATTTGTCAGCTTTGGCTGATCAATCAAAAATTTCAAAACTGAAGAACTTCATATGTCAGCCATTGGCTGACCAATTTTTACTATCTTCACAATGTCAGTCATCACATAGAAGAGTATAATTAGAAGACTGAAGAGTGTCAGCTGAAAGATGTCAGCTGATGTAATTTTTGTCAGCTAGTTGAGTATCAACTGACAAACTGAAGAATGCTAATGCCCTGCAAAGATTAGAAAATTCAAAGTACCTTTCTATGACATTATAAGCATTCCCAATTCACCTCTTAAGAATTCAAACCTATCATATTTTAAAGTTTTTGTAAAAATGTCAACTAATTGAAATTTAGTAGGAACATATTATAGTTGAATGATCGATGTATTTTATACGTCGATTTTATATACTTCTATGACTTAAATTATGCTATTTCACGAGGCTTTTGGTTACTAATATATGTTTTCGGTGAGTTTTATAAGTTTCAGGAATAGTTGTGAAAGTACGCGAAACTCCAGGGTTTTAAGTGCAAATTTCAAGAAGGGCCGAAAAGGAAAATTGAAGAAACAATGAAAGCTGCACAATCTGGACACCTTGCGGACGCAAGGTGCCTCAGACCTTGCGACCGCAAGGTAGGCAGTACGGGTCCTCGAGCCAGCAACCAAGAGATCAAAAGGCCACCTACACTGGAGACCTTGCGGACGCAAGTACCAAGGTGGGCGAATCGACCTATTCGGATTTTCACACAGTCATTCAATCCGATTACAACTCCCGAGTATATATAGAAGCCAGAGGCCGAGCCAAAGAAGAGGAGGACGGCTGGAAGCTCTCTTTTCATAGTTTTTAGGTAGTTTTAGATTGTATAACATAGTTAGATCATGTAATTTCAAGTATCGAAGATCAAATCATGTATCCGATCATCTCCATGTGCTGTTCATTGTCTATGATGAACTAAATCATCCATAATCTAGGAGGTGGGAGGTAACTTGTATCGAATTTATGTTTTGATTCTTATATATATGTTCATTCAATGCTTGTTGATTGTGTTGTTTATCAACCCCTATATTATTTTGCTTTGAACAAATGAATGTAATCGCAAATAATAAAGGCTTAGAGGTGCGGATAACTGCATGACCAAGTGCATATGTCGCATTAATCACCAACACAATAAATTGGACCTATCGATGCACGAGAGTGATAAGTTAGGACCAAGTTCTTACATGATCTAGGTGACAGATAGATCATAAATCTAGGTGACAGCTAGATTAACAGTTCCTGTGCTTAGGATATAGAATGGATGAATTTTGCGGGGATGGAGGCTGAACCAATTGTTCAACAGACTATATCTATTTTTAGTGAACGAACCCAAGACATTGAATGACATTATTATGAATTGAACATAAAGGAGATATAAGTGAAACCCAGAATCCTAGATTTCCACCCACCATAAGATCTTCATATCTGTTATTACTGTCTAATTAGTTAAACATCTATAAATAGTAGTTTAGAGTAGAATTAAACATAAAACCCCCTTAGGTTAATAATTTGCTATCAATAATTGCCTTGTTCGTGATCACTTGTCTCTGTGGGTTCGACCCTTGCTTCCAATACTATTCTATAATAGTCTTGTTCACTTGCAAGGAAAAAGATTAAATAAAACATTGATCAAGTTTTTTGCGCCGTTGCCGGGGACAAGCTAGTTCACGTAGTTAGTTTGTTGGTAGCGTAGTTTTTAATTTAATTTAGTTTTTAGTTTAATTTTCAGTTTTCATAAAAATAAAAATACAAAAAGATTTTATTTTATTTTTAATAGTTAGTTGTTTTTAAATTGCTTTAATTTATTTTTATGCACGGTCGTAGATCTTTAAATCCTAAATTGGTAGACTTAAATCAAGATATAAATATTGTTAGAAGATATCAAGAAGTTTTTGAAAATCTAGCTTTTGAGCCTGATAATCAAGACCACTTGAATCAAGAGGATCCTCTGGTTGATCCTACAATGGAAGAAAATAACAATAATCGTAATCCTGAAAACCTAGTTGACCCAGTCAATAGGAATCAAAGACAAGAAGAGCCTGCAAGAAGAAATATGGAAGTAATAGTAAATCAAAGAACTATTAATGACTTTAGTAGACCTTCATTAAATGTTGTGACATCATGTCTAGTCTTGCCGGATCTTTGTTAGGAATTTTGAGTTAAAAGGACATTATTTTAATGCCATACCATCTTTTCATGGGATGCCCCATGAAGATCTGTCGGTTTCTTAAGAGAATATGAATACATGATGAGTACTTTTCCTTTAGGAGGGTTGACTGAAGATCAAATCAAAATGAAATATTTTCCCAGTGCATTAAAAGAATTGGCAAAGAGATGGTTTATGAACCTAACACCAAATAGTGTTTATACTTGGGCACAATTATATGATTTGTTTATGAGCAAATTTTACAAACATGCATCTCTTACGGAGTATAGAAAACAAATCATGTCATTCCAAAATGAACCAGGTGAAACATTCCATGAGTCATGGGATAGATTTAAAAATCTGCTTATTATGTGTCCTCATCATAATTTGGCTCAACATGTGTTAGTGCTTCAATTTTATCATGGTCTTTCGCCAGGCTTACAAACTATGGTTGATAGTGCGGTGGTGGTTCTATTAATAGAATGACACCGAAGCACTAGAAGAATTATTTGAGATGCTAAGTATTAATTCCCAACAGAAAAGTGCTAGAGGTAAAAATAGGAGCCTATATCAATTGCAAGATAATTCAAATACACAAGCTCAATTTGAAAATTGGCAAATTCAAGAAGCATGTGCCTTATGTGGATTATATTCTCATGCTACTAATTTTTGTCCATCAAGTGCTATGTATTCTGAGCAGGCTAATGCTATGAATATGTACCCTCAAAGGCCAAGGAATGATCCCTATTCAAATACATATAATCCTGGTTGGAGGAATCATCCTAACTTTTCTTGGGGAGGAAATAAGCCTTTGCAACCTCAACAATTCCAACCTCAACCACCACAACCTCCACAGTTGCCAAATCAAAATCAGTTGAGAATTGAAGAAGTTCCCAAGCAAGAAGTAGCTAGTAAAGGTCAAGCAGCTTTGATGAAGTACATGCTTGAAGAAATTGAAAATCTAAAGAAACACATTGAAAGTTCTGGAGCGGATAAAAGAGAAGAAGGGAAGTTCCCTGGTCAAGCGAGCAAGCCAAGTCAATCACCGTCTTGCTTGAAGCGGTAAGGTGATAGGTGAAGAGGTAAGTGATCCTGATCCTTCTTATAATATGCCTGCTACAATAGAAAATTCTGAAAAAGTAATAGAAAAAGAAATCGAAAAAGATAGTGATAGTAATAAAGAGATTAATGACTTAAGTAATCAAGAGGTAGAAAAAGAAGTTGAAGTAGAAGTAGATGTTCCAAATAAGGAACAAGAAAAAGAAAAAGAAATTCAAAATAAAGATAATACAATTGAAGTTGAAAAAGAGTTGGATCAAGAAGAAGAGGAACCTTATGTGGCTCCACCACCCTATGTTCCTCAATTCCGTTCCAAGAAGACTTATGAAAAACCGAATGGACAAACAATTTTCGGAAATTTATAATATGTTATCCAAAGTAAATGTTAATTTACCTTTGCTTAATGTTATTAAAAATATTCCAGCTTATGCAAAGTTTTTCAAAGATCTTCACTCTAAGAAACACAAGTTTGAAAACAATGAAAAGATTGTTGTTTCTGAAAACGTCAGTTCTGTTTTACAACCCGAATTACCACCTAAGTTGAAAGACCCAGGTAGCTTTAATATCCAAGTCTCCTTGGGAAGCTCTAAAAAGATGAAAGCAATGCTAGATTTAGGAGCAAGTATTAATTTGATGCCTTTCGCGGTCTATAAACAGTTAGGTTTAGGAGAACTAAAACCCACTACTATGCAATTGCAATTAGCTGATCGCTCAGTTAAATATCCTTTGGGTATAGTGGAAGATATCCTAGTTCAGGTTGATAAATTAATCATACCAGTTGACTTTGTGGTTCTAGAGATGGAAAGGAAGATATGCACCAATAATGAAGTCCCAATATTGTTAGGCAGACCATTTATGGCAACTGCCAATACAATGATTAATGTGAAAAATGGTAAACTCACAATGTCAGTCCTAGGTGAAACTGTTGAAATTTATGTGTTTGATGCTATGAATAGACCTAGTGACATAAGTGCCTGTTTTTCAATAGATGAGATTGAAAAATTATCAACCGAAACTTTTGAAGAAGAGGAAGATTATGAGAGAGATAGATTTATTGTCTATGATGATAGCCCTATCCCTCCCATAAAAATTGACATTGAGGAAATTGAAAGAGAAATAGAAGAAGAGGAAAGATTAGAGAAAGAAAAGTTAGAAGCTAGTAAAAGAAAATGAAGAAGGTAAAGAAATAAAAATAGAATCAGAAAATAATTCTGATGAGTCTAAAAAGTAGTAGAAGAAAGTTATGAAATCAAAGATGATGAAGTAGAGATTCTGAAATCTCTCTTTGAAGAAATTGAGATAGAAAATATTGAGGAAGAAAATAAGAAGAAAAGCAAGAAGAGAATAATGAGGCTAAAATAAAAGAAACTATTAAAGTAGAAAATTCTGAATTTATGCCTTCCATTAATTCTCCCAAAGTCGAAGAATTAAAGCCATTACCATCCCACTTAAAATATGCATTTTAGGGAAGGTAACACTTTACTGTTATTATAGCAGACTTAACGAAGCTAGTTTGTTAAAAACAAGAAGCTAGTTTTATGGACACATTAAAAGTTTTATGGACACATAGAAGAAGCTTTAGGATGGTCTTTAGGCGACTTAAAAGGAATTAGTCCCTCTATGTGCATGCATAAAATACATTTAGAAGAAGGTAGTAAACCTTCAAGAGAAAGACAAAGAAGACTTAACCCACACATGGAAGAAGATGTTAGGAAAGAAGTTCTTAAGCTCTTAGATGCGGGTATAATTTACCCTATATCGGATAGTAAATGGGTTAGTCTGTCCAAGTAGTTCCTAAAAAGTTAGGAATTCTTGTTGTTAAAAATGAGAAAGATGAATTAGTCCCTACAAGGACTATAGGTTATAGAATGTGTATCGATTTGCGAAAATTAAATGCGGCAACTAGGAAAGATCACTTTCCTTTGCCATTTATTGACCAAATTCTTGAAAGACTAGCCGGTCATGAATATTATTGCTTTCTTGATGGTTTTTAGGATATAATCGGATCCTGTTGCACCGAAGACCAAGAAAACAACTTTTACATGTCCCTTTGGTACTTTTGCTTTTAGGAGAATGCCTTTTGGATTGTGTAATGCACCGCCTACTTTTCAAAGATGCATGATTTCTATATTTTCAGATTTAGTTGAAAGATGCGTAGAAGTTTTCATGGACGATTTTTCGGTTTTGGAAATTCTTTTGATCATTGTTTAGAAAACCTTACATCGTCCTAAAAGATCTTTGCGAAACTAATTTAACTTTAAGTTGGGAGAAAAGTCACTTCATGGTAAAACATGGAATTGTCTTAGGGCATGTTGTTTCAAATAAAGGCATTGAAGTTGACAAAGCTAAAATCGAAGTTATTTCACAACTACCCCTCCCACTTTTAAAGGAGTTCGAAGTTTTCTTGGCCATCTTTGGTTTTTACGAAGATTTATAAAAGATTTTTCCAAAATCTGTAAACCTCTATGTAATTTGCTAGCAAAAGATACATAATTTATTTTGATAAAGAATGTTTAGAAGCTTTTAATTTATTAAAAGAAAAGTTAACTCTTGCTTGCCCAATTTTATCCGGCACGATTGGTCACTTCCTTTTGAAATCATGTGTGATGCATCAGTTTTGCGATTGGAGCCGTGTTAGGACAAAGGGTAGATAGAAAGCCTCATGTGATCCATTATGCTAGTAGAACTCTAAATGATGCTCAATTGAATTATACCACTACTTGAAAAGGAATTTTTAGCGAGAGTATATGCTTTAGAAAAATTTAGATCATATCTGCTAGGATCAAAGGTGATAATCTTTTCGATCATTACGCATTGAAATATCTTTTAAGTAAGAAGGATGCTAAACCAAGATTAATTAGATGGATGTTATTGTTACAAGAATTTGACATTACTATCAAGGATAAAAAGGGAGCCGAGAATGTTGTGCCGACCATTTGTCTAGGTTAGAATTTTCACCCTTGCTTGAGCGTCAATTTCTTGATGATCCTGTCCCCATAAATGACAATTTTCTGATGAACAACTCTTAGCCATTAAAGATTCGACCCTTGGTATCTTGATTTTGTCAACTACTTATGTGTCGATATCATTAATCCGGATTTTGATCATTACGAAAAGAAGAAGTTTTTAGCGGAAACTAAAAATTATTTTTGGGAAGCTCCTCATTTATATAAAATTTGTTACGATTCTTTAATAAGAAGATGTATTCGAGAAAAAGACCAACAAGGTATCATGGAATTTTGCCATGGATATTCTTGTGGAGGTCATTTAGTGGTAACAAAAGCTGCTCGGAAAATTTTGCAATCAGTGCGTATTGGCCTCTTGTTTTTAGAGATTGTGAAGCTGTTTCTGAGAACATGTGACAAATGTCAAAGACAGTGGTATAGGAAAGAAAGCGAGATGCCCTTACATGTTAATTTAGTAGTTGAAATTTTTGACGTTTGGGGTATTGATTTTATGGGTCCCTTCCACATGTGTCCAATAATTGTGAGTATATTTTAGTAGCGAGTTGATTATGTTTCTAAATGGATAGAAGCAATAGCAACCAAGACTAATGATGGAAAAAGCAGTAGTCAAGTTTGTAGAAGATTTATTTGCTAGATATGGAGTCCCTAAGGCCATAATAAGTGACCGAGGAACTCATTTTACCAATAAGTTGTTAAATAATGTTCTTAGAAAGCATGGTGTAACTCACAAGTTAGCTACACCTTATCATCCACAAACATCCGGACAAGTAGAAGTAAGCAATAGGCAAATAAAAGCGGTGTTAGAAAAGGCATTAGGCCTAATCGTAAAGATTGGGAATCTAAACTCAAGGATGCTTTATGGGCATACCGGCTTTTAAGACACCCATAGGAATGAGTCCATATAGAATGGTATATGGCAAAGCTTGCCATTTACCAGTTGAAATTGAGCATAAAGCCTATTGGGCTGTTAAAGAATTAAATTTAGATTTAACATTGGCCGGAGAAGAAAGATTGTTTCAGTTAAATGAGTTAGAAGAGCATAGGCTAAATTCGTATGAGAATGCGAAGACATATAAAGAAAAGACCAAAAGTATCATGACATGGGATTAGCCAACAAAATGCTTCATCCGGTATGAAAGTATTACTTTTTAACTCTAGGTTAAGGTTATTCCCGGGAAAGTTAAAATCTAAATGGTGCGGTCCTTTAGAGTTATGCAATTTATCCTCATGTTGATATTCAAAACCCCAAAAATAATGAAGTGTTTAAAGTGAATGGACACCGACTCAAGCCATATTTTGAGCCGATGTCGGTTGAGCGAACAATTGAGTTAATCCGTTTGGTGACAATGAACCACCACGAGATTAGGCTTGCGGTTTGGTCGAGCAAAGACGTTAAACAAAGGCGCTAAGTGGGAGGCAACCCACTATGATGATGTTATTTAGTTTTTATAGTTAGTTTAAATATGCTTTTCTCAGTTAAATTTAATTTTTGGACATTTAATTTTTAAATATGTCAAAATTCAAGTTTGGGGAGAAAAACATCTTAGTGTTGTATTTATATGTTACTAATAATTTTAGTTTAGAATTTTTGTTTAGTTTTTATATTCGGAAATATCCAAGACATAACGGAAGTTAACGGAAGGGCTAAGCGCAAGCTGAAAAGTATTGAAAGGAAAACAAGAAGGAAGACTCGTCCACCTTGCGGACGCAAGGTGTGAAGACCCGGCGATAAATCACAATTTATGCGTCGTCTTGTCGGTCATGGGAAATCGGCAGGAATCTCAACCGCTTTGGACCACCTTGCGGAGGTGTGGCTACTGCGACATAAGGTCCATGTTAAAGGCTGGGGTTTTCTTCGAAATCACACGAAATCTTCCTCTCTTTCTCCAAGGCGGCAACCTCCTCCAAATTCGGCGATCGGCTCAAGATCAGCACATACTCTCAAGATCTCTCTCTCCCTCTTCAAAACTCTTCATCCTCCCTCATCCATCCTTTCATCATTGCACTCCACAAGGTTGAAGACTTTGAAGAAAAGAGAAGAACTCCATTGCCGGCGAAGATCAAGCTCCACTCATTTGGCTACACTCACTCTATTTGCAATCAAGTAACACTAACACCCTTTTTAATTTCATACGTAAAATATTTGCATGCTAGGGTGCTAGATAGTTTTTAACGTAGATAAATTTTTGCATGCTTAGAATAAATTTTAATTTTAAAATTTTAAAACCAATTTTAATTGTTAAACTTTTTAGTTTTTAAAATTTTATAAAATCAAACAAAAATGTTAAAGTAGGCGTAGAAATTCGGTGCTTCATCCTCGGCCCAGCTCGGGAGGAAGAGCATAATTTTGACATCACTCGATTAGGTGTCCTCGAGGCATCGAGAAGGTACAGAACTAAGCTCTCCAAGTCCTTGGTGCCAGAAGGGGATTCAAAGTGAAGACTTTGGTCTCGATCCCAATCGATGGCTCGTAGGTGGGGGCTTTGTTAGATTCTCCGCCGAGGGATGTCGTAGTCCTATTGTCAGAGGAATTCTATGCTAATGGCGACATTAGCATAGATGGGGTGTGCTAGAGACCTTTGTTAGTGTTAGGGGCATCGTAGTTAATTTTAAGCCCAAAGCATTAACACTTATTTCGGCACCTCAACTTTGCGGTTGGTGCCGATAACTATAGCACACACCTCGACCAGTATCCTGTCGAGGTGGTCAATCTTTGCCATCGCTCTCCACGGTGTGGAGTGGTCCTATAGTAAGTAACCCACCATTTGGACCACGCACCATGAGAGAGTCCTTCCTCAAGACACGGCCAAGCCCGTGTATAAATTTGTTCTTGGGGCGTCTCATGCCCTCAAGTCACCAAAACACGGTGAATTGGGAGAGGATGTCTTGACCTACACCATTATGGTGGTGGGTCCATTGATGTTGGCCGTTTGATCAACGGCCAAATCAAGACCCTTATTAGAGGTAGGGCGAATGCGGGGTTCGGCGTTCCCGCATTTGATTACCGATTTGTGTAGGGGCGGGCGTGAGAATGCCCAAAGCACGCGGAGAGGTGAATTTGGCTGGTCAGGTCATTACTAGGGCCATTTTGTTTGAACATCACGGTAGGCGGTAGAGTGAGGTTCCTCAGAGAGGAGGAACCCGAAGAGGAAGGAGGACCCACTCGTGGAGATCTCCAACGAGATTGGAGAAGCTGTCCTCCAAAATGATATGATGAGTCGCAGTTGGCACAAATGCGTGCCGACCGAGCCGAATTTTTGGTTGGGCCAACAACTTGTGGGACAGAATCTGTCAATCGTATGGATTCCCTCGGCTGGCACGATCCCACGAGTTTCGTCCTCGATTCGTTATTTCCTGCCCGACTCACCGTGAGTCGAGGCCCAAGTTCCATCCTCTTTCGTTAGGTGGACCTGCTACGTCCTTTTGATATTTGTCCTACCCCATCAATCCTCTCATATGTTCCTCTATTTTGAGGACAAAATAGAAATTAAGTTTGGGGGGATTTAAAACTTTTAGTCTTAGCAGGTCCTAGCCTAACGAGGAATGGAGTTGGGCTATGTCGTTAGGGTGAAAGAAAATTTCTTTTCTCGATGACCATTTAACTCTTCACCTATTTTCTGTTTTTATTTTTTTCTTATTTTCGGAGGTGTTGCCTTGACGAATACACTCATTTTGGATACTCGTGGAGTTCTCTTATGAGGGACCCATCATCAATGTAATCATCGTCATCATCTCCAAATTTCTTAAAAAATATATTTATTAAAAAAAAATAATTCAAAATATTCATCCTCGAGTTTAGGTGTGGTAATGCTAATTAAGTAGTCAATGAGGAGATTAGTGCAATGAACAGCATAGTTAGTCTGTAGATCCTACGGAATTTACTTAATTTTCTTGAAACTTTTACTTTTCTCCAAATTCTTCATGCACTCACACGGTCATAATTATGGATTGATTAGAGTAGTTTTATAAAGTTTATAACACCTATTTCATTTCAACAAGATATGCACAAGAATATGATGCATAGCCATTCGAACATAATTGTTGCATTAAATTGTAACTTAGGGTCAATTGCATGATAGTTAGATCCCTTGGTTTTTCTCATTTATATATCTCAAGCACACTTTCGAACCGTATGCATGTTAGTCTCAATTGTCCCTACCATCATCTTAGCGAATGCTTATGTGAAATCGATGCTAAACATTCAACCCCAATTCCCAAGTTGATATGATATTTTGTGTTGTCTTGCTTTAAAATACTATGTGAGCATTTGGCATTAAGAAATGACTTAGGCCATCTTTGGATCAGAGCCTAAATATTCCACGACCTATACTAAATATATATAGTGTCCC
>CM028382.1:35396016-35423281 GCA_013146195.2 Codonopsis lanceolata
TAGATAGAAGCCTCATGTGATCCATTATGCTAGTAGAACTCTAAATGATGCTCAATTGAATTATACCACTCTTGAAAAGGAATTTTTTGAGCGTGTATATGCTTTAGAAAATTTAGATCATATACGCTAGGATCAAAGGTGATAATCTTTTACGATCATTCGCATTGAAATATCTTTTTTGAGTAAGAAGGATGCTAAACCAAGATTAATTAGATGGATGTTATTGTTACAAGAATTTGACATTACTATCAAGGATAAAAAGGGAACCGAGAATGTTGTTGCCAACCATTTGTCTAGGTTAAATTTTCACCCTTAGCGAGCGTCAATTTCTTGATGATCCTGTCCCCATAAATGACAATTTTCTGATGAACAACTCTTGACCATTAAAGATTCGACCCTTGGTATCTTGATTTTGTCAACTATTATGTGTAATGGATATCATTAATCAGTTTTTTGATCATTACGAAAGAAGAAGTTTTGGCGGAAACTAAAAATTATTTTTGGGAAGCTCCTCATTTATATAAAAATTTGTTCGATTCTTTAATAAGAAGATGTATTCAGAGAAAAAAGACCAACAAGGTATCATGGAATTGCCATGGATATTCTTGTGGAGGTCATTTCGGTGGTAACAAAACTGCTCGAAAATTTTGCAATCAGTGCATGTATGCCTCTTGTTTTTAGAGATTGTGAAGCTGTTTTCTGAGAACATGTGACAAATGTCAAAGAACAGGTGGTATAGGAAAGAGAAACGAGATGCCCTTACATGTTAATTTAGTAGTTGAAGTCTTTGACGTTTGGGGTATTGATTTTATGGGTCCCTTCCCTGTGTCCAATAATTGTGAGTATATTTTAGTAGCAGTTGATTATGTCTCTAAATGGATAGAAGCAATAGCAACCAAGACTAATGATGGAAAAACAGTAGTCAAGTTTGTAGAAGATTTATTTGCTAGATATGGAGTCCCTAAGGCCATAATAAGTGACCAAGGAACTCATTTTACCAATAAGTTGTTAAATAATGTTCTTAGAAAGCATGGTGTAACTCACAAGTTAGCTACACCTTATCATCCACAAACATCCGGACAAGTAGAAGTAAGCAATAGGCAGATAAAAGCAGTGTTAGAAAAGACTGTTAGGCCTAATCGTAAAGATTGGGAATCTAAACTCAAAGATGCTTTATGGGCATACCGAACTGCTTTTAAGACACCCATAGGAATGAGTCCATATAGAATGGTATATGGCAAAGCTTGCCATTTACCAGTTGAAATTGAGCATAAAGCCTATTGGGCTGTTAAAGAATTAAATTTAGATTTAACATTGGCCGGAGAAGAAAGATTGTTTCAGTTAAATGAGTTAGAAGAGCATAGGCTAAATTCGTATGAGAATGCGAAGACGTATAAAGAAAAGACCAAAAAGTATCATGACATGGGATTAGCCAACAAAATGCTTCATCCAGGTATGAAAGTATTACTTTTTAACTCTAGGTTAAGGTTATTCCCAGGAAAGTTAAAATCTAAATGGTCTGGTCCTTTCAGAGTTGTACGAATCTATCCTCATGGGGCTGTTGATATTCAAAATCCTAAAAATAATGAAGTGTTTAAAGTGAATGGACACCGACTCAAGCCATATTTTGAGCCGATGTCAGTCGAACGAACAATTGAGTTAATATGTTTGGCTGACAATGAACCACCACGAGATTAGGCTTGCAGTTTGGTCGAGCCAAAGACGTTAAACAAAGGCGCTAAGTGGGAGGCAACCCACTATGATGAATGTTATTTAGTTTTTATAGTTAGTTTAAATATGCTTTTCTCCGTTAAATTTAATTTTTGGACATTTAATTAAATATGTCAAAAATTCAAGTTTGGGGGAGAAAAACATCCTAGTGTTGTATTTATATGTTACTAATAATTTTTAGTTTAGAATTGTTGTTTAGTTTTTATATTCAGGAAATATCCAAGACATAACGGAAGTTAACGGAAGGGCTAAACTGCAAACTGTTGAAAAGTATTGAAAGGAAAACAAGAAGGAAGACTCTGTCCACCTTGCGGACGCAAGGTCCCCGATAAATCGTGCGTCGTCTTGTCGATCATGGGAAATCGCGAGGAATCGCAACCGCTTTATTGACCACCTTGCGGACGCAGAGTGTGGCGCACCTGCCGCAAGGTCCCTGTATTTAAAGGCTGCCGGGTCTTCTTCTGGAAATCACACAGAAATCTTCCTCTCTTTCTCCAGCAGCAGCAGCAGCAGCCCAACCCTCCAAATTCCGGCGATCAGCTCAAGATCCGGCACATACTCTCAAGATCTCTCTCTCCCTCTTCAAAACTCTTCACCTCCCTCATCCATCCTTTCATCATTGCACTCCACAAGGTTGAAGACTAGAAAGAAGAAGAGAAGAACTCCATTGCCGACGAAGATCAAGCTCCACTCCGGCTACACTCACTCTATTCAGGCTGCAATCAAGTAACACTAACACCCTTTTTAATTTCATACGTAGAATATTTTCATGCTAGGGGTGCTAGATAGTATTTAACGTAGATAAATTTTTGCATGCTTAGAATAAATTTTAATTTTAAAATTTTAAAACCAATTTTTATTGTTAAACTTTTTAGTTTTTAAAATTTTTATAAAATCAAACAAAAATGTTCCGTAGGCGTAGAAATTCTCAGCTTCATCCTCGGCCCCTCGGGAGGAAGAGCATAATTTTGACATAACACGATTCGTGTCCTACGAGGCATCAGAGAGGTACACGAACAAGCTCTCCAAGTCCTTGGTGCCCGAAAGGGGATTCAAGGCTGAAGACTTTGGTATCCGTCCCAATCTGATAGCTCGTAGGTGGGGGCTTTTGTTAGATTCTCCGCCAAGGGATGTCGTAGTCCCTATTGTCTGAGAATTCTATGCTAATGGCGACATTAGCATAGATGGGGGTGTGCAAGACACTGTTAGTGTTAGGGGCATCGTAGTTAATTTTTCGCCCCAAAGCATTAACACTTATTTCGGCACCTCCAACTTTGCGGTTGGTGCCGATAACTATAGCACACACCTCAACCCCCGTATCCCTGTCGAGGTGGTCAATGCTGCCATCGCTCTCCCTGGTGTGGAGTGGTCCTATAGCCGTAACCCACCATTTGGACCACGCATCATGAGAGAGTCCTTCCTCCAAGACACGGCCAAGCCCGTGTATAAATTTGTTCTTGGACGTCTCATGCCCTCAAGTCACCAAAACACGGTGAATTGGGAGAGGGATGTCTTGACCTACACCATTATGGTGGTGGGTCCATTGATGTTGGCCGTTTGATCAACGGCCAAATCAAGACCCTTATTAGAGGTAGGGACGAATGCGGGGTTCGCGTTCCGCATTTGATTACCGATTTGTGTAGAGGGGGCGTGAGGATGCCCAAACACGGAGAGGTGAAGGCTGGTCCGGTCATTACAAGGGCCATTTTGTTTGAACATCACCGGCAGAGTGAGGGTTCCTCGAGGAGGAACCCGAAGAGGAGGAGGAGGACCCACTCGTGGAGATCTCCAGCAGATTGGAGGAAGGCGTCCTCCAAAATGACATGATGGGTCGGCGGTTGGCACAAATGCGTGCCGACCAGACCGAATTTTTCGGTTGGGCCAACATTGTGGGACAGAATCTGTCCAATCTGTATGGATTCCCTCCTGGCACGATCCCCGAGTTTCGTCCTCGTTCGTTATTTCCGCCCGACTCACCGTGAGTCGAGGCCCAAGTTCCATCTTCGTTCGTTAGGTGGACCCGCTACGTCCTTTTGATATTTGTCCTACCCCATCAATCCTCTCATATGTTCCTCTATTTTGAGGACAAAATAGAAATTAAGTTTGGGGGGGGATTTAAAACTTTTAGTCTTAGCAGGTCCTAGCCTAACGAGGAATGGAGTTGGGCTATGTTTTTAGGGTGAAAGAAAATTTCTTTATACGATGACCATTTAACTCTTCACCCTATTTTTCCTGTTTTTATTTATTTTTATTTTCGGAGGTGTTGCCTTGACCAGAATACACTCATTTTGGATACTCGTGGGTTCCTCTTATGGGGACCCATCATCAATTGTGTCATCGTCATCATCTCCAAATTTCTTAAAAATATATTTATAAAAAAAATTAATTCAAAATATTCATCCTCGAGTCTAGGTGTGGTAGTGCTAGTCGTAGTCAATGAGGAGATTAGTGCAATGAACCGCATAGTTAGTCTGTAGATCCCTCTGGAATTTACTTAATTTTGCAAAACTTTTACTTTTCTCCAAATTCTTCATGCACCCACACCAGTCATAACTATGGATTGATTAGAATAATTTTATAAAGTTTATAACACCCATTTCACTTCAACAAGATATGCACAAGAATATGATGCATAGCCATTCGAACATAATTGTTGCATTAAATTGTAACTTAGGGTCAATTGCATGATAGTTAGATCCCTTGGATTTTTCTCATTTATATATCTCAAGCACACTTTCGAACCGTGTCTGCATGTTAGTCTCAATTGTCCCTACCATCTGTCTTAGCGAATGCTTATGTGAAATCCAGTGATGCTAAACACTTAACCCCAATTCCCATAGTTGATATGATATTTTGTGTTGTCTTACTTGCTTTAAATGCTATGTGAGCATTTGGCATTAAGAAATGACTTAGGCCATCTTTGGATAGTTAGAGCCTAAATATTCCCTGACCTATACTAAATATATCCCTAGTGTCCCCATTGAGCTTTATTATAAAGAATGGAGTGTGCTAAGCACACTATTGAAACCCCCATTCGCCATCGCTTCTATTACCCACATTAACTTAACCCTAAAAGCCTATACACTTTTAGCCTACCCTTTGAGAGAGTAGGATGTGGGTAGGAAATTGATTCTTGGAGGACCACTTCTTTTCAGTTAGGCCATTTTTCAGAAGACTTCTTCTTTCCGTCGTCAAAAAAAAAAATTATGTGTCGACGAAAAATGAAACGGAAGAAGAAGAGTGTAAACAAAGATTCAAATGGAAGCATAGCTTTCAAGAGAAAATTATGTTAGAAAAATTCTGCTGATTGGAATAATGTGATATTTTTAGAAGAATATATTGCCCAAAACAAGTTTGGGGGGGGGGGGAAAGAAGAAAACTTAAAAGTTACAGAAAGCACCCCTCCACTTATGGTCTTTGCAGGTCCTAGCCTAAATAGGGAAATCTTCCTTTTGCTTGGAAGTATGAGGGATAAAGGGTAGTCTTACTCTCTCACTTTGAATTCCAATCCCTTTCCATCAAATCCCCCAACACCTTGGCCTTACATTACAAGCTAATAAAGACCTAATGATCTTCTTGCCAATGCTTATGTTGTTTTTAACTGTCAAGTGAGTAACATGAAATTGATCACACACTTCATAATCATTGTTATTCACCTTTAAAGCTCACTGTGTTAGCATAATCTTAGCTATTACAAGTCATTGGGATAGGAGAGCATTGTATGTCATACATAGAAGTGCATGGGATGGATGTATAAGTCTTTTAAATCCTTGGGACCTTTACATGCATGTGGCCAGGGTTTGGATGGTAGATCTCATATTTCTTAATGCATAATTTTCTATTAAACTTTGATTTTCATATGAATGTGGTGTTTAGCTTAATAAAATTGTTTTAGTTAAGATATTCTTTAAGACTGGTGATCACACACACACGGAGAAATTAGAAGTAGTAGCAGTCTTAAGAAAAGACTAGTTGGTTTTATATGACTAAGCCTGCATATATGTGGTGAGCACCAAACTGAGATTACATGCATGCCATACACTTATAACTTGAGATGAAGCCAAAAAGATTTTTGTTTTATTTGTAGTTTAAATTCTTATTGCTTTTGTATTTAATTGTTTTTGTATTTATCTGCATAGTCGAGTCACTCGAAAGAGTCTCCTTGAGTTTGTGGGTTTATAGAGGAGTGTAAATAGTGTCACCCTCACAAAAAGATTTTAATTTTTGTTATTTATATGCTTTTGTATTTATAAGTTTATTTGTTTACTCGTGGACGAGCAAAGTTCAAGTTTGGGGGTATTTGATCGATGTATTTTATACGTCGATTTTATATACTTCTATGACTTAAATTATGCTATTTCACGAGGCTTTTGGTTACTAATATATGTTTTCGGTGAGTTTTATAAGTTTCAGGAATAGTTGTGAAAGTACGCGAAACTCCAGGGTTTTAAGTGCAAATTTCAAGAAGGGCCAAAAGGAAAATTGAAGAAACAATGAAAGCTACACAAAACACCTGTGCCACCTCGCGTGCCTCGCCGCGGGCGTCCTCGAGCCAAGAACCAAGAGATCCCCACACCGGAGAGACGCAGACTATAAGAAGCTGCAACCGCAAGGTGGGCGTAATGCGACCTATTCGGATTTTCACACGGTCATTCAATCCGATTACAACTCCCGAGTATATATAGAAGCCGGCCGAGCGAGCCAAAGAAGAGGAGGACGGCCGAAGCTCTCTTTTCATAGATTTTAGGTAGTTTTAGATTGTATAACATAGTTAGATTTGTAATTTCAAGTATTGAAGATCAAATCATGTATCCGATCATCTCCATGTGCTGTTCATTGTCTATGATGAACTAAATCATCCATAATCTAGGAGGTGGGAGGTAACTTGTATCGAATTTATGTTTTGATTCTTATATATATGTTCATTCAATGCTTGTTGATTGTGTTGTTTATCAACCCCTATATTATTTTGCTTTGAACAAATGAATGTAATCGCAAATAATAAAGGCTTAGAGGTGCGGATAACTGCATGACCAAGTGCATATGTCGTACACTGGCTCACCAACACAATAAATTGGACCTATCGATGCACGAGAGTGATAAGTTAGGACCAGGTTCTTACATGATCTAGGTGACAGATAGATCATAAATCTAGGTGACAGCTAGATTAACAGTTCCTGTGCTTAGGATATAGAATGGATGAATTTTGGGATGGAGGGCCGAACCAATTGTTCAACAGACTATATCTATTTTTAGTGAACGAACCCAAGACATTGAATGACATTATTATGAATTGAACATAAAGGAGATATAAGTGAAACCCAGAATCCTAGATTTCCACCCACCATAAGATCTTCATATCTGTTATTACTGTCTAACTAGTTAAACATCTATAAATAATAGTTTAGAGTAGAATTAAACATAAAACCCCCCCCCCCTTCGGTTAATAATTTGCTGTCAATAATTGCACTGTTCATGATCACTTGTCTCTGTGGGTTCGACCCTTGCTTCCAATACTATTCTATAATAGTCTTGTTCACTTGCAAGGAAAAATATTAAATAAAACATCGATCACTGAACATTACCTTTTTAAACATGATCTTTTAAGAAGTGATACCTAATGTCTATATGTTTGGTTTTAGAATGCATAACAGATTTTTAGAGACAGAAATAGCAGAAGTATTATCACAATAAATAGGACATGTTCCCATTGGCATTTCATAATCCAATAGTTGTTGTTTCATCCAAAGGATTTTAGAGCAGTAGCTTCCAACAGCAATATATTCAGCTTCTGTGGTTGAAGTGGAAACTGAAGCTTGCTTTTTGCATGCCCAAGATAACAGTCTGTTTCCAAGGAACTGACATGTTCCACTGGTGCTTTTTTTGTTCACTCTACAAGCTGCAAGGTTAGCATCTGAATATCCAATTAAATTAAAAGAGGAGTCTCTGGGATACCAAATACCAAACTTTTCTGTATCAATCAGATATCTAATAATTCTTTTTGCAGCAATCATATGAGATTCCTTTGGATTAGCTTGAAAACGAGCACATATACACACAGCAAACATGATGTTTGGCCTACTAGCAGTTAAATAGAGGAGAGATCCAACTATACCTCTGTACTCAGTTGTATTAATTGGTTTACCTTTTTCATCAGTGACCAAGTGACATTCAACTCCCATTGGAGTGTTTGCTGAATTTGCTTCTTGAAGATTGTATTTCTTGATCAGCTCTCTTGTGTATTTTGATTGATGGATAAAAATTCCTTCTTCAGTTTGCTTAATTTGCAAACCTAGAGAGTAAATGAGTTCTCCCATCATGCTCATCTCAAATTTTCCTTTCATGAGATTCTCAAATCTTTTACACAAAACTTCATTAGTAGATCCAAAAATAATATCATCAACATAAATTTGAACTAGTAAGATATTACTTTTGTGCTTTAAAGAGAAAAGAGTAGTATCGATTTTACCTCTTTGAAACCCTTTTTCCATGAGGAATTTGGATAAAGTTTCATACCATGCTCTTGGAGCTTGTTTTAGACCATAAAGAGCTTTTCTTAGCTTGTAAACATGGTCCTTCTTTTTGTAATCAAGAAAGCCAGGAGGTTGCTCAACAAATACTTGTTCTTGTAGATCTCCATTTAGAAATGCACTTTGTACATCTATTTGATATACCTTGAAATCCTTGAAGGTTGCATAAGCAAGAAATAATCTGATGGCTTCCAGTCTGGCCACAGGAGCAAATGTTTGATCATAGTCAATTCCCTCCTCCTGTCTATAGCCTTGGGCTACTAATCTTGCTTTATTCCTTATAACATTTCCATCTTCATCCAATTTGTTTCTGAACACCCATTTAGTTCCAATGACTTGTTGATCTGAGGGTCTAGGCATAAATTCCCAAACTTTACACCTTTCGAACTGATTTAGCTCTTCTTGCATGGCCTCAATCCATTGAGGATCTTCTAAAGCTTCATCAACCTTTTTGGGTTCAATGGAAGAGACAAAAGCATGTGAATCAAGAGTTTCATTTCTGGAGCTGCTTCTAGTTCTCAGACCAGCAAATGGATCTCCAATGATGTTTGAAACTGGATGATGTCTGGCTTCCCTAATTTCTTTAGGAAGATCTGAAAGAGGTTCAATTTGTAAAGAAGAAGAAAGAGGAATGTCGGTTGACTGAATAGTTTCAGAATCAAGTATGTCAGCTGACCGATCAACTGTGATAGGATTTGGATTGTCAGCTGGCTGAAAGCTGTCAGCCTGCTGAAGCTCATTCTGAATATCTAAGGTTATAGTTGGAGGATCGGAAGATGAGGGATTATTTTGAGTTGAACCAGCATTGTTTCATGTCTCAAAAATCTCAAAATGGTTAGTAACATCAGGAGCCTTAGAAGACTCAAATAAATTGGATTAATCAAAAGTAACATGCATAGATTCAACAATTACTTGAGTTTTTCTATTATAAATTCTGTAAGATTTACTATGCTTAGCATAGCCAACAAAAATACCTTCATCAACTTTTTCATCAAATTTACCTCTGTAATCACCACCATTGTAGTGAATGAAGCATTTGCACCCAAAAATTTAAAGAAAGCAATGTTAGGTGTTCTACCTCTCCATATTTCATAGGGAGTCTTACCATGAAACTTGTTTATGAGAGATCTATTTTGAGTAAAACATGATGTGTTGACAGCTTCTGCCCAAAAATATTTTGGCAATTTTGCTTCAGCTTGCATTGTTTTACCTGCTTCAATCAGCGTCCTGTTCTTCCTTTCAGCTATACCATTTTGCTGAGGTGTTCTAACTGCTGAAAAATTATGATCAATTCCATGATCATCACAATATGTATCCATTCCAAGGTTCTTGAATTTTGTACCATTATCAGATCTAACACTTATAATTTCACATTCCTTTTGAGTTTGAAGAATTTTGAATAAGGAAGTGAGAATGCTATAAGTTTCATCCTTGGATTGCATCATTTCCACCCTTGTATACCTTGAGTAATCATCCACAACAACCAGAGTATATATGTTTCCTCCCAAACTTGTAGTTGTAATGGGACCAAATAAATCCATATGAAGAAGTTCAAGAATTCTTTTGGTTGAAAGACATGGTTTGGGTTTGAAAGAAGCTCTTGTTATTTTTCCTAAAATGCAAGCATCACATTTTTTGTCAGTAGGAAAATTTATGGATGGCAAACCTTTCACCAAATCTCCTTTTGAAAGTTTGGAAAGATATTTAAAGTTTAAATGTGAAAGTCTTTTGTGCCAAAGTCATGAAGTTTTTGAAGTATTATTTGCTACTAAACAAATTTGAGTGCTGTTATTTAAAGAGAGTAAATCAATAGCAAAAACATTTCTTTTTCTAGAACCAGTGAGTAAAACTTCATTTGTGATGCTGTTTTTGATAAAACAGTGTGTGGAAGAGAAAGAGCAACTCATACCTTTGTCACAAAATTGTGAGATACTTAAAAGATTGTGTTTCAAACCTTGTACCAATGAGACATTTTCAATTATTATAGATCCTCTGATAATAGATACATAACCTATAGTCTTTCCTTTTGAGTTGTCTCCAAAAATGACAGAAGGTCCTTTGGCTGCAGTAATGTCAGTAAGAAGTTCAGTTGACCCAGTCATGTGTCTGGAGCATCCACTGTCTAATATCCATATGTAAGTTGATTGATCATCTGCCATTAAGCATACCTGAAATATGAATATTTAAATCATGGTACCCTTAATACTTTTGAGTCCAAAGGGTTAGTTTTCTTTGGTAGCCAAACATGCCTAAAATTAGGCATCTTGACTCTGTCAGTAGGTTTAAATCTAAACATGCATTCATGAGACTGTTGACCAAAAGTAGAACAAATATTACACTTGTGATAACCAGGTTTATCAGTCATTTAAGGTGAATTCTTTGACTCCTTTTGACTCAGCTTAGAGGTCTTAGCAACAGCAAAATTTATTGGCTTGAGCTTGTCAGTTGTCTTTCTTCTGAATCCTCATCTTTTGTTAGTTGGCTGACATTTGTCAGTTGTTGCTTTGGCTGACAGATTTTGAGGCTTGTGACCAGAAGACTGACAATTGTCATTGTTCAACTTATCCCTTTTGTTAATGGACTTCTTAAGCTGATTCATGTTTTTGGGATATTTGAATGGTACAACAATATAGATTAATCCCTTATCCTTTTTTAGAAGAGTCTTAGGTCCATCATTTGACTGTCTGATCTCACAGTTTCCATCATCCTTTGAATATTCAAGACCATATTGGTCCTCATGACTTTTCTATTGACTGATGATGGTCTCAACAACAGCTTTTGACTTTGAGTAAGTATCAACAACATTGGTCAGTCGAAGATTTCTTTCTACAAGGTCAGCAATCTGGGCATCTGAGATTTTTGCTTGAATTTCATGTTTTTCATTGATGCTTTTAAGTTGCAGCAATACTTTTTGCTGAACTTTGCAAAGCTCATTGATCTTTTGAAGCTCACAGTTTTCTTTAGAAATTCTTTTAAAATCACCAGATAAGGAAATATGGATTCTTTTAAGTGTTTCAAACTTGGAATACATTTCTTGCATTTGTTCCAGTTAATCATCAACACTTGAGTCAGTAACCTTCTCCTCCTTCCTTTTTGACATATTGCTTATTTTGATGTCAGCAGTCCTTGAAGAAGTTGACTTGACTTTTCTTTCTGGCTGACTTATGATTCCTTGTCCATAAAATCCATTTCCTATTTTCTTAACCACAAACTGATTAGGTTTGATGACCTTTGTCAGCTTAGGGTTTTTAATAGGTGAGCTTGGCAGCTCATTATCAGACTCATTTGAATATTTTGGACTAGGAAACTCATTCTCTTAATCATATATAGCTGATTCTGCAACAAGACACAGATTTGCTTCTTGCTCAAAATCAGCAGATTCATCTTCAGAATCTGTCTCAATCCATGTTGCAAGATTTTGATCTTCAACAACCAAACCCTTTTGTTTTTCAAAATTTCTAGGAGCTCTTTTATAATACTCATTTTTTGTAAGAGGACAGTTTGAAGCAAAATGACCAGGTTTTCTACAATTGAAGCACAACAATTTTTCTTTCTCAACCTTGTCTTCATTTGTTTTGAAGTAAGGCTTTTGAAAGTTTGAAGTAGAAGGTCTTTGGAAGCTTGAGGAAGGTTTTTGAGGATTTGAGGAAGACTTTTGAAAATTTACAGAAGATTTTTAGAAGTTCTTTTTAAAGGATTTAAACTTTCTAAACTGTCTGGCAAAAGCAGCAAATTCATCTTCATCAAAGTCATCATCTGACAGAGATGTAGAAGTTTTAGGTGTCTCTTCTTCAGCTTGAAGAGAGATACCTTTAAAAAATTTCTCAATTTCTTGAGTTTTGAGAACTTCTTTTTCATAAATTTTTAGACTAGCAACAAGACTACGTATATGAGTTTTGTTCAAGTCTCTAGCTTCCTTTATGGCAGTAACCTTAACATGCCATCTACTTCCCAAGCTACTAAGAAAACGCATATTCAAATCTTTCATACTATAGACTTTACCAAGAGAGGAACATCTATTACTTACCTCGAGAAATCTGTCGTAGGCACTTTTTAATGATTATTTTGGGTCCTTTTTGAAGGCATCAAAGTCTTGTATACAGTCATAGAGTTTGTTGTCCTTGGTGTTTTAGTCTCCTTCCACATATTCAACAAGAGCATCCCATATTTCTTTGGCAGTAACACAGTCATATATTTGTTTATAGTTTTCATCAAGAACAGCACTTGATAGAATGTGTACAACTCTAGCATCCAGTCCATCAGTAATTTTATCTTCCTCAGTCCATTATGATTGAGGCTTGAGGACATATTCTTCATCTACAGGAGCAAGAGGATTTATGATGTCATCATCTACAGTAGAATATTTACCAACTTTATTATTAATTTTCATAGGTTGCATAGGACCACCTCTTACACATTCCATTAATCGTTTATCTATATTGTTCATATATCTTGTAATTCTTTCCTTCCAAATATCAAAGTTATCTGCATCAAAAATGGGAACTTGAGTAACATTGTTTGATTGAATAGCTTTTAGAGTTACCATGATCGAGCTTTCAAGCTGTTAGGCTTGGAAAAAATAATTTTTCAAAAAGAAGGCTCTGATACCAATTGTAAGTCCAGTTGGCAACAAACAAGGCTAGAGGGGGGGTGAATAGTCTTTCTAAAACTTTGAGGGTTGATTTGTAAAACTTTATAAATTGGCAGCAGAAAATTAGTTTTGTCAATCAGCTGATATTGGTCAGCTGGCTGAAGCTTTTGGAATAACTCAAGCTGATGAAAGTTAGTCAGCTGGCTGACACAACTGTTTTTCTACGAAATTTGCTTTTAAGGTAGATCACTGAATACAAGAAGGAAACTGAAAAACAATTTACCAGAACAACTAAGTAAACAATTATGTGAGTAACTGGCTGACACTTAAGCAGTTGAAAACTTCTTAAGTGTTAGGTCATTTTGCAAGAGTAGAGATAATAACTGACAAATAAATTGAAATGATTCACAGTAAAACTGCTACGTCCACTACCAAGTTGGTCAGACTTGGATTTTGAAGTGCACTAATTTTATTAAAAATCTAAGTGATCTCTAATGGATCAGTGTACAACAAAAAGACCAGTGTTTATGGAGAATGATTGAGTAACAATCAAACTCGTGAGACAAACTGACTGATTTCAAGATTATATGAAATGGATCACTCAGTGTTTGCCTAAACAATAACTAGAAAGAAATATTCAAGGGAGATTATCTAGCTAAAGTTTTAAGAAGACTAAGGCACAGAGAGAATTTCTTTTCGGATTAGAATGCTTCAGACTTCAGCGTTTTTTTCAAAAATGCTTCCAGTGGGTATTTATAGATGAACTTCAAGAGTAACTCGTTAGGAACACATTTGAATTTGAAAATGTGTTTGGCAGAGCATACGTATCTTCACAAGATCACAAGGATCCTGTTGGAAATATTATCTAACAGAATATCTACCAAAAGCACAAAATGAGAAAGTGTCAGTACCAATAAATGTTCAAGCAAATGAGGAAAACAAGTTGACACTTAAAACGTTATGGTCAGTTGAACAAGTAACTGACAAAGAATTTTAAGCTGACCAAAATATCTTAAAGCTTTTGGCTGACAATAAGTGGAATGATTTTAAGCAAATTTTAACTTAATGCAAGATTCAACAAGTTCAATATTAGTGTCGGAGTTATCACTGATTATTGAGGGTTCTGGTAGGGGGTCGGTAGAGAACCAGAAAAAGGGAGCGGGATAGAAAAGGGATTTTGGTTTAGTTGGTGTAGGTGATGAAGTAGGTTTGGGGAAGAGATCTGCTACCGATGAAAGTTCAAATAAGAACTTCGTGGCAGCAGAGTCTAAGGTTTGAATGGGAATGGTTTGGGTTCATTCGGATGGTGTAGTTGGGTTGGTTGGATTACGAGGGGGTGAAGATGGGGTAGAAGGTTTTGGTGAGTAGTTAAATGGGGAAGGAGGGGCTGGAGAGGGTGATATGGTAGGCTCCTCATGTGTTATTGACTCCTCCTGAAAGATAGGCTCCTCTGGAGGGGTTGATTCCCTCTGAGTAGATGATTCAGTGGGAGTGGGTTGAGAAGAGGTAGAAGGTTGGGTGCCAACAGACTTTCTTCGCTGCCTCAGTGACTGGACAAGAGATCCAGCAGCTTCTTCAGCAGAGGTGATAGGGTCTGCTGGTGGCTTGGTTGGTAGATTTTTACGTAGCCGTTTATGTTTAGGCTTAGGTGATGGTGAAGGTTGGTCAGATGAAGGTTTTCGTTTGGGGGTTTGGGATGGCTGGGGAGTGGATGATTGACTAGCAGCGATAGAGGAGCTGCCAGCAGACTTGTCACGTCTACCGGCCTTCAGTTCCTACCGAATCCATTTGGCCTGAAGTTTTTCAACATCTTCTTCATGCCTTGCCTTCTTTGCTTGAGCCTCTTCCTTCTGTCTCAACAGACGCTCAGACTCAGTAGCCAGATCTTTGGCTTCTCGTAGAATGTCATGAGCAATGGTAGGGTCTCCTTGTCCCCATTTTGTCACTGCAGAACGAAAGCCTTTGCTAGCAGCTTCATATGTGTCCATGTTGAAACGCGTAACAACCACTGGCGAGGGTTTGGCCACTTTTTCAATAGAGATATGTGGTAGCCCTCGTTGCCGCCTTCTCTTGTTTTCATAGTCCATGTATTTTTTGAAGAAAGTAGCCGTCATCTGCTTATCTTTGGCCACTGTGATGAGCTCATCCTCTGCAACGGTAAAGTTGACCTCAGGCGTATCCCTTATAAGGGTGTCGATGAGCCGGAGAAAGGGCCTTTTAAAGTTGGGGCTCTCCTTCACGTTTTCAACGTAGTTGCGAAGCTCGTTGAAGATGATGGTGTCGTAGTTGAGGTGAGACTTTAAGATTGAGTTGTTGAGCCGTGAAGTTGTCGTGAGCTCCGTTCTTGAACAACAGAGATTTGTCCAGCAGATGACTGGAACAGTAAACATCCAAAGGAAAGATGTTCTTCGGCATTTTTCCTTGAGGTTCCCTTGGAGTGTTTGGTCCCCTCATTGCTTCCCAGGCTATGTCAGCCTCAGCAATGGATAGCTCAGTATCTCCGCTGTAGCGAACCCCAATGATTCTGGATATCACTTTGGCAGAGATAGAGATGGGTCGTCCTCAAATCCATCCATGCATCACAGACGGAGTCTTGGGGTTGATAACCATTCGCTGCTAGAATTCTTTACCGAGTAGAATGATGTAGTCTTCGTCATGCAGATAGAAGAGCGGTAGAATCCCAGACTCGTTCATGTCGTCTCATGCTTTGGCTCCGGAGGCAAAGGTGCAAACGGTTTTTAGGTCAATGCACATGCTGGACAGATACATCTTTTGGTCCAGGGCCTGAATGATGTCATGAGCGGCAGGAAACGAGGGTATTCTGGAAGGTTGATGGATGGACCATGTGGAATGACTTGTTCAGGTTCAAACACCTTCCTTTTGTCGATCTTTGACTTGGTAGAAGATTTCACCTACAAAAACAAATTCTTAAATTAGGGCTTTTGTTGACAGGGCAAACAACTAGAGATTTCATTTTTGAGAAATAAATTTTTCAGAAATAAATTGAAATCTTTGAATGTTTGCACATGTGAAAATAGTGAAACATCAACAGATAATAATTTTAAAGTACAGAGGAGAACTGTTGGTTTCAAGTTTTGGTGAGGAACAACAATGGCGGAAACCGTCCAGATACGCTAAGTGTCTTTTTTGGATTCCTCAATAGAGTGACTCAAAAGAAGAAATTCCAAGCATAAATCAAAGATAAGTTTCCTAATGAGTTTCGAAAATCTTACCATTGTTGCTGAAAGTGAGAAGAGCGAGAAGAGATTAAAGAGGGTGAAGCAGTTGCAGAGAGAAAATAAGGGTTTGAGTAGAGAGAGAAAATCTGTGAGAGAGGGTTTGTAAAAGTTTGAAAAAGGCGGTTCGAAGTCTATTTAAAGAATGAGAAAAGTCATTTTAGCGAAAAAATGCCTTAGATGATTGACATATGTCTATCAAAAGGCTTTTAGCTGAAGATATTTTCTAAGAAATAACAAAAAGTGACTTTTAACCCCCTTTCCCTTTTTAGAAAACATTTTACACATTAATAGGCAAAACAATTGAACTACAAACCTGGTAAAAACAAAGAGCTTAAGTCTGCCGGTAGATAGCAAATTAAGTTTGCCAGTTAGTAGTAGTTTAAGTCTGTCGGTATGAAAGAAAACTTGTAAACTAAGAAGTAAGCGTTTAAGCAGTAAGATCAATCATACCAAGATTTCTCCTTAAATAAGCAAACCTGGTAGCATCCAGTGGCTTGGTGAGAATATCAGCCAATTGACGTTCAGTTGGAACGTATTCCAGACTGATGTTACCTTTTTCCACATGATCATTGAGGAAATGATAACGGATATCAATGTGCTTTGTCTTTGAGTGCATCATTGGATTCTTTGAGACTGAAATTACTGAAGTATTATCACACATGATGGGACAATTTGTAGTTTTGATGTTGTAGTCCACTAGTTGCTGCTTCATCCATAGTAGTTGAGAGCAACAGCTGCTGGCAGCAATGTATTCTACCTCAGTGGTAGAGTTTGCAACTGAACCTTACTTCTTGCATGACCATGAGACAAGCGTATTTCCAAAAAATTGACAGGTCCCACTGGTGCTTCTTCTGCTCACTTTGCAGGCTGCATAGTCTACATCTGAGTACCCAACTAGATCGAAGTTGTTTCGTTTTGAATACCAGATACCCAGATTTGTAGTAGTTGAAATATATCTGATGATACGTTTGGCAGCAAGCAAGTGTGATTCCTTTGGATCTGCCTGAAATCTAGTACAAACACAAACAACAAACATTATATCAGGTCTACTGGCAGTAAGGTAAAGAAGTGAACCTATGATTCCTCGATACTTGGTCACATTCTCTTGCTTTCCCTTCTCATCTTTGTCAAGATGGCAGTCGGTAGACATTGGAGTCTCGAATCCTTTAGCTGAATCAAGACCAAATTTCTTGATAAGTTCCTTTGCATATTTGGTTTGGCTGATGAAGATTCCGTCTGATGTCTGTTGAATCTGAAGTCCTAGAAAGTAGGTGAGGTCTCCCATCATGCTCATCTCGAACTTGCTTTGCATCAGCTTCTCGAATCTTTTGCACGGGCTTTGATTTGTTGATCCAATGATAATGTCGTCCACGTAGATTTGTACCAGAGGAGAATGACCTTTGTGCTTGAGGATGAACAAATTTGTGTTTATTCTTCCTCTAACGAATCCTTGTTCAATTAAGAACTTGGATATAGTTTCATACCAAGCTCTGGGAGCTTGTTTCAAGCCGTAGAGTGCTTTCTTGAGTCGGTACACTTGATCCTGTTTGTCTTGGATGACAAAACCTGAAGGTTGTTCAACATATACTGTTGCTTGAAGATCTCCATTGAGAAAGGCACTCTTCACATCCATCTGATATACTTTGAAGTCCATGAACGAAGCATAGGTTAGAAAGAGTCTGATTGCCTCTAATCTAGCAACAGGAGCAAATGTTTCATCGAAGTCAATTCCTTCTTCTTGTCGGTAGCCTTAAGCAACCAGTCTAGCTTTATTTCTGGTGACATTTACATCTTCATCTCTCTTGTTTCTGAATACCCATTTGGTGCCTATAACTGGATGGTCAGTAGCTCTTTGAACTAAGCTCCACACTTTGCATCTTTCAAACTGGTTTAGCTCTTCTTTCATAGCTTCAATCCAATAATGGTCTTCAATAGCTTCATCAATCTTCTTTGGCTCGATTTCAGACACAAATGCGAAGGCAAACATAGTCTCATTTCGAACATTATTTCTCGTACGAACTCCTGAGTTGAGATCACCAATGATTTGTGAGATGGGGTGATCTCTTGTTTCAATAACGACTGGAGGAAGATCACTTCGAGTGAGTTCTTCCCGTAAGGAGTCTGGAGAAGGTAGAGAAGGAGATTCACCAAAATTAGGTTAAGAAGAGATAGAGTCTTCAAAACCTTCATTTTCTGGTGAACAGGAAGGGTGAGTGATTTGCAAATATGTTTGAGGTAGAACAAAAGAGATGGGTTCAGGATCAACAGAAGTGCTGGAAGTGGTACCAGCAGAGTTGAAGTCTGCCGGTACTGGATTTGCAGAGCTTGAAGAGTCTGCAGTTTGAGGATTCTGAGGTGAAGTAGAAGTAGTATCTTTATTTGTACATGTTTCAACATCATCAGAATCATTAGCAACATTTGGAGCCACTAGTGGCTCTAATAAATCATATTCATCAAAAGTAACATGCACGGATTCTAAGATTTTCAAAGAAGTTTTGTTAAATATGCGAAATGCTTTTGAATGTTTGGAATAGCCCAGAAAAATTCCTTCGTCTGATTTTGAATCAAATTTGCCTCTATATTCTCTTCCATTATATAAAATAAAACATTTATAGCCGAAGATTTTGAAAAATCCTATGTTGAGGAGTTCCGACAGCAGAGAAGTTGTGGCCGATCTCGTGGTCATTGCAGTATCTTTCCACACAGTTGTTTTTGAATTTGGTGCCATTGTCTAATCAGATGTCACTTATGTCTTCAAGCTTTTGGGTTTGAAGTCTTCTGAAAAGAGCAGTGACCAGATCATATGTCTCATCTTTTGAAGTCATTGTTTCGATCCATGTGAATCTTGAGTAATCATCAACTACTACAAGTGTATACTTGTCTCCGGAGATACTGACTATAGTGATTGGTCCAAAGAGATCCATGTACATAAGTTGAAGAGGTTTGGAAGTTGACATTACAAACTTGCTCTTGAAGGAAGACTTGGAGAGTTTCCTAACTGGCAAGCTTTGCAACTTCTGTCATGGTCGGCAGACACCGTAAGTAAGCCTTTGACAAGCCCATCTTTGGAGAGCTTGGAGATGTACTTGAAGTTGAGGTCACTCAGACGCTTGTGCCAAAGCCAACTGTTGTCACAAATGATGTTTGCAACTAGGAAAAGGATAGAGGATCTACCTAGAAGGTTTAAATCCACGACATAGACGTTTCCTTGTCTATTGCCGGTTAGTAACGTTGAGCAGGATTCACGATCTTTGATGAGGCATTGGTTGAAGGAGAATTGGCAGATGAGTCCTTTGTCGCAGAATTAGGATATACTCAGAAGATTATGCATTAAGCCGTTCACTAGAGAAACTTTGTTGATGGAGAGATTTCCTCTAGTGATTGAGCCATACCCAATTGTTTTCCCTCTTGCATTGTTATCGAAAATCACCATAGGACCTTTAGCTTCAGCTATATCTGAGAGTAGACTTCTGTTCCCTGTCATGTACCTGTGAGGTTCCCGGGACGTGCCCCCGCGCCCCGCGTGCCCTTGGATAGGGGTGCGCGTACGTGCGGATGCGGTGACACCACTGCTATCGTTCCACCCTCCCTTGTTTAGGGGAAAACGAAATCAAAAGTGCGAGAGGAGTGCTGTCTATGTTAGCACGTTGGAATGTGCCTCGGTTGCCTTTAGTGGATTTTGTATCCAATATGGGAACTTATGGTTTTCCCGCATCAAGTTATCCCTTTTTTAGGGGATACCAGGATATGGGAATGCATTACCCTTTCATTCCCATTTTCCCTTTTTTAGGGGAAAACGGAAAAGTGCAAAAAAGTATATTGCGACGCCCCCACTATGGATTTTATTAAAAATAGCCTTATGGCCCATTTCATATTACTATGGTAGCTTTGGGTTTCCCACATCAAATTATCCCTTTTTTAGGGGATACCAGGATATGGGAATACATCACCCTTCCATTCTCATTCTCCCTTTTTTAGGGGAGAACGGAAAAGTGCAAAGAAGGAGTGTTGCGAGGCCCCACTGAATCTGAAAGTTTTAGAGTCGACATCTTTATTTTAAGGCAAAGAAAGCAAAACCAAAGAAAAGAAAAATAAACCAGAGAAAAAGAAAACGGGTTCGGAGGCTAAGTTACGAGTTGGGAAGGTGCTAGGCACCCAACTCGCCCTTTCGGTCTCAAAAGTGGTTTTTGGCTGAAGTATGTTTATTGTTATATTTATTTAGCAAATAAATAAAGTATTAAAAGACAGGAAATTAAAACAAATACATCTGTGGTTACATTATTTACGGACTTGCAGTCATTTCCTTACAATAATTACAGACATATTTAAGAATATTTGGCCATTATAACGGCTCTATTACATAGTATTTCCTATTCTAATCCGGGTAGCACAACGGCTTATATTGGCTACATTGTGCCGGATTTAAATAAAAAATTTAAAAATAATAAAAGATAGAAAAGTAAACAAATACGATAAATAACGCCCTTAAAGGTTTTACCTTTTAGAGCGGTGGTGTGCTCGCTCTGTCCTTCAGGGAGAGGGAGTCTTTTTTTGTTGTTTGTTGTGTGGTTGTTGTTTAGATTTGGGCAGAGTGACTGCTTATTCTGGAGACTTTTGGCTTGTCAACTCGGGCAGGGTGACAGCTTATTTTGGTAGGTTTTGGCCTTTTTGGTTTGGCGGAATAACGGCTTAGTTTTTGGTTTTTCGGCTCGTTACTCAGGCAAAGTAACGGCTTACTTTGGGATTTTTGGGCCGGGGAAGTGAGGTGGATACCTAACAACTAGGCTAGGGATCACTTATAACCTATGGATATTTATTTTGGCGGAGTTTGGACGGGATTTGGAGACTTTAGGGGTTTCCACTCACCTATCTCGCACCTCTCGTACTAATATTATTGAAGGAAACACGGAGAGAGTTTCGTTGCGATTTTTATCGTGGAGACTGAACAACTGAAATGAGGAGCCGGGGTCTCCTATTTATACTTGAGAAGCAGGGACTCGGTGGGAATTTCTGAGTTTCTTCAAGCAACTTCAGCCAGTTGGACACCAAGCTTCAAGCCTTGTACATTTCGGTCACTGAGAGAGAGCTACAGTGATCTCCATGGTGCGGCCAAGGAGACCCTTGGTGCGGCACCACTAGCATGATGTGGTGGCACCAAGGCCCTTGGTGCGGCACCCACCTTACTATTCAAGTTTGTTTTTTCGCACTTTCACCCCCCGCAGTTCACTGTTTCGCGCATCCTGCTTTGCCTTTCACATTTTTAACTCCTATAACTTGACATTTGTTAAGTTTTGACAGTTCTTGATATTTTATGTCAGTCACATACCAGGGGTACGAAATTGGGGTGTCTACAAAGCCCCTCTACGATGGAGTCTACGGGTAACCCAAAGCTTACTGAGTAGACGAACATCGTTGATAAACAATAGACTCTCCAATTTCGTTCATTTAAAAACGGGAGAGAAATGCAATTGGTAGCAGTTATAATGCACAGTTATCATGCTATCCAAACTCCATAACCTAAACATTTTTAGTCGGTTATAAAAGGTTATCGTAGTTTTTAAGCGGATATGAATTTAAAATGCTCTGATGGTCGGACCTACTAAAGTAGGCTGCCTACGTATTCCCTATTAAAGGAAATCAGACCAAACGTAGTTCAGGCCAAAAACCTAAACTACAACCAAGTGAGGATGTCATGTTCTTCGGGTCAAGCCCGATCGAGAACACAACAGGAAAAAGATTTTTGTGTTTTTCGAAAAAGATGTTTCCAACAGTCGAGAATGGCTGCCGAATACGGTATGAAGATTTGAATGTTTTTTGGGAACCACATTTCATCCGGTCAATATCTTGTCGTTGAAACATGTTAAGAAGAATTTTCAAAGTTGTGTCTGGCTGGTCGCTGCCTTGTTTCCAAACATAACCAGAAAACTTTCAAATTTCTCGAAAACTGCACTCGACCGATAAAGATCCGTCGTCGAGCACGACAAAGCAAACTTTCTTTAAGTATTTTCGAAAATTGTGAGGTGGAGAACATTCTTTTTTTTTTCCTTCCCCCTTTTTTTTCGCTCTCTCTATTTTTTTTTTCAAATATTCCTCTTTTTTTTGTATTTTTTCAATATTCCTCTTTTTTTTTTTCAATATTCCTCTTTTTTTTGTTTTTTTTTAAAATCAAAACTCGTTTTGAAAAGAGTTTTTCTTTTATTTGAAAAACAAAGCAAAAAAAATTTTCTTTCTTTTTTTTAAAAAAAAACACAAACTTTTCTTAAAAGGAAATTATTCTAAAGTCAGGGTAAGAATACTGTACCTGACTTACCTTTTTGCGCCCGGGTGGCTGCCGCGGATTCGGCTGATCTTGGCATTTCTGTCATTCTTGCTGGGGAATTTATTATTATTTCTTCTTTTTTCTTTCTTTTTTCTTTTCTCTTTTTTTCTTTTCTTTCTTTTTTTCTTTTTTTTTTCTTTCTTTCTTTTTTTTTTCTCTCTTTTTTCTCTTTTTTTCTCTTTTTTTTTCTTTTTTTTTCTTTTTTTCTTTTTTTTCTTTTTTTCTTTCTTTCTTTCTTTTTTTTTTCTTTTTCTTTTGACCCGCTAGGGATATTATTTTCTTTGTCCTCTGGTGGATGGTTGTCAATTTTGGTTAACAAGATTAATTTTGTTAACTCTTCGTTAGACTCAGGGACCATTTTGGAAACTTTGAAATTTGAGGACCAAAGTGTCGCAGCTTCAAACTTTGGACGGGGGAAAGGGAAAAATTCCCTGTTCCTCCCTTTATCATGGACGGGAGTGAGGGAGAGAAGCTCACTGCTTCTCTTTCTTTTCTTCCTTCTTTCTTTTCTTCTTCCTTCCGCCATTGTTGCTTCCTTCTGCTTTTTTTTTCTTTTTTTTTTGCTCATTTTCTCGATTTTCTTCCGCCAATTTCGGTGTTCCACTTAGCAGATGGCATCTTCTTCACGATCTAGGAAGGGGAAGGCACTCATGCACCCAGATTCTGACGAGAGGAGGAGAGAGCCTCCTCGCTTGGTCCGGAATAAACTCATCTACCGGTACTCCAATGATGACTGGGGCAACATTTTGCGAGATCAGAACACTCACGTGTCCAATCTTCCTCCCACCACTGTAAGATTCTTTCTTTTTTTTCGAGATTTTTCTGGCTATATTTCAGATCTGCTAATGCATGTCCTATTTATGCCTAAATGATGTAATTAAGTGATGATGCATGAAATTTTTATGATTTATTTTTGCGATGCATGATTTGAACTAGTGGTCACTATTTGACCCTACTATGCATGATTTATATTCTAAATGCAAATGATGCTATATGATGCATGTTTTACATTAAAACATATTTTTGCATGCAATAGAATCGCGAAATGGACTTTTCGGAGTATAATTTAAATTTTTCCGAAACGCATTTTCGAGCATATTTTCGGATAAAAACAGGACAAAACAGATATTTTTCATGCCCTTAGATTTATTTTTCAAGCATGCAACTGCTGCATGGATATAGTAAATGCCACAAAAAGGTTTATTTTGATGATTGGTGGCACTTTATCTTCTTTTTAGCGTACCCCTACGGCAGCTTATTGGACAAATGAAATGCACATAATGGATGCATGAATTATTCTACTTGATGCAGATGCAATTGTAGGACAATTATAAGATGATGGATGAATATTTTCATATTTTATTATACACATGATAAATGCAGCCTAATATGCATTTTTATGATGTTGAAGATGCAAAATTAATTATTTACATGCAAAATTAATTACACATAAAATTTGTTTGTTTTATTTATTTTATTTTTCAAATATATTGTTATTATATTTCTTTTCTTGTGTAAAAGAATACATTATGCATGTACAGCATACAGATTTCTCTGCTTATATTTTTTTTCCTTTTTTTTTGTAAAAGAATGATGTTTAATTACATGTAAATTTATGTATATGTACGAAAATGGTATGTGTTAACTTAAAGAATTATTTATTTTATTTTATTATAAACAAGATTTTTTTTCTTTATGCTAAAAAGAATTTATTATTATTATTATTATTATTATTATTATTATTATTATTATTATTATTATTATTTTTTTTTTTTAAAAAAATATGAAGTATAAGGCATGCAATATATTCATCATTTATTTATTTCTGCTTATTTAAAAGACTGTACAGACAAGAGAATGAGGGTAGAGGACTTACCTTTTTTTCCTCTTCTTCTTCTTTTTCAGATTCGCAGGAAATTTCAGAGGGCGCGGGTATCATGTGCCAATGTTGCTGAGATCTACGCCATGCTACCCGAGGCGGCGAAGTTATTAGTGGAGGGGTCTGGTTTCAGCGTCTTCATGCATTCCTTCACCCACTTTACCAGCTATCTGCCCATCTTTGATGTGCTCAGGGACTTCTGGTAGGACACCACCCATACTTTCCACTTTAGCTGGGGGGGAGGCAACTATGACCTCGTGCGATTTTTCCGCAATCACGGGAATTCCTACCAACATAGGGGAGACCCTGGCCCCTGATTTCACTCTTCGTCATCGTAGGGAGGAGGTTGTGGACCTCCTGGGTTTCGAGCCTCGTTTCAAATCGACGGATGAGGTTTTTATCAGCAGCGTTCGAAGTTGGCTTCTCAACAATGCCGGGCGGGTGCTTGCACCGATGACGATGCCGCCAGAACTTCGAGTGGCAAGAGCGCGTTTTTTCTTGGCACATCGCTCTTTGCCAACTCCTCTGTCACCCTGAGAGTTTCTGTCTTGGCTTGTTTGGCGGACTTTGATCGGATCCCTTTATATGACTGGGGACAGGCAGGCTTGGCCGAATTGTATGCCTCTATGGATAGGGCCAGCCGGAATGACTCGCCGACTCTGAATGGGTTTGCCCCGGCGTGGGAGGCACGTGCCTTTTCCTGCTCTTTTTTTTATTTTATCTTTCTTCTTCTTTTTTTTTTATGCATTTTTTTTTTCAGCACACATTTTTTTTTGACAACATTTTTTTTTTTGCAGGTCTGGGCCTTCTCATTTTTCACATTTTCGGTCGCCTCATTCGGCGAAGTTTACTCACCTCCATACCGTCCCAAGTATGTTGATAGTAGCAGGGTGGATCCGGCCGAGGACGATGGTTGTAATGATAGGGAGAGAGTGCTGGAGCGAATTATTAGCTCGAGTCCTGGTTCAGTGCACTTCCTTCCTTGGGAGGGCCTGGAGGGTCATTATTCTGCTACTTTGATGTTCAGCCGCTGCCGAATATTGATGGTTTCTATCATGGTGGACTCTTTATACATGGGCGAGCGGGTGAACCGTTAGTATCAGTCTTTTCAAGTAGCTCCAGTGGTGCCTCCTCGGCCTCCTTATTGGGTGATAGAGCCCGATCGGACGCCTTAATAGGTATCGACTGGGAAATACGCTGCTCCGCGAACTATCCGTGATGGCGCATTTGACGAATTTCCTGAGATTAGAGTTGCATCCCCCTCCTCCTCGTTCCCCTGCAGGCCCAGCAAAGCATTCTCGATGCTTCGCCAAGCAGGTCGTCTTCTTCATTTCTCGACGAGAACCTGATGTTCACAGAGCCTGATGATATTTTCTCTACTTTCTAGTATGAGTGGGGTGGTGGCTTAGTAGAGCAGGTTCTTCCTGATGTCGAGATCCCAGAGGAGCGTCGTGTCCCGGAGCAGGCTCGTTCGGTAGACACATCCACCTTTATTGTCTATTTTCTTTATTTTCTTTTATTATCATATACTATTTTTTTTCTTTTTTCTTTTTTGAGACTAACATATCTTTTTTTTTTCAGGTGAACGTGTCTACTTATAAGAAACTGCTGCGGGGCTTTTTCAGCATCAGCAAGCTGTATCAGAAATTGGATGATGAATTTTCTTGGGTGGAAGCGACAAGCAAGGCCCGCCAGACGTCGAGATGACGATGATGATGATGATGATGATGATGATGATGATGATGATGATATTGGCCGATTCGCGCCCGGGCAGCAGGTCGGGATTCAACCGGTGGCACAACGGGTCCTGTAGCGGGTCACGGGGTGAGCATGGGTACGTGGTTTTCCGCGAGAAGCCGTCCGAGCCATTAGCTTTGGATTCCTGCGAATATTAGTGTCTTCCCTATATATATATAGTTTTAAAAGAAATTCGTACAAACGAATGTTATGTCTTCCCTTTATATATATATATATAAAAGAAACTTTGTAACAATATAATATATGATGCAATATATAACACATGCAAAAATAAATTCACACAGGAAAGAAAACTATACCAGACATCTAAAATGTAATGGCACGCTGTACTTTAGAGAAAGGGATTATAAGAACACCTTTGGATCAGAACGGGCTTTTCAGGTGATATCGGAACGGGAAAACGGCCGCATCTCTTATCATTTCGGTGCCTTGTGGCTATTGAGCCCGTGCTCGTAGCCTCCTTTCATAGGCTTTCTTTTCTTTTCGCGATCGAGGCGTAGGAACAAGGAGTGTCGATCATCAAACCGATACCTGATATCAGCAAATTTCACGGCAGTGGATATTCTGGTCTTTGCCGCAAGGACATGCGGTGCGGCACCAAGAAGCTTTGGTGGCACCATAGTTTCTACGCTGCCAGCATTTTCTTCTTTCAATCGTTGGGCAATCGTGCACCTTTGAAATGTCCGCTTTCTCAATTCTTGGTATAAATTCTGACGGAAACCAGCTTGGTTCTTCACCAATCCACTTCGTTCCTTTCTTTTAAAAAACTCACCAGCTCCTGTCATGCCTTCCATAGCTCTACTCAGCCGTAACAACATTTCTCACATCTCTTATAAATGGTCGCCTCAGATTCTACTTCGCCTCGAAATTGAGATTTACGAGAACGCCCGGATTTTGATTCTTTTCTTTGCAACCGACGAGAGGATTGGTTTGAACATCTTTTCTGTTCAAAGCCTCTCCGCTGAACGCCATAATTAATTGACATGCTGGAGCCGTGTTTTGGTCTCCCGAGGATCACTTGTTTAATTTTGGCATGAACCAGACGTGTCCTACATTCGAGGAGCCGCCACGCCGAGGTTGGCACCTACCTCGCCGATTATGGTACCGCCTACGTAAGCGCCCAGTATTATCTGGGAGCTCTTCGTTTCTCTACCCATAATGCTACTCCGTGATTCTTCAATGGGGAATCTTTCATTTGATGGTTCTTCCCGAGTCTTT
>CM028382.1:35423381-35456240 GCA_013146195.2 Codonopsis lanceolata
TACAAAAGTACGCTAAGCGAGTCAACGAATACGTGATAGCTATCGAATGAAGTGTGCGAGACTTAGTCAATCATCATTATAACTTAATGCATTAAAACCTCTCGCGTCTTGTGAACCCTGTCACAAAGTCCATGGTAATGAACTCCCATTTCCACTCGGGAATCTCGATGGTTGTAGAAATCCTTGAGGTCTCGATGCTCGACCTTAACCTGGCGACAAGTCAAACACTTAGACACGTACTCTACAATCTCTCTTCATACCTCCACAGGCTGTCTTTTCAAATCCAAGTACATCTTCGTGCTCCCGGGTGAATGGTGCCGTCTTATGAGCTTCATCGAGAACCAACCTCTTCAATTCGCGTTACTGAGGAACAAACTCTACCTCGAAAAGTCAAGGTACCCTCAGGTATTAACCCTGAGAAGTCGGGCGATACATTCTCGGCCCGACCCATCAATAATTTTCCTCAACTCAGGATCATTCCCTTGCTCTTCTCTAACTTTCCCAAATAAAGCAGTGTTGCGAACATTAGCAAAAATCACCCATCTATCAACAACACTAGGACTCCATCTACACTAAATCCTCCAACATTCCATTCCTTCACCATCATACGACATATAAACTTTTCTACTCAAGGCATCGCTACCATTTGCCTTCCCGGATGATACAAGATAGTACAATCGTGGTCCTTTAACTTTTCCATCCATCTTATTGCCTCATATTCAATTCCTTTTTGAGAAAGCAGTATTTCAAACTCTTATGGTCGGTGAAGATCTCAAACTAGACCCATACAAGTAGTGTTTCCACTTATGCAGCAATAATCGCGACCAACTCCATATCGTGTCGGGATAATTACGCTCATGAATAGACAATTTCCTAGATGCATAGGCGATCACCCTCTTACGCATCAAACACAACCCAAACCTTCCTTAGGGCATCACTATAGATCACGAAATTTTCTCCTCCACTAGGCAAAGCCAAAATAGGTGCCGATGTCAGCGATTCTTAAGCTCTTGGAAACTAGACTCACATTTCTCGTTCCACACAAGCGGCACGTTCTTACGTGTCAACCGTCATAGGCGTCCTAGAAACCCTCAATAAACCTTCGGTAATAACCCGCTAACCCGAAACTCGAACCTCGATAGCCGAACTAGGCCTCTTCCAATTCGTCACCGCTTCAATCTTAGAAGGATCAACGGCTATCCGGCTCGAAACTATGTGCCCCAGAAAGATACTTCCTCAAGCCAAAAGGCACACTTGCTAAACTTGGCGTAAAAGGCTGCTTCTCGAAGAATAGATAACACAACCCTCAAATGTTTCTCATGCTCCTCCCGAGATTTAGAATACACCAAAATATCATCAATAAAGACTACAACGAAGCAATCGAGATAACTGTGGAAGACACGGTTCATCAAATCCATAAACACCGCTGGCGCATTCGTCAACCCAAACGGCATAACCACAAATTCAAAATGCCCATACCTAGTGCGGAAAGCTGTTTTCGGAACGTCTTCCTCTCTAACCTTCAACTGGTAGTAACCCCATCTCAAATCAAGCTTAGAGTAGACAATAGACCCTTGCAACTGGTCAAAAAGGTCATCGATGTGGGGTAGAGGATACTTATTCTTAATTGTAACCTTGTTCAATTCTCGGTAGTCTATACACAACCGCAAACTCCCATCTTTCTTTCTCACAAACAAGACCAGAGTGCGCCCCAGGCGACACACTTGGTTTAACAAAACCAATCTCTAGAAGCTTCTTGCAACTGAGTTTTCAACTCCCTAAGTTCCGCGGGTGCCATTCTATATGGTGCCTTAGAAATCGGTGAAGTCCCCGGAATAAGTTCAATACAAAACTCTAGTTCTCTATCGGGTGGCATAGCATGGTCGGTAGAGAACACGTCGGGAAATTCACACACTACCGGGACCTCTTCTAAGTTAGGCGAAGACTTTCTCTTATCAACTACGCATGCAAGATAACCCGTACACCCTTGAGATAGCAATTTTCTAGCCCTCAATGCAGAAATGAAGTGCACGTCACTCGAAGCATGATCACCCACAAAAGTAAACTCAGGCACACCCGGCATATAAAAGGTAACTCTCTTTCTATGGCAGTCAACTATAGCATGATAAGCACATAACCAGTCCATGCCAAGAATAACATCAAAATCACGTATAGGAAGAACTACCAAATCCGCATGCAAAGTGTGGTCACCCACCAAAACATCACAAGACTTAAACACTTCAGACGCGAGCATATATTCCCCGAGCGGGGTAGACACTTCAAGCAAATATGGCAAGGTTGAGGCAAAGCAAAGGTTCTCAATAAAGTGCGAAGCAACATATGAGTGTGAAGACCCTGGATCTATGAGAACTCGAGCCTTATGATCGAATATAGAAAGAGTACCTCCAATCACGGCCGTAGACCCCGGAACCTCGCGCTGATCAAGCGCAAACACCCGGCCTTGAACTTTAGGTTTTCCGTCCCCATCTCTCTTAGCCCCAGACTGTTGCCCAGCGCTACCCGACTGACTAGCCTTAAACTTCGGACAGTCCTTCTTCATATGAGTTCCATCTCCGCAATAGAAACACTTTCCATTCTTTCCCCAGCACCTATCAGCTGTGTGCCCAGACCTCTGGCAGAACGTACAAACCATAGCTTCACTACGCGACCCTTGCTGCCCCTTAGATGCAGAAGTATTATTACCTTGTTTCCCCGACTGTGGCCTACCTTGGCCTCCACTTCTCCGATCGCGGTTCCCTTGATAACCCCTTCTATTACCCGAATTGTTTCCCTGATTATTGAGAGTAGTGCTGCACTGCACTACTAGCATTATTCTTAACCCTGTGTTCATCAATGTCTTGCTCCACCTCATACGCTCTATCAACTGCGGTCCGATAATCGGTGAGCTTAAGCGCTAAAATCTGCTTTCTAAACTCGGTTCTTAACCCCTTCACAAACTTGTGCGTTCTCCTTGCCTCCGTGGGAATCAGATACGTACAATACCGGCTCAATTCTGTGAACTTTGCAGAATACTCTGCCACAGTCATACTACCTTGTTCAAGATCATAAAACTCCTTCTCCCTTTGATTGCGAACCACATCCGGCACATACTCATTCTTAAACTCTCTTTGGAAATTGGCCCATGTGATGGGAACTTGTTGCATCTCCCAACTCTCCTTCAAAACAGTCCACCAATGCTCGGCGGCTCCCTTAAACATAAAGGTTGCTAACATAACTCTCTCTTCATCGGAACACCCCATCATGGACAATATCTTAATCATTTCCTCCATCCATAACTCAGCTTCTCTCGGCTTCGGTTCCCCAAGAAACGAACTAGGCTTTAGCTTAAGAAACCTCTCTGAAGGGTAGTGTCGGTCCTTGGTCTCGGTGGTGGAGGTGGTGGTGGTCTTGCTCCTCTGCTGACCTCCACGGCTGCTCGGCCAGAAAAGCTAACGATGCGATGTAGTTCGGCCATATCCGAACTACGAACCTACGGATCCTCTGGCGGTACCTCTACTTGAGGTTCAAGGAACTCTCACGGGTCTACCTCTCCCTGGATTAACCATCGGACTCCTACAAGAATTCACTCGACGTTAGAATCCACACACAATTAACCAACCCAACTAGGCCATGGAACCTATCCTGGCCGACAGCTAACCTATAGCTCTGATACCAACTGTGACGACCCTACCCGGACCCCAATGCGAGATCCCGAGTCGCGCCGTCCAAATCATCAATAACACAAGCATGCATAGTAGGATCACAAAAATCATGTGGCGCAACATCGCATACATACAACAACTCGGCTACACTTGGCCGGAAAAGCAACCTAATTTAAACAAGTCTTCGGCGACGTTACAGCCGGAACCCAACAACTACTCCTACAATTAATAACACATGCTTATAATAACCTCAACGGCCACAACATGCCGGAGACAATAACAACAACATAAATAACGAGCTTTAGCGGAAGAAAACCGTAATGAACCATACATAATAAACAGGCTCGACATGTAAGTCGGCTTACCAAAAGATTACAAGTATTAAGTAGTTAAGTCTATTACATCATCAAACACAACATATACCCCAAGTCAAGTCTACATGACTTGCTTCCCAACGTCCTTACCAAAAATAAAAGTCTATCAAAAGAGTCCAAAAGAGCAACCTGCTAAATAACCAACCAAACAAGTACAAGCGAGTCTATCCCGGACCGTCTCCTCGGCTCGGATCTAAGGAAAGACAAAGCAAACAAATAGGGTAAGTCGAAAGACTTAGTAAGTTACAAAAATGCATGTTCATGTTATAGCATGACATTTATCTCGATTATCATACGTGATCATCATATAGCACTTAGCATATAGTTCACGTAAGTGCGGGAAAGTAAATCATACAAGTAGGATATGATAGTCACGGCCGCTTCGTAGACCCTGCAATAAAACTTTATCATACTTTATCGTGCAACATTGATGCTCTGTGAATGCATCAACTTTTATCAAGTACCACTCGATCTAGATAGCAAGCCAATGCGGCACTTAACTGATACGGCAAAGGGGCTACTTCCCCATTGTGGCCAACAATGGAGGTGTGTGTGAAGTCCTAGGTGCGGCGATCCATAGCGAGCACGAATCCCATAATTCGTGAAGGCGATGCATCGTCCCACCTTGACCCGATAAACAAACCAAATAATGCCAGCTGGACTCAATGTGATGCACAAGTAGATATTTACTTGACTAAACCAATCAAAGACCGAATTCGACAAGAGCGAACTCGACCAACCAAGTAGGGTATCAATCTCTACTATAAAGTCATATCAAGGCAAATTAAATTGCACAAAACCAACCTTTCATATAAACTTGATATAAACAATCAAACCAATCTCATACTTGAGTAAACCAATCAAACGGTGTCCAAACTCCGTAGGGATTGAAACTAGGGTTCAACACGTTCAAATATTCCCTAAAGTCGACTCCGTTGAGTCTTTGCTCTAAATTCCCAAATTTGGAGAAATTGAAGCTACATGCTTCATAACCCAACCTAGGTCATTTCTAGGTTCAACAAGATTATAACTCACCAAGGCAATGCAAAGTGATCCAAGTTCATCATAGAGTTCATTTCATAGGATAGAACACATACAACATAACAACATATAATGTAGGCTCCATTTAGGGCATTTTCTTGGGAACAAACTTCCAACAACAAACAATATACATGTCTCTAACATGTTTAAAGCTTTAAATAGGCAAGATGAAAGAGTAATATAGGCTTTCACAAGCAAGCATTTAACCTATACATGCTCCTAACAAGATCAAATCTCAACATACAACAATATAGCATGTAAAGCATACAAGTGCCCTCATTGACCTCAACCAACATAGACTTTGCTTCCTTAGGGTCAATGAGAACTAGAAGAAGAAGAAGATTAAGTAGGTAACTTACTTGATACACACCAAAGAAGGAACTAGAAGAAACTATTCGGATAGAAATGCTCCCCTTGATGAGCTCTTCAACTTTAATGAATGGCTCTTGGGCAATGGATGAATGGTTGAGAGTAGATGATGATGAAGACCTTAGGAAACCATGGGAGAACCTTGGAGAAGAAGAGAATTCGTTTTTGTAAAAGAGCTCAGCCAAATGAAGAAGAGAAGAGCTGATTGTGGCTTATATTGGTCAACAAAGTGAGTGGGACAAGTGTCAAACACTTGTGGTCCCTTTTCAAATCTGATTTGGGGGTTAATGATCAACTAATGGACCCTTAATCTAACTTAGAAATATAGTTAGGGATGTTAGGACTTAAGTAGGAAGGGTTAGGGAGGTTTAGGATAGGTTTAAGTAGGGGTTGGAAGTAAGCAATTCGTCAAATTTCGAAACAGGAAGAAATCTGCCCGTAGCAGCAAACCAAGTGAGGCGGGCGCCTCACTAAGGCCCATGCGGCCGCCTCATGTACTGAGGCCTTCCCAAAGTTCAGACCATTCAGCAAATACTCTCAGCAGTTGAGGCGGGCGCCTCACTCGGCCGCCGCCTCGGCTCCAGAACCTCTAAAACTTGGTCTAAACTTGGTCTAAATGGTCCCAAACTTTTGGGCAACCATTCTAAGGTCTAACCCTACTCAAAACACATCGGAAACGCACCCGAACAACCCCCGGAACAAGCTAGGACAAGGCGCGAACCACGCGACGAATGAACAACGGATCAAACTACTATCAAACCTCAATCAATCTAGGATGTCTTGGGCATGAAATAGGTTTGTTTCAACATGATTAAGACTTGAATATGAAGTCAAGAACTCAACGAACACTTCGTACGTCGAAATAGAAGCAAATACGAGCATCGAGAGGAATCGCTAAGACCAATTTCAACGCGATCAAACCGGCGATTCTACAAACAAGTTTATATGATTCTAAACATGTTATGAACTTCTAAAATGATCTATGAATGATTCTAAGACATTTATATAACAAGCAGACATGCTCAACAATCAACCAAGAAAGTAAGAAAACAAGCATACAAGACACATGCAAGAATACGGGGCGTTACAATTATGCCGTCGCTCCACGCCTACGTCCACCTCTTTGCGCGCTCGTGTTTGCTCCACCATGTGCGCGTTCGCACCATTTTCCAGAATCTCTGGAACTTGAATACAAAATTAAGCCATCCAATCTAACATTATGAATATAGACTATAATCAAATAATCAACAAATATGCACTTTGGCTTCTTTATATTTATGTTTGGTACTAAAATCTTGAGATTTATTTTTGGAATTTGAACTTTTTTTCATTAATTTCACTTTCTTTCCTCTCTTTTTTCAAAGTTTACAACAACATATAACGAGCTTAAAAGAATCTTCAAGTCAAATATGCCTCAGGGTACGTTTGAATACACATATTTAGAATTTAATAAATATTCAATATCTATAAAATTTAAATAGCGTGCATGAAATTTTCTTTCAAGATCATAACAATTCCATTGTTTGGTAATGTGTGGAATTCAATTGTAGTTCTAGTGGTAATTATTGTTAATCATTTAATATTAGTATATAAATAGATATAGATTCAAACCTTCCCAACAACAAAGTTATAAAATTATTTATATTTTTAAAAAAGAAACATCATATAGAGGTCGGTGGTGGTGGCTGGTGGTGGTCAAAAGTTGTTGTCAACAGTGGTGGTGGTGGTGGTGGAAGAAGGGTGGTTTGTAAAGGTGTAAGTAGTGGAGGAAAAGTTGATAATCATCCAAAATTTTGATTTTAAATTATCAACTTTCGATATTGAATTGATTTTATGGAATTAAGACATCTAGAATTGTGATAAACAAAAGGTTAGTAATGACCATAAATTATCCTCAAGGGCTGCTCAATACAGTTGAATTCTCTACGGGTGTCGAGTGCAATGTGTAGTAAGTTATTTGTTTTAAGAATTAGTTGGTTAGTGATAGGAAGTTACAAGTTTGGTTTGTCAATTTTTGATGGTTACCACTCCCGGGTGTGTGTGTGTGTGTGTGTGTGTGTGTGTGTGTGTGGTGTATTTCGGCATGATGAAAAAAAAAAAGAACTTGTTTTCTCTCATAAACCATTCTTATTTTTATCTTATGCTTTATCATGGTATCAGAGCAAATTTTATACATTTCTTCTGCTACTATATTCTCATTCAATCAATTGAGTTTGCTATCAAAATCAATTCAAAATAATTGAAGAAAATCTTCCACTATTCTAATTAATTATGGTGAATAGCACTAATGGTACTAATCATGAAGATCGAGAAAGCAAAGCGGAGGTGTAGACACCCCAATTTCGTACCCCTATTATATAATGTCCTAGAAAATATTATTTCAAGTAAATTGAACTAACAAACATTATCTGTTAAACATTTCAGGGGGCAAGACATCAAAGGGAGCTTGAAAAGGCTTAAAAGGGCAAAAATGACAAAACATGGGGTAAATGAAAATTTTATAAAAGGACTGCAAATTGGGGCGCGGCACATGCAAATGTGGGCGTCGTACCCCGTTCTGTTTTTGGCTTTCCCAGTTTGCTCTGCTCCAACAACTGTGTACGCTGCATGTTTCACTTTTTCTGCACGGAGTACTAGCCTTCTAACACAACCTCTACCGGTTGCCAGGTTCCCTCACTGCCTATATAAGGAGGCCTTCCGCTCCTCATTGGAGACACACCAAAGCAATACATATCCCTCTCTCCGTTAGGCTGCCAAGAAGAGAAGAAGAAGCCTTAGCAAGCCTTCTACCCAGTAAGTTGCTAGCAAGTCTAGCAACTCAAACCAAAATCCAGCAACGTTACCCTGCCAAAATCCTGCTAAGCAAACACACACACACACACAAAACCCAGCAACACACATACTCACACACACCCACATGCACACGTATTAAACACACTCATGTACTCATACACATAATCAACACAACAACAACACAACAAAGACTTTCTCTCTCGGGATGATAGGAGAAGCACACATGAATCGCCTAAGCCTAGGCGTACCAGGTTAATATACCCACGCTTCAAGAGGTAGGTTTTGACCTATAATTCGTCTCACGCCCTAAACCTGCCCTAAATGGGCCTTGGTTCAGGGCGCAAAACCAACCAACAAACAAACGGTAGCAATAATACTAAATGAATAAAGGGGAAACATTTTCTAGAAAGACATCATTAAATACAACGGAGTCATGCAAGACTCAAAGGTTAAACAAAACCAAACTAGGTTACCTGAATAATACACCGTAAACCCAAGTTTGCAAATCACAAGTTTCAAAAGGATTACATAAAACACCAAGAAGACTACATGTCTTCTACCATCAAACAAAATAAACTACTGAAATGCGGAAGCTACCCCAAAATGACTTCACCCAATCTAGCACTCCGTAGGCCGCTGACGCTCAATGCTTGGCTTGGCTTTCATCTAAGGAAAAACAAATAGGAAGGGTGAGTCGAAAGTCAAAACTCAACAGGGTTCAGGTGTACTTATATATGCCATGTGTGCATGTAACATAAAGATATGCCATGAGAAATATTAACGATATGTATGGTCCAATGTAAATGATTCAAATTAGTCATGAGTATTCACATAACGTTTACAAACTCATAAAGGACCCAATATTCACACAATTAGTATACCAGATTGAGATACATCTCCAATCAACCACCAACTCTAAAACACTACTTGATATCTTGAGCACGAACTAATAGTATTCACGAATTATCTCGGGTATTCAGTTACGAGGCCAAGTCCCTACAACCCTGCAGTCGTAACCTACAAAGCTACTACCCAAAACACATGGTAGCCTTACTAACCTTGTCATGGCCGTGACTAAGGGGGTTGAGCCCAATCAAAGTCCGCTACTAACCGGCACTGCTCTCCACCCCGTGCCCCAGTTAGAGGGTCGTTTGACGCTCAACAAAATGGCCGCATAATCAAGGTTGTTCTTATACATAATGCCAATTGTATTATTCACAAGACCCAATAATTATCATAAACATGATTATTCCTAACTCACAATTCTCCAATAGGTTACAATGGCCTATGAAGTAAAACCATTGCTGCAAAAAAAAAAAAAAAAAAAAAAAAAAAAAAAAAACCTATTACTTACAAGACCTCTAATTGACCACATAATTCAATATTGTTTTCATCATTATTCCAATACAACCTTCTCAAGTAATACCAAGTCTCATTATCCCAAATTCTTATTTAATACATAATATTATCAAGTAATTTCCACATAAATCATTTCAAATACCAATTGTTCACATACATAACTCTCATCGTAGAATATTGTATAGACCACATATAACACTTCCATAGGCATACATAATCATGAATGAAACATCTATAAGTAAGAATCTCATTACCTCAAAAATGATGAATCCACAAATGATGACGCATGTAAGAATTAATCGGACCAAAACGAAGTTTTAAGTGAGGGGAGCAACTTTGATGAAGACCAATTAGGCAAACGAACAAGGATCGAGCTCCAAAATCAAGCAAGGACTCAAGAACACTCAAGACTCTCAATCTCACCTCTAGTAGGTGTGTTTGTGTGTGTTAGAAGGCTGAAAATAATGATCTATAAGTCTTCTAATCGGGTCAACATTCTATATATTAGTTGACTAAGCCTGCAAAATGACCAAATTGGGTTTAATGAAGACAGGGAGATGCGGTCGCATCCTAAGCAATACAGCCGCATCCTAAGCAATGCGGTCACTTCTACCCAAAGCATGCGACCGCATATGAGATACAACAAGTTCAACAAATTAGACTTCCGATAGGGGTGCAAAATGGGTGTTATGGATAATCATGGGTTAGCCTATTATCCATGGATAACCATGGATAATAGGCTAACCCATGATTATTTATAACACCCATTTTTCCACCCCTAACTTCCGCGATGCTGTTGCTTCCCCAGGGTGGATACGACCACATTAGTCCCTGATGTCAGATTTCTACCAAAACAAAGCCAAAGTTGACCAAAATAAATACCAACACATATCAATACCAATTCAACCATAGCAAGACTCCAAAACATAACCATAGGACCAAATTTTCCAAGTCTAAACATACCACACCTCATGATAAACATTTTATCAAAACCAATTATACTCAATCTATGAAATTGAACCTTAATCCAATTCAACCAACACATTGTCATCATATAATGCACAAAATTATATTGAAATGAATTTTGAAAATTCCCGAGTGTTACAATTATGTCCATGTAGTTATTTATTTTAATGTATGTACATTAAATGTAGATATTTATATTTTGCGTGTCTATAAATATGTGTGTTATCTGCATATATTATTATTGTTCGTTTGGTACATTTTTGGTTTTTCTATGTTTAACCTTAAAATAGAGGTGATGACTCTATACATACATACACTTTTAGAGTCCACAACGAGGCCGAACGTATGCCATGCTGTTAGTCCCAAAGGGCACAATAATAAGCTAGAAGGGGGGGGGGTTGAATAGCTTATTTAACACTAAATTTTTTTAAGTAAATCCTAGAACAAGCACTTGCAATCTATTAAGAAGATTGAAGTAGCGGAAGTCTTGTTAAGGAAGACAATTCAAGTCTGCTGGTGAAGCACTACTTGTAGACTTAACTGAATACTTAAGTCTGCTGCCGAAGGAATAAGTTAAAGGAAAGAATGACAGTTTAAAGCAGTAATCAATAGAGAGAGAATAACACATTTATTTTGAGATGGTTCACACTATAATGAGTGCTACGTCCACCACCAAGGCAGTCAACCTTGGATTTAAATGTGCACTATTTATTCCACTATTTCTATTACAGAAATGTCTAATGGATCGTGTACAAAATATTTGACTTGTGTTTGGGTTTGGGGAATTTGAATATCTGGGAAAACAGAATATTCAAATGTGTAGAAGAATAGTAAAGGGTTACAACAATAAGAAGCAAAAGATTAACAGTTGATGCAGATCTTCTTGTTGTTGTTGAGGACTTCTTTGATCAGTTAACGATCTCTTTGAATGCACTAAATGTATAAGACTTGATGTTGTTGGAGAGATTCAGAGCATTGTTTCTTTAGTCTTTAATGGCAGTATTTATAGCTTGGGCATTCTTGAGATCATTGGAGAAGACGAAGTGAGTAACAACTCTATTAGGTTGAATGCATTAAATGTCTGGAGCTGTCCGTGGACTTATTCTTCAACTGATACTGAGCAGGGAATGGTGAAGAGTTGTTGTAGCAACTAGCAGGTGAGCAATCAGAGTTGCAAACCTGTAATAGTTGGTACAGTCTGTATGTGTCATTTTGTTCACCTGCTATGTCAGTTTTCAGGAGGCGAAAGTCTTCATGCTTTTTCGAAAAAGCTGGAGGGACGTGTCTGATAAGTCAGGCATGGATCTGGAGAAGTTTTAATTCAAATTCAAACTAATTTGGGCTAAATTAAATAATCCACTAAAGCTTGAACAAATGAAGGGCTGGACACGTCATGCTTTCCTGATGCAGACAAGGTCTGCCGCTGGAGGCTGTTTGAAGTCTTCCGGTGAAGCCTTTAGCCGAAGTCTTCCGCTGAACCTGTGAAGTCTAAAAAAAACTATTCTAAGGCAAAGTTCTATACACAGTTGTCATGCTAACTGGTACGTAGCCCAATTAGCCACTAAGCATAGAACCTAATGTAATGTATGAACAAATGCAAATCAAGATACAATGAGAAACAACAATCTCCTCCTATTTGAATCTGGTCATCATTACTTACAAATGAGGGCTATGAAAGATTGAAGGTAGATAATAGCATGTCAGAAAATGTTTTGGTTTTATAACTGCAGACATGTCTCTATCAAAAAGAAAACACCTAAAGTGTAACAACTAATCTAAGTGCAAACAAATAGAAGAGATGTAAAGAACATGAACAAAGATTAGTAATAAACAATTCAAAATAGATTTAAACTGTATGTTTAAATTCTAAACAGATGAATGAATTAAAGTAGCAGGAATTTAAACAGTAGACATTTTTTAAAAACATAAGCTTCAGTATTTCAAATGAGAAGTTTAAATGTACAGAGTTTTCGAAAACTAGATAGGTACAAAGGATTAGGGATAGAAAAATATAAGAGCTACCACGGCCTTTTCCCTTTTCCTTTGTCTGCTCTGTCAGCTGCTTCTCTTTCTCTACGTAGGCGTTCGAGTTCTTCAACTCTTCTGGTGTATTCATCATCGGCAGAGGTTAGTTGTCTAGTGGAGCGAGAACGGTAGTCGATTTTTTCACGTAGTCTGTTATTCTCCTCCATTAGAGTTCGGTTCATAGACCTTAATTGTCTCTCCTCCGTGATGGCCAGATCACGTTCACGCTCAGCATTGATACGATCATGAGAAGCATTGAGAGCAAGATCATTGAGTTCCAAAGCAGGAGGGCGTATGTGACCCAGATGAAGAGTGATGTTGTGGAAGAGTTTCCAAAAGAAAGTTGAGCAGAGTTTAACGCACTCGTTGCGTTGAGCTTCCATGTTGACTTTGAGGTCGGTAGACTCGTGCCGCATTTCTCCAAATTTGGTCCACACATCATCTTTAAATTGGCGGAGGATGGCGGCATTCCTGTCGGCAGCCTTGGACGTTGCAGTTGCAAGTTTAGCAGCAACTGTGGAGATACTGGTAAGTTCTCCCAGTCTGTTGTAAATAGCGTCTAGGGGGCTTAGGATTTTCGAGTTTGCTGGTTGGGAGGAAGAAGTGTCGAGACCGACGTAAATTTGCTAAATGCCGGCAGACGAGGTGGCGTCAGCAGAAGTGATAGGGCGGAATGGCTGTTGGAGAGGTGGAGTGGCTGAGTTGAAGGAAGAAGAGTCAGGTGTGGGAAAGGTATGGGTAGAAGAGGAATTAGAGTGAGGAGGTGATGAAGAAGGGGTTGGGGGATTTCAATATCAGTGTTCGAATGATCACAGATATCTGAAAGGGTTGGTAGGGGTTCAGTTAAGAACCAGAAGGAAGAGGGAGGATAGGAAATGTCTTCTGGTCACAAAGGGGTAGGTTTAGGTTGGGGGAGAGGGGAAGCAGGTTTGGGAAAAAGTTCTGTTACCGATGAAAATTCAAAGATGAACTGCGTGGCAGCAGAGGATAGGATGGGTGGAAACCAGGGGGTTAGGATCAGGGGAATAGGTTGGCTTGGTTCTGAGGGAGTGGTTTGGTTTCGTTCGGATGGTGTAGTTGGGTTTGTTGGTGTACGAGGGGGTGAAGATGGGGTAGAAGGGTTTGGAGAGTAGTTGAAGGGTGAAGGAGGGGCTGGAGAGGGGGATCTAGTAGCTTCTCCTGAGGGATTGACTCCTCAAAAGCTATTGGCTCCTCCTAAGGGATAGGCTCCTCCGGAGGGGTTGAATCTACCTGAGTAGATGACTTAGTAGGATTGGGTTGAGAAGAGGTAGGTGGTTTGGTGCCAGCAGACTTCCTTTTCTTCCTTAGCAGCTGAATAGGGGGTTCAGCTGCTTCATCGGCAGAGATTGAAGGGTTTGCTGGTGGCTTGGTTGGAAGACCTTTACACAACCACCTGCGTTTAGGCTTGGGTGAAGGTGAGGGTTGGTTAGATGAAGGTTTTCATTTGGGGGTTTGGGATGGCTAGGGAGTGGAGGTTGTTGGTTCAGGGTTAGATAGCTGGGGAGTGGATGATTGACCAGCAGTGGCAGAGGAGCTGCCAGCAGACTTGTCACGTCTACCGGCCTTCAGTTCCTGCCGAATCCATTTGGCCTGAAGTTTTTCAGCATCTTCTTCCTGCCTCGCCTTCTTTGCTTGAGCCTCTTCCTTCTGTCTCAACAGACGCTCAGATTCAGCAACCAGATCTTTGGCTTCTCGTAGAATGTCATGAGCAATGGTAGGGTCTCCTTTTCCCCATTTTGTCACTGCAGAACGAAAGCCTTTGCTAGCAGCATCATATGCGTCCATGTTGAAACGCGTAACAACCATTGGTGAGGGTTTGGCCACTTTTTCAATAGAGATATGTGGTAGCCCTCGTTGCTGCCTTCTCTTGTTTTCATAGTCCATGTATTTTTTGAAGAAGGTAGCTGTCATATACTTATCTTTGGCCACTGTGATGAGCTCATCCTCTTTAACGGTAGAGTTGACCTCAGGCGTATCCCTAAGCAGGGTGTTGATGAGCCGAACAAAGGGTCTTTTAACTTTGGGGCTCTCCTTCACGTTTTCAACGTAGTTGCGAAGCTCGTTGAATATGATGGTGTAGTTGAGGTGAGTCTTTAAGTAGACGGCGCTTGTAAGATTGAGTTGTTAAGCCGTGAAGTTTTCGTGAGCACCGTTCTTGAATAGCAGAGATTTGTCCAGCAGATGACTGGAGCAGTAGACATCCAAGGGAAAGATGTTCCTCAGCATTTTTCCTTGAGGTTCCCTTGGAGTGTTTGGTCCCCTCATTGCTTCCCAGGCTCTGTCAGCCTCAACAATGTATAGCTCAGTATCTCTTCCGTAGCGAACCCAATGATTTTGGATATCACTTTGGCAGAGAGGGAGATGGGTTGTCCTCGAATCCATCCACGCATTACAAACAGAGTCTTGGGGTTGATAACCATTCACTAGTAGAATTTTCAGCGAGGAGGATGCTGTAGTCTTTGTGATATAGACAGAAGAGCGGTAGAATCCCAGACTCGTTCATGTCGTCGTATGCTTTGGCTCCGGCGGCAAAGGTGCAAACGGTTTTCAGGTCAATGTACATGTCGGGCAGATACATCTTTAGGTCTAGGGCCGGAATGATATCATGAGCGGTAGGAAACAGAGGGTATCCTGGAAGGTTGATGGATGGACTAGGTTGAATGACTTGTTCAGGGTCAAGCACCTTCCTTTTGTCGGTCTTTGACTTGGTAGAAGATTTCACCTACAAAAACATATTTAGAAATTAGGGCTTTTGTCGATAGGACAAACAACCAGAGATTTCATTTTTGAGAAATAATTTTTTGAGAAATAAATTGAAATCTTTGAATGTTTGCACAGGTGAAAATAGTGAAATATCAACAGATAATAATTTAAAGTACAGAGGAGAACTGTTGGTTTCAAGTTTTGGTGAAGAACAACAATGGCGGAAACCGTCAAGATACGCAAAGCATCTTTTCAGATTCCTCAACAAAGTGACTCAAAAGAAGAAATTTCAAGCATAAATCAAAGAGAAGTTTCCTAAAGAGTGTCGAAAATCTTACCATTGTTGCTGAAAGTGAGAAGAGCGAGAAGAGATTGAAGAGGGCGAAGCAGTTACAGAGAAAAAATAAGGGTTTAAGTAGAGAGAGAATATCTGTGAGAGAGGGTTTGTAAAAGTTTTGAAAGAGGCGGTTCAAAGTCTATTTAAAGAACGAGAAAAGTCATTTTAGCGGAAAAATGCCTTAGATGATTGACATGTGTCTATCAAAAGGCTTTTAACTAAAGATATTTTCAAAGAAATAACAAAAAGTGACTTTTAACCCCTTTGCCTTTTTAGAAAACCTTTTACACGTAAATAGGAAAAACAATTGAAGTACTAACCTGGTAAAAACAAAGAGCTTAAGTCTTCCAGTAGATAGTAAATTAAGTCTCCCGGTTAGTAGTAGTTTAAGTCTGCCGATGTGAAAGAAAACTTGAAAACTTAAAAACAAATGTTTAAGTAGTAGGATCAATCATACCAAGATTTCTCCTTAAATAAGCTTGAAAACTGGTAAAAACAAATCCGTTTAAGTGGCTTGATGAGGATCAATCATACCAAGATTTCTCCTTAAATAAGCAAACTGTTCGGTTGGAGCATATTCCAAACCGATGTTACTTGATGAGAATATCTTTTTTCGATGATCTTTGAGGAAATGATAACGGATATCAATGTGCTTTGTCTTTGAGTGCATCTTTGATTTTCTTTGATAGACTGTTATCACACATGATGGGACAATTTGCGTTTTGATGTTGTAGTCTTTTGATGTTGTAGTCCACTTATCATCCACATGATGGGACAATTTGCATGTTGTAGTCCACTAGCTTTGCTTTGTAGTTGAGAGCCAACTAAACCTTGCTGTATGAGACAAGTCTATTTCCAAGAAATTGACAAGTCCCACTGGTGCTTCTTCTGCTCACTTTGCATGCTGCATAGTCTGCATCTGAGTACCCAACTAGATTGGAGTCATTCCTTTTTGAATACCAGATACCCAGATTTGTAGTTGTTGAAACATATCTGATGATACGTTTGGCAGCAAGCAAGTGTGATTCCTTTGGATCTGCCTGAAATCTAGCACAAACACAAACAACAAACATTATATCAGGTCTACTGGCAGTAAGGTAAAGAAGTGAACCTATGATTCCTCGATACTTGGTTACGTTCTCTTGCTTTTCCTTCTCATCTTTGTTAAGATGGCAGTCGGTAGACATTGGAATCTCGAATCCTTTAGCTGAATCAAGACCAAATTTCTTGATATGTTCCTTTGCATATTTGGTTTGGCTGATGAAGATTCCGTCTGATGTCTGTTGAATCTGAAGTCCTAGAAAGTAGGTGAGCTCTCCCATCATGCTCATCTCGAACTTGCTTTGCATCAGCTTCTCGAATCTTTTGCACATGCTTTGATTTGTTGATCCAAAGATGATGTTGTCCAGGTACATTTGTACCAGAAAAGAATGACCTTTGTGCTTGAGGATGAACAAAGTCAAATTTAATGAAAGATGTTGTGATCTGGTGGCTCGTCTGATTAACAATATTTGGTACTCGATCAGAATAAATGGTTCTAGTTATGGTTTCTTTCAATCGTCACGTGGGGTTCGTCAAGGTGATCCTTTGTCGCCTCTCCTTTTTATTCTTGCTCAGGAAGTCTTCTCCCGTGCGCTTAATAAAAGCTTTTTGGAAGGTCGTTTTGTTCCTTATTCTCATGGTCGTGGTAATATGCTCATATCGCATCTTCTATACGATGACGATATGATTTTATTCAGTAATGCGGGCAAGAAAACCATTGTGAATTTGAGGCGGTTTTTTAATAATTATGAACAATCTTCGGGTCAGATTATAAATTTCCATAAGAGTGGTTTTTATACTCCTTCATGGTTCTCTCGTGCTAAAATTAATCGTATTACAAACTGGTCGGGCTGTAAGCATCAATCTTTTCCCATGAAATATTTGGGTCTCCCTTTGTTCCGAGGGAGAGTTAAACGAAGTTATTTTGAAGAGTTGGAATTCCGGGTTAAAAAGAAGATAGAAGGATGGAAATCGAGATTATTGTCTTTTGGTGGTAAAATCATTCTACCCAAGTCAGTGTTATGCAACATTCCTATATATGCCTTGGTGGCTATTAGAGTTCCTGTTACGGTTCTTAATCGTATCGAAAGAGCGATGGCTAATTTCCTTTGGGGAAGCTCAGGTGAGAGCAGAATTCATTGGGTTTCTTGGCGTAACATTTGTCGTCCGACATCAGAGAGAGGTTTAAGCCTTTGCAGTCTTTCTCAAATTCGGGATACTCTTCAAGCTAAGCTTGCATGGAGCGTTCTTCTTGGCAAGAGTTTATGGGCTCGTTTTATTGGATCCAAGTATAAAACAGTGAACGGTTTTTTTGTCCCAGCAGATTCGTCGCATGTTTGGCGGTCGACTTATTCTCATCTTAATAATATTATGGATCTCAGCTGATGGATGTTAGGTAGGGGGAAGTCTCCTTCTGGAACGACAACTGGCTTGGTTTTCGATTGGAAAGGCCGCTACCTGTTGATGCTAAACTCACGGTCAAGCAAGCGTTTGATCAGCTTTCTTCGATTTTGCAGCTAGTTCCTTCATAGCACCATGATAAGATTAATCGAGTTCATCTTCAGGAAGATCTTCCAGATAAGTTAGTCTTTAGTTTAACAACCACTGGGGACTTTGACGCTAAGGCTTATTGGAACCATTGTAGGCAGAGAAATGTAATCCTTCCGTGGGCTAAGAAAATTTGGAAAGATTGGATCCCCACTAAGATTAGTGCTTTTGGCTGGAAGTTGATGTTTGGTTCTATTCCGGTAGACCTCCATCTTCACTCGCGCCTTGTGCCGATTGTTTCTCGTTGTGTCTGCTGCAAGATCAATCATGAGAGAGAATCAATTAATCATCTTTTCCTGCGATCGGAGATTGCTCATGATTTGTGGAGTCGATTAGCTCTTCCTTTTAACAAGATCGATAGATATTCATCTATAAATCACTTATTCCACATTTGGCTAGAGGGGGCTTCTGCTAGATCTCAACTGGGAGGTACTCAGATTGGTATTGTGTTATTTGCTTGTTGGGTGATATGGAATGAGAGATGTCGGGCAGTTTTTGACAACAAGCCCATGGATGCTGATAGGATGTACAATCAGGTGTTGAATGGTCTGCACAATATTATGCAGATTTTTAATCCTAAATCTTCTACGACTCCTAGGGGATTACGCAGTCTTCATATGTTTGATTTACCGGTTTTACAGCCTAAGATTAAAAAAGGTTTATGGCTTCGATGGTGTGCTCCAGTTGATCCTTGTTTCAAGTTAAACATTGATGGCTCTTCTGTTGGAGGTTTGGCTACGGGCAGTGGAGTGATTCGGGACTCCAATGGACACTTTATTGCCGAGTTTCTTCACTCTTATGGGCAAGGTACTAACATTAGGGCTGAATTCATGGCGTTAAGGGATGGGCTTCTGTTATGTCACAAGATGCAACTAGTGGATGTTGTGGTTGAATCTGACTCTCTTGTAGTGGTTTCTGCTATTCAAGATCGTCATAATTGTCCTTGGATGTATACTTATGAGTTTCGACAGTGTGTATCTTTGATGGGTAATTATGGAATTGAGCATATTTATCGGGAGAAGAATTCGGTGGCGGATCGTTTAGCCAATGCTGCTCACAACTATAATTCTAATGAATTTAGATTGGTCTCTCAGTTACCGTCTGAGGTTCGGAAGGCGCTCCAGCATGATGCTTTAGGGTTTTTCAGTTTTCGTAAAACGTGATGTTGCTTGTGTTCTTTGTTCTATCTTTTAGATAGCTTTGGTTGTATGTTTTGTTTTCGAGGTCAGGCTCCTTTGTCCCCCCATTTTAATGGGTAAGGTTGGTTGTCCCCCTCTTGTTTGTACCTTCTTTTATTTTATATACTCCGCAGGTGCCGCCCTGCTTCTCCAAAAAAAAAATGAACAGAGTTGTGTCTATTCTTCCTCTCACGAATCCTTGTTCGATTAAGAACTTGGATAGAGTGTCGTACCAAGCTCTGGGAGCTTGTTTGAGGCTATAGAGTGCTTTCTTGAGTCGGTATACTTGATCATGTTTGTCTTGGATGACAAAACCTGGAGGTTGTTCAACGTATGTCATTTCTTGAAGATCACCATTGAGAAAGGCACTCTTCACATCCATCTGATATACTTTGAAGTCCATGAATGAAACATAAGCTAAAAAGAGTATGATTGCCTCTAGTCTGGCAACAGGAGCAAATGATTCATAGAAGTCAATTCATTCTTCCTGTCGGTAGCCTTGAGCAACTAGTCTAGCTTTGTTTCTGGTGACATTTCCATCTTCATCTCTCTTGTTCCGGAATACCCATTTCATGCCTATGATTTGATGTCCAGTAGGTCTTTGAACTAAGCTTCACACTTTGCATCTTTCAAACTGGTTTAGCTCTTCTTGCATAGCTTCAATCCAGTAATGATCTTTGATAGCTTCATCAATCTTCTTTGGCTCGATTTCAGACACAAATGCGAAGGCAAACATAGTCTCATTTTGAACATCGTTTCTCGTACGAACTCTTGAGTTGAGATCACTGATGATTTGAGAGATGGGGTGATCTCTTGTTACAATAACAACTGGAGGAAGATCACTTCTGGTGAGTTCTTCCCTTAACGAGTCTGGAGAAGGTAGAGAAGGTGATTCACCAAAATCAGGTTCAGAAGAGATAGAGTCTTCGAAACCTTCATTTTTTGGTGAACAAGAAGGGTGAGTGATCTGCAAAAGTGTTTGGGGTAGAACAGAAGAGATGGGTTTAGGATCAATAGAAGAGCTGGAAGAGGTACCAACAGAGTTGAAGTCTGCCGGTACTGGATTTGCAGAACTTGAAAAGTCTACAGTTGGAGGATTCTGAGGTGAAGAAGAAGTAGTATCGTTATTTGTACATGTCTCAACATCATCAGAATCATCAACAACATTTGGAGCCTTTCGAGGCTCTAATAAATCGTATTCATCAAAAGTAACATGCACAGATTCTAAGATTTTCAAAGAACTTTTGTTAAATATGCGAAATACTTTTGAATGTTTGGAATAGCCCAGAAAAATTCATTTGTCTGATTTTGAATCAAATTTGCCTCTATATTCTCTTCCATTATATAGAATAAAACATTTACAGCCGAAGATTTTGAAAAATACTATGTTTGGGGCTCTTCCTCTCCATACTTCATATGGAGTTTTGTTATGAAATTTGTTTACCAGGGATCTATTCTAGGTAAAACAAGCAGAATTGACAGCTTCTGCCCAGAAGTATTTCAGAAGTCTTGCTTCTGCCAGATAGTTCTTGCTGCTTCAATGAGTGTTCTGTTCTTCCGTTCAGCTACACCATTTTGTTGAGGAGTTCCGGCAGCAGAGAAGTTGTGGCCGATCCCATGGTCATCGCAGTATCTTTCAACACCATTGTTCTTGAATTCAGTGTCATTGTCTGATCTGATGTCACTTATGTCTTCAAGCTTTTGAGTTTGAAGTCTTCTGAAAAGAGCGGTGACTGTGAGGTTCCCGAGGTGCGACCCGCGCCCCGCGCGCCCTTAGATAGGGGTGCGCGTACGTGCGGATGATGCTATGGAGGATCTTTGGGAGGTGATCCTTGGCGAGATGCTGGCAGAACATTCATAGGCTGATGCGGTGGAAGACCTGATAAGATGCAGTAGAAAGATGCAAGCAAAGGATGCAGGCATGCGAATGGAATTTTCCCTTTCTTTTTTTTTTTTTAAACTTTTGCGTGTGTATGTGTACCATCTGTTTCTTAAACATGTTAAGACAGGATAAGGCAAGGTGATGGAAATGAGAGCTTGAGATGTGACTTTTACTTGACTTTGGAGGGTTATGTGTATGGGAGTTGATGGTGATATTTGAAATGAAGGCGAATGATGTGTTGGGTCAGTTTTCAGTCTTTTGACTAGTGTATTATTCAAAAAAGAGGAATTCAACCGGGACTAGTGAGCCCTACTCATCAATGCCTCGGAGAAACCTTTTTTTTTTTCTTTTCCTTTCCTTTTTTCTTTTCTTGTTTTTTTTTTGTGCTCTAACTTTTGCCTAGACCGCCCTTTCTGGTTTTCAACCTAGCGAGCTGTTTACCTTGTAGGGAGCCAGTCTTTCGATGCATGCGAGGATGAGCTGCTTATTTTTTTAGGGATCACGGCTTTATAGCCTTTTCCTTTCTTCAGGCAGAGGTGGAAATGACAACTACCTCTGGAGATAATGAGCCTTTGTGTACCAATGATTTTGGCGAGAGAAAGCCCCAAGATGAATTTAATCAACCAAATCTTGTAAGATGGGATGGGCAAGTTTCTGAAAGGATTAACCGGAGACAGCCCCAGAAAGACTCGATTGAGAGAGACTTTTCTGGGAGACAGGAATGAGTATGCTCACAGAAAGTGGATGACTCTAATGGACAAAAGAAGAGTCATGATCCAGAGTTTATCGCCGAGTATCACATGTTTTATGGACCCTACTAAACACTTATCTTTTGATAATTTTATGTGTCTTTAGCAAGGAGTTCTGTCCTGGACCCAGATCACGTTGCATCCGATTGAAACAGAGCTATAGGTGGTGACTAGGTTATATGGCATAGTGTTCAAGCATTTAGGATGGTTTAGCTTTAGGATTGAGGATCTGATCGGTCTCTTGCTCAAAGGTATTTTGGGCCATGGGTTTGGTTATTTTGGGAAAGGCGATCGCAGGGCGATTATTGGGTGGCCTTTTAGGCTATGGGTTTGGATGAGAATTTGGTCTCTAGACCTGATTGTAGGTATGGTCGGGAGGTCGGTTTTTGGCTTTGGTTGCGGATCGTGGGGTTGTCCAAGAGTGATTGATGTTTTTCTTTTGTTGCGAGAGAATTATTTTGAAGCAATTGCTCAGGAGAGGCTTTTCTCTCTCTCTCTTTTTCTCTTTCTTTTCTTTCTTTTTTTTTTGTGAGAGGGAAATTCCCCTTTTTTTTTCTTTTTTTTTTTGACCTCTCGGAGCAAATTGAGAGAGTGCCTGAAAAGATACTCGTTTTCTCTCTCTTGGGATAAAAGAAGATTATCACTCTTGGTGGATATATATAAGGGTGGAGCAGTCCCAGTTTTGAGAAGCTGGGTTTTAGAGATGGTTAGGCTTTGGTAATTGATGGATTTGTTCAGGCATTTGGAAGAGGATGGGTGTATGGTTGGAAGCCCCTAGTGTGTCGTTTAATAGCTCGGTCGCAATGGGTCGAAGGTGATTCTGGTCAAGACGACTTGCATGTTCTGGATTTCATGTGTTCTTAAAAGTTTTCGGGTCCATATCTTCTTGATGACTCATCATCAACTCGTGTAGATTTATCATGTTTTTTCATGAGTTGACTCGTCATCTTCATCTCTTTTTTTTACATATATTTCGGCGATATGTGGTGCTCAGAGATCAAGAAGAAGACTCGACAAGCTAATATAGGAAAGGCAAGAATTTTATCAGGCTTGAATATACTTTTGGAAGGCTCAGTTTGAAGACTCGGTTGGGCTTTCAAAATAACGAAGACCACATGAGCGTACTCTGCAAGGATATGGGCTAAGAAAATACCTCTGGGTTTGAAAGCCCCTAGCCTTGAATTGTTGTGTATGATCCCTGAGTTGCTTGGCTTTTCTGGACTTCTCAGCTTTCCAGACTTTTCTGCTTTCCTGGCTGTCTCAGTTTTTCCAACTTCCTTTTCTTTTCTGGCTTCCTATCGGTCCTTCTTCTTCTTCTTTTTTTTCATCATTTTTCTCTTTTTCTCTTTTCTTGTTTTTTTTTTTGCTTTTTTTTTCTCTTTTTTTTTTGTGGTGGTAGACCTTGACATCTCAAAGTAGGACTTGCTAGATTTTTTTTTTTTTCAATCAAGAATGACTGATGCACTTATCAACTGGTGATGGCGATTGAAAATAATGGTGAGGGGGGAATTTCCTGTCTTTACATGTTTTGGGAAACAGAAGACAACATATAGAAAAAAAACTTTCTCTCCCCTTTTTTTTCGAAGACTCCCTTTTTTTTTTTTTTTAGAGAGAACGAAATCTCCCTTTTTTTTTGTTTTCTTTGTTTTTTTTTAAATAATCAAATTTTTTTATGAGATGTAATGATTACGTACCTCCGGACAGTCCTTTCAAGAGAGTAAACGACAGTAGTCAACTTTTTTTAGCCCTTGCAAAATAGTTAGTGGTACCAGAAAACAACAAGGGTTCCAAAATTGACACTATGTTGAAAAGAGTTGTTTCCTGGAGATTTTATTCGACAAAAGAACAGTCAAATGTGCAAAGAGTCTTTGGAGGAGTATATACAAGGGTATTCTAGGGTATTTTCTACTTTTTACTAAAGACAATCATGGGTGCGGCTTTTCAATGATTTAGCCATCAATAAGATCTTGGATGGCACTTCTGAGCTTATAACACTTATCAGTGGGATGGCCACTGCTACGATGATACTCGCAATACTGAGAGTGGTCCCATGTGTCTGATAGCTTTGGTGGAGGCCGGTAGTTTTCCATAGGTTTCAAAACCCCTTGTGTCATTAGGCCTTGGAAAATCAGGGACATTGGGGCATTCAGTTCATCGTAATGCCTTCTTTTTGCTCGGTAGGGTCCTATGAGGTTCTTGTTGGCATTACTGCTTCCTTTAACAGAGTTGGCAGATTCATATGACCATGGCACACTACTATATTTACCCGGTGGAATTCTTTCAACCACATTGACTTCTTCCGAAGACTCTTCATCTGATTCAGAGTCACAGAGTGAAATTGGGGGTGTATGTGTATCAATCTCTAGGGATCCCGTACGTATTTCTTCATCAATACGGACTCCTATCTCCACCATTTCTTTAAAATTTCTATAAGGGAGATACCGCATGCGTCCTAGGTAAATGGGCTGGAGGTTTTTGATGAACATTCTGCATGATTCAGCCGGATCAGGTCTGTCCAGAGTCTGGGCAACTTTATCCTTCCATCTGGCTGCAAATTCTGCGAATGTTTCATTTTCTTTTTAGGTGCATGCCTCAAGTTCCCTTTTATTTTCAGTGATGGTATTATCTTTGTACCTTTTCAGGAACCCTTCGGCGATTTGGTCCCAGGTGTCCATGGTGCTATCATCTGCTAGCATTAACCATTGCTTAGCAGCCCCTATTAAGGTGAGGTGAAAATTGGAGGCCATGGCTTCGAAGCTAGCCCCTCTTGACGGCATGCCAGTAGAGTAAGTTTTTAGGTGAGAGATAGGGCATCCAGTCCCATCGAATTTTTCTATGTCGGGCATTTTGAAATTTGGGGATAGTATGGCTGAAGGTTTTAGCGTTAATGTCTTCGTAGAAAATTTTTCTTTGTTCATAGCTTTGAGCATCATACTTTTCAAGTTTTCCATGTCTGCCTCCATTTTGGTGGGAGGGGGAGTTGAATTTTGGTATATGCTGGTACGACTAGGAAAGGCTGGATTAGTTTCGTTTGGTGAGGGTTCTGGTAAGGATTTTGATTTCGGGTAGGATTTAGGTCTTGGACAGGATAAGGATTTTGGATTGGATAGGGATTTTGGGTTGGATAGGGATTTGGTTTGGACATGGATTTTGGGTTGGACATGGATTTTGGGTTGGATAGGGACCTTGGGTTGGACATAGATTTTGGGTTGGATCGGGATTTTGGGTTGGATAGGGATTTTGGGTTGGATCGGGATTTTGGGTTCGATAGGAATTTTGGGTTGGATATGGATTTTGGGTTGGATCGGGATTTTGGGTTCGATAGGGATTTTGGGTTGGATATGGATTTTGGGTTGTGGTAATATTTGGCGGGTTAGTGTTTGGCTGAGAAATTGGGTTTGGAAGAACATGAGAGGTTGATGCTTTTTGAGGGACTGCAGGGGAAGAGTTCATCTCACCATTGGATTTCAAACTTTGCACCATGCTAGCCATTTGGCTTATCGCTGCACCCAACTCTTGGTCTAACCATTCCTGCATTGAGTCGAGTGTCCCCCAAGCCCCGGATGCACCCATGGCGGGCGCTTACTTTCACCGCCATTCTCGCTAAAATCGTATCTTCCGACATCGCCTCTTTTCTGACATGAAACTGATATCCTCTGATCTGAGTTCTGCACTACTTTCCCGTATCAACCGGCCAGTATTATCTCTGTCTTTCCAAATTCGGGCCAGGTTTCTGAGGAAAATGGGGTTTTGGAGGTATCACAAGGCTGGCTGGAGGCTTTCTGGGCTTGGGGTACAGCGTGCCTTTTATTAGTATATTTTATTATTATTATTATTTCTTTTTTCTTGTTACCTACAATTGACCGGATAAGCACCCACTTTATTTTGACAGTCTCAGGACTTTTCCTAGAACAGTGGATTCTTTCTCCAGAGTATAGGACCAACGTATTTCACCTGTCTTTCAACTCCCCAGGACTGGACTGGTCCCAGGCGAAGGGCCTATACTCTTTCCAGGATCCACCATCCGAAATTGTCTAAGTCGAGCATCTGAGAATAATAAGTCAGCCCCTGTTTGTTATTATATTTATTTTACTATATATATATATATATATATATATATATATATATATATATATATATATATATATATATATATATATATATATATATATATATATATATATATATATATATTTTGTGCGCACTTATTTGTATATATATATATTTTTTTTGAACTTGCGCATTTTTTTTTCATTATTTTTTTTTTTGATATATATTTTTTTTGATTTTTTTTTTGACAAGGGCTGGCTCATAACCCAGAGATGCAAAAACCGGTCGATCTGTGAAGTGTCCTGAGAAACTATATGCATTCTAACATTGGCTTATGCAGGGGGTAGGCTGGTCATGGTGTAGGGTAACTGTGGCGACCCGGCCCGGGCCCGAGGTGGAACCGCGGGTCGGACCGCCCAAATAAGGGGGTGACAAGTAAGCACATAAGACATGCAAGGACTCAATTAAGAAAAAAACGACGTGACGCAACATTAGAGACGTAACACGCCTCGGCACCAAAAGGCCGGTATTTTTAAAACTTTTCAAACCTGATAAAACAGTTAAGCAATTAAACCAAGTCATCGGCGACACTACATGCCGGAACCCAAGCTAACAGTTTATGGACAAGAATTATGTAAGAGCTAATAGGATGCTCAGCGGAAGACTTATACGTAGTGAACTATTAACAAAATAACCAAGCACGGCTTACACAATGCCGGCATCAAAAGGAATACATTTACTACAAGTGTTAAACTACAAGTAGCTAATAAGAGTAACAAGTTCAAGTTCTATACAAATTCCCAAGCATAGTCTAATTGACTTGCTTAAACCCATCGTCCTTACAAAATATAAAACAAGAGGAAGAGGACATCTAAACCACCTCTTCAAATATCAACGGCGGACCAAAAAGGGCACAAAGCACGAACACAACAAATCTCAACGAGCAGGACCTGTCTTGCTAGGATCTAAAGCAGTAAAGGGGAAAGGGTAAGTCATAAAGACTTGTAAGCTATCAATCATGCATGTCATGGCAATATGCAACATACAAGGCAAGATATCGTCACATAAGCATAGAGGTCATATATCCAAGATGCACATTGTTTCACATAGGTGCGCATAATTAGATCACATAGGATAAGGATATATGGAGAGCCGGGCCGCTACGTAGTTCCTGCATACAAGTGTTATCTGGAATGTGCGGGTATCGAATGTGTGTAAGTACATCGATCTTCCGAGGAGATGCCCGGGATAGACACACCAATGATGCTCTAATGATTACAGCAAGGGGGCTACTTCCCCACTGTGGCCACAGTGGAGGCGTGTGTGAACAAAGACGGGTATGCCAGCTGGACTCATGCAAATGCCAAGTAGTGTTTACTTAACAAATTCTCAAGTAGTGAACGAGGTCGACAAGAGCGATCTCGTTCATGACAAGTAAATTATTCTCATCAATAACCAAGTAGGATTGAGTTCGACAAGAGCGAACTCACATGTCAATTAGGCATTCTATAATATGACATTCAAAATCAAGCATGGTAATCAATCCAAGTTCAAGAGTCTAGAATTATTATTCTTAGAGAAACGTGTTTAGAACGTCGTAGGGATTGATCGGTGAGCCGGTATTGTTCAATGGCTCGCTAAACTTGACTCCGTTGAGTCGTCTCTAACAATTCATCCAATAGAGTTTAAATGCTAAATGCATCCTAAACCCTTTTCTAAGTTCTCGTATACGATAGACTAGGTCATTAATCCTCTTAACAACCATAGTCAAGAATTATCAATAATTCAAATTCAAGGGGACCTTAGAATCATTATTTCAAAGGTTCATAAAATGCAATGGTCCAAGAACATTAGTTATTCCTAGGAGGACATAGAACACATTTAATTCTAAGCATAGGACCCAATTCAATAGGATGAACAATTCATAGCATATGAAACCCTAGAAATCATAATCTCTAAGAGTTGTCAAAATCCATTAGTCCAAGAACAATAGTTGTTCCTAAGGAGGCATAGAACACATTTAATTCTAGGCATAGGACTAAATTAACAAGGTGAACATATTATTCAAAATCTCAAAGGACCAAATCATCATCAATCATGGCATGGGCATGGTAGGAGCATAGGAATCATAAGAAGAGGGGGACATGGCATTTCTAGCATACAACCTAAGGGGGAATCAATAGCTTACCTTACACCCAAGAAAAAGATGGAATGAGCACAAACTATTCGGATGGAAACGTGATCCTCGACGATAGCTTCACTTCGGTGGTCTCGGTTTGGCAAACGAAGGTCGGGAGCTCAATCTATGGTAGAAACACACACTAGTCTCACCTTTCTCTACACACACAAGGCTTGGGGAAGAGATAGAAGAAATGATCTGAAAATGGAGGTTTTAGTTTGATCAAAAACAATGGGAGGCTTTTATATTTATGCATGAAGTGGGTGGAATTCCACATGTCACAAGGAGAGGGATTGCCAATCCACTTGTCAAGTGGAGGGAGATTGGGGTTAGTGTTAATCTAACTTGATTAGGGTCTAATAGGTAGGATTAGAGTCAATTAGGATGGGGGTTTAAGGGTATAAGTGGTCACAAAAGATTGCAAGAGAAAAAATCCTGTAGGATGAACCAACAAGTGAGGCGGGCGCCTAACCAGAATCCAGGCGGGCGCCTGAGATTCTGAGACCATCTCCAAATTGCAATTGCTCCCAAGATTGAGGCGGGCGCCTCACTCGATTCAGGCGGCGCGGGCTTCGGACCTGCTCTAAGCTCTCAAAACTTGATCTAAACAAGTCCTAATGGTCCCAAACTCATGGGCAACCATTCTAAGGTCCAATCCAACTCAAAACAAGTCAGAAACACACCCGAACAACAACCGGAACAAGGTAGGACAAGGCTCGAATCATGCGACGATTGGTTAACGAATCAAACACGAATCAAACACCAATAAAACTAGGATAACTTGGGCATGGAGAAGGCTTGTTTAAACATGGTTATGACTTGAATACAAGGCCGAGAACTCAACGAACACTTCGCACTACCTAAATACAAGCAATACGAGAAACGAGGGAAATCGCTAAGGCCAAAACAAAGCAAGAAGGTTTCTAAACTTCCAATCAAGCTTACTATGATCAAGGTGAACGTTCTAGGTCATCTATGAAAGATAATAGAACTCTAACAAGTCTTGGTTGAGTGCTAAACATGCTAAGGCAAACACTCAAAGCACAACGGCAAGGCAAGCAATGCATAGAAGGTATTCAAGCAACTAGGCACGTAATACTCTAATGTGAGCATGACATGGACAAATAGAAGTATCTAACATGTTAAGGCATAAAACAATCATGTTAGTAAGGTATAAAACAAGTAATGGGTTTTGGTTCTCACATCCTCCCCCACTTAAAGGAATTTAGTCCCTAAATTCTTACCGGAGTCATCGAATAGGAAAGGGTATCTCTCTCTCATATCAAGCTCGGTCTCCCACGTGGCTTCCTCAATATTATGATTCTTCCACAAGACCTTCACTAATGGAATCTTCTTTGTTCTCAACACTTGTTCTTTCGTATCAAGAATCCTCACCGGCTTCTCATCATAAGAAAGGTCAGGCTCAATAGTAATCTCATCATAAGTAAGGACATGCGACTCATCCTTCAAGTACTTGCGTAGCATCGAGACATGAAAGACATCATGAACATCCGATATAGAGGGTGGTAATGCTAACCGATACGCCAAAGCTCCAATCCTTTCTAGGATCTCGAATGGTCCAATGAATCTAGGTGAAAGTTTACCTTTCTTCCCAAATCGCTTAGTACCGCGCCGGGGCGATACTTTCAAGAATACAGAGTCACCAACCTGAAACTCTAAGTCACGCCTCCTGGTTGTCCGCGTAGCTCTTTCGTCTACTCGGCCGTAAGCAATCTATCTCTAATAAGCTTCACGCCTAACCTGTTGTACCATCTCCGAACCCCAAAGCTTAGCTTCACCAACTTCATCCCAGCAAATCGGTGAACGACACTTACGCCCATATAAAGCCTCATATGGCGCCATTTCAATACTAGACTGGTAACTATTATTATATGCAAATTCGGCTAATGGTAAATGAGAATCCCAACTACCTTTGAAATCCATGGCACAAGCACGCAATAAATCCTCCAATACCTGAATCAATCTCTCCGATCGACCATCGATCAAGGGTGAAAAGCCGCACTTAAAGTTTAACTGCACTCCAAAGCCTCCCCGCAAGGAATGCCAAAATCTAGAAGTGAACCTGGGGTCTCTATCAGAAACAATGCTAACTGGAATACCGTGCAATCTCACGATATCCTGGATATACAACGCTGCCAACTGACTCAAACTATAAGTCATCGCAATAGGAATAAAATGTGAAGATTTGGTCAACCTATCCACAACAACCCAAACCGCATCAAAACCTCGTACGTGGCAATCCCGACACAAAATCCATGGTGATATGCTCCCATTTCCACTCCGGTATCTCAAGTGGTCAAGTAAACCGCAGTGTCTCTCGGTGTTTAGCCTAACTGCGACATGTCAAACATCTAGATACATAATCTGCTATTTCTCTCTTCATCCCATTCCACCAAAATTGTCTCTTCAAGTCCCTATACATTTTGGTACTCCCTGGATGTATAGTATACTTGGCCTTGTGAGCCTCATCAAGAACCATACGCCTAACCCCATTGGTAGAAGGAACACAAACTCTACCTCGAAAGTTAAGATACCATCAGCATTAATAGCAAACTCCGATGTCTTACAATCACCCAATCCATCAATAATCTTCTTCAACTTAATCGGAAACTTGAGCCTTCTTAATCAACTCAAACAATGCGAGCACGCGTAGCACGCACGCTAGCAAAGATAACCCTATGCTCACTCGCAACCGACTCCATTCTCGATCCTCAAGCATCTTCCACTCCTCATCATCAAACAAGACATATACGCCTTTCCTACTCAAGGCATCCGCAACTATTAGCTTTCCTGATGGTATGAAATAGTGCGCCATGATCCTTAAGTTTCTCCATCCATCGCCTGCCGCATATTCAACTCCTTCGAGAAGAGATACTTCAAACTCTTATGATCGGTGAATATTTCAAACTTAGCCCCAGAAAGATAATGCTTCCACTTGAAGCGCAAAAATAATAGCCGCCAACTCAAGGTCATGTCTGATAATTCTCGCCATAAGGTGATAACTTCGGCATGTGGCAACAATCCTCCCATTCTCGCATAAGTACGCAACCCAAGCCTTCTAACGGCGGCCGCTAAATCACAAAGTCCTCCGAACCACTAGGCAATGCCAAAATAGGAGCCGTAGTCAACCTCCTTCAACTCCCTGAAAACTAGCCTCGCACTTATCACTCCATATAAAAGTAGACTTTTCTCGAGTCAAATTAGTCATCTGAGTAGCGATCTTCGAAAACCCTCGATAAACCCACGGTAATAACCCCGCCAAGCCCAAGAAACTACGGACTTTACCTACCGCATTCAGGCGCCTTCCACTTAATAACCGCCTCAACCTTGGATGGATCCACCACGATACCATCACTAGACACCACGTGCCCTAGAAAGGAAACTTGTTCTGTTTCTAAGGCACACTTTACTAAATCGCATAAAGTTGCTTCTTCCGCAAGATGAGAACCCCTCTCAAATGATTCTCATGTTCCCTCTCGTGACTCGAGTACACAAGAATGTCGGCCAATAAATACCACCACAAAGCAATCAAGATACTCATGGAAAACCCTATTCATCAAGTCCATAAAGCTAGGTGCGTTGGTCAATCAAAGCGGCATCACAACAAACTCATAATGACCGTAGCAGCGTGGGAAGGGCATGTCTTGGGACATCCTCCACTCGAACCCTCAGCGGTGATAGCCACTCCTCAAGTCAAACTTGGAATGAACAAGCGAACCAGAAGTTGATCAAAGAGATCATCAATGTGTGGCAAAGGATACCTATTTTTTGATAGTAGCTTTGGTTCAAGCTGTCGATAGTCTATACAAAGCGTAAACTACCATCCTTCTTCCTCACAAATAACACCGGTGCACCCAAGGAGATACACTCGGTTTAATGAACTCCCTATAGAAGTTCTATGGTGATCCTTGGCTCTCGCAACTTGGCGGAGCCATCTGGTAGGTGCTCTAGAGATAGGCGAAGTTCACGGCAATAGTTCAATACAAAACTCTAGCTCTGGTGGGAGGTAAAGCATACTCGGTAGAAAGACATCGAGGAACTCATTAACTACCGAAATATCTTCTAACTTAGCATTAGACATGCTAGTATCAGTACACAAGCTAAATACCCGTACACCGCGTGATAAGAGTTGTCTAGCCCACGAAAATAATATGAACCCCATTCATAGCATGATCACCCAAAACACAAACTCAGGAATACCGGGCATGGCAAAAGTTACTTTCTTCGGCAATCAACTAAAGCATGATGTACACATAGCCAATCCATACCAAGAATCACATCAAAGTCTCTAATAGGCAATACTACCAAATCGGCATGCAAGACTCGATCATGAACAAGCACATCCACGGTCTTTATAGACTTGAGGCCAACAAGCAATCACCCAATGGCGTGGACACCTCAAGCACGTAAAGACAGGCCCAGGCGAGGGCAATACACATAAATGTTCTAAGAAATGCGATGCAACATAAGAATGAGTAGACCCGGATCTATAAGAACTGAGCATGATGACCCGAAGGCGAAAAATACCTCAGATCACAGTAGACTCGGGAACACCTCGTGA